>CM053772.1:126850705-126871458 GCA_028658325.1 Potorous gilbertii | reverse complement strand
AATCTATGATCCAAAGACCTCTGGGCTGAACTATGATATTTTTATACCCTTTGAGTAGTAATTAAATCCACACCAAAGATTGGAGCTTTCATGTCTCTACCAGTAATGACATGCCAATGATTTTCTCCAAACAATTTTCTTTCAATTTTTATTATCAATATTTAGTGATATTTTCTATTTTTTACTTCATAATCATTCCCAACTTTCTCTCCCCCATCCATTACTCAGTAAAGCATTCTTTGTAATAAAGAATAGAAGAAAGGGAAGGGGGAGGATGGACAGAGCAATTCAATAAAACTAGGGTGTCAACTGAGTCTATCAAGATAATCAAGCAGCATTTTTGTGATTCATGATTATTTGAACCATTTTTTTCTTCAGTGATCCATGTGTACTTTGATTTGACTCCTCTAGGTCCTTTTAAACAATTTTAAACTTTTATATCTAAAAGAGACCTTAGAGATTACCTAATACAAACCCTTCATTTTACAGATGAGCAAAATGAGGATTAGAGGGGTTAAATCACTTACCAAAGGTAAAACAGCTGATTGGTGGTACAGTAAGGTACAGGGGTACCTCTTTAGTTGCCCAGTTGACTGGGTTTTCCCCTGTACACCAATGCCTCTCTAAATATGTGATCAAGCTAGTGCAACATACAATCAGTGTATTTTTCCTCTGTTTATCACTACTCACCATCATCATGCTTAAATGAAATGAATCTTGGAGCCTAGGAAATTGACTTTGCTGTGTTTAAAATTGTCATGATGACAATTTGAACCTGGATGCCAAGTTTGAACCACGGATAGCATACTGTCCATCTTTCCTCTTTCTTCAACCCATCAGTCAACAAATATTTATTTATCTCCCAAGCTGAGAGGAAGCAGACTGTGGATAGAGTGGTTCTCAAAGAGAGGGAGAACTGGGTTCCAGTCTTGCCTCTGACAAGTACCAGTTGCATGATTCTGGGCAAGTCCCTTAACTTCTCAGTGCTATTGGCAATTTTGTAAGACTAGAAGTTATAGAGAAGATTCCAAAACATTGATGGAGAAAGTCTCCTCAGCGAGTGAAACAATATACTCAGTCCCTATACCTATAGACACTGTGCTAGGTACTGAAGCATACATGATGTCAAAAATGAATCTGTTTCTTCCCTTAAGGAGATTACATTCTTTTGCCTGAGACAATATTCACTTACAAAGATGTCCAAAATAAATACAAGGTGATTGGAGTCTGAGAAGTGGTGAAGAGCTAAGGAGATCAGGAATGGCCTCTTATAAAAGGTGACATTTCAGCTGGGTTTTGAGGGAGTGAGCTCCAGGTTTGGTGGACATTTTGGGCAAAGGCACAAAGAAGACCAGTACGGCAATAGCTTAATAGTCATGAGGTAGAATAATACACAAAAATACTGGAAAGGTGATTGAGGCCAGGTTGCTAAAAATTTTAAATATTTTTTAAAGGAATTTCTAGAAATGTTCAAAGCACGTCCTTCTGAAAGGACTAAACTACAAAAGGATCTCAATGGAGATAGGGTAGCATTTATTAAGTACCTACTATATACCAGACATTATACTAAGCACTTTACAAATATTATCTAAATTATAGAAAGCAGAAAGTGAAAGATAGTGTTGTATGCCAGAAGGAGTTAGACAAGGGAGATTAAGAAAGAGGATATATCTTACAAGAGAAAAAACATTGATTCTGAAGTCAGAATTTCTGAGTTAAATTCCACTTCTACTGCTTGTATAACTTTGGACTAGTCATCTAATATCCATAGACTTCAGTCTTCTCATCTGTTAAATGAGGGATTGGCACCCTATGATTGCTGGAGTCCCTTTCAGCTCAAGCTCTGTGATCCCATGATAAACATATATGAATAAGGGGGGAAATCTGAATAGCAAAGAACTGAAAAGTTTTATACTTTTTAGTATATTTGTGCATGGCTAAGGAGCTAAAGTATATGAAGAACTCAATTTTTAAACTGGAATTTTGTGGGGAAACTCATAAAAAACTCATAGGATAAGAATAGCCCTGGAAAATATTGGTTACATTAAAGTTATGCTCAATATGTGGCCCATTTCAAACAATGAACTTTAGTGTGGCATTCACCACTCCCCAAATAATAAAAAGAAATGTTTTCCATACATCTTGCAGTCTTTATCAGTTCAATAGCCTGTCATAAGGAGAGGAAAAGCTAGTTCACCTGGTACGATGACAACTTATTCTATGTGATTAAAGGAACAAATATCCACTCTCCATAGAACAATTTCTGAGAGCAGCTGGGGTACTTTATAGTCCCCTGTAATTCTCATCTTTTAACATGAAGATTTAGTGTCTAAAAACTTACCAAAAAATAAGGAAACAAAGCACACAATGAAACATATGCTGGCCTTTTAGGAGAGCAGGCTGTTCATCCACAGAGCAGTTTATGATCCATATAAACAATTTAGATTTGTCTAAGCTTTTAGACCTTGCCTGAAACAAACTACCTGAAACCACTATTCTTAAATATACTGACTTTGGAATCTGAGAGGTTAGTTAAAGACTCATATATCACTTTAACTCCAAAAACCAATCTTTAATGGCTGTTATCTGTTGACCACTTTCACCTATTAAATAGAGCCGAACTCCAACCCTGAAATAGTGGCAGTTATAAGTCTCCTCCCCATCTTCTCTCTAATAAGAAAAATTATGTTTGAGATTTTCATTTTTTCATTCTTCTTTATGGTTCCCTGTGAAAGCAACTTAAATATGCATTGCATAAACTTCCCTAATGAGGATGATTTCTAAAGTTTGGAAACTTTTTTCCCCTGATTTCTTTCACAACAATTTTCTTCCCTTAGGTATTGCCTCTCTTTTTTTTTCCTTTTCCAGGATAAAGAAAGCCTCTAATTCATCTGACAAATCTAATCAGTCCTTCTAATAGCCCTACATTTATCTGTATATTGTGGCATTTCTTTATTGAGGGGCATAGGACATTAACAGCAGCAGCAGTAAAAACCTTGAGGTCCTCTAGATAGAAAACATTGCGATTTGAATTTTAGATAAGTAATATGCTTGTAACATAAAAATAAGATATTCATAAAAGAACATGGATATCAATGTCAGGGCTGGTGATCTAGTGTCCCAAGACTTAGCTTTGTGAGATATGGCAGTTAAGGGTCCGCATCTTCAGGACCACCCACTCACCACCAGCCTAATCAACAGAGAATAAATCAGCCTCTGAAGACAGGACAATACAAAGGATAGTTATGAGAAAAGAAGAAAAGTCTGTTAGCATGACCCAGACTTGACCTCATTAAAGGCAGAGAGTGAGGGGAACTATGACTTCACAGCTAAAACTGCAGTATCATACTTAATGGAAAGCACAGATTCAGGCCAAATGTACTACTGAGCTCATACATCTCTGGCTCACAGGCTATGGAGGGCTACTAGTGAGGTCTGAACTCTATTGGGCATCTTTTGCTGACCAGTAATTGTCACATAGAATGTGCTACATAGGATTATGTGAGAAAGAAAGGGGAATGAGGAAAGAAATGTGATATATAGGTGAGAGAAAAAGAAAAGTATGAAGGAAACCATAGTGCTGGGGACTGAATATTGCTCTTGGAGTCAAGAAGACCTCAGTTCAAACCTCACCCTAGATATATACTAATTTGTAACTCTAAGCAAATCAATTAACCTCTCTGCTCCTCGGTTTCTTCATCTATAAAATGAAGTGACTAGACACAATCTCAAAGGTTATTTCCAACTTTAAGCCTATGATCTTATTTTTTAAAAGCATTAGTATTAGCAGAAAGATGGAACTAAAGATGAAAGAAGAGATGAAATACTGAGTCAACATGATATAGAGGAAAGAGCACTCAGAAAACATGGGTTTGAATTCTATACTTACTACATGTCATACTTGAATAAACCACTAGACCTTAGTTATCTCATCGGAATTGATTGGAGTAGATTCTCCATCCCCCACTCTTCAAACCCACCTCCGGACAAAGTTCTCCTCTGACTCTAAAGCTATGATTCTATGAAAAAGAGTGAGCCCAAAAGTCTTTTGTGAATTTAAGTGCAAAAATTTGGGTTTGTTTGGGTTTTGGTTTGGTTTTTTGCATGAATCTAGACCACTGTAAACTGAGATATGACTTTACTGTTCTTTATTTTTTGCATTTCCAGTGTTCCTTAGAGAAAAATCATGATCTCAGATTCAAAGTTCTGATCCCTGCAAGAGTATTTGGAGAAAGAAAAGAGGAAGATTTTCTCAAATAGTACAATTTGTTTTTCTTAAATATCAATATTATTTTATTTTAAGTCATCCAAAGAATGGGAAGAATGTCAGATTTAGAGTAAATTCTTCACTGGGAATTCCCTAAACCAGTGATATTACAGGCCCCCTGAAATAAATCATGATAATTACAATCAGAAACAGAATGCTTTCCCCTCCACAGCCCATACTATTTAAGTACTACAAAGTAGCAGTTTAATGTATTTATTATTAAAACAATGAGTATGAATGTATGTGAGATGAGGTACAAATTCATTTGTGATTACAGCAGACATGATTAATTTCTCTAACCACATGCACACATTTTTGCCTTCTTTGATCATCAACATCTTGAAGATAAGGAACAAAACATTCTAGTCAACATTCAAGGACAGACAAGAAAAAAATTTCATTGGCTCTCCTTCATATATAAGATGAAGGATAACTCATGAACATTGCTTTGAACAAAGAATCTCATCACAGAGTATGGCTTAGTGGATCGTGGGCTGTATTTGGACTTGGAGAGACCTAGATTTGAATTCTGCTTCAAACACTTATTATCTATGGGATCATAAACAAATCACTTAACCTTTATCAATCTGTTTCCTCATCTACATAAAAGGGAGAATGGTACCACCAAATTTCACAAGGTTATGATGAAGATAAGATTTAATAGCCTGTGTTCTGGAAATCTTCATATACTATGGGGGCTATGTTTATTATTAGATTTGTCTATGATCATTGAGTCTCGAATAGTTTCATTTGGTGAAAATGATTCTTTGTCTTTGGGGAATATCACATAATTTTTGTGAACCTATTCCTGAGTGATCTGAACTGAGTAAAACAATGCAGAACCCACTTAGTCATCAAGGGTTTTCTAGGACACTGAAGGGTTAAGTGATCTGCCTGAAGTCACCTGCTAAGATGGTTAGCATGTGTCCCAGGCAGGACTTAAATTTAGATCTTCCAACAATTTTTTTACTCTCCTTTTCTCAAGAAATTAAACAAGGATACAAATATTGAAGAAAATGAACATATATAGGATTTTCCAGCTCCCCAGAAGTTATTCTGTTAATTCAACAAAGATATCAATAAAAAGTTGGTACATACAATCCAGGAAGCTGCCAACTCAGCCTAAGAACACAATTTATATCTTGGACTATGGGAACAAGAGCCTGTACTTGCATACGACAATAAATTTAGCTATTCATTTTCTCAGTTTCCAGAGCAAGAGAGATTTAAAAAAAAATTCTACCTCTGACTTTTTAACCTTTGTCACAGCAAACAATTAACTAATTTACATTGAGGAAATGACTCTTTAGAAAGGATGAAGAGTCTAAGAAAGCAAAGGAATTTTTAGATTGGTATCTTAAGTGATCAAAGAGCTACACACACACACACACACACACACACACACACACACACACACACACACACACGCACACAGACCACTAAACTACCTGAAACAAAGTAAGAACTGAATCATGTTTTTCTAAGTTCTTCCAATGTAGCAAGCTGCTCTGAAGCTATGAAAATTGACATAAATAAATTTGTTATATTCATCACCTTTATGAATAGAAAACTCAGAATCACAAAATCTTACATGTGGAACTGACCCCAAAACTGTCTTCTAAAACATTTGCAAGAAGTTCATAATTAGAAGAGAGTCACCATTTATTGATTTGGTGTTCAAACTGGTACTGTGGATTGAGGGCTAAGCCTAGAAAGAAGCCAGGAAAATCTGAGTTCAAAATTAGACTCAGATATTTAAGATCTGTGTAATCCTGGAAAAGTCACAAAGGATATTCTGTCACCTCAGTTTTCTCAACTGTAAAAATAGGAATATTAACATCACCTACCTGCCTAAGCTATTATAAGGATCAAATGAGATATTTTTAAACTTAACACTCTGCCTGAAACATAAGAGGTGATTAATAAGTGCTTTTCATAGCCCACTATTACCAAGTTTTCTTTCCTATTTACAATCTTGACATATTTTTGTCATTTAAAAATTTCAAAAACTGCATCTGCCACTTCAGTTCCAAATTAAATTTTGTCACTCTTTTTCTGTGATCCTCTGATATACCCTTTTGTTCTGGGTCAGCTTAGTAATCAAAAAAACAAAACAATTTCTCAAAGAGGAGGTATAGTCTTAGAGATAAAAGGGAAGTCTGTGTTCTTAAGAATGGTCTTTAATTCAAATGGGGATGATTATAAGATAGACACAAATTTAGATATCAATAAAAATAGCAACTTGAAACAATGTAGAAAAGAAAATATAGAACACGGATGAATTCGGTTTAATGTTAGTATGTTAAATAAATTTAACTGCATAAAATTTGGGTCTTACTTGATCTAATTTTCTTGAAACAAAGATATCAAAGCAAATACTGATAATGGTCTGATTGTTCGGCTGCATAGATGTAGACGGTATCTAATGATTTGTGTTGTTCTGTTAATTTATATCTCATTACCTGAGAACTGTTTGTTCCATGTTACAAGGCAACTTTAATATCAAATCAGGGGCATAAGGAATAAGGTTTGATCAATGACTTGCCCTTTGAAAAGAAAGGCCCAGACAAATTAGCAATATGAAGAATTCAGAAACAAATATGGTTAGGATTCTTACCATCTAGGCTGGGTTAGTTTTTCTTTAAAAATCAGGGAAGGATTACAATTCCAAAAAAAACTGATTGATGCAGATGACAAGTATTTGAGCTATTGACACAGCTTCCTGGTCATCTAAGACATAAAATGATCAGCTAAGGAGTAATAAAGTCCTCTCAGACTTGATAGATGTCCCATTGCCATGTGAGTCAGGACAACCTTGGGCCATATCTAGATTAATCAGTGCTATCTCTTTATTGAAAATCTTTTTAATGTTACTGTTAAGCAAACTACCATTTCTTAAGATCTCAGATGGTCTATAAGCATCTCATCTCATTTTGTTCCTGAACCTGACTTTTGTAGGCTGGCCTGAATCAAACTTGAACTTGCAATATTTTCTCCTTTACCTGGGAACTCTGGAATTTGGCTACAATATACTGAGGAATTTCTCTTTTTGGATCCCATTCAGGAGGTTATAGATGGATTCTTTCAATATTTATTTTGTCCTTCGGGCAGTTTTCCTTGATGATTTCATGAAAGATGATGTCTAGGTTCTTTTTTTGATCATCGCTTTCAGATAGTCCCATAATTTTTAAATTGTCTTTCCTAGATCTATTTTCCAGGTTAGTTGTGTTTCCAATGAAATGTTTCACGTTATCTTCTATTTTTTCATTCTTTTGGTTTTGTTTTCCAATTTTTTTGGTTTCTCATAAAGTAATTAGATTCCGTCTACTCCATTCTAAATTTTTAAAGATCCATTTTTTTTTCAGTGATCTGTTGAGCCTCCTTTTCCATTTGGCTAATTCTGTTTTTTAAAGTCTTCTTCTCCTCATTGGCTTTTTGGACCTCTTTTGCCAATTGAGTTAGCCTATTTTTTCAAGGCGTTATTTTCTTCAGTATTTTTGGGGTCTCTTTTAGCAAGCTGTTGACTTGCTTTTCATGATTTTCTTGCATTGCTCTTCTTTCTCTTCTCAATTTTTCCTCCACCTCTCTTACTTGATTTTCAAAATTGTTTTTGAGCTCTTTCATGGTCTGAGACCATTGGATATATTTTTGAGATTTTGGATGCAGAAGCCTTGACTTCCTCTGATGTTGTGCTTTGTTCTTCCTCTTCCTGAAAGGATGGGAGAAAATACCTGTTCACCAAGAAAGTAACCTTTTTCCATTTTGGGGCATTTTTCCAGTGAGTTACTTAACTTTTGTGTCCTTTGCGAAGAGGAGGTTACAATCTAGGGACCTGTAAGTTCTCAGTTACTCCAAGGTGGCACTATCAAGGAGGAGGAGTTTATTCCTTTCCTGGCCTGTACACTGATCTGGGAACAAAAACTTTTCTGCCCAGAATCTGCAAGCAGAATTCCCTCTTCACAACTGTCTCCAACTCCACTTCCAGCGATCCTCTTCACCCCAGAGCTGGGCTCAGGGCTGAGATTCAGATCAGCTGCTCAATTCCTCCAGGGGTTTTAGGCAGAGGACTCCAAAAATGGACACTGCCACTGCTGTGGCTGGTGCTGGGAGGGCCAGACCTCATTCCTTTTTCATTCATTTGAAAAGGCTTTCTCAATGACCTTTGAAGCTATCTTTGGCATTTCTGGGTGGAGCAATGTGGGATCTGCTGCTGCTGGTGTCTCCTTGAAGCCTGTTCCAAGTGCTGTCTCTGCTGTACCATGTGGCCCATGTTGGGCTGTGCTCCACTCTGCACTCAGTGTGACAGACCTTTCCTGTTGGCCTTCTAGGCTTTCTTGGGCTGGAAATCTCTTTCACTCTGTCATTTTGTGGCTTTTGCTGCTCTAGAATTTGTTTAGAGTCATGTTTGCAAGTATTTTATTGACTATGGGGTAAGCTTCTACAGGTCCATCTTTCTACTCCACCATCTTGGCTCTGCTCCCCTGTGCTAGGTTCTAGAAGGGTTTTCAAAGCATTATCTTCTATTTTGCTATGTTAAAATTATGTTAGGACTGGGAATGGATACATGTCATTTGTACTTAACACGTTCTTCCCATTAAGCTTCAACATCAGAATGCCAAATATACTGTCACCATAAACTGCCTCATCTTTCTTGACCTATGCCCTATACATTTTGCCCAAAAAAGACCAAGGTATTAGTAAATGTTGTCATTATCCTTTATCTTGATTTGACCTCTATATTCAAAAGCAAACTCTTCAAACTATGTTCTACATTTTGATATCATTAGAATAAGTTTCAACAAGATGAAATAGCTTCTTAATGTCCATTTTAAAGTTGATTCCATCCATGAATGGGGAATGATTAATGTAATAGTTTGATATGATTTGCTTTCAGGTCTTTTTCAGTCCTAACCCCTGCAAATGGAAAATGCCATATTTTCTATCAATTGTTCTTTATATCATTGTGCTAAAGGAATATTTTAATCTTTAATATTTTAAATAGAGCTAAGCTTTCTATGTGCATGACAAATGTGTTTTCATTATATTTAGATTAATTTTATGTATTTGCAGTACATAAGTAAGAAACAGAACATAACGGAGGCAAGACTCCATAAAGGTTCAATAAATGTGTCATCTTTCAGATAACTTGTTCAATAATAACACAAATCATACTAGTTTAGAAGATTTTATGATAGACTCCTTGTGCTCAACCAAAATGGATATCTTTTTAATGAGTATGGATTCATTTTTTTTTTTAGCAATGAACAATTATCCCCTTCCTTGGTAACTACCTTGTCATGGCTTGAATAGCTCAATTAAACTACAAAGTATGCTATGCAGGATTGCCCAAGAAAAAATAGGTCATATTAGAGATATTTTCTTTTCCTTTGGACCTCAAAGGGGCATAAAGAATATTTTTTAAAAAATTTATTTATTTTCAGTTCTCAATATCCACTTACACAAAATTTTGAAATTTAAATATTCTCCCCATCCCCTTCCTCCCCACCCCAGGGTGACTTGTATTCTGATTATCCTTTCCTCTGATTTGCCCTTCCTTCCATCACCACACCCCATCCCTAGCCCTTCTATTTTCCTGTAGGGTAAGAGAGATTTCTGTACTCCATTATCTAATTTCCTAGCTGCATGTAAAAACAATTTTTAATATTCATTTTTCAAGTTCTGAGTTCTATATCTCTCCTTTCACCCTCCTCATTCATTCTCATTGAGAAGACAATCAATTTGATATAGGTTATATATGTGTAATCATGCAAAACACCTCCATAACCATCATGTTATGAAAGACTAACTATAATTCCCCTCTATCCTGTCCCACCTTCCATTTCTTCTATTCTCTCCTTTGACCTGTTCTTCTACCAAAGTGTTGGCTTCTGACTACCCTTTTCCCCATCTTCTTTCCCTTTTATTATCCCTCTTCTCTTAATCCCTTCCCCACTGCTTTCCTGTAGAATAAGATAAACTTCCATACCCAATTGAGTGTGTATGTTATTCCCTCTTGAAGTCAAAACCAATGAAAGGAAGGCTCACTAATTCCCTCTCATTTTTTCCTTCTTTCCCTCTATTGTCAAAGCTCTTTCTTGCCACTTTCTTGTGAGATGACTTATTACATTCTACCTCTCCTTTTCTCTTTATCCTAGTACATTCTTCTCAACAATTAATTTTCTTTTTAAATATCATCCCTTCATGTTCAACTCATGCCATGGCTCTCTCTCTCTCCCTCTCTCTCTCTCCATATGAACACACACATATACATACATATATAAACATATACACAAATGCATATATACATACACTTAGGTATATACATACACATATATATGCACACATACATGTGTGTGTTCGTCCTTTGTTGCCAAAGAAGACCATGTCATCAGAAAAATGATGACATGACTTGCACTTGACTTTGTTTTGAGTGAAGGAGGGCTGTGCAGGTCACCAACCTCACTTCTGTTCCAAAGCCATGTGAATCCAGTGATCAGATATTTATCAGGATGACTGGAGATGACCCAGGATGAAGCAATTGGGGTTAAGTGACTTCCCCAAGGTCACATGGCTAGTGAGCATCAAGTGTCTCAGGTGAGATTTGAACTCAGGTTTGAAGTCAGTTCCTCCTGACTCCTGCACTGGTTGCTCTATCCTTGCATGCCCTATACATACACATATATGCATACACATATAGGCATACACATATACATATATACACACATACATGTGTATGTGTGTGTGTATTCCCTCCAACTATCCTAATACTAAAAAAGTTCTTATGAGTTACAAATATCATCTTTCCATGTAGGAATGTAAAATGTTCAACTTTAATAACTCCCTTATGTTTCTCTTTCCTGTTTACCTTTTCATGCTTCTCTTGATATTTATATTAGAAAATAAAATTTTCTGTTCAGTTCTGGTATTTTCCACAAGAATGTTTGGAAGTCCTCTATTTCACCTAAGTTGCATTTTTTCCCATTAAGTATTATACATAATTTTGCTGGTAGGTGATTATTGCTTTTAATCCTCTCTCCTTTGACCTCCGGAATATCATATTCCAAACCCTCTGATACCTTAGTGCAGAAGCTGCTAAATCTTGTGTTATCTTAATTGTGTTTTCACAATATTTGAATATTTTTTTTCTTTCTGGCTGCTTACAATATTTTCTCCTTGACGTAGGAACTCTAGAATTTGGCTATAACATTCCCAGGAATTTTCCTTTTGGTATTTCTTTCAGTAGGTGATTCATACCTTCTTTTCCATTTCTATTTTACCTCCTGGTTCTAGAATATCAGGGCAGTTTTCCTTGATAATGTCTTGAAAGATGATGTCTAGACTCTTATTTTGATCATGGCTTTCAGATAGTCCAGTAATTTTTAAATTTTCTCTCCTGGATCTATTTTCCAGGTCAGTTGTTTTTCTAATGAGATACCTTACCCTGTCTTCTAATTTATTTTCCTTCTTTTGGTTTTGTTTTTATAATTTCTTGATTTTTCACAAAGGCATTAGCTTCCATTTGCTCTGTTCTAATATTGAAGAAATTATTTTCTTCAGTGAGCTTTTGGACCTTTCTTCCATTTGGTTCATTCTGCTTTTTAAGGCATTCTTCTCCTCATTGACTTTTTGGACCTATTTTGCCATTTGGGTTGGTCTAATTTTAAAAGCATTATTATCTTCCTCGTTTTTTTGGGTTTCCTTTAGCAAGCTTGTTCTTCATGATTTTCTTGCATCATTCTCATTTCTCTTCCCAATTGTTCCTCTACTTGAGTTACTTGATTTTCAAAATCTTTTCTGAGATCTTGCATGGCCTGAGATCAATTCATATTTTTCTTGGAGGCTTTGGATGCAGAAGTTTTGGCTTTGTTGTCTTCTGGTTGTATGTCTTGACCTTCTTTTTCACCAGTAACATAAAAAAATACCTCTTCACTGAGAAAGGGAAAATCTATACTTATTCTCTTTTTCCCCCATTTGCTCATTTCCCCAGTCAATTACTTGACTTTTGAGCTCTTTGCTAATTGGAGAACTCCAGAAGCAACCTTTGCTTCAGGCTTCTGCCACCCTGCATCTGGGGCTAGTGCTGGAGTCATGGCTGGGGCTGGGGCTGGGACCAGACTATGCTCCCCTCTCAGCCAGGTGAGAGACCCTGCCCACTGACCTTCAAAGCTGTCTTTGTCATTTGTGGGTTGAGAAGTGTGGAAACTGCAGCAGTCGCTAGCAATTCAGTCTTCTGAGGCCTATTCCAGCTTCATCCATACTGGCATGGCCTATGCTGAAATATTCTCTACTTCCAGTCCAATGAAATAGACCCTTCCTGCTAACAATCTTGTTGTCATGGACTGGAAATTTGATTCAGTTTGTCATTTTGTCCTTCTGCTGCTGTAGAATTCGTTTAGAGTTATTTGTACAGGTTTTATGAGGGGTTTGGGGGAAGAGCTCTACCAGCTTTTTTTTCTACTCCTCCATCTTGGTTCCACCACCATATTGGAGAATTTTGATGGAAGGTGATCCCCCGGAGAAGGAAATCACAGTTGGTCTATGAAAAAATCTGAGTGCAGCAGAATATATGCCTTTGAATTGTAGTACTGAAGAAGACTTTTGAGAATCCCTTGGACAGTAGGAGATCGAATCAGTCAATACTTAAATTAATTCAGGCTATTCATTGAAAAGTCAAATACTTAAAGCTTAAATACTTTGGACACATAATGAGAAGATGGAAATCAATGGAGAAGACCCTAATATTGGGGAAATTTGAAGGCAAAAGGAAAAGAAAATGACAGAGAATAGGATGAACAGATAGTGTCATGAGAAGAAAATGAATATGAACTTGGGCAGACTTTGAGAGATTATAAATGATACAAAGGCCTTATTCTGATATAGTTCATGGGTCATAAAGAATCCAACATGATTGAACAACTGAACAACATACTTGAAACCATCATTTTTGTGGTTCTTAAAGAACAATTTTATAGAGAAGTAAACTCCCTTGATATACTTATTCTGCCATCTATTACATTATCATGTGCTTTATGTTTCATGCTTTTTGTTTCAATTTTTAAAATTTAATTTTTGCTTAAATTTTTATTTATTTAAAAATGTTTTATTAAGTTCTACTTCTTTCATCCACATAGAAGACCAGATATTTTCCACATCATTCTTCATGAATGTATTGTTGGTTGAGCTGTGGACTGATCCAACCATTCTGGAGGGCAATTTGTAACTCTGCCCAAAGGGCTACAAAAATATGCATACCTTTGATCCAGCAATAAGGCTCCTAAGACTGTATCTCCAAGAGATAATAAAAATGGGAAAAGGTCCCATATGTACAAAAATATTTATAGCAGCTCTCTTTGTGGTGCCCAAAAACTAGAAATCAAGGTGATGCCCATCAATAGGGCAATAGCTGAATAAATTGTGGCATATAAATGTAATAGAATACTATGGTGCTATAAGAAATGATGAACAGGAAGACTTCAGAGACACCTGGAAAAATTTATATGAATTGATGCTGAACAAGAGGAGCAGAACCAGGAGAACTTTATACATAGCAAAAACCAGTGTGTGAGGATTTTTTTCTGGTAGACTTAGAACTTCATTGCAATGCAAGGACTTAAAAAATTCTCAATGGTCTCTTAAGGCAAAATGACTTCCACATCCAGAGAAAGAACTATGGAATTTGATGGCAGAATGTAGCAGATCATTTTCTTTTGTATTATGTTTTGGTTTGTTTTATGATTTCTCTCACTCATTCTAATTCTTCTGTGCAACATGACTAAAGTGAAAATGTATTTAATGGGGATGTATGTGTAGAATCTTTATAAAATTGTATACTGTCTCAGAGAGGGAGAGGAGAGTGAGGAGGGAAGGAGAAGGAGGGAAATATCTAAGTTACATGGAAGTGATTGTAGAACACTGAAAACAAATAAAATAATTAAAAGTACAAGTGGAATCTCCATTGTGGGAATAAGTCCAAGTCAAAAAGTATATATCAAGTAATTACTACGTGATAGGCAATGGGCTAAATGCTACACATTGAAGGATGGGCAAAAATATAATCCTCCTTGTCCTCAAGGAGCTCACAATATAACAAAGGAGAGAGAATTGTTGAATCCCCTTTCTGTCACCTCTGACTTTGGGGAAGTAACAAGGCTATTCTGGGAATCAAGATATATAATATATACATACTTTTTTACAAATATTAACAATTTTACCCCTAAGAAAGCATTTATTATGATTTATTATTATAGGATTTTTAATTATTTAAGGTGGTAGTCATATTTCCTCACTATAAAATGCTTTATTTTACTTGAAAGTGAATTATTGTGTATTTTATGAAAATACTTTGTCACTTCCACACATATTTGAACTATATGTTTGAGAAGAAAAATAAGAAATTAAGTTTCACCTGGATATATGAACCTGCAAAAATATATTACTTTCACAGTTAAAAATAGCATTTTGTTAACTCTGTTTCACTGAACTCTAAGTTTTATGAAGTAGATCAAGTGATTTCAGAAGGAAAAAATTCATATTCTTCTCTCAGTAAATCTTCCCACCTGGTCGCTTAAGTTTTTACACACAATGTATAATTTCAACCAAAGCAGAAAACCATCTGAGATTAGTCAGAATATATCTTATGACTGAAAATGACTTTCTAAAGGCTTATAATTAATTATTGAACGTACCAAAAAATGTATGGTAGTCAGTTGAATGTTGTTCTATTTTAGCAGAATGAACACAAAACAAGTAATTGTCACGTGTCTTCTTAGGCATTAAAAAAAACTATTCATGCTTTGTTGATCCAATTCCAACTATGGATAATTGGATAAAATAAGAAAGATTGAAGAGACAAGAAAGTTGTTAATGATGCAGATCCTAGTGATCAATCAAATATTCTCAAAATCAAGTCAGAGAAATAAATTCCAATTATGAAAAAAATGCAAATATTATGATAGTTATTTCCAATTTGACTCCACTTCTAGGCATCGAAATACATAGTGCATGTTATTTCAAAAATATTTTTGAGTCCTGACAAAATTATGAAGTAATTTACAAACACAGCAAATTTCAAAATAAAAGTCTATTACAATTCAAAACAAAACACGATCAACTTAAAGAATTCCCACAAATACTCACTTCCGTGAAAGGGAAAAATGAACATTTTTACAAAACATTATATAGAGCGAACATATATCATATAGAGTACTATTCTAAATTGTAAAACAAATACTGGTAACAATCAAATCCTTTTCCACTAAATTATTTTCAATATTGTTATATTCAGACTCAAATTGCTAGTGTTCTCTCTCTTTTCAAATTCTCTTGTATTTAGTTATCTGTATGAGTAGCTTAAGGTTGGCAGAGACCTGTCTGCCAAAGGACAGAAACTCCCTAACATCCATTTTATAAGTCTTTGGAGAACTTAACTTCTCCCTTTCCTAAAAAAGAAAAAGGAAAAGAAAGGAAAAAGAAAAGCCGTTCAAGAGGTGATTACATCTCATAGTACAAGAGAGCAAGACACAATAATGATGTTAGGGCTCATGGGAAAACTAGGGCCCATTTATCCATTGTATTGGAGACATTGGAGCTCAAGTTACAGCTACTAGTGTCATACATGCCACAGCAAGAGAAAGTACCAGCCTAAGAAATGAAAACAGGATGTTGTGACACAAAACAGAGACTATGTGACTGAGGATGGTTTGAAACCAGACAGAGTTGATGCAGACCACTGAACTTTCATGTTGTTAAAATGAACTTGGTGATTGATATTCTCCCATCCTCTGCTTCCTTTAGCCCTCTCATTCTCTCAAGGGTGAGATAAATCTCCTCTTTCAACCTCTGTTCTTTAGGAATTCATTCTGCTTTCTGCTTTTGCCATTTGTTCTAAAATAAACTGTTTTCTATAAGATAATGTGGTTGTTCATTGCAATTAACTGTTAAATGCAGCTGAGTTGAGGAAGATGGATGGTAACATATACAGGAGAGAGAAGTATGAGATTTTATACTGCGGTATGTATTTGTCAGTTGGGCATGTTTCTGTAATCTTTACTACTAGAGAGACAATTTCTGTACTAAGTTTGACTTTGGTATGGTGAATATCTGGGAAGGAGGGGGTCAAGGGTGGGGAGAGGATGACGTTGCCTAAATAAGAGAATTATGTGTGTAGGTATGTATATATAAATATGTATGCACATGTATATGTACACACATACATTAATATGTATATATACATACATATGTTTACACACACATATGCATGTGTGTGTGTGTGAAAGAGAAAGAGAGAATGCCTTCATTTATTGTTAAATGACTATTCCCAGACTGGTTCTCCCTATCTTACCCAGACTGGAAGTGAGTTATTCTCACTCTAATAAGAGTGGTATGTATATAATGTGTGTTGTGTGTGTGTGTACACACATTTACATATATACACACATACATACATATACACATACATACTTGTGCAAATGTATGTTTACATGTATATATTTCTCAGATAGGATCTTCATTTAAGTACTAGGAACTTTCCACCTTGGGATTTGACATGAACAAAAGAGATTTTATGGATTAAAATTCTTATAACTTTCCCAAGTCAAGAAAAAAATATCAAATGAATCTGAACCAATACTTAGATACACATATGTCAAGCAACTTGGTATTGCTTGTGGGATGAATGGGAGGTGCTATGAGAGCACCTCAGGCATTTTTCATCTTTCCCATTTTTCTTTCTGGTAGAAAGTTGGAAAGTGAAGCCATTCTACTGAGGGTTGGTGCCAGAAACATTGACCAGAGTGAAAATCTTATCTCAAAGGGAGGAGTTGAGAAAGAGGGGTGCTTCCTCAAGTAGGCAGGGGTCATTCATTCAAGAAGGAAGTAACTAGTACTCTGCTTAACAACCTCTTATCTTCAACCTCATATATTGTCAGGTCCATTTTTTTCAAAAGTTGAATTTTTAAAATATATGTATGTTATATTCCCTCAATGGAACATAAACTCTTTCCATATAGAGACTATATTTGTGTCTCTAGTTCTTAATACTGTGTCTTTCCTCTAAAAGACACCTAATTGTTTTTGTTGTTTGTTTTTGAGAGCGGAGGTCTGTCTTGAGGCAGCTGAATGGTGTGATGGTGCCAACACTGGAGTCAGGAGACCGTGAGTTCAAATCTGACCTCAAGACGCTTAATTAACTGTGTGACCTTGGGCAAGTCACTTAATCCTGTGTGTCTCAGTTTCCTCATCTGTAAAATGAGCCGGAAAAAGAAATGGCAAACCACTGCAGTATCTTTACCAAGAAAATCCCAAATGAGGTCACAAAGAGTTGGATATGACTAATTGACTAAACAACAATCACTCTCTTTCTTGGCCAGGGTAGAGTACAAGATCCACTCATGTTCCATATCTCACTGTTGATCAACACAGCTTGATCATTCACCATGTATAATGTGGTCAGGTCTGCCTTCCTTATGAAGGCTAATGGCTCCCCTTTCTCAATGGCATACAACATAGCTGTTGGATTTATTATGAAAAAATGATTGGTTTAGCCACTGTAGGTCAGAACTCAAGATCTCAAGCCATTCACCAGTCTCACTTTCTACCAGTAGTAGGAATTGTAGGCATTTTTCACCATATTCACTTATAAATCCTTTTGTAATTTAATTGAAATATATTAAAACAATTATTTAATTTGAAAGGTTCTGAAGGCCCCTCTAGGAAAAAATATCTTCTGGTTTTTAAAATATATAATTAAATACTATCATTTAAGGAAGTGTAGTAAAATGGATAAAACTGGCCTCAAATTGGGAACACATGAATTCAAATCCTAATATATATATATTGACTGTGATGTGGACAAATGAATTAAAATCTAAGAGCTCTAGGCAATTCTCAGACTAAAAATGGCAAAACTAATGCTGAACCGCATTAGGAAAGGCAATTTAACTGATTTGTAACAATGAAACCACAGGTCTCATTCTTATCCTATTTGAGATATATTTCTTGGCAGGTTACTCTTCTAATCAAATCCAAATAGTTCTGAGAAGAGGTATCTATTCACCTAGATACAAATAAATTTATCAGATCTCTTTCAATTAGGTGGCTTATTGTGCTAATGATGCCATTTTAATAATGGAAGAGAAGACAGAATGCACCCTTGACACCTGGGGAGTGTAATCACCGAACCATCTTATGAAGTGGAAAGAGAAACCTAAAAGGAGAGTTGGGAGGACACACTTTATTTATTTCACAATTTTGAGCAAGGCCAACTCTGAACAGAGAAAATGTCAAGATAATTCTGTGCCTTAGAGAAAACAAATTATGAGAATTACAGACTCTAAGATCTAGAAGGATCTTAGGGGCCAATGTATACTTCCACTACAACATAACCTGAAAAGGTTTTGCCGAAGAACTACAATGAGGAGACAACACACTGTCTCAAGAGATAGGCCATTCTGCTTTTAAATATCTGTAATTATTAGGGAGAAGATGTTTTCTTCATACAGTGGGGACTGACCCTATACAGAACACTTCTCATGCTGCTTCCCCATGTGGAATAGATTTGTTTTAGGAGAGTGATCGTAATGTATAATGGAAATATCTTGGAGATACAACAGAATATATGTAAACATTCTGTGACCAGTTCCAGTCTGCTTGCCACATGGGTGAGTTTGAATTGGATTCACAGCCAAATTATGGGTGCTTTCAGAAAGCATTAGCTTACCAGAGCCCTTAGTTTGATTTCTCTTCACTATTTCTGTGTTTAACTTCTTTTATGACACATTTAATGAAGGATAAAATGTGCCTTCTCCTTCTAAGCCTAACATCTGGCTTCAGGACACAAGCCATGATCCTTTGTCTCTGCAAATATATCCATCTCCATTACAATATATCAGTACTAAGTTTGCCCCTCTGCAACTTCTATCCCATTGCTCCTAGCTCTTGTCTATGTCACCAAACATAACATATCTAATTTCTTTTCCACAACTTAGCCCTTCAAATACTTATATTTAATGATCATATCTTTCATAAGTTTTCTTTCCATCATCACCAAACTCTTCTAACAATCTCATAGAAGATGATCTCAGGATCCCTTCACCTTCATGGTTACTTTCATCTGTGTGCTCCTCAATTAATTAATTAATATATCCCTCCCCAAAACTGGGGACAGCTAGGTGGCATGGTAGGTAGAGTACAGGGCCTGGAATCAGAAAGACTTATCTTCCTGAATTCAAATTTGGACTCAGACATTTTATAGCTATGTGACCCTGAGTAAGTCACATAACCCAGATAGTCTCAGTTTCCTCATTTGTAAAATGACTTGCAGAAGGAAATGGTAAACCACTACACTGTCTCTGCCAAGAAAATTCCAAATGAGATCACAAAGACTTGGACATGACTGAAAAACAACTGAGTAACTGTAACATAAAAAAATTATGCTGAATTAGTATAAATTAAGATTGATCATGTATATAAAATGTGTGAATATTTTGGTATAGGAATATAAGGTTATGAAAAATGTAATTTCTCAGGGTGAAAGGACTGGAAACTTTTCAAAATTGTATTTATTTTGAATTTAAGAAATAAAAGAGGGATATCCATAACATAGTAGAATTAAAAAAGAAATAATTGTACATTAAACTAAAAGCCTATTATATACAATTTGCCATTTATTTTAAATATATAGATATATAAATATATAATAAAGTTGTCATGTAAAATTGTCATGTCATTTCTTTTTTCCCCTTTTTCTTCTTTTCTCTGCCATCCTAGAGATGGCTACACATTAGAGAAAAACATGTGTATGTACATGTGTGCGTGTTTATGTAAAATCATCCATACATCTATTTATCACTTTATTTCTCTGGAAACTTTAACCTGGAGTGAATCAAACATCAGTCAATAAACACTGATTAATTGCTATCTGTGTACCAAACACCAACCATCTAATGAGGGAGATGATATATAAACAAATGTATACAAAGACGCTATCTATAGGATAAATTGAAAATAATTATTAAGGATACAAAGAAAGACAAAAGAGAGTTCTTGCTCTCAAAGAGCTCATAGTCTAGTGGTAGAAATAATGTGCAAATAACAATGTACAAGTGAGTCACATATAGGATGTATTAGGAAAATCAACAGAGGGAAAGAGCTAGGATTAAAGATGACCAGGCAATTAAGGGTGATCTTTGGAAGATGGAATTTTAGCTAAGACTTAAAAGAAGTCAGTGAAGACAGCATGTAAATATAAGAAGAGAGAATATTCTAGGCATGGAGGACAGAAAAAAAAACCCAGAGTAGGGAGATGGAGTGTCCTATTCAAGGAGAAGCATGAAGTGTCATTATATGTCAGAGTAGGGGGGAGCGATCTGGGGGCACATGTTGACAGTGTAAGAAAACTGGAATAAAAATAAACAGGATATAAAAGGCTTTAAATGCCAGAGAATTTTATATTTGATACTGGAAATGATAGGAAGCTACTGTAGCTTTT
>CM053772.1:126778933-126850205 GCA_028658325.1 Potorous gilbertii | reverse complement strand
CTCATGAGACCTTTCTCTGTATTAAGGTAGTTGGAGGAAATATATGGATATACATAAACATGTATGTGTGTATGTGTCTATATATGTATGTATGTATGTTGTATGTTTATATATAGATAGACAGAAAGACAGAGAGAGAGGGAGAGCGAGAAATGGGGGCACGCAGGGTGAGCAGAATATGAAAGGAGGATACTTAAAACATAAAATTAAAATAAAATTAAGTGTTGAGAGGAATATAATGGGAGAAAGAAAAAGGGAGAAGTAGAATGCAGTAAAAGCATCTCACATAAAAGAAGTAAGAAAGAGCTTTTACAATGGAGGGGATGAGGTGAGAGGGAAAAAGTAAGCCTTACTCTCATTGGATTTGGCTTAAGGAGGGAATAACACACATTCAGTTGGGTATGGAAATCTATCTTACCCTGCATGAAGGTGTGGGGAGGAAATAGAAGAGGAAGGATAACTGAAGGCATGGAATATTGGGGGAAGTGGTAATCAGAAGTAAACACTATTGTGGGGAGACAGGTCAAGGAAAAGAATGGAATAAATGGATGGAAGGACAGGAAAGAGGGAAGTGTGGTTAGTCTTTTGCAGCATGACTATTATAGAAGTAATTTGCATGACTCCACATGTATGACCTATATATTGAATCGCTTGCTTTCTCAATGAGGGTGGGGGGAGGTAGGAAGGGAGAGTATATGGAACTCAAAGTATTAAAAATGAATGCTAAAAATTGCTTTTTTGCATGGACCTGGGAAATAAATTGTACAGGAAATGGGATATAGAAATCTATCTTGCCCTACAGGTAAATAGAGGGGGGAGGGATACAAGAAGAGGAGATGATTAAAGGGAGGGCAAATTGGTGAAAGGGGTGGTTGTGGTGCATGTTGTCATGGGGTGGGGGGAAGGGAGAGATGGGGAAAAAGTTTGGAATTCAAAATCTTGTGGAAGTAAATGATGAAAACTGAAAAAAATTAAATTAAAAATAAAGAGAAATAGAAATGATAGGTGTTCTCAGGTAATTTGATAAACAGGTTTGAGTATTTATAGGAATTTAAAAAACAGCCCACTTTACATAGCATTAGTAAGAGTTATCAACAGTCATGTCCCAATAGATTTGCCTAATGTGATAAAAAGATAGAGTCTGTGAAATGAGGATGATATAACAGCTCAATCAAATGGTAATAACTTCAAAGGCAAGGAATACATGAATTGAAACAATCTGTTGACAAAGAATTTTCTGACAATTATCTGTCACATAAATTTGTCTGTATAAAGTATAGAGTTTAAGATGGTGATCCAGGATAAGGCAATTGCCAACAGAAGTTATAGAAAGATTGTCTTTAAGAAGCCTAGATTTAATTGATTCACATTATGCAGTAAAGTAATGGAAATCATGAAAATCTACTAAAGGTAGATAAAAATGATCTTCTACTAGCTTCCTTAAAAAATATAATCATATTGGCAAGAATGAGACACCTAAACCTCACTATCCTTTATAAACTAACAGATGACTGAGAATTCATAGTATCACTGAAAATATTTATGCTAAAAGAAAATAAATGTTGGCTAAGGAATACAAAACATTTGTTATAAATTCCTATGAGTATAAAGAACAGCTTATTATTGATTTGGTAATTATTAAATAAGTTGCCTAAGAACAACATAGTATTTACTTTGCTTTATTTATTTATCTTTTATTTAGTTTTAGTTTTCAACACTCGCTTCAGTAAGATTTGAGTTCTAAATTCCCCCCTTTTTCTTTTCCCCCCTCCCTAAGATGTCTTGCACTATGATATAGACTATACATGTATGATCATATTAAATGCATTTCCACACTAGTAATGCTGTGAAAGAAGAATCAGAACAAAGGGAAACCCATAAAAAAGAAAAAAAACACATAAGAAAGAGAAAATAGTATGGTTTGATCTGTATTCAGACTCCATAATTCTTTCTCTGAATGTAGACAGCATTTTCCATCATGAGTCTTTTGGAACTGTCTTAGTTCACTGCATTGCTCAGAAGAGCTAAGTCTAACAAAGTCAGTCATTGCACAATGTTGCTTTCATTGTATACGTTGTTCTCCAGGTTCTGCTCACTTCATTCAACATCAGTTCACATAAGTGTTTTCAAATTTCTCTGAAGTCTACTTGCTCACCCTTTCTTATGGGACAATAGTATTCCATTATATTCATATACCACAATTTCATTAGCCATTCCCCAGTTGATGGACATCCCCTGAATTTCCAGTTCTTGGCCACCACAAAAGAACTATTATAAACCTTTTTGTACATGTGTCTACATTTTCATAATTTGTTTGGGATACAGACTTAGTACTGGTTTTACAGCCCTTTGGGCATAGTTCCAAATTGTTCTCCAGAATGGTTGGATAACTTCACAATTCCACCAACAGTGCATTAGCGTTCTGATTTTCTCAAATCTTTTCCAACATTTATCATTTTCCGGTTATATCAATTTACATTGCTTTTGATGATTTTCAGAAAGCCTTGTACTCAGTTCTTCTCAGATGACTTATTTGTGTAATGCAAATATGTAAACCAGATCTAAGAATAGTGCAAATGTTTGTTAGAGTATTTATTGTCCACGTGGAAAATTGTTCTTCATTCAAAAGGTATCATAAACACCATGATCTCAATAACAATTGAGGTAAAACTCCAAATTCTTCATGGGGATAGTTAAAATCCATTTTGGTTCTGCCTAGCCTTAAATCCACTGTTATTTTCTAAATAGGAGGAAATGACTTGCAAATAAAGTGGAAATTGAAACATAATGTAGTAAACATTTGTAAATGTATGATATCCAGCATGGTGGATCTACTGAACAGCTCATTAATGGCTCTTTCATCTTAAGAAATCTTTCTCCAGTGTTATTAACAATGTCATTGTGACTCATTAAGTGTAAAATAGTTAATGTAAAAAAAGAAAAGATATAAACTAAGGGCTTCAAGCTTCTCCTCAATGGTCTTTTTGAACCAATAAATGAATGTGACACCTACTGTTGTCTTTTTCTCTTTTAGAAAAGTTTCAAGCATAAAAGTAGCAAAGAGAAGTCAGTGGTTGAATATACCAAGGGACTTAACAACAGGATTGAATGGAAAGCAAACTTGTAAATCAGTTAACACCTACATAATATTATTTTCAGAGGTGAAAAATAGAAAACAAAGTTAGAAAGTACCTTGACAAAAAATATTATAATGTCAATGAAACGTGTCCCATTGCCCTATGGCAACTATAAAAAAATTAACATTTCCTTATCAGAAGGAGAATGACCAATACTCATTATTTCATTAGAAATATGTTTGGAATAAGTAGACATCACTTCACCAAGCAATACTAATTACAGGTGCAGATCATTGGATTTGTAAAATGCAATTGGAAAATGTTTTCCTTCAAGTGAAGACTATAAAAGAGCTAAGCTAATGGAATCCAAAAGCCCTCTATGGGGAATATTAGCATAGAATAAGAAAATGATGTGCTGAAAAGAAGAAATTGAGGACTAGGTCATTGCCACCAGAGATAACAGAAGGGTTCTCCTCATCAAGTCCCAACTTGATGACCCAAGTAGATGCTGGAGAGAAACAATAGAAAATGTAAAAGATATTACTACAGGCTATAAAAATTTACAATTTACTAAATACTTGGTGATATATGCCCTAATGACTAAAATTGTGCATTGTATGTCAGTCAATAAATATTTTGTCACTCAAAAAACCTTTATTATGTACCTATTATATTCAAGGAACCATTCTAAGTGCCAGAGTTACAAAGAAAATTTAAAGACAGACACTATATCTTTCAATTAATAGATGGCCAAGTCTTATTCTATAAAAAACATTCCTTAAAATACCTAGACAACTTAAACAATAAAGTATATAGAATTTGAAATATTTTGACAGATTGGATTGTTTTCCTCACTTGCCTGTACCTATTAATCCATAAAATCCTGAGAGTCATGTTTTTAAAAGATATCCTAAAGCAAATAATCATAATCACCAAAGTACGTGTAACAAAAGCTGCTAAGATATAGAGATCAAACAGAAGAGATCAACATCAGATGGAACAGAATGAGTTGTAGATTATCCCTGCTTTCCTCTCTGCTAGTGGAGTTATACCAACAATGTTTTCAGCAAGTTTTCAGAAATTGTTTCATAGTACTTCTATTCTACAACAAAAATCAATTATTTTAGCATCCTAAACAAAAGTCTATATAATCTTACATACAAAGGAATACTAATAGGATAGCAACTTGTCCTGGGATCATTTTTAGTTGAACCACATTGAAAAAGATGAAGATAAGATCATAATATGCCACTGGATTTGTTGAATGTAAATAAAAGTTGCTTATCTACAAATAGAGCTTGTGAAATGGCTAAGATCCAAAAATGGAATCAAAAAGGCCCTCTGTTAGTGAGAACCACATGAACACAATCACTAATGTGTTCACAAAGGAATGCTGTAAAAATGATCAAATTCTGTCATTCCTTTTTTTTCTGTTACAGATGTCTATATATATATACCCCAGACATTTACTACTTTTCAGATATGAACAGACAATAAATCTCCATGTTATAAATACATAGTACCAATTGTTAATTCAACAAATTATTACAATCACTCAGACATAATACTTATCCATAAAAAGTGGAAAAAATGTTTTAATAGATATCTCCATTGTAGTTATACCAAGTATTCAATCCCTAACTACATGACAGAGAGTGGGGTAACAGAAGGGGAGGGAAGCTGTCAAAATATAGAAGCCAAGCAAAAGAAATAAAAACAATATAAGAACAGCTTAAGGTAAATCTATAGCATCCTCATCATCATTTCTGCCACTGGAAATGTCAGAAAGATGCTCTCAACTAAACTATGGACGATTAATTTATGTCCCAGTCAATTACAAAATTTATCCACCTGTCAATTTATCCACTTTATCCAATAACCTAGAGAACATTATGTATAAGTCATATCCAACATTTATTAAACACATACTATAGGCTATGCTAGTCTGACAGATATTTGTCACAGGATCATTTGCATCTGCATCTTTAATAATAATCTATATAACATGAACTCCTCTTCAAAAAGAAGAAAAACCAAAGGAATAAGACAAGCTTAAACCAGTTCAAAAATTGACAGAAATACTTATGGAACAAGAAGATATCCCTATAATGAGCAATTGTAAAGACTGAAAGAAAATGTAAAGGAAAGACTTTTACATCTAAATGAAGTCTATGAAAGAGCTAAAAATCCGTAATGGAATAAAAATATACTACTTTGGTGACATCTACATGAATTCAGATTACAATAGATCAGATCTATAAAGCAGTATGAAAATGACTACCATACATATGTTTATGGATATAGAATGGTTATGGTGTCAATTGAGGATCAGGTCATTGCCACAAAAAATTGTAGAAGGCTCATCCTGTGGGACCCATATACAATGATCAATGTAATAGATTGTGCAAGGAAAATTTATTTTTAAATTAATAAATAATAATAATGTAATAATTTTATAGACTTGTAAAATTTATCTCCTAGTGAGTTCTGAACAAGATATGACCAGATGGCTATAACTGTGCCTCATAAACTGTCTTTTATAACTGAAATATGACAAATCCTAATACTACAAGTATAGACCTCAAAATACACTGGAGAATTTAAACAATAATCTATAGTGGAAACAGTCCATCATCACAGGATGTGATGTTGTCCACAATCATAAATACTTCACATTGATCCATAAGAACTCAAGGGAAATTTTAAAATTAATGTTTCTTTAAAATTTATGTTATTACATTAAAGTTTATATTAATTTACATGTTAATGTTATGTTCTAATATATAATTAATTATTCAGTCTTTAAGCTACATGGAAGCAAAGATAATGAAAATACTATTGCTATTGTCCTATCTGCTACTAGAGCTATAACAAGAATGATTTCATTGAACTAAACATAAGATCATATTACATCCTAACCCTTTTATTCAACCTGTTGTTGGTCAGTCCTTTCATTTGTGTCTTACTCTCCATTACCCCATTTGATATTTTCTTGACAAAGATACTATTTCTTATTTCCTTCTCCAGATCATTTTATAGATGAGAAAACTGACACAAATTGCATTTAAGTGACTAGCCTTGGTCACGCAGCTAGTGTATGAAAACTTCAGGACCTTTGTTCTATCCACTGCGTCACATAGCTGCCATTTTATATGACTACAAAATCTTTTCTTTTTCCCACCTTTACAATGGTCCATAGAACAATAAATCTAAATTAATAATAGCAAGACTAATCCTTGGACATTTTCTATTTCAGTATCTTAAAAGAAATTAAAGTGACAGTCATAGTAACAAAAACAAAAATTAAATGATGATTATTACCCATCATTCAGCTTCACTTCTACAGGTAGAAGTTCATATATCAGCACCCATTTGAACACAGTTGTTTGATCACGGTGCCAAATTACACAGTACCAAGTATCTTCTACCTATTCAAATTATCCTATTCCTTTCCATCTCCAATAAACTGCCATGTTACCCACATTCTTGCACTACGTTTTCAGTCTGTCCCTCCCTACTCAGTCCTTACTGCCTACAAACCCATGCATTCCCAATCCTGTAAAAAACCCTACTTGATACTTACATACCTGCTGACTACTATTCTTTGTAGCTAATCTCCTCAGAAAGACCATCTACAGTAGGTGCCTCCACTTTCTCTTCTTTCAGTCTCTTGTTAACCCTTTACTATCTGACTTCCAACCTTATTATTCCACTGAAACTCTTCTATGCAAAGTTCCTAATGATTTCCTAGCTTCCAGTTCAAATGGACTTTACTCAGTTCTCATTTTCCCTGACTTCTCTGCAACCTTTAACCCTTTTGATCACTCTCCTCCTTGGTAGTCTCTTCTTTCTAGGTTTTCAGAACACTGTTCTCTCCTTGTTCTCCTTCTACTTATATGACTGCCCCTTATCTATCTCCTTTGCTGAATAATCCTCCAGATATTGCCTTCTAACTGTAAGTCTCCATCCAGGTCCTGTCCTAGACCTTCTTTTCTTTTCCCTCTATACTATTTCACTTGATGATCTCATCCGCTCCCATGAATTACATCACTATCTTTACTCTGATGCAGCTGAAATCTACTCCAATCTCTCTGGTGACTTCCAGTGTCACATCTCCAACTGACTAACTCTCAACTAAATGCCCACCTTCTACAGGAAGTCATCCCCAATCTCTTTGAATTACAGGACTTTCTTTTAATTATTTCCTATTTATCCTCTTTGTAGCTTGCTTTGTATATATTTGTTTGCATGTTGTCTCCTCCAATAGATTGTAAGCTCCTTCAGGACAGACACTGTCATTTGTTACTTTCTATATCCCCAGTATTTAGCACAATGCATAGCAAAAAGTAAATATTTAATAAATGTTTAATGATTGATTGAGCAGTCATAATAAAACATTCAATGAAAAAAATGTACCCAGGACATCAGAGCAGTTTAATGAGACATTAAAATATAGTAAGGCTTTTTATTGTTTCTTGATTTCAGGAGTGTCCCACTTCTAGTGACCTCATTGGGGTGTTTCTTGGCAAAGATATGAAAGAAATTTGCCATTTCCTTCTCCAGCTCATTTTACAGTTGAGAAAGTGAAGTAAACACGATTAAGTGATTTGCCCAGAGTGTAAGGTCAGATTTTCACTCGGTTCTTCCTGACTGTAGGCACTCTGCTCTATTCAGCACGTCACCTAGTTTCCTATTTTAAGGTTTAAAAGAAGCAAAAGATGCTTATTCAAATATTTCATATTGATTTGAAACATTTACTCAGAGCATTCTAAATGATAAGAGGATTAATCCAAGTATATATAACGTGCCTAATATTATACTTTGAATAGATTGGAATTATTTCCAGTTACCAAAAATGAATAAAATAAATTCCCAAGGCAATACCTCTATTATTGAAATCATATATGTGACTTCTTCCATGTTGTTCTCACGTTCATGAATACACTATTGTAGGTTACAAATGTAAAACTGTCATAACGATAAAATCATTGTGAAGATATGTGACATATAATAATAAAATCATTGTATGCCTTATTTTTTAGGATTCAGATACACTAATAGGTCAAATCATTAATACTACTAGCTTTATTGATCAAGCAATCAATCCATAAAGAAATAAGATGATATAAAAGAACTAGGCATTTAGCACTACACACACACATACATATACATATACACCCTCTACACATGTGTCGTTATATATTTGTGTGTTGTTGATGAAATTCAACAAATTGAGAAATGAAATGATGAAATATCAGTACATATGAAGTAATAATATCTAGTTCTCTAAAAAAAAATAACTAATTTTGGCAAATAAAGGTATTTGTTTTCAAGTGGGAAAGTTAAGTGGAACTTCCACCATATCTCTGATTACAATGAGATCTCTCTTACGTTTTGATTCTTACTAGGGCTGACACAAAGATTGATTGAGTTCCCATTGTGAGAAGAGCATTACACACTGGAGAACTCTGCAGGGAATTGCAAAGAATGCATAATATATAAAATAAATACTTCACATTCAAAGAAGGAAATTAAAAAACATATTTCAGAAAATGGCACTCTAAACTGAGGTCTACAAATAACAATTGAAAAAGTGTTTCAATACATTTGAAATTTGACCATTTTCTGTGAAAACTCCAATTTAGATTTTAAAAATCAAAAGAAAATGATAAACATTTCAATAAATTAAAAAGATTAAATGAAAATTGAGTCAGCCTTCAAAACACAACTTTAGTTAATTGACTATAATTCTAGAAACAACGTAATGAATGGGGAAAAGAAACTTGCATTAAATGACAAAAAGTGAATTTCATTTTAGCAAGTATTTCTTACATGACTTCAAAGGAGGCACTGTGTTTGGTTCTGGAGTTAGAAATATTGAAATTACCTGGCCTCAAGGAGTTTATACTAAGAAAGTCACACTCATAAATATATTACAGTTTAGGGTATTATTGGTCAAAGGAGAGTCTCAGACAACAATATATTAAGGAAATTTGGGGAAGAAGAGAACATTTTGAGTTGAAAAAAGTTTAGGGTAGATTTTCTGGCTAAAGTTATGCATCATCCAAACTATGAAGGAAAGGAAGGTTTCTGAAAAATGGAGATGAAGAAGTAATACATTCATTCCAGGCATGAAATATGAAGGTATATCATAACTCTTTACCCATTTTTTAAACTGTCTTTTTTTTAAATCCATTGACATGCTCATGCCACTCACAGAATCTCTAAACCTAATTGAAATAGGCTTAATGGTTTCACTCATTCAAATCCCTACAAAATCATGAATTCTGTTTACAAATTGATAAGAAATGCTCCAGTCTCTGCTTGAATATTTCTAGTGATGTGGTGTGGCACCAACACAATATTCACAGTGCCTATAGCAATCATGAATATGCCAGCACAATTCTGAATTGCAAAATACAACAGACTTTCCACATGGAAGACAGAGACAAAACATTTATTCAGATACCAGAAAGCCAAATCCATTATAGCAACAAAAATCTATACACAGTAACAATGTAGAGGGCAATGCCAGCTCCAAGCCTTCCCACAAACACTCACTAGCCTAGCTGTCTGCTTCTTCTCTCTCCCTCAGTTCTGACTGCTCTGTCAAACTTTCCTCTCAGCTCTGTTCTAGCTCTGTCTCTTCCTCTTCTACCCTTCCTGCTCCATCTCTTCATGTTCCATGTGATTTAGACTCATGTGACTCAGGCTTCCATGTGACTTAAGCAGGTCACATGGCTCTATTAATGAATGAGAAATATCTTCCTTTTCAAATTACCAATGCATGTGAATCTCACCCAACCTTCCACTTGGGGAGAGCTCCAGTTGCTGGAAAGTTTATCCTCATGCTTTAATACTTCAATGAATTTCTACTCTAATTGACATGGAAATATATTCGAGAATCCACTTAGGGTTTCTTATCTTCGGTGGTCTTTTCCCATGTTCTTCTTTAATTTATCTTTTGGATTCCAACCAACATTTGGGAGATTTTCCTCTAGATCTCTTAATATTACGTGGATACGAATGGAATGCATGAAGTGTCTCCTAAGTATTCCTCTCTCTCATCAATCAGCCCACCTCTTTTTGTAGTTCCAAGTCTTAAATGTATACCACTTCCCAAGTCCGCAATTCTTCATCAAAAATATGTGTAGACTTCCATATACCTTTCTCTTGTCCTTTCAGTAACCTGTAACTTGAAACTGTGTATTCCTCTTTTCAGAAAAATATGCCTAGTTATCATTTTTACCTGCTATTCCTAGTTTTGCCCCCTCAGGAAAAATGGAACAAATATAATCCTTTTTTCTACATGACAGTTCTTCAAATACTTAAAGACAGCTATCAGACCCTCCACTTTGTATTTCTTCTTTTCCAGAACAAGTATCTCAATTCCTTCAAAACATAATATAATGCATAATTGTGTACATGTGTCATTATGTTAATGATATATCATGTCTTGTAGTTTTGTATATAATAAGCATATGTATGTGTGTGCTAAACATATATTACACACATAATTTCACATTTCGTGTGCACTATATGGATTACATACACATGTGTGTGTACATACACCCATACATACACATATATGTTCAAGGGCGAAGCAAACATCAAAGGGTACAGAGGTTGTGACAATGAAGGCTAGATGTTCTTACTGTCTTCTTTCCTCTCTGTACTCCACTCATGACTCTCTTGACTATCTCACCCACATCACAGCAACCTTTACCCACACACATAGACACATGTACACACACATATGTACACACATATGTACACACATATATGTCTGTGTATATGATATATATTACATAAATATAAAATTGCATTATCCTAGCTTATAAATAATGATGTTAATCATGTATGTGTTTAATAGGAAGTAAAACATTTCTTTAACAAGTCAAAACAGGTGCAGAGATTTTTTTAAGGGTTTGCATTTTTTTTTGAGGGAGGGAATGGGAGTTATTTTACTTTGCAAAAGAAAAACCTTCTTATGTGAATATATTCATAAAAACTATCTCAATTCTATGGTTCTGTGGTCACAATACTACTAGAAATGCTTCACAGAGAGCTGAGAAATGAAAAGAATTTGGAAAAAGAGAGGAATTGAGTAGGAAGAAATATAACACTGTTATAACACTGGATTATGAATGTTTCTATATTTTAAGTATGTAAATGTTTTAAAATTCAAGATGTTGAATATCTTAAAAAGCATTTCAATAAATACTTGTTGAATAGCCTTTATTCTCCACATGCAGACTCCTGAGTTTGGCATTTAAGCCTATTGGTCTAAACGTATTTCATATTCCTCCTCTTTTTATACTCTTTGTTCCCCTAAAACTGGCCTACTTTCAGTTGCCTGAATTTACAACATTTCATTTCCTGCATACAGTTTTCCCTGCTTAGAATTCCTTCTTTCCTCATTTCTACCTTTTAAATTTCCTCTAAGATTGAATTCTGATATCACTTCCTATCATCTTTTCTAGTTCCCATAGTATTCTACCCTCCTTCAAATTTTCTTGTATCTATTCATTCAAATGTATGTTGCCCTAGCTCATACTCTTATTTCTTGAGTGTCCTTGAATATAAAGTCCTTACAGGCAGGATTTTTTTTCCCTTTGTATTCCCAAAGGCTACCTAGGTACAGTGGCTTGGATAGTAGATGTTGAATTCAATTGAATTGAATTCAAACTGACTTTAAATGTGGTTTGTTTTGCTTTTCCTGTCAAAATCTGTAAACCAGGTATAATCTGAGTCCCAAGGCCCATCATAGGGTAGTCTCTTCTCTTTCATGAAGATCAATACCCTATGTCTGCATGAGGGGCAGGGTAACATTGGTAAAAGCAGCACAGAACTCAAAAAATCTTTTCAAGGGTCTTAACCTTCTCCAGGTTTTGGAATCACTTTAGGAGCTTTTAGCTTCTCAATTCAAGAGAGAAGATGGAAGGTACCCATTTTACCTCATGCTGATGAAGGAAAAACTTGGAAGATACCAGTATGAGAGAGGTGGTAATACCCATCATGTTCCTATCTCCAGCTTGCTAGGATACAGAATTTCTACACTAGAATTTTTCCTTGGTTATGATATAGAACTCTCTTAGTTGAATTGAGTTACCTCATTCTTGGTGAAAGAGCTCCTTCACTCTGTATTGTCTGGTATGTATTATTCTTATGTGTATATTTTCTCTGATTACTCTTTGCAGTAGAATTGGTTAAATGGGTTTCTTAGTACTTCCTATGTGTTTTCATTGTGGAACTGTTATTCAGTGGAAAGAGAGTCAAGTCATATAAAGTTCAAGATTCTGCTCCCCCAATTAATGAACAGTGGTCAGAAGTTAGCTTGAACCTAAAAACCACATCCTCCAGACTAGTGATATTTAAGTGAACAGACAGATATAATTCTAACCCACTACCCCTCATTTCTGAGGAGAGTAACACTTCTGGTCCCAACCCTCTGTTTCCCCTGATGGCAGGAAATAAAATCTCCCTTGGAGAAGGGTTGGAGGAGAAGACACTGGGGATGTCTATCTTGTCTCATTTCAAGTCATGCAATATCTCATGCTACATGTAGTGAGAGGGATAACCCTTACTCCACAGGCTATTGGGAACTATATAGTTTAGATCAGAGTTTACTCCTTTAAATCATTTCCTTCTTTAGAGAGCATTAATGCAGTTCAATTCAGTCCACTTTTATTATACATCTACTACACTCCCAGCTAGGCACTGGAGGCTATAAAGTTTACAGAGAATACAATCACCATAGAGGGGATAAGACACATATATGCAACATATTACTTAAATGCATTAGAGAGATTTAAAACAAGGAAGAAGTAAAAAAAAAAAAGACACTTCTCATTGAGACAATGTCACTTTAAATGTAAAATAGATTTGAAGGGGGTGCATAACCCTCTTCCATGAAAGTAGGATGGATTAAATGAGCTTTCAAGATTCTATGTTTATTGTAGATGTGGGAGGTACTTCTGTTCAACAGGGAGAATTTGTCATTTTCAGCATTTTGGAAAAAAATATCTGCTCACAGCTGGCAGCATGACACAGCAATTTGGAGCTAGTTAATGTGGTTGAACTTTCCTTACAATTTTCTTTACATTCCAGAAATTAGAGATAGGTCAATTAACTCGATTTACTATACAAAGAAAAAATTCAAGTAACTCAAAATTTTATCTCCCAGAATGGTTCAAAATATAATTCATTAAAAGTATGTTTTGACCAACTTATATTTTAAAAAATTCAAACACATTTTTAGGAATTAAATTTAATCCATAGTCTCTGGTCCTCATGATAGTGTTTATCATTTGGAATTGTTGAATTTCTGTCAAACAGAATGGATGGAAGAGGCAATTTCTGAGTACTCTGCCATCTGGGGCTTTTCCCAAACAAACAAAACTCCCATTTTGCCAGGAGTTCAGAATTGTGCAAATTAAACTACTTTGATTCCACTTGAAATCTTGCCTTATCAAGTTCAAGATGGGCTATAAATTTAGCAGAATACACTTTACCATAAAAGCTACAAACATTTGTCTGGAATAATCTGTAGGTTAGCTTTTTACATATTAGGATCTTCATGCTTATGAACTGCCGAGAAGTAAAAATACTTTCCCAGCATTAGTCAACTGGATGCATCCTAATTTTATTGGGTTTTTGGTACAATTATAATGTTTATCATCACATGAGTACTTATTGCAGTGTGAGAACATTAAATAATGGTAACATGAAATTGATCTATTTGTGTAAACTCTGTGAGAAGGTATACCATTTATGTTTTTGAAAGTACTCCTGGGATAGCTGTAAATGGTATTGTATTTATTTACCTAGTAATTCTTCCAAACAGAGAGATGTTTGTAGAATGTTCATTTATTTGCTTCTTTTGGTTTCCCATGAAATAATTTTCAAAATGCATTTTATCTTTAAAAGTAACATAATGAATTAAAATAGTGAGAGAAATCACTAAAGGGCAAAAAACTTTGATTTGACACTAGCTCGAAAGAATATATGTATAATGTGTGTGTGTTTATATGTAACTACATATGTATATATGTATATATATATAATATAGTTAAATGACAGCTGGAATTATGATTATATCTAAAGAAGGGAGAAGAAGAATGAAGGAATTCCCATCTGTGTAATTCAAGCAAAATACCATTCTAAAATTCCCTCAAAAGTTATTTCTATTTTGAATGTTTTTAAAAATTGCCACAATTCTTAAAATCAAAAATGTATCTCAAAGATTGCTGTAGACTCTACGATTATCTGTAAATACTATGAAGGTTGGTATATGAAGGAGGGAGAGAAGTAGCCATGACTTAGATAAACATGACTACTATGAATGACCTCTAAAAATTATGTGTAGCCAGCAGGGGTCACTCTAGAGCAAAATTGGCTGCCTACTCTCTAGATGTATTCTCTTTGCTACAGGAAATGGAAGAACTAATTCATTTTCAACCATCCCTTTTTCTCTCATTGGGTAGTCCAAAGGTATAACTGTCCTTTGGGTCTGTGCCTCAACTCTCCCAGCTCATCCTCTTGGAGTTACAAGTTGGGGTTTTACCACAGGTCCTCATTGATTGAAAAGACATATCCCACTATAGGAACTAAGTTTGCTTCTAATATATATGCAAAATTGACCCTGTTCCATATCAATCATTCTCTTTGCTAGCCTTAAGTGTGAGAAAAGTTTTAAATGTTTTAAAGGTGCTCAATAAAAAAGATTTTTTTTTGCTGAAATCATAAGAGCTCAGAGTCTTCAGTTAAAAATAAATCCTAATGTCCAAACACTTAGAACTCTATCCTATTTACATATTTCTAGCTAGTCAATTTTTCTAATTACTTTTGCTTGCTTGAATTAATGAGAAAGGAGAGAGAGAGCCAGAGAGAGAGAGAGAGAGAGAGAGACAGAGAGAGAGACTAACCTTCTAACTAACTACTGCCAATATCCTTTTCTCTCAAAGGCTGAGTGAGTCCTTATATACCTCTGTACTGTTTGGACTATCATTTCTAAAGACAGCTTCTCTAGCCAGACTGACTTCTACCATGTCACATTCAAAACCACCCTGTCTTACAAAACTCTTCCTCCAGACTCAGACCTCATCATGGTCCAGTCTTCTCCCAGGATATGGAAGGAACACTGTTCTTCCAAATCCTGGTTACATATGGATTCAAAAGAATTGTTTTATGAAATGTAAGATAGAGAAAAACAATATAAAAAGGTTAAAAGTTAACTAGGGAATTTAGATTAAGAAACTGTTTTCCTGAGAAAATGGTAAAATTTTCTTCCTTAAATTACTTCAAACATTTCCTCATTTGCAAAAAGAGCCTGGGATTCAGTGGATAAATGGTCAATGATGATGGAAAGCATGGAAGCATTGAATATGGTTGAGACTACATAGAGGCAGGATTATTTTTGCTGTGTAGTATTCTGCAGGAATTTGGAGAGGAACAAATGATTAAATGTTTATATAGGTCAAGTCAAAGATCTATGAATCTGAATAGTTCAAGACACCATCGTCAAATTCTGAGAAGGGAAGAATAGGTCATCTGGTCAGAAGCAGTCTGGGAACAGGCTGCAATTAAAGGTTTTGAATGCCAGGACAGGATTAGCGTAAAAGTCACATTTTGGATGTTGCTCTAGAGCTTGAAAGGGCATCACCAGATTCACATGATGCCTCCATTTATATTTGTGATTATCTAACCCATGAAGGGATGATTTTAGAAGAAAATCAAGGACTTCTATGAAAATTCCACTTTAGATTCAAATGAGAGGGGAGATAAGAAATGAAAATAGGAGAGCTACTAGATGTGTCTGAAAAAGTATAATTTGAAGAAAATATGAGTTATAATTGAAGTCAAGGGGATCAAGAAGTGGAAAAGGCAAAAAAAACCCCAGTCAATTGGATCAGAACCTCTGATCAAGGGGTAGTTGAAGATTAGAAGAGTAAAACCAAATCCAAACAAATACAGAGGAGTCCTTTATACTGGAACTCAAGGTACATATTCTTTCTGGTACTGTGAAAATGGACAGTGTTTTTTCCCTAGGATTTGATAAATAACAGGATCTGTAATTTATACTGTGCTATTCCCATATATGTGTATATATATATATATATATATATATATATATATATATATATATATATATATACCGTGTTTGCGTGTTTGATCCTTGAAATCTGTAGCACTTGACTGTGAAGGAACTCAGACAACATGGTTCAGATCCCCATAGGGTAAAACTAGATGGTATGAGAGTCCTTATTTCATGTTATTCTTGGTCTAACAATTCTCTAAAATATCTTTAGAATATATATCTGGATGATTGTCTAGTTTAAACCATTTACTTTAAAAAATGAGACAACTGAAATGTAGAGAGGTTAAAAGAAACTTAAATATTCTTATTTCATATGCAGAATCTTTATCCATGTCCAGGTCCTTTTCTCACAATTTTGTATTGCTTCCAAACAGTCAGTCAACAAATATTTATTGTGTCTCCTATATATCAGGCACTATACTAAGCACTAAAGAAGCAAAAAAGAGGCAAGAGATAGCCCTTGTTTCCAGGAGCTCAGTCTAATGGAGAAGGTGAAAAGCAAAAAATATGTACAAACAAAAAATATATACAGGAGAAATAGGAATTTATCAAAAGAGAAAAGGCATGATAATTAAGTGGAATTGGGAAAGGATTCCAGGAGAATGTGCTATTTTGGCTGAAACTTGAAGAAAAACAATAGGTGGAGATGATTAACAAGAACATTTCAGACATGGCAGGTAGCAAGAGATGATTCCTAGAGCTAAAAGGTGAAATGTCTTGTTCATTGAAAAGCCAGGAAGTCATGACAGTGGATCAAAGAGTATGTTATAGGGAGGGAGGTTTATGAATACTAGAAAGGGGCTTTGAATACCAGAATATTGGTAAATAAAATTCTTAGATACTTTCAGGAATATTTGAATTTATTAAGATCAGTTAAGTGTTCTCTTTTTACTTCCTTATTTACTATGAATATCAACTGCTATTATGTAATTTTGTTCTATCATTTCATTCTCCCTGGCATACAGGACAGAAACAAAGGAAGAATTGAGGGTCTCTTCCTTATCCCTGTTGTAAGTTATCATTCTGGCATTGATCCCAAACAGTTGTTCCTGTTCTCTTGTGTCATTCTCCCTTTTTCTCTCGCAAACCAATTTAAATAATTCAAAAGCCTTTTTTTTTTGAGGGGATGGAAGCTTCTCTTTCCAGCCTCTGTTCATTCTGAAATTTAGCACTCCTGGTACTTTTTACAGGACCATGCCATACTCTCAAACTGACCCTGTGTGAATTGCCCTTGCTTTCCATCTTCCAAATATGTTGAAAAACCTAAGTTATCAAATTCCTCTGTTCACACACATTAGTTTCTTCAGACACTTACCACTTTTCCTCTTTGGAATTCTTTCCCTTTGTGTTTCCAGAATTAAATTTGTCAAATCTTCCATCCTTTCTGGGCTTTACTCTATAGAATTTTAGTCAATGACATCCTATATATCCTTGCTCTGAAACGTTTGAATCTGCTTTCCCAATATCTATCTATCTAAATCAGATTATGCTAAACTTTCTTCATCTACACTATCACAAACCTCTAGAAAGAATCATTTCCCCAAAATGCCCTCACCATTTTTCAACACAGTCACTAGTTTCTTCATGTTTGAATCAGGTTTATTTTAGAATTTATTTTCATTTTTCTGCCCTCTTCTCCCCTCTTTGGAAGGATGAAATTATCAATAATATAAGTTAAAGAGTTATTAACTGCTTTGCTTGTGGCAAAGAAAGGGTTCCAACAAGTGCCTAGATATTTGCAATGTCCATCAATATATTATTCCCCTATTCTAGTGGTATGATCTGTCTTCCAAATTTCTTATCTAATACCTCTTCACCTACAATTGATTTTTAGTATAGACAGATGACAAAAATCACTTCTGTTTCTGCCTCCATAGAGTTTCATCCAAATTTCCTTTTCTGGATTTTTGTTTCCTAAAATTACACACATGTCTACCTTCTTAATATGTAATTTCAATCCACCCTCACATTCACCTATCCTTTATTTTTGAATAAGGCATATTCATCAAGAGTCATATTCTAATTATCGGTCTTATTTTTCCAAGACTCAGAATTATCTATAGATTTTATGGAAGTAAAAGAAATTCATCTAAAAGAACAACTACCTATGATTCCATCTAGTCCTAGGAAATCTAACCCAGTGCAAATGCATAAGCATCCAGTAGTACCAGGAACATAATTTGGATACCTAGGTTCATATACCCTTCTCTTGCTTTTATAAGGAGGTAGAAATATTAGTCACTCACTGTCTCCCAGCTGTCTAGACACTCTAGGTCAGCTCCTGAAGTCGCTCTTCCTTCCATCACGGTTTTGTTAGGGTCTCCAGTAAGACATGCGTTCCTGCCTTCTGTTTTCCAGTTTAGCTGACTCATCACTGACATTTATAGGACCGTAACGGTTTTTTGTTACCTATAGAGTTGTAGTTTAGCTTCGAAGAAAAAGCTCTCTTTTATAAAGCATACTTATCTTGTTCCTGAACAACCATATTGTCTCTTAAAGTCTGGATAATGACTATACCTAACATCATTCAATCCCAAATTTTTGGTCGGGAATTTTCCTTGGGCAGTGGAAGTTTGGTATGTATGCCCAATTTCAGGAGCTTTAGAGGTCACATATTTGCACCTTTGAGTATAATAGGGAGGTTTATGTACAAATGATTATGAAAAACTTGTTTGGAATTTAATTATATATTTGAATTACCTTATTTCAATTCAATATAAAAATGTTAAAAACATTTATTGTTTGTTTAATTTTTAAAAATTTATTTATTTTTAGTTTTCAAAACACGCTTCCACAAGATTTTGAGTTCCAAATTTTTTTTCCATCTCTCCCCTCCACCCAACCCAAGACAGTGTGCATTCTGATTGCCACTTTCCCCAGTCTGCCCTCCCTTCTATCACACCCCTCCCCTCTCTTATCCCTATCCTCTCTATTTTCTTGTATGGGAAAATAGATTTCTATACTCCAACGCCTGGATATCTTATTTACCAGTTGCATGTAAAAACAATATTTAACATTTATTTTTAAAACTTTGAGTTTCAACTATTCCCCCTTCTACTCTCCCCACCCATCCCTACTGAGCAGGCAAGCAACACAATATAGTTTATACATGTATAATTATGCAAAACATTTACATAACAGTTATGTTGTGAAAGACTAATTATATTTCCCTTGATACTATCCTGCCCCCCCATTTATTCTATTCTCTCTTTTGACCCTGTCCCTCCTGAAAAGGGCTTACTTCTTATTACCCCCTCCCATTTGCCCTCCCTTCTGTAATGCCCCCACTCCCCAGCTTATCATCTTTCCCCCTACTTTCCTATAGTGTAATTTAGATTTTCATTCCAAATTGAGTATGCATGTTATTCCTCCTTAAGTCACATGTGATGAGAGTAAGATTCACTCTTTCCCTCTCACATCTCCCCTTTTCCCCTCCATTGATAAAGCTTTTTCTTGCCTCTTTTATGTGAGATAATTTGCCCCATTCTATTTCTCCCTTTTTCTCTGAATATATTGCTCTCTCACTCCTTAATTTAACTTTTTTTAGATATCATCCCTACTTATTCAACTCACCCTGTGCCCTCTGTTTATATTTATATAATTCTTCCAACTACCAAATACTGAGAAAATTTTCAAGAGTTACAAATATGATTTTTCCATGAAGGAATGTAAACAGTTTAATTTTACTAAGTCCCTTATGATTTCTCTTTCCTGTATACCTTTTCATGCTTCTCTTGTTTCTTATTTGGAAAGTCAATTTTCTATTCAGCCCCGGTCATTTCAACAAGAATGCTAAAAAGTCCTCTATTTCATTGAATAACCATTTTTCTCTCTGAAGTATTATACTCAGTTTTGCTGGATAGGTGATTCTTGGTCTTAATCCTATCTTTTTTGATCTCTGGAATATCATATTCCAAGCCTGTGATCCCTTAATATAGTAGCTGCTAGATCTTGTGTTATCCTGATTTTATTTCCATAATATTTGAATTGTTTCTTTCTGACTGGTTGTAATATTTTCTCCTTGACCTAGGAGGTCTGGAATTTGACTACATTATTCCTAGGAGTTTTCCTTTTGGGATCTTTTTCAGGAGGTGATAAGTGAATTCTTTCAATATCTGTTTTACTCTCAGGTTCTAGAAAATCAGGGCAGTTTTCCCTGATAATTTCATGAAAGATGATAGGCTCTCTTTTTTATCATGACTTTCAGGTTGTCCCATAAGTTTTAAATTGTATCTCTTGGATCTATTTTCCAGATCAATTGTTTTTCCAATGAAATATTTCACATTGTCTCCTTTACTTTTCTTTTTTTCATTCTTTTGTCTTTGTTTTTATAATTTCTTGATTTTTCATAAAGTCATTAGCTTCCATCTGCTCCATTCTAATCTTTAAGGAATTATTTTTTTTCAATGGGCTTATGGACCTCCTTTTCCATCTGGTCAGTTCTGCTTTTTAGGGCATTCTACTCATTTGTTTCTTGGCTGTCTTTTGCCATTTGGGGTAGTATATTTTTTAAAGTACTATTTTCTTCAGCATTTTTATGTCTCTTTTAACAAGAAGTTGATTCAATTTTGGTGATTTTCTTGCATCACTCTCATTTCTCTTCCCAATTTTGGTGCTACTTCTCTTACTTGGTTTTCAAAATCCTTTTTGAGCTCTTCCATGGTCTGAGACCAATTCATATTTTTGTTGGAGGCTTTGGATGTAGGAGTTTTGTAAGTAAGTTTCTATATTCGGAATCTTTTTCTGGTTTTTGTTCATTTCCCCAGCTATTTACTTGACTTCTGAGCTCTTTGTCAAGGTAACTCTCTGCTTCAGGTGGGAGTGGGTGGTGATCAGCCACTTGATCTTCCTCCAATTTGTGGGTCTAGAGCTCCAGAAACAGCTTCTGCCCCTGCTGCTGCTGCCTAGGGCTCCTCTCCCAAAGGTTTCTCCTTTATGTGCTGCTCCACACCTCTTATGCCCTGAGGCTGGGACATAACCATTCTATTCTCACACAGGTCCCACAGGTTTTTTCAATGACCTTCCAATTTGTCCTTGACATTTTGGGATTGTGAAGTCTGGAAACCACCACAAGTGCCCAAGATTCAGTTTCCTCCAAGTCAGCTTAGTTCCCATCTGTGCTAGTGCATTTTTAGGACTGTACTCTGCTCCTTGTATGGCACAATTCCTTTTGACCTTCCAGGCTGTCTTAAGCTAGAGATTGCTTCACTCCATAATTCTATGTGTTCTGCAGCTCCAGAATTTGTTTAGAGTCACTTTTTACAGGTGTTTGACTGGGTTTGGAGGGAGAGCACTAGCAACTCCATACTGTTATTCTGTCATCTTGATTCTGCCCCTTTGTTTATTTATTTTAACATTCTTTATTTAATGTTGAGTTTTGAATTCTCTCCTTCCCTTTTATTCTTTCCTTACCATTAAGAAGGCAAAGATTTGATATAAATGATATATGTAAAATCATGTACAACATACCATCATATTAGCCATGTCACAAAAAAGCAAGAAAAGAAAAGAAAATATATTCAATCTGCACTCGGACTTCATCAATTCTTTCTCTGGAGATGGATAACGTTTTTCATCATAAACCCTTTGGAATTGGCTTGGGTCATTGTATTGATCAGAATAGCTAAGTGAGCCACAATTGATCATTGTACAATATTGGTTTTTTCTAATACAATGTTTTCCTGGTTCTGTTCACTTAACTCACCGCATCAGTTCATATAATTCTCAGGTTTTTCTGAAATCATTCTGCTTATCATTTCTTATATCACAAAAATAGTTCATCACAATGATATACCACAACTTATTCAGTAATTTTCTACTTCAGAGGTTCCCTAAGCTTTTTGGCTTACAACATCCTTTAAAAAATTACTAAGTATTACATAAAATGATGTTTACTGTTTCATGTTTCTCTTGATTCTTATATTTGAAAGTGAAATTTTCCATACAGCTCTGGTCTTTTCAACAAGAATTTTTGGAAGTCTTCTATTTTATTTAAATTTCATTTTTATTTCCCAAAAGTATTATACTCAGTATTGTTGGGTAGGTGAATCCTGGTTTTACTCCTAGCTCCTTTGACCTCTGTTATATTATATTCCAAGCCCTCTGATCCCTTAGTGTAGAAGCTGCTAAATCCTGTGTTATTCTGATTGTATTTCCACAAAACTTGATTTTTTTTTACTGGATGCTTGTAATATTTTCTCCTTTACCTTTGACCTCTGGATTTTGGTGACAATATTCTTTGGAGTTTTCCTTTTGGGATGTCTTTCATGAGGTTATCAGTGGATTCTTTCCATTTCTTTTTCTGTCCTGTTCTAGAATATCAGGACAGTTTTCAGAGATATCTCTAGGTATCTTTAAATTCTTAGTTTGTCCAAATTGTTATGATCAAAGTAGAGGTGTTTACTGCACTCTGGTCTGTGAGCAACCATAAGCACTCTTTTCTGCCCTGGAACTGTGATTAGGATTCCTCTCTACAGCTGCCACCAGCTCTGTCATACCAGCACTCCTCCTCACCCTAGGACCACCACCCAGGAATATGATTCAGATCAGCCTTTCAATTCCCCCACTGTCTGTAAGCCAAAAGCTCCAGAAGCAGCTGCCTCTGCAGAAGTGGCTGCCAACACCCTGGCATTAAGGCTGAGCCTGATGCCAGACCAGTTCCTTTCTCATCCAGGTGAAAGTGCTTTCCCAGTGACCTTGAAGGTATCTTTGCCTTTTGTGGGTTGAGAAATCTGGAAACCGCTACAGTCACCATTGATTCAGTGCCCTGAAGCCTGCTCTACTCCCATCTGTGCTGTTGTGGTTCTTGCTGGACTGCACTCTGCTTCAGGTCCAACGTAACAGACTCCCTTACTGTTGGTCATCCAGATTGTCTTGGACTGGAAATCTGTTTCACTCTGTCATATTTTGGCTTCTGCTCCTCTAGAATTTCTTTAGAGTCACTTTTTACAGTTTTTTGAGGGGTTTGGTGGGAGAACTCAGGCAGGTCCCTGCTTGTACTCTATCATCTTGACTCAGCACCCCCTCCACTGTAATTTTTAAGGAATTATTTTCTTCAGTGAGCTTTTGGACCTCTTTCTCCATTTTCCTAATTCTACTTTTTAAGGTATTCTTCTACTGATTAATTTTTTTGGACTTCTTTTGCCATTTAGGTTAGTCTATTTTGGGAGGATCTCAGTATTTTTTTGGGTCTCCTTTCACAAGTTGTTGAGTCATTTTTCATGATTTCCTTGCATTACTCTCATTTCTCTTCCAATTTTTTCCTCTACTTCATTTACTTTGTTTTCAAAATCCTTTTTTGAACTCTTCTATGTCCTGCAATTAATCCATAATTGTCTTGGAGGCTTTTGATCTTGGAGCTTTTACTTTGCGATTTCTTCTGGTTGTATATTTTGATCTTTGTCAACAAAGTAAGACTCTATATTCTGAATTTGGTTTTTTTTTTATTGTTGTTTTTGTGGGATTTGTTTGAAATTGTCTCATTTCCTAGCCAATTACTTGACTTTTTAAATCTTTGTTAAAGTACAGATATGCTTTCAAATGATGTGTGTCAGGGGTTTTGTGCAGGTGTTTTCAGAGATACTTCAGCTACCTGTAAATGTTCAGGTCTTCCAAAGTGGTATGATCAAAGGAGAGGTGTTTACTCCTCTCCTGGCCTGGACTTTGATCTGTGAGTGACCATAAGTACTCTTTTCTGCCTGGGAACTGTGAGGAAGATTCCCTCTCTACTCTAGCCACAAGCTCTACCATTCCAGTGCTCCTCCTTGCCCTGGGACAGCTATTCATGACTGCCACCCAGATGTAAGTATAGGCAAAGCAAGAGAATCTTACCTCAGTACCAACACCACTACACCACTCCAGAGCTAGGGCCGGCTCACAGTTCTGTCTCGCCCCAGTCAGATACAGGTTTCCTACTGACCTAAATTGTCTTTAGCATTTGTGAGTTGAGAAGTCTGGAAATCATCAAGGATGACAGTGCAGTCCCCTGAGGCCTGATTTGGGTTTTCCTGGGCACAATCTGTGCTGGCATGTTTTGTGATGGACAGTGCTCCTCTCTTTTGCCTGTGCAATAGACCTGTCCTGTCAACCTTCCAAGTTGTCTTGGGCTGGAAATTTGTTTCACTGTGCCATTTTGTGGGTTCTGCTGCTCTAGAACTTGTTTAAAGTCATTTTTACAGATATTGGAGGGATTTGGAGGAGAGCTTAAACTAGTCCCTCCTTTTATTCCTCCTGCTTTACTCTTCCCCACTTTCTTTTTTTTTTTCAAAGAGATAATTGTAAAATTTAGAGAGAGTAATCTCAGTTTACTTTTTTCTTCCTATTTATTTACTTATTTAGTTATTTTTAAACATTTAATTTTTGAAGATTTTGAGTTCTAAAATTTTCTCCCTCTCTTTCTTCCCCCTTCCCCAAGATGGCATACAATCTGATATGAAATATACATGTACAATCATATTAGACATATTTCCGCTTTAGCCACATCATAAAGAAGAATAAAAAAGGAAAAGTTCTCCTGACCAATGTTCTTTCTACCATGTCACTTTATTACAAATTTTTTTTCATAGTAGCCTCAGAAATTCATCCTATGTATTCTTCTGGATGGCTTAATGCAATTTTACTTCTTTGAAAGCAAAGAATGAGCTTCCTTGTATCCATCATAGTACCTAGAACAATACTGTACACAAAGTAGAGATAGGGCCTGGATGTGTTTTCATTTCTGTAGAGAAGGGTTGTATATTGATACAGCTTGGTACCTTCTTTGTAGTTTACAGTCTTAGTGAATTTCCTAGAGGGCTGAGAGGTTGAAACTTGTCCAGGGTCACAAAACCTATATCTGTCAGTGGCAGACCTTGATTTTGGTTCTTTTGAATTTCAAGGTTGTCCCTACAGCAAGTGTATCATACTATTTCTCAGGTGCACATAGAAGATACTCAATAAATAGTTTTCAAATTCAATGAATTATAAAATTGAGATATGCATTATATAAAAGAGAATGTCATGTGATTAGGAAAGAAGGGAACAAGCATTTATTAAGGACCTAATATGTACCTATTATTTTTCTGAGTATTTTATAAATATGATCTAATTTGATTCCCACAACAACCCTGTGATTAGGACATATTTTCCTAAAAGGAAGGAATCCCTTGGTTTACAACTGTGTGCAACACAGCTTCATAGACTTAGAATTTCATTTGGAAATAGTTTGACTTGATTACTCTTTCATGCATGTACTCTTGGGGACCACATCATTCATACAACAACAAAAAAAACACAAGTTAAGATAAAAGTATTGTCTTCATAAAATTTCTTCCAAGGTGCTAGATTTGTCCTGTCTGTATACAATATATGAAGTCTTCAGTATATAGCACTTTAAAATTTATTGTATGAAGTACTTGCTTCAGAAGAAATCTGTGAAGTAGGTAGGATATAGATATGCTTAAGGAAACCAATGTATGGTGTCATTCCACTAGTCAGAGTCCATGCAGGTTTTCTGCTTCCAAGTCCAAGATCCTAGTCACTGCTCAATCCTGCACCTGCTCCATTCCAATGTGCTGTGTAAATGTTTGCTCAAATGGCAATGAAAAGAAAATAATTTTGTTTTTAATACTTGTGCTTCATTTCAATTGAGTATCCTTCAGGGAAGGGAGAGTGTGGTACGGTATGTCTAAAAGTCTACACATTCATCAGAATTTATGAACCATCATTAGCATGACTTTGAGATGTTAGAAGATCAGACTAGAGGATTCTTATTTAATGATGCTTAACATATCCTAAAATTGTAACTAATTGAAGTTTAAATAGGTAGTGTAGTGCCTCTACACCTCATTGCTCTAGTAACACTGCTATTGATGTTGCCATATGAAAATGCTTGTATTGGAATCCTTGATTCTCTAGGGAGGTCAAGAAGGAGGGAAAAAAACAACTTATCACTGAACTTTCACCAAAACACATACTTAGGTGGCCTTGAGTGAACCATGTAGCACAGACTGAATGTAATTAGTAAATTGTAATTACTTTTCTTTTACCCAGGAACCCTGAGAGTCTTTCCCTCCCAGTTTGATTTTTTTAAGGGGCCTTCCTTTGAGTAACTACTTAAAGAAGCTTATTCATTGAATGGGTGTTTCTCACTAAAATTGAGCATGTGATAAGACCTTAGTCTTAATGGGCCAGTATCTCCCACTGCATCCTGGGCTATCTCCTGTCATCCTGATGAATATCAGGCCATTGGCCCCAGATGACTCAGGAGAAGCAAGTGAGGTTGATGACCTTACAAAGCTCTCCCTCACTCAAATTAAAGTCAACTGTAGGTCATGTCATCATCTTGATGTCATGATCCTCTTTGAGAGAAAAGGACAAACACAACAACCTAAGAATGGCAATTACCATGCTTGCATGTTGTTATGGAATAAAATGAATTGAAAACAGAAAGAAAGATCAGAAGAGTACATTTGTAAAAGTTTCACTTTCAGGTCTCCAAATGGTTGGTCACCATTAATGTAGCCTAGTATGGTGGAAAGTATTGAAGAAAGAGACAGAAATCATGGAATTCTCCCCCAAATACAAGCTGTGGTCATGGTTTGAGTAAGAATGACGTGGAAGAAAGAACACAAGATTCTGGGTCCCACTTTTTTCATTTATAGAATGAGGGAGTTTCTTGACTGAGCAAACGTACATGTTCATGTATGTGAACACACAGTAATATATAATATAAGCACATAAACATATGCACTTACACATAAATATATATGCACAACACATGCACAATATTTAGATGTATCTGTGTACATTATTCATATATGTGCTATAGGTATATGTGCATGCCTTGTGTGTGTATATATATATATATATATATGTATATACATAAGCATGTATATGTGTGTATAGATAGATAGATAGATAGATAGTAAATAAGGAAAGTAATTTTGTGAGTAAGGAATCTCTCCTACCAAAAATTACTTCATATTATACCTGGGAGGGATTGAGGAAAACTTCTTATAGGAAGTCTTGCTTAACCTGTGCTTAGGAGGAAACTAGGGATTCTATGAGGTGACTGTAAGGAGGGAGAGTATTTGATGAAGAAAATCTTTGTCAAAACTCAGTAAGGGTGAAAGTTAGAATATCATACATGGGGTTTTGCAAGCAGATCAATTTAGTGAATGATTTGCCTGGGAACTTAAGGTGAAAAACAATTTTGAAGGGCTTCATCTGCCAGACCAAAGGTTTTGTATTTGATCCTGAGGGCAATAGAAAGCCACTAAAGATTTTGGTCCTAAGAGTCACTATTAAGCATATCAATCTGGCACTCAATTGTAATTTCCCTCTCCAAATTTATAATGTCTTTTCTGACTTTTTTCCTCCATATTCATCATTCTATAGGGTTTGTCATTATTAACCAGCATTCCCTCCTAGACACCATCTATGATCATGATTTCACTATTTTTTTGATTTACTCTCTGATCTACAATCATATACCATATGTAAAGTTAATTCTAATTCTGTTTCTAACTCAAGGCTCTTTCCTCTTCTCCATATTCCCATATTTCATGCCCTCTTCACCACTCATGACCCTTATCATACCACTTATTATGTGTTTACATTAATCCCAAATTGGTATATACCATTCTCATCTCTCTTGTGCTCCAGTCGCTTATATCTAATGTCATGTTGGACATATCACAATATGTGTGGAAATGGGCATCTCTAACTCAATATGTCCAAATCAGTTTCCCCCCTAACCTGCTCTTCTTCCCTATTTTCCTGCTCTTCTTCTCTATTTTCATATTACTTTTAGGGGAAGTACCCTACTTCCAGTTACTAAGATTTACAACCTTGGATTCATCCTTGTTTCTTTACTCTCAATCACCCTACATACCAAATATGTTACCAAACCTTGCTATTTCTATCTCCACAAAATTTCTTGTCTCCATCCCCTTCTCTCATCACCTGTTTTGTGGACTGTTGCAATAGTTTTCTAAGCAGTCTCTCTGTTTCAAGTCTCTCATTTATCCAATCCATTCTCCACACGGTAGCCTAAGTGATTTTCTTAAAATATAAATATATAGGAATATACAAAATACAAAAAAAATTTTTTTGAGGTAGAGTAGAAGGAAATGAAGGGAATCAAGTAAGATTTCACATAGAAAGCAATATTTCAGCTCAGTCTTAAAGGAAATGAGGATTCTAAGAATATGAAATGTAGGAGGGAGTTTAAGCATTAAGGGTGAGGAGAGGGGACAGGGAGGGAGAGAGTGAGAGACTTGAAGCAGGAGATTAAGTAGCATTATGAAAAACAGATGAAGGAATTTACTTCTTACAAGTGGTAACTCAAAGTCATGGGGGCTGAGATCCTAGAGAATAAAGAAAAAAGAGAGCGCAGGACAAAACCTTGTGTGTAACCCTTCTGGGAGTGCCAAGCTGCTCAATCAATGGAGCACTTACTCTGATCTCTGATTGCCTTCACCAATGCCTTGAACTCCCCTTAAAAAGCCCATAAAAATTCCCGAAACTCATAGTTCTCAGAAGACCTCAAATAAATAATATCATATAATGAATGGTTCAGATCTTTCACATTTTTATGGGACTGTACTCATTTATAACATGATTAGACCAACTTCTTCTAGACTAATCATTGTCTTGATACTTTCAAGGGTCTTTGTCTTCCCAATACTCTCCCCTGAATCCAAGAGGAAAAGAGTAAAAAAACTGAAGGGAAAAAATGAAAGAAAAAGAAAAAAAGCTTTTTCCCCAAAAAAGGCAAAGCAAAGAAGGGTACTAAGAATTCCAAACTTATTATCTTTTAGTCCACGGGGATCAAAAATTAGCCCCCAAGATATAATTTGACATGGATGAGGTTTAATCCTGGAGCCTCTCAAAATATTATATCTTTTCATCTACTTTCGTCCCCACTCACAGTTCTGTTTGAGACATCTCAAGCATAATTCAAATATCGCTCAGATCTAGATCTCTATGGTTTTAGATAAAAGAGTCACCAGCTCCTGTGCAAGAGTTAAGTAATAAAATATGTCAGATATAGTTCAGCCTTTATTTCACCCCCACAGAAAAACAAGAAAATACTTACAAAACGGTAGCCAGAAACAATCAAATCTTGATGAGTCTCACCTTCCCCACAAGACCTTCTGTAGCCTGCTAGATTCATAACACCACAGGAGGAGAGTGAGAACAAACTTGAAGTTACTAGAGAGACAACTTCTTGATACTCTGAAAAGTTCTACTTTCGCACTAAGGATGCACACAGACCTCTAGCCTTGTTGTATTATTCTATCTATATCTCTCCCCTCTTTCATAATTAAACAACCAGAAAAAGCTGTCTAAACTTACTATCTCTTTCATCACCTCCCATTCACTTTTAAAACTCATGCAATCTTTCAGCTGCACTTCTTGATAGAACCTGCTCTGTTCAAGATTATCAACCATCTCTTTACTGAAAACTTGACACTATTGACCAGTCTTTTCTTCTAGACACTTTTTCCCAACTGGATTTTTATAAATCTACTTGATTGTGATTATCTATATCCCTGTAGGACCAATTCTTCTTAGTCCCTTTGTAGGTATATCATCCATGTCCCATCACATTGGCTTGGATGTAACCCAAAGTTTTATTATATAGAGTTCTCTCTCCCCTTTTCTTTATTAGTTACCTCTCATAATGGAGCTTGCTTCACTTCCAAAGTTCAGTCAAAGTGGCCCTATCCATTTCCTCCTCACCTCAACCTTTTTACACTCCTACCTCCCCTCAAGGTTCACCTCCTTTAAAATGCCTTCAGCCGTTACCTCAATTGTTACTGCTCTTCTCGTCACTGTGCATTTTTCTACATTTTGCATCAATCTCATAAATATACTATATTCCCCAAGTACAATAATCTCCTTGAAGGCAAGATTTCTTTAATTTTTTTTTGTATCTCCAGTACATACCAGAATAATTGGCAAATAATTGGTGCTAATAAATGCTTGTTAAGGATTGATTGATAATGATGTTCTATGGGAGTAGACTTTGAGCAGAAGGAAAATTGATTTAGGGTCTCTAGGAAGGCAACTCCCTTCTCATTGAATTTGCTCTCTCTCAGTTTTTACTTGTCACATGGCTCATTCTTTTCTATGATCTTTTCTCCCCACAAGGATTGGTCACCACTCCCCCATGTATTTTGTTTCCTCTATTAAAATATAAGCTCTTTGAGGTTAGAGACTGCCTTTGCTTTTGTATTTGTATACTTAGAGCTTAGCACATAGTGTAAGAGCATAATAAACACTTTCTCATTCATTCATTTATTCTTAACTCAGGATTTCAATAAAAACTGGAAGAATGCTCTATGAAATGTTGTGTCACTTTATTGGTTCATAGGAATCAGAGCTAGAAGGTTCTTTAGAGATTAGTCTAGTCCAATTCTCTCATTTTACAAACAAAGGCATTGCGTCCCAGGGTCACATAGGTATTATATAGTAAATTACAGACATATGTCTTTTTCCAAATCTAATGACATTACATTGCCAGATTTCAAAGAATTTGTGTATTACTTTCATTAAAAAAAACCACATATTTCTTAAATTCCATTACTGACTGGTAAAAAGAGATGAAGTGAATTATTTTCTTAAGCATGAACTTGCAGGATAAGCACACAAAAATCATATTAGCAGCTAGTGGTAGCTATTGACTTTTATTTTTGAAACTCAAATGATAGAGTTGGTGAGAATAAATAACTCACATTTTTAAAAGCCTTTGAATTCTAATGGGCTTCATACATAATGAAGAAATAGTTTTATTGTCAAATGTATAATGGATTTAATATAATTCATTTGAATCTTCCTGAAATCTGGTAGCTACCACAGTGTGGTACTATTTTAGGAAAGATTAGATGATGCATTAGTCAAAGTCTGACCTTAATTTGTTATTGAGTTAATTTGAAATTTTAAAGAAATTAATCCATACTTTTTAGGGCTGGAGTTTGAACTCATTTTCTCATAATTCATTACAGGAAGCAATACTTGATAATAAGGTACGTCAAAACAGAATTGTATCCCCATCCAAGATATTACTTTAAAAAACCAGTGGTTTATGTCATACAGGAAAAAAATGTTTCACTGTTCTATGAAATATGGAAAAGGAGATATTGTGGAGCAGAAAGTTCTTGAATAAACTTTTTAAGAACAATAGGGTTCACAAAGAATATGGAATCAGAAGGTTTGGGTTTCCATCCTTGTTATTATTTATCCTTTGTTTTCAAAGAGGACTGATGACATCATGGGTGCTATCTTGAATTGTGTGTGAACTGGATGTAAGTGAAGGAAAATGGTGCAAAGTCAGCAGCCTCACTATGTCTCTTCAAGGTTCATTGAAGTCCCATGGCAAGACAAAGTCAGGATGACTGGAGATGGCCCAGAATGCAATGGATGACCTTGGTGTCTTCAATGCCTAAACTCTTAAGTGCTTCACAGCACCTACTTAAGCTGAACAAATTGTACTCATCTACCCATTCTGTCAGGGGAAGTTTTCACATGCTTAAGGTAGACATCCCCCTAACTCACAGATGGGTTAGAGACCTGTTGATTATTGACATCCTGGTTTAGCACATCTGACAAGGTGGTTTTACTAGGGTGTAGCAGTTGTACATGCTAGAGCTTCTTGGAGCAGAAGGTGAAAATTGAATGAAAGATGAAACCCAAAGATGGATGAGTATTCCTGAAAAGGAATTGACAAGCCTTCTCACCAGAGGTTCTAGGCCTCTCTCAACACCCCATGTACCCTATTAAAGTCCTAGATTATTAGTCATAGAATTTTCAGTATGTAAGGCATTTAATTGGCCTCAGCCACCATTCCCTCATCTGTAAAAGAAATAATAATTTTTGTACTTCCTGTCTCATGGGGCTCTTGTGAGGAAAACACTACATAATTCACAAATTCAACAAATACTTATAAAGTGCCTACTGTATTTATAGTTATACTATGATAGGCACTCAGGGACTTACAACATTTAGATAAGAAATGGTTTCTGACCTCATATAGTTTAAAAATCTCGCTGGGGAATAAGGCACAAACACACATAACAGTAGGGTATAGCATCAAATGATTAGGTAGTAATACAATAAAGTGTTGAATGAGGTCTAAAGGATCCGAAGAGGCTCTCCTGTAAGATGTGGCACTGGGCAAGTAAGGATTCAACAGGTGAAGAGGAAGGGGTAGCATTCCATAAATAGGTAATGAAGTGAAAAAATAAATGCAAGGTTAATGGAAGGCATATGGTACTCTTGGGATATGAACAAAGAGATTGCTAAAGTGGATAGAGCATGGAATGTGTATGTGGTGGGTGGGAAGTAATATAAGTATAATACTGTTACAATAATTAGCTCATAGACAATATAAAGGCCCCTAAGGTCCTCTTGATTTCCTTCTCTTTCACTTTAGGGGCTTAATTTTAGATAAAAAGCTCTAAGTTCCATTCAATTGCTCTGAACCCCTAATTAGGGAATAATCTTAATAGACAGAAATTGACTTTTCTGATTAACCTTACATTTCTGTCCATATCATAAAATGTTTGATGCAAAATTCAGTTTACTACAAATGGTGAACAGTAGATTGTTTTAAATTTTCTGTTAATAGACAGAATCAGGAGGGGAATTTAGGGGAAAAGCTTACCTTTTCTTGTGATTTAACTCAATCTAATTAATTTCTGTGTAATGCCCATAGAGTCAAAGACTGCCCTCTATAATGATGTGAAATTTCCTTTGTCTCATGCTTACTTCAAATTCTTGAAGCCAAATTCTCAAAAATCTCTTCTTCCTCAATTTGAGTGTGATTCAAGTAGTTGTACAGGTCCTGTTTGCCCTCCGTTCTGGTCACTTGATTAATTTGTTTTAAATATTTGTACCTACTAGAGGCATCAAGGCCAAATGGGGTGATTTCAATGTCACATTTATATAAGGTTGGTTTTTTAATAACCCGAACCTTATTGGATATGGTACATAGATACCATTTGTCCTTTGATTGCAAAGAGGACCATGGCCTCAGGAAGATGAGTTCATGACTAGCAAGTGAATTGGATTACAGTGAAGGAGTGCTGTACAAAGTCACCAGACTCACTTTCTCCAGAGTCATCTCAGTCCAGTGGCTAGATATGGATAAGTATAACAGAAATGACCTAAAATGCAGTGGATGACCTTAACCTTTTTAAGTTACTTTGAGGCAAAGCCTATTAAATGATTAGGATTGTTTAAGAGGTGAGCCAAGGGATGGCCCCTTTAATAAAAAAAAAAAAAATCAAACTAGGAAGGGGAATCCCCTCAGGGTTGTTTCTGCCCAAAAGAGAAAAAAAAAACTATTTACATTCACTCTGAGCCATCAGGGCCCTGAAATAACTATGAAGTGATGCAGGATATAGTTGCAAAAGATTATGAAAGACTTCAAATGACAAGCAAATTAGTCTAAATTTGACTTGGGAAGCAACATAAATCTGACCTGACCTAATGCAACAATACCATCCCAAATTTCCTCTCTCAGTGCTTGCGGAAAAAGTTCCAAGCACTTGACAAGTCAGCCTTTTCTTGCCGTTCTATAGCCTCTCCTCATTGTAGCTATAGCATGCACAAGTGCTGCATGGCTCTTGGAAAGAGTAACATTTCAGGTAATCTTGCATTACTTTTGCCCCTAGTCATCACACACATACACACACACACACACACACACACACACACACACACACACACACATATACACTTCAGAAATTATCAAAAGTGACACAAAAGTGGCAAAGCCACTTCTCTATTTCAAATCCAAGCTGAAGAAGTATGATGAGGACAAAAAGTGCCCAAAGGAAGAAAGCAGATGTAGCAACATTCCTCAAGTAGCATCCTTTCCTGGTACACATATATCTAATTCATCCAGAATCTGAGCAGACCAGTCACATATGTATTTATAAGTCACAGGAATGAATGATTCATTACAAATGTGTTTGCTCCTTTTGTCTCATTTTCCTCCAAAGAGAACTTGACTAAGTTTGATAATGACCAGATGGACCACACAATGGTACATAGATACCATTTGTGCAGTAAATGGAAGAAATGATTTGAGATCTCTCCCTAGTCCAGAAGGATTGAAAATTCCATCTGTTAAGAATGAACAAATTCAACACATATTAGCTTACTTGAGCCACAGATTTATACATATTTAGAATTCTCCTACCTTAGCATCTAAACTGTTTCCAATGTTATACCTTGATTCCGCAGACTGGATGCCACATTAAGAAATAGAGAACTTAAGTATACCCATGTCATCAGCTTAGATGACTTTAATTGGTTTTTTACTGGTTTTTACAGGGAACACAGGATAATAAGTCAGTTCTCCATGGTGACTTTAGGAACAAACTAAAGTTTTTAGCTTCGTGATCATTGTTGATCAGAGTAGATAAGTAAAATAAATTGAGAAAAGAAGATAAAAATGTTAACTAACTTGCCATCATTTTGGGTTTGCCATCAACAATATCCTTCCCATCATTATTCTATTGCATTATTTCAAGAAACTGTCAGCCTTAAGGGCAGTTAGGTGACATAGTAGAGAGAATGCTGAACCTGAAGTCAGATAGACTCTTCTTTCTGAGTTCAAATCTGGACTCAGGGTCTTACTAGCTGTGTGACCCTGGGCAAGTCACTTAAGCCTGTTTGCTTCAGTTTGCTATGTGTAAAATGAGTTGGAGAAAGAAATGGCAAAGCACTTCAGTATCTTTGCCGAGAAAACCCCAAATGGGGTCATGAAGAATCAACAATGATTGAAATAACTGAGCAACGACAAAATAAAACTGATCACACCTTTCTGGTTATCTCAAACCCTGGCTGTTCCATACTTTCTAAGTTAGTAGACCAGAGGTTGAGACCCTAATTAAGAGGGAGTATGCTTGGACTAAGTTTATTTTAGTGATGTTGTAATTTCCAGTCTTATGTTATGGTTGTAGGTCAACCATTGAGCAGAAACAGTTGGTCAATCAATAGTATCTGTTTGTCTTCTGAGTGCCCCAGTGCCCCACCCCATTCAAGACTGTAATAATGGCTATGATAGTGATAGCAATAGTAATGTTTAAAACAGTAATAATAGCTAACATTTATATAGTATTTCCTATATGCCAGGCACTGTACTAAGCACTTTACAAATATTATCTTATTAACATTCTCACAACAATGCTGGCAGGTAAGTGCTATCTCCATTTTACAGAGAAAGAAACTGAGCCAGAGGCTAAGTAACTTGTCCAGGGTCACACATATAGTAAGTACCTGAGGCTGAACTTGAACTCTGGTCTTTCTAACCCTAAGTCCTGTCCTTTATCTTCTCTATGTTTTACCCTCTTCTTTAGGGCTTTAATGGCATCGCAGCAGATGAGACTTTCCTCCAGACCACCAACATCCAGGGGAACATACTCTCAGGCAGATGGCTTGGTGAGCTTCCTCCATTTGACAGTGATTATTCCTTAATCTTGCCTCAATGTGATCTAAGTAAGCATATGCAGATTACAAACAAATAAATCCAAGGTAATTTGAGAAGTAAGAGCACAAGTTGCTAAATAAAGTATGAAAGCCCCCTTGAAAGAAGATTCTACTTGAGTCTTCAAGGAAACTAGGGATTTCAAGAGGTAGAGGAGAGAAGGGAAAGTATCCTGGCATAGGCAATAAGCAGTACAAGGCATGGAGACGGGAGATGGCATATCTTGTCTGAGAAATAGAAAAGTCAATATGACTAGACTGGAAAGTGCAAGAATGGGCAAAATGAAATGAAGTTAGAAAGGTGCAAAGGGGCAAGGATGTGAATGGTTTCAAATGTCAAACAGGAATTTATATTTGGTCCTAGAATTAAGAATAAACCACTCAAGTTTATTGAGTGGAGAGTGACATGTCCAGATCTGCAGTTCAGAAAACCATCACATTGGCATCTTTGTAGATGATAAATTAGAGAGAGACCAGGCAGGGAAATAAATCAGGAGGCATGAGAGGAACACCATATACCCCATAGATCCCTGGCTAATCCCCATCCCTCATAAAAGTCAATGGAACTTGAGCAACTCAGTCACTCCCACAGTCTTCATTTTTATTTTACCTAAACCATTCACTTGAAGGTTCTTTGTCAACATATTTTTGACTCAAGTCATGCAGATTTTGCCCATTGAGACATTTTTGATTTTACATTCAATACATAAGCTCCATCCAGAAGGAAATTATTTTTGGTTACATTTCATAAACTCACTACTGTGCATCTGCCTTGACTGGCTCAGTAAAGTGATTCTTGAAGACAAGAAGTTCTAGGGGCCAGGTTCAAATTGCAGCCACTAGCAAACTGAACCAAGAGCTTTTGTTTACTCTATCTTTTCCTGTAAAGTCTTCCACAATTTCCCTGTCTCCTACAGTCTACCTCCTAAACAAAGGGCTTTCATAGTGTTTATTTTTTTAATTCTCTAAGATGGAGCTACAGAGTAAACACTTAGACATGCAAAGACTTTCTGACAAATTGAAGAATTTTCCATTGGTCGGGAGTTGTAAAACCAGGTGAATCCATGTTCTTTGTACAGAGACAGTTGGAATTCATGGTTCTGCAAGGAGTCTCTTCGGGGATTTCCAGTATCTCTTGGATTTTGGAAGCAACCTGAGTCAGACAAGACTAATCCAGTAAAACCAAACTAGTGAGTAGGAAATAAACTCCCAGAAATGTACTGCAAGAGCATCTCTTTCAGTGCATTTTGGTTTCTCTAGGGATTTTTAGAACAAAATTCAAGAGCAAAGTGTTACTCAAGAGCCAGAGAATACCAAGAGCGTTGGTGCACAGAATTTTCCAGTTTTTCCCAAGCCATAGTATTCTTTGTGAGGATGGGAGCAAGAAATCTTTTTTTTCCCTGTCTTATACCCAAACCAGTGTCAATGACTCAGATGACCATTATCAGAATCACATCCCACTCTTGGCTGCTCATACTTGGTGTAATCTTATCTCACCCTGGAGGTTTGAAAGTGTCACTCAATGGTCTTTTGTTTAAAGTCACTCCTTTCTCCTCTTTATCCTACCATTGCTCAACCTTTATGGCAGTAGTCTACTCTCTCTGAACATATGGCTTGTTGATTTTGCTAAGCCATAGTAACTTCCTGTAACTGTGTGCCATTAGCCTTTGCTTTCAACAATGGCTCTTTCAGGTGGTAGCACTTAGTAAATTGGATATCCCAAATTCTCTTGTGTCATCTCTTCTTGCCAATCTCTACATTATAGCACCATGTTTTATACCATCCCAGATATTGCCAAGAAGGCTATATTTTCCTCTAGTTTATACTATGAAGAGACAGTGGCTATTACCATTACTTTTTATCACCACAGCTGCCCACATACTTACCTTTGGTCACCCAGAGCTACAAAAGGTCTTTCCCCACAAGAAGACAGTCACTATCTTGAAACAGTAATGTGATGTCATTTTCATCTCTCTCTTTTTCTATTGATAGGATGTTCCTTTGTTCTCATTCCTTCTTTTTGCTCCAAAAAAGAGCATTGTCTTGTCTTGGGGCCAAAAATTCTTCCTGACTGTTTCAAGTGTTGGAGTCAGCTAGGTGTCTCAGATCATGGGGACTGGAGTCAGAAAGAATTGAATTAAAATCCGACCTCATATACTTACTAGGTATGTAACACTGGGCATGTCACTTAACACCTATTTGCCCTAATCCACTAGAGAATGAAATGCCAAATCATTGCAGTATCCTTGATGAGAAAATTCCATGGACTGTGTTGACATTCATGGGGTCATGTAGAGTTGAACATGAACAACAACCAATGCCAAACACTGTCCATGAAATATCTGTATTGGAATCATGGCAAGACCAGAACAACAAGAAATCCAAGGTAGTGGCAAAATATTTTTTCTTTAAGGTAGTAGAAGGTTTAATGGGGGCAAATCATGCTTCCAATTACAGAAGTCCTGGTAAATTCTCTGTAGAGCAGCTACCCATAAAGGATTCTTCTTGTTTGATCTGGATTAAGATTTTAGTGAGCCATTTAAGGCAGCTTTGTTTTATTTGGACCACTTTTAGCTAGACAACCTAGAGAGTAATATAGGTTTAGCAAAATGAGAGGGAGGGAGAGAGAGAGAGAGAGAGAGAGAGAGGTAGAATTCTGTTTGTTGATCAGGTTTAAACGTTGATCACTACTTGGCTGAGGAAGTGCTGCGTGTGTGTGTGTGTGTGTGTGTGTGTGTGTGTGTGTGTGTGTGTGTAAATGTAAGTTCACACAGTAGGCACTACTACAGCTGAAACAAAGAGAGAGCCCTTCTGTTCATCATGTCTTTGCCAATGAAATCCTCCACAATTGTCCTGTGCTTTAAGAATGCCTATCAAGATTGCCACCAAAATTACTTGTTTTCTACTAAAACTGCAAATGTAACTCTACTTTGGAAGACTCCTTTCTTTAGAAGAAATCCTTGTAGCAAGTATGATTTATTCCAATGCTTTTTTTCCTTGCATGTTGAGTTAAAGGGTAGCTTTGAAGTAAAGTTGCCTGTAGTCATGTAGACATTTATGCAAAACATTCAATAGCTTTAAAACAATTCCCTGTAGTTTTTAAAAGTTTTCATCATCTGCTCTCCCAGCTGCCCTCCCTCTATGACAACAGTGGTTTCTATCAAGGTCACTCATAGATCATTTATAGTTTCTAAGGTGAGATAATCACTATTTCCCAATGTCATTGACTACATGTCATTTTTATATTTATTACAATAGCCAATATATTGTAGCTTTCTCCAGAGACAGTAAGTACCTGTAGCTAAGACTGCTGAACATCCTGAATGTGTCCCAAGATCAAGTTGACTTAAAAATGCAATTATGAATGTGGAAAAGACTGAGAATGAATTAGGTTTGCATGCTCCAACCAAGTTAGAAAAGATTGTCCATGGGCTCTAACCAATTATCATTCTTCCGTCTTCAATAATTGCTTCATATTAGAAGCCTTGCTAATAAGGAGTGATGCCAGAAGGACTGTGATCCATTCTTCAATAGAAATGTTACTGAAGACTTGTCCTAAATTCTTTACAGAAATACTAGTGTTTATATCTTCACTAAAAAGCTATGGGAGGAATAGAAATCCTACAGACTTGAATAAACATTCTTTTCATCTAGAAATATCTACTTGGTGCAATGTGGGAGTGGGGCTTGGCAGTGTTTGGGCTCCCTGCTCTGAATTTTCATCTGAAATCTAAAGGTTCACTTAGAGATCATTTGGGACTAAATGTGAGAGAATGATCAAGATGGTTTTATTACTTCTCTAACTAATGGAATCAATCCTATAAACCCAGAATGTGACTTGAAAACCATCAAGGAAAAGAAGTTCCAAATTTCAATTTCATATTATATTTTTTTTACAGTTTTCATATAGTTTATTTTCCCCTTTTGCTTTATTCTGAAACCCACTTATTTGTAACTTAAGTCTTAGTCATTCCCTTCAGAGTTGCATAGAATTAGTTTAATGTTGTTGGCATGGAGCTTTCACCTACGTATAATTTTTTTTTTAATTTCAGGTTGTGTGTGTGTGCATGTATGTATGTGTTTGTGTATATGTTGGAGGAGTGTGGATTGGTTCCCTCATTCTAAGTTATCATAAAATATAAGGAACAGAGGTAAAGAAATGTTCAAGTGTAAAGATATGTCTACATAACTTTATGAAATTGACAAGAAGTTTTGCAGAAGAAATTTGCAGAGCTGCTTTTACCTGGCTGCCTGAAAACTGACTATGCCCCAGTGGCCTTTAAAATTTAATCTTGTCAGCCCTGGAGATAGTCCAAACAATAGTCAGATGAAGCAAGGAAGCCGTTTCACTCTGTGTGACCCTTGTATCTCTGTCAGAACACCACAAGTAAAATGGGAGAGGTGAAATATTGACCAGAGTTCTCAGTCATAGGGACTGAGTTAGTTTTTCCTAAATCTGGTTAGGCTAGTTTCTCTTTATTAGACACTGAAATTGTCCTTGAGACTTGATTGACTCAGAAGACTAGGTAAGAGTTAGGGTATTGATTTATTTTCCTAGTTATCTGTACAAAACAGTAAGAGGTTCCTACCTAAGACTTTACTCTTATAGACCAGCAGTGTAGCCAACTGTATGACAGATAAACACAGGAGGGCTACTAGTATAAGTTCACTTCAAGATTTCATCAGACAAAAAAATACTAAGCAGGAGTTAACAATCTTACTTTATTCTAGTCTATATTTCTCAGAAGAGGATTGCTGATAATGGGAGCACAAATCCTACAGCATTCCCTAATCACTCTTCTCACAGGGGCTGGTGAGAAGCGGGGGGCAACTACCCCTACATCTTGATGGTGTCAATTGAGACAGGCACAACTTGTGCTTCCCCTAAATCCGCTCAAGCTTCAATGAGGGCCAGTTGAGGCAAACACAGATTTCCCCCAAACCTAGATGAGAGCTGATCAAGGCACACATAGCATTCCAGCTTGGGCACTCAACCCTAAGGGTACCCCCCAAGCATTAATGGGGGACAGTTGAGGCACACACACAGCATTTGTGCATTCAACTCTAAGGGTTCCCTGTGTACTGTCTAGTGATCAGCTGTTTCGTAGGACAACAGACAAAAAAGGCATATTGCCAGCAATAGTGTCATAAATTTACTTCAACTCATTCTTGTATCTCACTATACCATCTCAGTGGATGTTTTTATTATTTACCATTATATAACTCGGAGCAAGCATAGTGGAGATGTTTTGAGCCATAACCTGTACTTAAGAATAGGAGATTGTTATATCTATGAATTGTGGGATACTGAACTCTGAGAAATAACAACAAAAATTCACTTTACACACACTAAAATCCACCTTACTTACTCTGAAATCCACCTTATATACACTCCACCCCTCCAGGATCCTGGTCTTTACAATCTACAATCTTGGCCATTGCAATCTACAATCTACACAGGTGACACTTTTAGGCTTCTCGAGACAAGAAACTAAGGTATAACATTACAATCTATAACAACAAGTTGGTACAATATAAATTATAACAGTATACGTGCTGCAATAACAACAATATAGACTACAGCAACACACATTGTGTTGGGCATTGGTTATACAAACACAATATCTGCAGAGTGGCTACATGACTTCAAACACAAAGGCAACTTGCCCTTTCCTCCCAAGTATGGCCACAAGGCCTAAAACAAAACATAGCATTCAGTATATAACATAACACTCAGTATATAATGTGGCACTCAGTATATAACACTGCATTCAATATGTAACATAGCATTCAGTGTATGACACAGTACACAGTATGTTACCATAGCACAGTAGAGAACATAACATACACCCTTATCCCATCTTACACATTCTTTAGGGGTCAAAATCTTTGGGGAATGAGCATCTATCTCCTCCTCACTTCAGGTACTGTTTAAAGTACTACTTATACATCATGGGGGTCCCAGGCCAACATCTGAAGTGCTCCCCGCTTCTGCAGAGTTGTATCCTCAGTAGATGGCTATCCTTATACCCAGACTGTGATTGCTCAGATTACTAAAACTGCACCCAGTCCAATCACAAGACAGGAGCTACCCTAACAGAGTAGCAGAAAATATAACATGCTCCACCTCTAGGTCACCATAGATTACAATTCCCTCAATCAAAGCAGAAGATCCAAATCCTGAAAGTCCTCTTGGGGGTGTGTTCTTTCCACGCTGCAGTTGCAGGCTCCCACCTGTTACTCTCAGTTGCATACATGCTCTAGTGAGTCAAAAAAGTCCAGGTCCCAACACTGGCACAAGTCCCTGGCACAAGGTTTGGGGGGTAGCTGAGCAACAAAGCCAACAGGGTGGGTTCCAGGGCGTTATGTCACGTTCCCCCATAGACAACTCTAGCCCTGGGTCCCAAACTGTCCTGGGGGATGTGGTAGAAACGCATGCTCAGTACTCCTGCCTTGCTGCAAAATTTTCATCTTGACCAACTCTGCTGGATCCTGAGCACAGTGGCTCCTTCTCATCTTTCTGTAGCTCCAGGGGCTGAAGGCTCCCTGCTCCTGCCAGGATCCGGATGTAGGCTTCCCTCTACTCCTGCTGCATGTCCTACTTCACAGGTGAAAGCACTGCCCCTATACATTTCTAGGGCTCCCACCTCTCCAGCAAACTCAGGAGCCTCACCTTACAGGGTAGGGCTGCTCCAACCAGGCTTCTCCCTGCTTCTCTCTCAGTTCAGGCACAGCAGGTTCCCAAGATCTTGGTCCCTGACTTCTGTCTCTGGCCCATACCACCCCAACTCTGGGGCACCTCATCCTCCCCCAGTCTCATATGGGGAGGGACTGCTCTGGGCTGGGCTCCAGTCACAGCACGATTTCAAAGTCTTCACCCCCCGCCCCCCCCAGCATAGTCTACGTAAGGGCTGCTCTGACTTGAGCTCTCTCTAGCAGAGCCTATTCACACACCCCTGGCTATGGCCATGGCCTTGGCTCTGAAAAGGTCAAAAGAAACCTCCTCTGGCTCTTTTTCATAGCTATAAGAGTATTAACCCTTTCTGGCATTTTAGGGCACTTCTCCCTCTTCTCAAAGGACTCTCCCTCCGAGGCAGTCTCTAACAATTCTACGAGATTTAAGAGAGATTTCTCCCATGCACCTTTCCCCTTCCCTACAACAAACACATCCAAAAGTCTTCCTCCAACTCATCAGATAACTTTGCCTCTTGAATGGAGAGAATAATAAACATCCGAGCCTTAAGAATTTTGGTCTTGGTCTAACACTTCTTGGGCTTTCTCACATGCCCCCTTTTCCTGGTATAACTCAATCTGAACCTCCCATAATTGGGAATCCACTGACAGTAGCTTGCCATTATTTTTTCTCACAATGGTTAACTTTAACCAATTACAACACAAGGAACGGAATCACCTGCTCAGTGACCCCATCTCTCAACATCATATTTTCATCCCACAGCTGTGTCTCTGACCTGCTTCTTCAGGAGCGTTAGTGGGGTAGGGAGGGGGAAAGATGATTATCTCCCCAGAATCCTTCTTTGGGCATCTGAGGCACAGCTCCCACTACTTGCTTCTCCTGCTTCTTGGGCTTCTGCTACTCCTTGCTTGACTCCTCTCAGGTTAGGGGTCACTGCCTCTGCTGCTGCTGCTGGGTTGATGTCTCTCTGGGCTATTCCAAGATCTCTCTTGCTTGGTCCAGGACACTGCTGCATCCACCCATGAGCAATAACTCTCCCACTCCTTTGGGGCTGAGTCAGTCTGAGTCTCATACAGAATTTCTACATCTCCCGCAGCCTTCCTTCTTATCAAACGTACCCACAAGTTTTAGCAAAATTTTCTCAAAACTGCTAGCAGTAAGGGTTACATCCTCCTGCTCTTGGGAAGGGGTACATCTCCATCCTCCCCTCTCTTGGGAGAGTTCCATAGAACCACAGGAACAAAAAATAACACAATAACTGAAAAATATTGGACGACTATCCCAGTCCCACTTAATCCCATACGTTTCTTTAGCCTGTGCAAATCCTGCCAACTATGCCAGGTGTAAGACAGATAAACGCAGCACACAGGATGGCTGCTAATACCGATTCATTCTTGATCTGGTCAGACAGGAAAGACGCTAAGGAGGGGTTAATAATCTTACTTTATTCTAGACTAGTTTTTTTAGAAGAGGATTGCTGATAATGGGAGCACAAACTCCTACAGCATTCCCTAATCACCCTTCTCACAGGGCTGGAGAGAAGGTGGGGGTGGATAACTACCCCTATGTCTCAATGGGGTCAATTGAGACTGGCACAACTTGTGATTCCCCTAAATTCCCTCAAGCCTCAATGGGGTCAATTGAGGTGTACACACACACAGCATTTGTGCATTCAATGTAAGTTTTCCCCATTCACTGTCTAGTGACCAGTTGTTTTGTAGGTCAATAAGCAAAGAAGCCATATTGCCATCAATAGCATCACAAGTTTACTTCATCTCATTCCTATGTCTCACTGCACTGTCACAGTGGATGTTTATATTATTTGCCATTATATAACTCTGCACAAGCATGGTGGAGATGTTTTGAACCATAACTATGGGAATTTATATCTAACACATAGGAATAGGAGATTATTATGGCCATGGATTCTGGGAAAATGAATTATGTGGAATAATAACAAAAATTTACATACACTAAAATCTACCTTACTTACACTAAAATCCAACTTATATTCACCAACATTAGGACACTATGCTCAGATAAATCAAGTCCATAGCCTCCCTGATCTGAATGTCTTTCCTCTATTATGGTTAAGTATACTGCCTTTTTCATAACTGATAAATATACTTTTTGCGTCTTATTTCACTTGTTGAAACTGTAGTACCAACTTGTGTGAACAATGAAAGTAAAAATCTCCATATAACCAGTCCTTGTAATTCTTCTTCATATCTTCACATAAATCTCCCATAGGAGATTCACCTGATGTACTCAGAAAAATTTTAAAGTCTTCTTGACATTTGTTTAGGTATAAAACATAAGACTATTCATTGACCATCCCTCACCTTTACTCCATGATGGTAATTTATTTTTCTGATCATATATTTTGTAGATGGCATAGCTTATACCACTTTTCCTAATTATTCATTTGTAATGTGTTAAGCCTGCTCTTCATTATTTTGAAATTTTTCTCATAAACAACTGTCATTGAACCTATTTTTTCATTGTCTATTGTTTCTTTGTGCATGGTATGAGGACACAGGGCTGTTCTGGGAACCACACAGAAAAGAATGACTTTCCCTAGGATAAAGTTGTGTTTTCAATTCTTTATCAGGGGTGTGGACCTGCAGACTCTGGGCCACATCTGGCCTTCTAGATCCTCAGGTGCAGGCTTTTTGATTGAGTCCAAGTTTTACAGAACTAATTCTTGTATTAAGGGGATGAAATTTGGATTCAGTCAAAGGTCCATACTTGAGGACTTAGAAGGCCACCTGTGACCTTGAGGCTGTAGGTTCCCCACCACTGCTTTAGCTCATTTTTAGAGTTTTGCTAACTGGGGGTATAAGTGTGACCTATTTAACGAATACATTTCCAAACATAGAATTGCTATGACTTGAATCATTTAAATTTACCTCAAAACTTGTTTCACAAATAACACAAGGGATGTATGCAGTTTTTATACTCCAGCCTCTAACAGGTTCACTCTTGATCAGGGCAGAAAGGAAGAACAGGAACACAGCTTCAGAGGGGTTCATAATCTTATGTTATTCTAGTCTAGTCTTCTCAATGAGTTGCTTATAATGAGAGCACTAACTCCTGCAGGATTCCCGCATCATCATTTTTGCAGGGAGTGACAAGAAGAGGGGGCAACCGCCATGATGTGTCAATGGGGTCAGTCAAGACAAGCAGAGCGTTCCAGCTTGTACCCTTCCCTAAATCCCTTTAAGCCTCAATGGGGGCCAGTTCAGGCATGCATAGCTTTATCTTGTCGTATTCCCCTTTGGGTTTTCTCCAAGCCTTGATGAATGCTGATCAAGGCATGCACAGCTGTATCCTGTCATATTCCCCATGGGTTCACCACTTATTGAACAGTGCCTACTTGCTTTATAAGGCAATAGACAAAGAAATAATTTGCCAGAAATAGCCTCACGAGTTTACATTATCTTACATTAAATCTCATTGTGCAGTCACAGTGGATATTTACAATTTTAAGCACAAATGTTTACATTATTTACCATTATATAATACTGCGCAAATGTGATGGAGATGTTTACAAGTCATGAGCCTGGGAAATAGAGATTGTTATAGACATGGCTCTTAGAAAACTAAGCTCTAAAAAAGAATAACAAAATTCCTCCTTATACCCCTAAAATCCACTTTACTTGTATGAGTTTAATAGCAAAGTATTACAAAAGTTAAAGAAAAAAATTTAAGTTTAATTTTAAAAATTCAGGAAAACTAACCAACAATCAAATCTGACATTATTACTATGTTCCATAATCAGAGCCTCCCATCTCTATAAAACTTTGAGTTGTTCTCTCATTTTCTACTCTCTTTTGGTGTGAGGTGGGGTGGGGAGTTTATTATTTCTTCATAGTGTAGATCATCTAATCTCTGGGAATTTTTAACCCAACTCCTATACTCACAGATAAGTTATAGGTCTGAAGAAAGGCCACATCTCCTACAAAAGGGTTAAGTAAAGAGTGAGTCTCCTGTACCATGCCTCAATCCCCTACCACTGTGCTTCCCCTCCCCTCCAATCATCAAGTGAGAATCATTTTAGTCATTCTTTACAAGCTTCCATTGCTATTGTCATCATTGTTTTTGTTGTTTGTCAGTTGTGTTTAACTCCTCATGACCCCATTTGGAGTTTTCTTGGCAAGGATACTGGGGTGGTTTTCCATTTCCTTCTCCAGCTCAATTTACAGATGAAAAAACTGAGGCAAACAGTGTTAAATGACTTATCCACGGTCATAAAGCTAGTATATGAAATCAGTATATTGAACTCAGGGAGATGAGTTTTCCTGATTCCAGAATAGCATTCTATCCACTGGACCACCTAGCTGCCCCATTGCTAGCTTTTGGAACTGGGTGATTACTAAAGCACTACATAAAGAATAATTAGTATACAACATCCCTCTAAATTATTATATACCCACAGGTATATAGTAAATGGGCTTTACCTTAGAATGCAGATAAGGCAAAGGGAGAACTCAACTCCTGGTTGCTCAAAGTCATTTTCTTCCACTCACAGGGTGCTCAACAAGTTCATCCTAGGCACAGTTTCATTTCTTGCTCAGTGTAGACATTGATCTAGGGGAACAACTAAGAAAGCAATGGGAAGATGGGAAAGTCACATCCCCCACACCCTTTGAAGTTTCAAGATTTTATTCTAGCTAAAGAGATGGAAGAGATCTAGGCCAAGACCAAAACTGAAGTCTCTCATTCCATGCCAAATGTCTTCTACATTCTGGGCTTTTCCTGGAATAGTAAGATTGTTCTAACCTCTTGTATGACTTTGTTCTAATATTGCATTTATAGGTAACTACCAAGGGTATAATCAAGTGGTCAGTGATTATCACAGTTCCTATACTCTCTAAAACTCTATGACTGATTGACTTTGTCTGATTAAGGAATAAAGATGTCTTATCAATTTTAATGGAGTAGAAATGTTTTGATTAAGTGGATCAACTGCACTCTAAACACATAGCTTGGCTGCTTTATTTTGGGCTATTTCCCCCTTTCTTGGTTACTGTTGCACTTTATCATAAGTAGGTATGCAAGAGGGAAAATGGTAAACAGAATAGTAATACAATTGGATTTGAAGTGATTTTTATAAAATGGACTCCTGCAAATAGCTTCACAAACACAATAAAATAATCGTGGGCAAAAAACTCTATTTTAGACTTGTGTAACTATATTTCTGAATGCGCATTTTTTCTTTGTAGGAATTTTATTTTAATAAATTTAAAGATAAAAGGGATTTCAGGGGCCATATCTCCCAAAAAGAACCCCCCCGTCCCATTCCCTATGTCAAAAATTCCCACTTTAATACAGTTTTTAAAATATAATTTATTTTCAATTTTCAACAATAATTTCCACAAGATTTTGAATTCCAAATTTTCTCCTCATCTCTCCCCTCCAACTGCCCCAGGAAAGCACCTACTCCAACCACCCCTTTCCCCAAGTTGCCCTCCCTTTATCACTCCCTTTCCTTTATCATATCCCCCTCCATTTTCCTGTAGGGCAACATAGATTTCTATACCCCATTGCCTGTACAACTTACTTTCCAGTTGCATGCAAAAACAATTTTTAAATACATTTTTAAGTTCCACATTCACTCCCTCCCTCCCTCTCCACTATCATTAAGAAAGCAAACAATTCGATATATACATGTGTAGCCATGCAAAACACTTCCATAACAGTCATGCTGTGAAAGACTAACTATATTTCCCACTATCCTGTCCTGCCCTCTATTTATTCCCTTCTCTCACTTGACCTGTCCTCCTCAATAGTGTTTGCTTTCCCCCTTCCCCCAATCTGCATCCTTCTATTTTCCTCCCTCTCCTATCCCCTTCCTCCCCACTTCACGCAGAGTAAAATGGATTTCCATACCCAATTCAATATGTGTTACTCCCTCCTGAAGAAAAATCTGATTAGAGTAAGGCTCACTTATTCCCTCTTACCTCCCCACCTTTCCCCTCCATTGTAAAAGTTCTTTCCAGGATCTTTCATGTGAGATGATTTACTACCTTCTACTTGTCCCTTTCTCTTTCTCCCAACACATTCCTCTCAATACTTGATTTTATTTTTTAGGTATTTTCCTTTCATATTCAGTTCAACTGTGCCCTCTCTCTACACATGCACAAATACATACATACATATATATATATACATATACATGCATACCCATATATAATAAAAACATACACATACACATATACATATACGTATATGCATGTATATATACATGTATTCCCTGTAACTACCCTAATACAGAGAAAGGTCTCATGAGTTACAAATATTATCTTTCCATATAAGAATATAAATAATCCAAATTTAGTGTGTCCATTATGGCTTCTCCTTCCTGTTTACCTTTTCATATTTCTACTGATTCCTGTATTTGAAAGTCAAATTTTCTATTCAGCTCTGATCTTTTCAACAAGAATGAGTGGAAGTTCTCTATTTTATTGAAATTCATTTTTTCCCCTGAAGTATTATATTTAGTTATGCTGGGTAGGTGATTTTTTTGTTTTAATCTTATCTCCTTTGATCTATGGAGTACCGTATTCAAATTACTCTGATCCCTTAGTACGGAAGCTGCTAAATCTTGTGTTATCTTGATTGTGTTCCTACAATGCTCGAATTCTTTCTTTCTTGCTACTTGTAATATTTTCTCCTTGACATGGGAACTCTAGAATTTGGTTACAAAATTCCTATGAGTTTTCATTTTGGAATATCTTTCCAGAGGTGATTGGGGGATTCTTTCCCTTTCTATTTTACCCTCTAGTTCTAGAATATCAGGGCAGTTTTCCTTGATAATTTTTTGGAATATGATATCTAAGCTCTTTTTAGGTAAACCAATAATTTTTAAATTATCTCTCCTGCTTCTATTTTTCAGGTCAGTTGTTTTTCTAATGAGATATTTCACATTGCCTTCTATTTTTTCATTCTTTTTGGTTTTGTTTAATAATTTCTTGATTTCTCATGAAGTCATTAATTTCTATTTGCACCACTCTAATTTTAACAGAATTATTTTCTTCAGGGAGCTTTTCAACCTCTCTTTTCCATCTGACTCATTCTACTTTTGAAGGCATCCTTCTCCTCCTTGGCTTTTTGGACTTCCTTTGCCATTTGGGTTATTCTATTTTTAAAGGTATTATTTCCTTCAGCATTTTTTTGGGTCTCTTTTAGCAAGCTATTGTCTCATTTTTCATGATTTTAATGCATTGCTCTAATTTCTCTTCCCAATTTTTCCTCACTTCTCTTATTTGATTTTGAAAATCATTTTTGAGTTCTTCCATGACCTGAGACAATTTCATATGTTTTTGGATGCATTGGATGTAGAAGCCTTGACCTTGCTGTCGTACTTTGGTTGAATGCTTTGATCTTCCTACCATTGTATGCTTTGATGTTTCTTGTCATAAGAAAATACCTTTTCACCAAGAAAATAACCTTCCTTTTTCTCCTTTTTTTACTCATTTTCCCAGCTAATTACTTGAAATTTTAGCTCTTTGTTAATTGGAATGTGTACTGACTCAATTTCAAGGGTTTTGTGCAGGGGTTTTCAGAGATATCTCTCTAGGGACCTGTAAATTCTCAGTTCATCCAAAGTGTCATGATCGAAAGAGATGTGTTTACTCCTTTCCTGATCTGCCCCCTGATCTGTGAGCAACCACAAACACTCTTTGCTGCCCTGGAACTGCAAGTAAGATTCACTCTCCCCAACCACCTTTAGCTCTGCCATATCAGAGCTCCCCCTCATCCCAGGACCACCACCCGGGACAATGACCCAGATCAGCCTCTCCATTCCCCCACTGTCTGTAGGCCTAGAGCTCCAGAAGCAGCCACCACTGTGGCAGTGACAGCTGCTGCCCTGGGTTTGGGGCTGGACCATGTTTCTCTCTCACCCAAGTCAGACCTTTGAAGCTGTCTTTGGCTTTTGTGGTTTGTGAAGACTGGAAACCACTGCAGCTGCCAGTGATTTAGCACCCTGAAGCCTTCTCCAATTCCATCAGTGCTGGCACATTCCATGCTGGAATGTGCTCTGCTCTGAGTCTGTTGCAATAGATCCTGTCTGTCAGTCTTCTAGACTGTCTGTTTCATTCTGTCACTTTGCTTCTGATTCTGCTGCTCTAGAATTTATTTAGAATCATTTATACAGTTATTTTGAGGGATTTGAGGGGAGAGCTTAAGCAGGTCCCTCCTTCTATTCCACCATGTTGGCTCACACACATGTACTTTTATGCATTTAGCAAAGGTCATCAATTGAAGATTTCCAATGAGAGAGAAGCTGTCATCACCCCCAGGCAGTACATTCTTCTTTAGATACTTTTAAGAAGTTTCTTTTTTTTTCCACTAACTTCAAGGTTTAGTTTACTCTATTGCAATTTCCATCTATTGTTCCAAAGCCTGCTTTCAGAGTATACGCGGTACAAAATTTGGGGGAAGTTATTTGAATCTAAACCTGAATTTAGACATCTTATACCATTTTTCTATCTTATTTCCATTGCTAATCACTTTTTACATTAGCTATACAAAGGAGCTTTGATACATATGTATGGATTTAGAAATTAATGGGTATCTGGGTTCAATTCTTTCTAAGGAATTTGAGGAAAATACTCACTGAGCTTAAATCTTAACCTAGGTTTCTATAAGTTGTTTTTTTTTAAAGAGAGGAAAAATGTGAAAGGGAAAAAAATTCTCATCCCAAATTGGGATAGATTACATGATCTTAAGCCAAGTCTCCATGGCCAAACTAGAAAAGGATAGAAAGAATCCAAGTTGTAGAAGAGTAACCTCCCTTTCTTTTCTTCTTTTCTTTTCTTTCTTCCTTCCCTTCTTTTTTTTACTGTCTGATGTTTAAGAATAGCTTTCTCACAAAACTTGGTTGGTTCTTACAATGGGTTTGATTAAACTCCCAGACTCCCCTGAGCACTCACACTTCTTATACTTCCTTAGGGGATTAAGTAACTCATTCCAGCTGGGCTGAGCCACACTTCCCTTATGGCCCAGTTCCCTGGCAATCCTCTCAATGAGGGCATGCAGCTGTGGTGTTCACTCTAGTCAAAGGATTGTTAACCCTTTTTCAGACAACAGTGATATCTAAAGTCCCTTACAGAAAGACAACAGCTTTTCATTGCTCAATTCCTTCCCTCCAGAAATGCCAAAGAAATGCATACACGTCGGGCTATCAGCATGCCTGCATATGCTTAAAATGAAGACTTAGAATTTAGAATCCTTTTTGCCAGATGCCTATTATCACCTTCCCACCAATCCCCATCACATAGAATGAGACGCTTGTTCAAAATGAGTTCCACTGCTGTGTGAGAGCTCTTGCATGTCCCTTTTTATCTCTGCTCCCTCAGGTGTGTGTGTTTTGAGTTCCTAGTAGTAATGAAAGCTCCTGAGAAGGATTATGTTATTCTTGTCTGTTACTGTTTGTGGGCAGCAAAGGTGCTGACAAGGGGTCTTTGTAATTGTGTGCACCAGATGCTTCTGAAAGAATTGAACTGTCTTTTAGTCTTTTTTCCCCACACTAGTATGATTCAGGTTAGGTTCACATAAACAGAAGAGACACTAATAAGCAAAATACCTGACTCCAGAAGGTGATGTTTGGGAATCCAGAGAGTCCTCACAACTCTCTCCCAATAAGCGCTACTGTTCTTTAAAAGAGATAGCAAGTTAAGAGCTATAGAAGAGTGAAGTCAATGTTGTTCTGAAGAACTGAATTTGCCTACCTAAAAACAAAACAAAACAAATTTACTTCCTGAGTATGACTGAGGAACATTAATTATCCCAATATTCATTATGGCATACTTGAGTCCATTATCAAAGACTTATCTTTGTTTCCCTGAATCAGCTCACATAATGCATAATGTAGACCAGTCTCAGCTATTATAATCAATATCTGTTCCCATGGTGAGCTTACATCTAATGTATGTACTAAAATATCTTACTGTCTTATAAGTGAATGTTAAGGTCTTGTAGAATTAACTTCTCTAGCTTTAGAAACAATAGGGATTTTGATAGAGGAGAAGCTAAAGGACAGTCATATATCTTTGGAGAAAAGGAGCAAAATAGTTTAAAGATGCTTAGTTCATTGATTGATTTAGCAAGAGCAGGGAAAGAGCAAAAAGCAAAAGAAAAGTATTTGGATTAGAAGGGTGAAGGAATTCCTTACATGACCCATGAGAGTATTTTCTGCATGAAAGGGTGGACTTTTTTAAGAACCAGGCTCAAACCTAGACTGCAAATGGACAGGACTTGGCAGAGGCTAGTCGAGAGTCATCCAGAACAGAGAAGGAAAACAGGATGAATTATTTTCATAGTTAAACACTATACCTCCTCTTTGCAGCTGCAATTTCCTAACATGTAAATAGTTTATACTTACATTGTCTTTATTGCCTTCCTATTGCATCTAAAACTAGTTAAAGTAAGTGTCTTGATCATGAAGTTATGCAATTTTAATAATGTGTTAGCCTATATCACATAGACAGGCATCAATAATCCTAGGTGCTTTCCAGTAGAACAGGAGGGATACCACCACCAGTGTCCTGGTCAGAACTATAAAGTAATTGAGATTTGTCACACTCCCTTCCTCTCTTCATCTCTCTTCTCTTTTCCCATGCATATATGCTATGTCCTCCATATGCTTAATACTTGCTTCAATAATGAAAGTATCTATAATATTTTTAGCATGACTACATACTGACACAAATCATAGCCTTCTGTAGTCCTAATCTTCTTAACGAAGAGATTTGGCCATGTCACCCCAACACACGCAATAAATTCCAGTGGCTCTCTATTGTTTTCAGGATCAAATATAAAGTCATCTATTTGGTCTTCATAGCTCTTTACCACTCTTACCTTTCCAGTCTTCCCACACTTTTCAATCCCTTGCTTCCCACATAATTGGTAATCCAGCAACACTGATCTCCTTGCTTTTACTTGAACAAGACACTCCATCCCATGAATGAGTATTTTCACTTCCTGTGTGCCATTCCAGGAATGTTCTCTCTCCTCATCTCAGTTTCCTAGCCTCTTCTGCCTTCTTCAAGAACCACCTCTATGAGAAGCCTTTTCTTACCTTCTTTAATGCTAGTGCTTGCCCTCTGTTGGCGACCTTCCATTTATCTTGCATATAGTTTATCCTTACAAAGGTATCATGTTAATTCTATTTGAGATCAGTGACTCTCTTGCCTTTCTTTGAATCCCCAGTGTTTAGTGGGAAAATAGTAGGTATCTAATAAATGGTTATTGATGTATTAAACTGACAATGCTCAGAGATTAAGTAGTTCCATAAATCAGACAGGTTTCAAAGAGTAGATCTGAGAGTAATCCAATGGACTACCCCAGAGGTCTGGGTTGGAGCTGTGCTATGTAGCATTTTTATCAATGACTTTGATAAAAGCATCAAATGTATGCTCACTAAATCAGTACAGGAAACCAAGTTGAAAAAGATAGCTAACACACTGGATGAGAGAATGAGGATCCAAAAGAATCTTTACTGACTGGAGAATTAGACTGAATCTAATAAGGTAAAATTCAACAGAGATTAGTAAAGTCTTAGTAAAGAGTAATTTGTAAAAGTAATAAATTAAAAATATAATATAAGAAAAGTCTTATACAGAAAAAAGGAAGGAAAGAAGAAAAGAAAAAGAAAGTCACTGTCATAAGTATAAGATGGTAGATATTTAATTAAACAACAATTATTCCAAAAAGCATTAAGAAAAGCTGAGGTTTCTGGATTGGAAACTCCAAATTAGCTAGTGCTGGGGTACAGTAACCCAAAAAGGGTAAGATGAGCATGGGCTGGATTGAGGGGCATTCTTCCAAGAAGAGGGAAGTGACTATCTCTCTGTATTATGCCCTCCTCAAATTTCATATGGAATATTGTGTTCAGTTGTTGACCCTGTGATTTAAGGACATTGATATTTTCAGGAGCCAAGATTTCACAATAAATAGTAAACCTCTGTACCTCTCCCATGTTCACCTTCAAACAATCATAAAATCATGCCCCACAAAAACCAACAGAAAGAAGGGGTGAAAAAGACCTTTGAGCCCAAGAAACCTGAAAGATTAGCAGGAAAGGTCTGTCTCACTCGAGTAAAAAGGGAGCTCAGTCAGGAATTGTCCCAGCAAGACAACAGCAAGCCCCAGTTCAGCAAAGCAGCCCCAAATAAAAATGGAAGAACTCAAAAAGGAATTCAAAACCATATGAAAGGGTGGAACCAAGATGATAGTGTAGAGAAGGGCACACCTACTCTACTTCTCCCCTCATAGTCCATAAAATATCTGTAAAAAATGACCCTAATCAAATTCTAGAGCAACAGAAATCACAAAACAACAGAGTGAAAGAGATTTCCAGCCCAAGACAGTCAGAAAGGCCAACAGGAAAGGTCTATCACTCCAGGCTTGGTGTGGAGCACAGCACAGCCTTGGTCACACAGAAGAGACAGGACTGGAGCAGGCCTCAGGGTGTCAGAATGCTTGGCAGCAGCTATGTTTCTCAAATTACTCAACCCACAAACACCAAAGCTTCAAAAGTCAATGAGAAAGCGCTTTTACCTGGGTGAGAAGAGAACATGGTCTGGCCCTGGCAGCCCCAAGGTAGCAGCAGTTGCTACAGTAAGCATCTATTTCAGGAGCCCGCAGCCTAAAGACTCTGGGGGAACTACTCATTTGATCTGAATCTCAGCCCTGAGTGGTGGACATGGGATGAAGAGGACCACTGGTCTGGTGAAGCTAGTGGAGGCTCTGGAGAGGGAATTCTACTAAAAGATACTGGCAGAAAAGCTTGTGGTTGCTCCCAGACTAGAGCACAGGCCAGGAGAGGAGTAAACTCCTCTCCTTCAATTGTGCCACCTTGGAGGAACTGAGAATTTGCATGTCCCTAGAGTATACCTTTAGGAGAGAATAACATGTACAGTCAATGAGGTATGAAAATCTATCTTACACTACAGGAAAGTAGGGGAGAATGGGATAAGTGAGGTGTGGGGGATGATAGAAGGGAGGGCAAATTGTCACAAGAGAGTAATTAGAAGTAACCACACTTTTGGGGAGGGACAAAGTCAAAAGGGAGAATAGAATAAATGGGGTCAGGATAGGATAGAGGGAAATATAGTTAGTTTTTCACAACATGATTATTATAAAAGCCTTTTGCATAACTACCCATGAATAGTCTATATTGAATGGCTTACCTTCTCATTGGGGGTGGGTGGGGAGGGAAGAAGGGAGAAAAATTGGAACTCAAAGTTTTAGGAACTAATGTTGAGAATTGTTTTTGTATACAACTGGGAAATAAGAAATACAGGTAATGGGGTCTAGAAGTCTATCTTGCCCTACAAGGAAAGAGAGATGATGAGGAAAGGAGGGGTGTGATAAAAGGGAGGGCATATTGGGAGAAAGGAATAATCAGAATGCATGGTATCAGGGTTAGGGAAGGGGAGAGATGGGGAGACAATTTGGAATTCCAAAATCTTGTGGGATGAATGTTGAAAACTAAAAATAAATAAATAAAAATCATATGAGAGAGGTAGAAGAAAAATTGAGAAAAGAAATGAGAGTGATATAAGGGAATTATTTTAAAAAAACTATTCAACCTCTCGGATAAAAGGCAACTGCTTAAAAAGAAGTGACCAAATGGAAAAAGAGATAAAAATATCCACCAAAGGAAGCAACTTCCTAAAAAATGGAATTGTCCAAATGGAAAAGGAAGTACCCAAACTGACTGATGAAGCAGATTTAAAAGTTGGAATTGGGCAAATGGAAGCTAGTGACTCTTTGAGACATCAAAACTCAATCAAACATGTTTAAAAGAATGGGGAAAAATTATTTGTAATACTCCATTGAAAAGACAACTAACCTGGAAAATAGATTCAGGAGACACAATGTCAGAATCATTGGACTACATGAAAGCCATAATCAAAAAGAGAATCTGGACAGAATCTTTCAGGAAATATATAAAAGAAAACTTCCCTGATATCCTAGAACCAGAGGACAAAATAGGTATTGAAAAAAGTGGATTCATCCTTTCAGGAGCAAGTTCCCAAAATAAAACCTCTCCCAAAAAACAATGTATCCCAATTTCAGAACTATCAGATCAAGGTAAAACATACTGTAAGTGGTGAGAAAGATACAGTTCAAATATTGAGGAATCACAGTCAGGATTACACAGAAATTAGCAGGTGAAACATTAAAGAATTAGAGATCATACACATGATATTCTGGAAAGCAAAGGAGCTAGGACTGCAGCCAAGAATCACCTACCTCATGAACTTAAGCATAATATTTCAATGTAAAAATGGACATTCAACGAAATAGAAGAATGTCAAACTTTGAAAAGAAAAACACAATTGAACCAAAAATTTGATCTCCAACATAAAGACCCAAGAAAAGCCTAAAAAGGTAAAAAGGGAGGAGAAAATATATGGGATTTACTGGAGTTATACTGTCACATCTATACATATGAAGATTATACTTGTCATTTTTAAAAAACTGTACCATTAATAGTACAGCTAAAAGGAGTGATTTGCATTGTTCCACATGTATGAGCTCTATTGAACTGCTTGTTTTCTCAATAAGAATGGATGGGGAGGGAGGGAAAGAATATGGAACTCAAAGCTTTAAGAATGAATGCTAAAAATTGTTTTAGCATGCAAATGGAAATTAAACTGTACAGGCAATGGAGTATAGAAATCTATTTTGGCCTACAGGAAAATAGAGGGGAAGGGGGATGGAAGAAAGGTGTGTAATAGAAGGGTGAACAGACTGGAGGAACGGGTAGATAGGGTATATTCTGTCATGGGGTTGGTGGTAGGGAGAGATGGGGAGAAAATTTTGAATTCAAAATCTTCTGGACTTGAGTGTTAAGAATTGAAAAATAAATTATATATTTAAGAAAAGAAAAAAAGTATCTTGACACAATAATAAAAGAAACAAAGAAAATTTTCTAGAAGCATTAGCACAAGGGAGAAAAGTAGAAATAGAAAAACAAATGCATTGATCACCACTTAAAAGAGATCCTATGAGGAAAACATGTAGGAATATCATAGTCAAATTCCAAAACCCTAGCTCAAGTATAAAATATTAAAAGCAACAAAAATAAAACTAGTAAAATATGATGGTGTAACAATTTGAATCACACAAGAACTAGCAATGGAGACATTAAAGGACTGAAGTTCTTGGAACATGATAAAATGAAGAGGAATAGAACTGGTGTTCTGACTGAATATATCCTACCCAGCATAATCCTGAATGAAGGAAAAAATAGGCATTTAATCAACTGTTTGATTTTCAACACTTTGTTTAAAAAAAAACCCTGAACCTAATAGAAGATTTTATATACAAGAACCAAGAGAAATGTAAGCTACATAACAATGACTGATTATAAGGGATTCAATAAGGACACACCATTTAATTTATATATGTTTATAAATACATATATAATATATATACATATATATGAATTTAAAACATGTCTAAGATACTTATTAAAAATTGGGTACTTTATGAGAAAGATTGAGGAAAACCTGAGTATGATATGAATTTTAAAAGTAAAATCATTTAGGAACAGTTAAAAAGAGTAATTATTTTATACAAATGAAGTGCAAGAGGAAAAATCGATACAGGAGAATTAGATGGGAGAAATGGACTGGTAATTCTGGTAAACTTCTTTCATTGCCAATAGGCTTAAGGAGGGAACATATATGTGAGTGTGTGTGTGTGTGTGTGTATTTATATAAATAAATATAAATTCAATAGAAATAAAACAATAAAACAGTAAGGCATGGGGATGAGGGAGAGGACAAGGGAGGGATCTTTATATGGGTGGTGAGGGAATATGTGAAGAAGGATGTTAATTGTAGCCTTTGAGGGGGAAGAACGGAGTAAAAACTGTACAGCAGAGAACAAAAGAAAACTTATAAGGAAGCAAAGAAAAATGGATGGTTCTCAACACAAAGTGTATTATTTATCATATGGGACTCTTGAAATGAAAATTTATTGTTACATATTTTGATATCCCTTGTGTTTTCCTCATGGGATCTCTTTTAAGTGGTGATTGATGGATTTTTTCTATTTGTGCTCCCCTCTTGTGCTAGTGCTTCAGAATAATTTTCTTTAACTATTTCTTGTAATTATTGTACCAAAATTCAATTTTGATGATAACTTTCAGTTAATCTGATTATTTTTATGCTTTCTCATCTTGATCTATTCTCTAAATCTGTTGTTTTTCTTATGAGATGTTTACTTTCTCTTTTGTTTTTTCATTATTCATATTTTGGTTAATTATTTCTTGATTTCTCATAATTTTGCTGGCTTCACCTTGCCCAATTCAAATTTTGAATTATATGTTTATATACTTATGTTCTACTTTGCACATGACATATTTTTTTCTTTCTTACTTTGTTTTTAATTCCAATATTTACATGTATGATATCTTTCTGATTCTTTATTTTGTATTTGTATTCTAGGATTTGAGTCTGAAATAAAAGTAAAACATCTTTAAAAATAGAGATAAGGAAAAGTTATCATAGACAATGAAGTAATATCAGTATAAAACATATGCAGTAAGTGGTATAGCATACAAATTCTTAAAGGAGATGTTAAGTGAATTACAGAAATAAACAACAAAACTGCACTAGTGGGGGACCTCAATCTCCCCCAACCTGGGAACAAGATGAATCTGACCAAAAAAAAAAAGAAATGAAAGAATCTAAGCAGGTGAATAGAATATTGGAAAAATTAGATGTGACAGACAATTGGAGAAAAGTGAGTGGGAAGGGAAAAGAATATGACTGTTTTCTCAGCAGCTCATGGCACCTACACAAACATTGACTACTTATTAGGGCATGAAACCCTCAAAATCAAATGCAGAAAGGCAGAAATTATTTTCATATCATAATGCCACAAAAATTACATTCAACAAAGGGCAGTGGAAAGATAAATTAAAAATTAGTTAGAAACTAAATAGTTTAATCCTAAAGAATAAATGCATCAAATAACAAATAGAAACAATCAAAATTTCACTAAAAAGAATGACAACAATGAAACACTATGCCAAAATTTATCTGATACAGTCAAAGTAGAACTCAGGGGAAAATTTATTTCTCTACATTCTTCCATTGACAACATGGAAAAAGAGCATATCAATGAATTTGCATGCAACTTTAAAAAATTGAAAAAGAACAGGCTATAATCCTCAATTGAGCACCAAATGACAAATCCTGACAATCAAAGACGATATTGGTGAAGTTGAAACTAACAAAAAAACTGAGCTAATAAATTAAACTTGAGTTGGTTTTATGCAAAAAAAAAAAACAAGTAAGATAGGCAAGTCATTCAATCAATTTCATTTAAAAAGAAAGAAGAAAACCAAATTGCTAATATTAAAGATAAAAAGGGTGAAATTGTCATTAAATAATAAGAAATTAAAACAAACATTTGGAAATATTTTTGCCAGTTATAAGCCAAAAAGTCTAACAATCTGAGTGAAATCAATGAATATTTATAAAAATATAAATTACCCAGATTATCAGATGAGGAAATAGAATGCTTAAGTAACTCTATGCTGGAAAAAAAAATTGGACAAGCCGTTAATGAACTGTTTAAGAAAAATTCCTGAGGGCCACATGAGTTCACAAATGAATTCTACCAAAACTGTATAAACTATTTGGAAAAAGAGGAGGAGTTCTACCAAATACCTTTTACAACACAAATATTGTGCTGATATCAAATTAATAAGAGTTAAAACAGAGAAAGAAAATAATGGAGCAATTTCCCTAATGAATATCAATGCAAAAATTTGCAAAAAATACTAGCAATGTGATTACAGCAATATATCATGTAGGTTATGACCAGGAGGGATTTGTACCAGGAATGGACAATTGGTTTGATGTTGACAAACTACCAACTTAATTGACCCTATTGACAAGAAAATCAATAGAAACTATGATTATCTCAATAGATAGCAAAAAAGTTTTTGACAAAATACAGCACCCAATATTAGAGAGCAAAGAAATAAAGGGAGAATTCTTCAAACTGATTAGTATCTATATAAAATCATCAGCAAGCATTATCTCTGATGGGGATGAGCGAGAAGCCTCCCCAAGAAGTTCAGGGATAAAGTAAATATGCCCAATTTCACTACTGTTACACAATATTTACTAGAAATGTTAGATAAAGCAATGAGAATTTTTTTAAATGAAGCAATTAGGATAGGCAACAAAGAGCCAAAATTACCACTTTTTACAGATGATACGATGATATCTTTAAAAATTTCCAGAAAATCAATTTAAAAATTTCTTGAAATAATTAACAAACTTTAGTAAATGTGCAGGATATAACATAAATCCACAGAAATCATCACCATTTCTATATATTACCAACAAAGCTCAGCAGCAAGAGATAAAAAGAGGAATTCCATTTAAAATATCTGTAGACAATACAAAACATTTGGGAGTCTACTAGATAAGAAAAACTCTAGAACTATATAAACACAATTACAAAATACTTTCACACAAATAAAATCAGGTCCAAAGAATTGGAAAAATCTGAATTACTCATGGGTAGTCTGAGCCAATATAATAAAAATGACAACTTTACCTAAATTAATTTATTTATTCAGTGCCATACCAATCAAACCACCAAAAATTGGTTTATAGAGCTAGAAAAAATAATAACAAAATTTATCTGGAAGAAAAGTGATATCAAGAATATCAAGAGAATTAATGAAAAAATTGCAAAAGAAGTGGTTTGACTGTACCAGTTCTCAGGACGGTTAAGATTCAAACTGTGTGCCAATGAGTAGAAACATTAGCAATAGGTGGAAACTGCAAAGAGGAAAATGTTAGGTTCATGTTGAAGTATTTGAGGAAATCTACCTAACAATTACAATTTTCTAAAACAAACTAATTGGTATGGTAGAGAGAGAGCTAGCCCTGGCATCAGGAAGATCTGAGCTCCAATCCAGCCTTTGATACTTACTAACTGTGTGAATGTAGAAAACTCACCTAACTTTGTTTGCCTCAGTTTTTTCATCTATAAAATGAGCTGGAAAAAAGAAATGGCTTCTGTATCTTTACCCAGAAAGTCTCAAATGGGGTCACAGAGAATGGGACACCATTGAAAGAACTCAATAACAACAACAATGAAGAACAAATGCATGAAGAAAAGTTTTTAAAAGGCAGTTAAGTGACATAGTGCATGAAGCACTAGACTTGGAATCAAAAAGACTTGTCTTCCTGAGTTCAAATTTCATCCCAGACATTTACTAACTGTGTGACCCTGGGCAATTGACTTTTTTTGTTACTTTTTTGTCATATTTGTAAAGTGAGAGAGAGAAGAAAAAGGTACATAACTCCAGTATCTTTGCCAAGAAAATCCCAAATAGACATATGAAGATTCAGAGATGACTAAAAAATTATGGAATAGAAAAAGGAACAAAAAATGGAATGGGTTGCCCTGAGAGTCTCCTGGAAAGCTTCAAGCAGAAGCTAGTATGTAATAGTAGAAATTTATTTCATGTACAGATTAGGTTTGATGGTTGCTGAGGCCCTTTTGTAATTTCAGATTCTGGGGGATGGAGCCAAAATAGCAGAGTAGAAAGATGCACTTACTCTAGCTCTGCCCTAATAGTCCATGAAATACCTGTAAAAAATGACCCTAAATGAATTCTAGAGCAGCACAAGCCACAAAACAACAAAGTGAAAGAGATTTCCAACCCAAGAAAGCCACAAGGATGACAGGAAAGTTCTTTCACACTGGGCTCAGAGCATAATACAGCCCTCCAAACACAGGCAAGCCTTGGCTGCATGGTGCCATAGGGAGAGGACTAGAGCAGGCCTCGGGGGTAGAATCCTCCACACCAACTGAAGTTCCCAGATTAACCCACAAACAACAAAAGCGGGTTCAAAGGTCAGTGAGAAAGCTTTTTCATCTGGATGAGAAGGGAATATGGTCTGGCCCTGGCATCCTCAGGGCAGCAGTTGTTTCTACAGAATGGCATCCATTTTAGGAGCCTCAGCCTAAAGACTCTGGGGGAAATGCTCAGCTGATATGGATCTCAGCTCTCAGTGGTGGACCTGGGGTGAAGAGGAGCACTGGCCGGGTGGAAATGATGGATGCTCTGGAGAGGGAATTCTACTCACAGATAGTGGGAAGAAAAGCTTGTGGTTGCTCCCAGACCAGAGTACAGGACAGAAGAGGAGTAAACTCCTCTCCCTTCATTGTACCACCTTGGAGGAACTGAGAAATTGAAGGTCCCTAAACTATACCCTCCACCTGACAAAGTACTCAAAAGTCAAGCAACAAGCTGGGAAATTGCTCAACAAAAGGGGAAAAAATAAAACTATAAAAGGTTACTTTCTTGTTTAACAGGTATTTTCTTCCATCCTTTCAGATGAGGAAAAACAATGCATACCATCTGAAGAAGACATAAAAGTCAAGGATTCTACATCCAAAACCTCCAAAATAAATATAGAATGATCTCAGGCCATGGAAGAGCTCAAAAAGATTTTGGAAATCAAGGAAGAGAGGTGGTAGAAAAGTTGGGAAGAGAAATGAGAGTGATGCAAGAAAATTATGGAAAACTAGTCAACAGCTTGCTAAAGGAGATCCAAAAAAATGCTGAGAAAAATAACTCCTTTAAAAATAGACTAAGCCAATTGGCAAAATAGGTCCAAAATGTCAATAAGAAGAAGAATGCTTTAAAAAGCAGAATTAGCCAAATGGAAAAGGAAGTTCAAAAGGTCACTGAAGAAAATAGTTCTCTAAACATTAGAATGGAGCTGTTGGAAGTTAATAACTTTACAAGAAACCAAGAAATTACAAAACAAAACCAAAAGAATGAAAACACTGAATGCAATGTGAAATATCTCATTGGAAAAGCAATTGACCAGGAAAATAGATCCAGGAGAGACAATTTAAAAATCTGGGGCTACCTGAAAGGCATAATCAAAAACAGAGCCTAGATATCATGTTTCATGAAATCATCAAAGAAAACTGCCCTGATATTCTCAAGCCAGAGGGTAAAATACATATTGAAAGAATCCACTGATCACCTCCTGAAAGAGAGATAAAAAGAAAAACTCCTAAGAATATTGTAGTCAAATTCTGGAGCTCCCAGGTTAAGGAGAAAATATTGCAAGCAGTAAAAATGAAACAATTCTAGTATTGTGGAAATACAATCAGAATAGCAAAAGATCTAGCAGTTTCTACGTAAAGGGATCAAAGGGCTGGGAATATGATATTCTAAAAGTCAATGGAACTAGGAATAACATCAAGAATCATCCACCCAGCATAACTGAGTATAATACTTCAGAGGGAAAAAATGGTCTTTCAGTGAAACAGAGGATTTTCAAGCATTTTTGATGAGAAGGCCAGAGCTGAATAGAAAACCTGACTTTCAAACACTAGAATCAAGAGAAACATGAGAATGTAAACAGCAAAGAGAAATCATAAGGGACTTGCTAAAGTTGAACTGTTCACGTTCCTACATGGAAAGATAATATTTGTAACTCTTGAGACTTTTCTTAGTATTTGGGTAGTTGGAGGGATTATACACATATAGACAGAGGGCACAGGGTGAGTTGAATAAAAAGGGGTGATATCTAAAACAATAATTAAGGACTGAGAGAATAATATGTTGGGAGAAGAAAGGGAGAAATGGAAAGGGGCAAATTATCTTTCATAAAAGAGGCAAAAAAATTTTCAATAGAGGGGAAACAAGGAAAGGTTAGAGGGAAAAAAAATGAAGCTTACTCTCATCACATTTGACTCAAGGAGGAAATAATATGCACACTCAATTTGGTATGAAAATCTATCTCACACTACAGGAAAGTAGAGGAGAAGGGGATAAGTGGGGTGTGGAGAGATGATAGAAGGGAGGACAAATGAGAGGGGGAGTAATTAGAAATAAACACTTTTGAGGAAGGACAAGCAAAAGAAAGAATAGAATAAATGAGGGCAGGATAGAATGGAGGGAAATATAATTAGTCTTTCACAACATGACTATTAGGGGAGTCTTTTGCATAATTACACATGTATCGCCTATGTTGAATGGCTTACCTTCTCAGTGGGGATGGGTGGGGAGAGAAGAAGGGACAAAAGTTGAAACTCAAAGTTTTAGGAACAAATATTGAGAACTGCTTTTGCATGTAACTGGGAAATAAGAAATACAGGTAATGGGGTTTAAATATCTATCTTGCCCTACAAGAAAAGAGAGAAGATAGGGATAAGGGAAGGGAGGAGTATGATAGAAAGGAAGGCTATTGGGAGAAGGGATAATCAGAATACATGATGTCTCAGGTCGGGGAAGAGGAGAAATAGGGAGAAAATTTGGAACTCAAAAATCTTGTGGAGATGAATATTGAAAACTAAAAATAAATAAATAAAAAAATATTGTAAAAACAAATTTCAAATTCGGATTTCTTGATTCTGTGGCAGTTTGAAGTTGCAAAGGTTGTTTTAATGAGGAATAAAAGTGTGAATTGTTTGAATGGAATAATGTTTATGCATGCTGAACTTACCAACCAACTTAGATTTTTAAGAGAAGATAGAAACAAGGGCAGGTAAAAAAAAAGGTTGAAGATGAAAACATGGCATAATGCTGTGAAAACAGTATCAACACTGCAAAACCTCAGAGTGATCTGAGGCTGGCTCAAGCAAAGTTATGGAAAACAAAATCTTTTTTTTTCTGTAAGAGCAATGTTGAGAAAAAAGGGAAGGCTCAAAGAAGTGACAGAAATGCTTTTACTGTTGGGTGGAATGATTCTACGAAAGAGAGTGTATAGAGCTGTTCAATTATTATTTTGCTTTTGATTTCTTGGGCAAGGAGAAATGACGGGAAAGGGCAGAATAAAAATGACTGATATAGAGTTGATGAGCAAGATCAATGAGTGGTGAGTAAAAGAGCAGCTACAAAAGCTGTCCTTGATGAATTTACATTACAAGAAGAGACAAAGTATGTCACAGAGTATGGAAAGAACTGGCAAATATCATTGTTTAGCTACTGTGAGTGATTATTTAAAGATCATGGAAGACTGATTCATCACTAAGCATATATTTGGAAATAAAGACAGAGGATAGCATAGAAGGAATGGCATCAAACTTGCGGAGAGATAGAAAGATAGGTAAATAGATAGATGGACAGACGGACTCATGGACAGATGGACAGGTGGACGGATGGACGGACAGACAGACAAGTAGATAAATAGACAGGCAGACAGACAGACAGACAGACAGACAGATAGATAGATAGATAGATAGATAGATAGATAGATAGATAATAGATAGATCACCTATTAAGTACTTGCTATGAGTTAAATGCTATGCTAACCTCTTGGGATGCATTTACAAGCAAACAAAACATTCTTTTCTCTCAAAAAATTTGACTTCCCATGGCAAAAGATGATACCAAAAAGTTTTCTGAAAAGTGGGAGCAGGGTAGGGAACATGGTGAGAAGATAGTCAGTACACGATGAAGATATCTAGGAAGATGGCACCAAACTAGGAGGAAGGCATAACACCTGAAATCACAATGTTCCAGACCTGAGCTGGGCATTATGTCAGGAACTGGAGAAACGAAGACAAAAAAGTAATCATTTATTGCATCTAGTAGTTTATGTTCTATCAAGAGAGAAAACAAGTATATGTAATAATATACAAAATAAATAACGGCAATTTTTTTGGAATTGAAATCTATGGGATAAGGAACAACTTTTGTAGATGCAGATATTTGAGATAAACTATTCCAGAGTCCTAGTCTTCATTCTGTTCATTTTTTAATCAAATAAAACCTCAAAGAACTGATTGTTGGAGTCATCTGTAAAAGTTGCAAGCCCTGTTCCAACAGAGGCAAGCTGAAAACGTGATGTCAAAATATACAAGAATTTTTAATAAATCCATCTGACACTATAATTCCAATGAGAGCTATAAGGATGATTTTGGACACATGGGCCTTAATTTCTATTAAGTCATAAAAATGCAGCTTCAGCTCATACCATTGCTTTTTTCCTTTAGGCTCTCCCTAAGCATCTGGCTGCAGATGCAGTTTTGAATACTTTCAATTCCTTTTGATGTGTCCTTTTTAGAAGAAGTAGGTTGATCTGATCTCATAAGCTCCTGCTTTGGATTTACATGAAAAAGAAGAGAGATACTAAAGGTCTAAAAAAGTAGAATTCTTGACTTGGAAATAAAGAACAGAGGTGTATATACAAACTATTGACCAGTGAGTTTAACTTGTATTCATAGGAAAATTCTTTAACTTTGGTTGATGAAAATCTATAAAAAGGAGGTGATAGTTACAAAGACACATCATAGTTTTATCAAAAATAGATTATGCAAGATTAACCAATGTTTTGGTGTGTGGATGTATGTATGTGTGGGTATGTATACACATATGTACATACACACATATACATATGCACATATATATGCACATATATATACATATATATGTGTGTATATGCAAAGTATTTTATAGTGTCACTCTTGCTACTGCAATATTTCCTCTAAAAAGGCTTTACAAATACTGTTGCTGTATCATTAAGAACAAGAGAACATGTTAAGATATAAGCAATTTTAGCAGTCATTCTGGAAAGATTATTTGGTGATTATATGACAGAAACTGGAAAAGAGAGAAAGAAAATAAAGCAAAAAACATTCTGGGGAAAACTAGATGCAATACTGTAAAAAAAACATGAAGAGAATTTCATGAAGATTCTAGAGAGTTTTCAACTGTGGTTATGGCAATTTATCTATTATGATTAGATAGAACTTGAGTGAGGTACAGAGACAAAAAAATTAAAAAAATTTCCCAAGAGACTGAATTTTACTCTTATCTTTAGGAGAACTGTAAATAATATTTTTTGGAAATAGTAGTTTATTTTTCCCATTCAGATGTAAAAATAGTTTTCAACATATAATTTTAAATAAAATTTTGAGTTTCAATTTTTTTCTCCCTCCCTCTCATGTCCCCTCTCCAAGAGGGATTACATCTTTCCCTCTCCAAGACAAACAATTTGATGTAGATTATACATGTATAGTCATGAAAACCTATTTCTATATTAGTCATGTGAAAGAATTTGCTTATGGGATCATCCTTTATGTATACATTATGTGAGCATTTTTACCTTATCTTGTTATACAGTGTGAGTTGTCCATCTATGCCCAGTTTCTGCCATACAATTGTCCAGTTTTTCCAGCAGTTTTTGTCAGTGAGTTCTTATTCTGGAAGCTAGAATTCTTGGGTTTATGAAACAGTAGATTACAAGTCATTGATTACTGTGTCTTGTGTACCTAACCTATTCTACTGTTCTACTTTTCTATTTCTTAGCCATTACCAAGTTGTTTTGATGATTGCTACTTTATAATACAAGCTGAGATCTGGTATAGCCAATCTTCCTCTGCATTATTTTTTTTAATTAGTTCATTTGTTTTTCTTGGCTCTTTGTTCTTCCAGATGAGCTTCATTATTTTTTGAGCTCTATAAAATATTTTAAGTAGTTTGATTGACATGACACTGAATAAATAAATTAATCTAGGTATAACTGTCATTTTTATTATATTGGCTCAGTATACCCGTGAGCAATTAATAGATTTCCAATCCTTTAGATATAATTTTATTTGTGTGAAAAGTGTTTTGTAATTTTGTTTATGTAATTTCTGAGTTTTTCTTGGAAAGTAGACCCACAAATATGTTTGTTCTATTGTCTATAGTTATTTTAAATGGAGTGTTTCTTTTTATCTCTTACAGCTGAGCGTTGTTGGTAATATATAGAAATGCTGATGACTTCTGTGTGCTTATTTTATATCTTTCACCTTTACTAAAGTTTTTAATTATTTCAAGAAAAAATTTTAGTTAATTCTCTGAGATTTTCTAAGTAAAGCATCACATCATCTGCAAAGAGTGATAGTTTTGCTTCGTGCACTAATTCCTTCAGTCTCTTTTTCTTCTCTTATTGCTAAAGCTAAAATTTCTAGTTCAATATTGAGTAATAGTGGTGACAATGGACATCCTTGCTCCACCCCAATCTTATTTGGAAGGCTACTAGCTTATCTCCAGTACAGATAATACTTCACGGGTTTTAGAATGATATCACTTATAGTTTTAAGATATGCTCCTTTTATTAACATGTTCTCTAGTATTTTTTATAGAGATGGATATTCTATTTTGTCCAAAGCCTTTTCAACAGCTATTGAGATCACCATATGATTTCTGTTGGCTTTGTTATTGATATGATCGATAATGCTAATAGTTTTCCTAACATAGAACCAGTCCTGCATCTCTGGTATAAATCTTATCTCATTATAGTGCATGATCTTCATGATAAATTGCTGTAATCTTCTTGGTAGCATTTTATTTATTTATTTTTGCATTTATATTAAGGAAATTGGTGTGGAATTTTCTTTCTTTGTTTTGACTCTTCCTGACTTAGGTATCAGTCCCATATTGTATCATAAAATGAATTTGATAGGGCTCTTTTTTCCTCTATTTTCCCAAATAGTTTATATAGAACTGAAATTAATTGTTATTTAAGTACTTGGCAGAATTTACTTGCAAAGCCATCTGACCTTGGAGATTTTCTTTGTAGGGGGTTCATTGATGGTTTGTTCAATTTCTCTTTTGTTGCTGAAATAACGTTAAGTATTTTATTTCTTGTTCTGTTAATCTCAACAATCTATATTTTTTGTAAATATTCATCCATTTCACCTATATTGTCAAATTTATTGACTTATAGTTGGTCAAAATTTTATCTTAATTGGTGGTGATTTCACTCTTTTCATTTTTGATACTGGTAATTTGATACTAAAGATTTATCCATTTTATTGATCTTTTCATCAAACCAACTCTTAGTTTTATCTATTACTTCAAACATTTTCTTACTTTCAATTCCATTAACCTCTCTGTTGATTTTCAGAATTTCTAATTTGGGGATATTTTAATTTGTGGGGATATCTAATTTGCTCTTTTTTTAGCTTTTTAAATGCTATTCCCAGTTCATTTTTCTTTTTTTTCTCTGTTTTATTCATGTAAGCATTTAGAGATACAACATTTGCCCTAAGCATTGCTTTGGTTGCTTCCCATAAACTTTGATATATTGATATATATATTGATATATTGTCTCACTATTATCATTCTCTTTCATAAAATTATTGAATATTTTTATGATGTGTTTTTTGACCCATTCATTCTTTAGGATTATATTATTTAGTTTCAAATTATTTTTATTCAGTCTTTCCATGACCCTTCTTTACATATAATTTTTAATACAAGATGAGCTGAAAAGGATTATTTAATACGTCTGCCTCTCTGCATTTGAATGTGAGTTTTTTATGCCCTCATACATGGTGAATTTTTGTGTAGGTGTCACTGAGGAGTCATATTCCTTCCTTTTCCTATTCAGTTTTCCCCAAAGAACTATCATATAATAACTTTTCTAAAGTATTTTCCCCTCCTTAACTTCTTTCTTGTTTATTTTGAGGGTAAATTTGTCTTATTCTAATAAAGGGACTTTGAGATCTCCCACTAATATAGTTTTGCTGTCTCTTTCTTCCTTCACTTAAGTTCTCCTCTAAAAGTATGGATGCAATGCCACTTGGCAATATAAGTATTGATATTACTTCAATGCCTACAGTACCTTTAGCAAGATATACTTTCCTTCCTTATCTCTTTTGATTAGGTCTATTTTTTGCTTTTGCAAACCATTCAAATGTCAAAAAGCCATAGTCAGGATTATGCAAGACTTAGTGACTTCTATATTTAAGGATTGATGGATTTGGAATATATTATTCTAGAAGGCAAAGATACTTCAATTACAACCAAGAATCAACTACTGACACAGCAAAATTGAGAATAATCTTTCTGGGAAAAATATGGACATTCAACGAAATGGGAGACTTTTAAACTTTCCCAATGAAAAGACCAGAGTTGAACTGAAAATTCACTTTTCAAATAGAAGACACAAGAAAAGCATAACCTGTAAAGAAAAACTCTCAACAAATTCTAGAGCAGCAGAAGTCACACAATGAGGGAGTGGAGGAGATTTCCAAGGTGACCTGGAAGGCCTATGAGAAAGGTCTGCTGCATTGGGAGTCAGAGCAGAACACAGCCCAGCCTTGACAGCATGGCACTTGGAGGAAGACCAGAGCAGGCCTCAGGGGTGGAATCCCCAGGAGCAACAGAGGCTCACAGATACCTAAACTCTCAGTTGTCAAAGGGAGCCTCAAAAGTCACTAAGAGAGCTTTTTTACTTTCCTGACTAGTGACTCCTGACTCCAGGCCAAGGTGGTGGCAGCAGCAGTTGGCCATGGATATGGTGGCCTGGCAGGCAGTGGCCATCTTCGACTGTTGGATAAAAATCCTGGGGTAATTGAGCTGTTGATCTAAATCTCAGGCACAAGCCAGGTCAGGAAGTAAACTTCTCTCCCTTGATCGTACCACCTTGGATGACCTGAAAATATACAAGCTCCCAGAGTATACCCTACTATTGACAAAGGACTCAAAAGTCAAGTAACTGGTTGGGAAAATGCCCAAAAAAGGGGGGAAAGACTATAGAAGGTTACTTTCGTGGAGAACAGGTATTCTCTTCCATCTTTTTGTTTTGTTTTTTTTTATAAATTAATTTATTTACTTTTTACATTCATTTTCACGAGATTTTGGGTTCCAAAATTTTCTCCCCATTTGTCCCCTACCCCCTCCCCAATACACTGAGCATTCCAATTACCCATATCACCAATCTGCCCTCTCTTCTTTTATCCCTCCCTTCCCTTACCACATCTTCTCCTTTGTCCTGTAGAGCCAGATAACTTTCTATTTCCCATTACCTGTATTTCTTATTTCCTAGTAACAAGAACAATACTCAACAGTTGTTCCTAAAACTTTGAGTTCCAACTTCTCCCCATCCCTCCCTCCCCATCCATTCC
>CM053772.1:126754877-126774877 GCA_028658325.1 Potorous gilbertii | reverse complement strand
ATTTATATACCCCATTATCTGTCCATCTTATTTTGCAGTTGCATGCTAAAATAATTTTTAACATTCATTGTTAAAGCTTCGAGATCTATACTCTCTCTATTCCTCCATCCCCACCCACCCCCATTGGCAAGGAAAGCAATTCAATATAGGTCATACTTGTGTAGCAATGCAAAACAATTCCATAATAGTTATATTGTGTAAGACTAATCACATTTCCCTCCATCCTATCCCGCCCTCCATTTATTCCATTCTATCCTATGACCTGTCCTCCCACAGTAATGCTTGCGTTAGATTATCCTTTCCTCCAATTTGTTGTCCCTTCTATTATCTTCCCTCTCCTATCCTTTTCCACCCCACCTTCTTGCAAGGTAAAATTTGTTTCCCTATTCAATTGAGTGTGTGTTATTCCCTCCTTAAACCAAATCCCATGAGAGTAAGGTTCAATTATTTCCTTTCATCTTCTCTCCCTTCCCTTCCATTCTGAAAGCTCTTTCTTGCCTCTTTTATGTGAGATGATTTGCTACATTGTACCTCTCCCTTTCTCTCCCTCCTTGTACATTCCACTCTACAGTAAATTTTATTTTTAGGTATTCTCCCTTCATATTCAACTTATACTGTGCCCTCCATCTATACATATAAATAAATAAATTGTGTGTATATATATATATATATATATATATATATATATATGTGTGTGTGTGTGTGTGTGTATATACATACATACATACACACATGTGTGTATATACATATATACACATACATATATATCTGCATATATATAATATACACGTACATGCAAAATCCATTCACACAATACTGGAAAAAGTTTCATGAGTTACAAATATCATCTTTCCATTTAGGAATGCAAAACAATTCAACATCAGTGAGTTCCTTAAGGCTTCTCTTTCCTGTTTATCTTTTCATATGTGTCTTCATTCTTGTATTTGAAAGTCAAATTTTCTGTTCATCTCTGGTCTTTTCAATGCTTTGAAGTCCTCTATTTCATTTAAATTCCATTTTTTTCCTGAAGTATTATATTCAGATATGGTAGGTAGGTAATTCTTGGTTTTAATCCTTTGACTTCTAGAATATCATGTTCCATCCCTATCCCTTTAGTATAGAATCTGCTAAATCCTGTGTTATCCTGATTGTATTTCCAAAATACTTGAATTGTTTCTTTCTGTTGGTTTGTACTTTGACCAGGTCCCTTGACCTGGGAACTCAGAAATTTAGCTACAAAATTCATAGGAGTTTTTCTTTTGGGATCTCATTCAGGAGGTGATTGATGAATTCCTTCCCTTTCTATTTTACCCTCTAGTTCTAGAATATCAGAGCAATTTTACTTTATAATTTCTTGGAAGATGATGTCTATGCTCTATTTTGATCATGGTTGTCAGGCTGGTAATTTTTAAATTGTTTCTCTTGGACCTATTTTCTAGGTCATTTTTTTATCCATCAAGGTATTTCATACTCTCTTCTATTTTTCTTTTATTTTTTTTGTTTTATAATTTTTTGGTTTCTCATAAAGTCATTAGCCTGCATCTGCTCCATTCTAATTTTTAGAGAACTATTTTCTTCAGTGAAGTTTTGGACCACTTTTTCCATTTGGCCTATCCTGCTTTTGAAATTATTCTTCTCTTCATTAGCTTTTTGAATCTCTTTTTATCATTTGGATGAGTCTGTTCTTAAAGGTATTGTTTTCTTCAGCATTTTTGGGTCTCCTTTAGCAAGCTGTTGACCCACTTTTCATGATTTTCTTGCATTGCTCTCATTTTTCTTCCACCTCTCTTACTTGAATATCAAAATCCTTTTTGAGCTCTTCCATGACCTGAAACCATTGTAGAATTTTTGGAGGCTTTGGATTGTAGGAGCCTTGACCTTGTGGTCTTCCTATAGGTGTATACTTTGGTCTTCCTCATCTGAAGGAATAGAAGAAAACATTATTTCACCAAGAAAGTAATTTTCTGTAGTATTACTTTTCCTCCTTTAGGGTATTTTCCCAGCCAATTACTTGACTTTTGAGTTCTATGTCAAGTGGAGGGTATACTACCCTAGACTCCAGAAGTTTTGTAAACCTGTTCTCTGAGATTTCTCTAGGGAATTGTGAGTTTTCAGTTCTTCCAACGTGACATAGTGAAGGGAGAAGTGTTTGCTCCTCTGTTGACCTACTCTGTAAGCAACCAAAAGTTCTCTTTTCTGCCCTGGAACTGTGAGTAGGAAGCTCTCTCCACATTTGCTGCCACCTTCATCATTTCAGCACTTCTCCATACTCCAGTAGCACCCCTCAGGATTGAGACTCAGGTTAGCCAGTTGATTCCCTCAGGGTCTGTAGTTTGAGAGTTCCAGCGGTGGAAGCTGCTGCCTCAGTGACTGCCACTACCCTGGGTCCAGGGCTAGGGTCTGACCCAGCTCACCTCTCACCCAGATGAAAGACTTTATCGCTGACCTTTGAAGCTTTCTTTGGAGTTTGTGGGTTGAGAAATTTGGAAACCACAGTAGCTGCCTGTGATCCAGTGCTTTGAAGCTTACACTAGTCCTGTCTGTGATGCATGCCAATTCTGTTTTTTGAAGAGTTGTTTTCTTTTGTCAATTTGTTTGCTTTCTTTTCCAATCTTTTGACTCTTTTTTAATAATTATTCTCCATGATTCTCATTTATTTTCCTAGTGTTTTTCTTGTGCCTCTCATATTATATCCTTTTTTGAGCTCTTGCAAGAGAATTTTTCAGTTTGAGACCAATTCGTATAACCCTTTAAAGCTTCTTTTGATATAATTGTCTTCATTTGCATGTGTGTTTGAATTTTTCTTGTCACTATATTTGCTTTCTATGAGTAGGAATTTTTTTTGATCATTTTTAAAAGTTGAGCTCTGCTGCTGGGGCACAGGGTCACTGTACCAAGCTGCTGTTGCTGAGGGCCAACAGCCTTTTTACAAGTTTTCTGCACCAGAACCTCTGGAATATAGGCTTGCCCACTGTGCTAGGATGCCAGCCTAGTTGCATTGATTGTTCCCTGAGTTCTGGGGCCAGCACTCTGCCTACTGTGCTGTGCCTGGAAGCCTCACAGCAAGGCTACTGTACCATTGGCTGGCTGATTCAGGACTGTAGGGTTTGGGTGCTGATCTGTGCTGTGGGTAAGTGCTTTCCAATGGTTTTTCTGAACACCTCTTGTGGTTGCTCTGCTCCCCTTTTACTCAAGTGAGACAGATCTTTCCCAAAGTCGTTCTAAGTTATCTTAGGCTGGAAAATTGTTTAATTATCTTTCTGTGGAGTCTAACCCTCCAGAATCCTTTTTAGAAGTTTGATTTAACATTGTTAGGGAAATTTGGGAGTGCCCAGGCAACTTTTTGGTTTCTCTCTGCTGTCTTGGCTAGGCCCCCTAAAAATAATATTCTTGTGTATTTAAGTGGAAACAAATATTCAAATTATGTTTCCAGAAATAAAGAGAAGTCATCCACCAGTACAGTGATGGTTAATAGTAAGTCATTGTTTAGATATTATAAATGCTTATTTATGTCTCTGTGTTATTATTTATTACATGGGTAATAAATTATATAGTCAATAACTTCAGTGTTTAATTAAACCTAGGAAATGAGGGGTTTTGACCTATTGATACAATCAACCACTTATGAGAAAAGAGGTTTGTCCAGTTTATTAACTGCTTAATAAAGTGGCTTGGGTCTCAGAGAAAACTAATTAAAGATGCCATAATTTTAGTAATTAAAAAATTATATTGGAACATAGCCTTCAATTACATCCAAACCTAGAATGAGAGTTTATAAGGAAAATGAGCTAGTGGAGAGAAATGTTTTGACAATACATAAGGTTATATATGAGGGCTGACTCTGTAACACTGAAACAATATTCTTGTGGAAAGGATGAAAAGATTTGAGAAAGAGGATAGTATAATTAGTTGCATGAACAATTGAATTAATGGACTAATTAAAAAACAAGTCATTCATTAATCAGTGTCAACTTGGATGAAATTCTCAGTGGAGCATGATAAGGAACTCTTCTTAGTTCTCTGATAGTTTACATTTCTATTGATGACTTGAATACAGGAAAGATGAAATTCATATTAAATTTAGAGATGAAATCAATCTGGAAGAGATAGCTAAGCATTGCTTGAAAGTCATGATTCAAAAAGGCCTTGACAAGGTAGAGCATTGGATTGAATCTAAAAAGGAGAAAATTTAACATGCTTTTTAACTCATTTTATACTACATTTCAAATATTAATTTCACAAGCATAAGATAAAAAAGGAATGGGTAGATAACATTTTATCTTGATGTTTGAGTTTTTATTTGCAAAGCTAATGCAATCTGGGATTATATTAAGAGAGACATGACTTCCAGGAATAAAGAATTAATAATTCAGCTGTTGTTTCAACTTCAGATAATATCCAGGGTATTACAACCAGTTTTACTAGAAAGATATTGACTTGAAAGATATTGACAGCTTAGTCTATATCCAGAGAAGATCAATTGAAATTCTGAAGAATATCGAGTCCATAACATATGAAGATTGGTTGAAGGACCTAGTGATGAATTAGACTACATTGCTGATGTGACCTCTTCTAACTGAGATAATGTGATAGGATATTCACATTTTTGTAGCCCATATAATCTCTAGGGATCTTTATCCCAACTTTCCTCTCATAGATTATTTAAGATTGACTTGGCCACCAGGATTCAAAGAATGGATGAAATAAATGAAATTAGAGACAAAAATGGAATTAAGACTCTAGAGGGGGACAAATTGGAAAGACCCTAAATACCCAATAGTCGAATAACATGGTATTAGTAGTAGACTCCATGAAAAACAATACATTATAATATGGAAAGAACAAAATTCAATGAGAAAAGGAAAATTTAGAACAAAATCCAAAAAATAAACACCCTAAAATGTGAATAAGTGAGGTATCCACTATCAAAAAACAAGTAAAAACATAAGACTCATAAGATTTCTGAAAAAAATATGAATAAACAAAAAAACCTGGATACCATATTTCAAGAAATATTTTAAAAGACCTGTGAGAAAATTTAAATTCAGCAAGCATTTTTTAAGTAGATACATTTACAGTAAACCCTTTGAGGCATTTCCCTAACCTTCCCTCAAACTTTCAGGTTACCTCTTTTTATTCCAAGATTACCATATATGTACCTTTTCCTAACAATATAGGTCACTAGCCCCCAGCAGTATCTTTTCCACTATTAATTACCCAGTAGACTCAATTAACTTTGAAGTTTTTTTTATTACTGTCTCTAATATTCCTTGCTGACACAATGAATTGTTGAATTCTGTTCTATTCTATTTTTCATGTAGTCCACTATGTGAGGTTTTTCACCTTCTGATCTAAGGTTATTTTTTTTATTCTCACTCCATTTTTTTTCTCAAGAACTCTAATTTGTCCAGAAGTAAATGAGATCATCAGAAGAGATCATCACAAAGAGAAGACAGATTCTTGAGGGAAGGTTCATATTTGAGGGACATCATATAGTTAAAGGATAGAGAAATTATCAACTCAGAAGGAAGCTTATATGCCTTATAGCCCAACTTTCTTGTTTTACAGGTGATAAAATTCACTTTCAGGTAAATTAAGTGACCTGCCCAACATCATACTGGTAAATAAGGCAGACCGTCCCTGTCTTCAAGGAATTTTTATTCTAATGGGAGAAAATAAAACACAAAATGGAGATAAAAATGGAATGGAGGAGAGGTTACCATAGAGAAGCAAGATATTAAGGACAAGAAAGTCAGAAGTAGAGCCAGGCAGAAGTAAATAGGAAAATCTAGGATTTGAACCTATGTCTTTTGATTCGAAATTCAGAATTCTTTCCATTACATTATTCTGTCTCTAAGAAGGAGGGAACACAGAGGTAGATAAAGGAGAGTTAAAAATTATGTGGTTTAGTGGAGATACCACTGGATCTGGAGCCAGAAAACATTGGTTCAAATATTCACTTTACTACTTACTACCCCTATAATTTTATAAAAGTCCCTCACAATCTGTACCTCTTTCTTCATCTAAAAAAATGAAAGATTTCAGAGATTATATTTGAAATCCCTTCTATATCTAAATCTTATGATTTTGTTATGTTACATAAGAGCAAAATCATTAGTGTACTCTCCTACACAGAGAATAAATTAATATTCTTTTTCATTTATTGCCCTACACTGGCATTTATATGTGGCCATATGCACTAGGTAAATTGGCTTTCTTGAAATTAATAGGACATAAATTGGACATTCACCTTACTTCATCATATAATGCTTTTAAAATAAATCAGGAGTTTTGGGTTCAAATTCTTACTTTCTTATTTCAATACCTCCATGAGGATTTCATTAATATGGGTACTTTATCAGGGCAAAACACAACCTATTTTTTTTTTACATTTCAATTTAAACTTTAAATTCCAAACTCTATCCATCCCTCCCTTCTCCTACCCCTCCTTGAGACAGGAAGCAATCAGATTTAGCAGTGGTATTTGCTGGATCACAGTTTTATTGCCCTTTGGGCATAGTTTGAAATTGCTCTCCAGAGTGGTTGAATCAGTTTGCAAATCCACCAACAATGCATTAATGCCCCAGTTTTACCACTTCCCCTTCAACATTCAGTATTTTCCCTTTTTGTCATTTTAACCAATGTGATAGGTATGAGGGGTTACCTCAGAGCACAACCTATTTCTGCCTCATCATCCTATGAAGTTCTTTTTCATATTATCTGAGAAGTTCTCCAGAGAATATCAACCCAAAGCAATAGTGTTGTTCAGTCATGCCTTATTCTTTGTGACACTTTTTGGGATTTTCTTGGCAAAGCTACTGAAGTGATTTGCCATTTCCTTTTCCTACGCTTTATACAGATGACAAAACTGAGGCAAACAGGGTTAAGTGACTTGTCCATGGTCACATAGTCAGTAAGAATCTGATTCTAGATTTGAACCCAGGTCCTCCTGCTCCATACCCAACACTCTACCCACCATCTCTCCAAAGTAACAGCAGTCTTCTCCTTCAATATTTAGGGTAGATAATCTTCTCAATGAATCTTTGTTTAGTACTAAGATGAACTAAGGATACTTAACCTTAGGCTTGCCTAACCACTTGCAATGAGTCTGGTTCCAGAATTTCATCAACCCCTGCCTTGACCTTCAAGTATGAGTAGGAATTGGACATGTTTCACCACTAGTTGTGTGTTGCTTCCCACCCCCTCCACACCTCCTCCATCTATTGCACATATTTTTGATCACGTAAACTTCACTAATCTGGTTCTGTCGAAGGATACAGCAATCTACTCCTCTTACGGCTCCACTCAATCCTGCTGTGCTTTTGAGCTGTAGATATCTAAGTCAAAACTTCCTTCTATGTCTACACCATTTCCATATTTACATTTACCCAGCCATATCAGCTGGAACCCACTCTTGTAAAGTTTCACCACCCCATTTGTCTATGCCTTCCATTGTGTCCTTTAGAGCCTTTGTTCTTTCATTAATAAAGTATCACATATTAGAGTGATAATACTAACTGCTTCCTGTTGGACTTCTATCTGCCAACCTCAAGTTGTTTTGTTTTGGGTTCTGAGGCAAACAAGGTTAAGTGGATTTCCCAGGGTCACACAGCTAATTAGTGTCTGAGACCAGTTTTGAACTCCCATCCTCCTGACTCCAGGGTTCTATACACTGCATCACCTAGGTGCCCCATAAATTATTATATATATATATATATATATATATATATATATACATATATATATATATGTTTATATATATATACACATATAATTACATATTATATAAATTATATGTATATATTATATATATATTATATGTGTATATATTACTATATATTATATGTATATATATATTCCCTATTTACTTGTATGTGTACATCTTATTTCTCTCCAACAGAATGTGAATTCTTTGAGAGCAGGACTGTTTTTGTCTTTTTCTTCCTAGTACCTGAAATGCAGCAGGATAAAGTTGATAGCAAGCTGGTCTCTTTCAGCACCAGAAATACTTGGGTTCTAGCCTTGTCTCTGGAATATACTGTTTCTTGACCCTGAGTAAGTAACTTAACCTCTCAGTGATCAAAGTAACTCTCTAAGTCACTGGTATAAAGAATTTCTTCATCTGGGAATTTAATATATTAATGAGTTATCTATCTCTAGCACAATGCCAGGCATACCCGACAGTAGGCACTTGAGAAATGCTTCTTGAATTGCATTAAATTGAATTGGACATTCCATTACGATCTATGACCATCACAACTTGACTTTCTTATTTGCTCACTTACTCTCTTTTTTCCCCCTGTTTCTCCAGCTGTAAAATAAAGAGGACAATATGTATATCTGCTATCCTCACCAAAATATAGGCAAGATGAGTGTATGAGTTATCTAGAAAATGTTAGAACTTCGAAAGAAATAAAACAATGGAATCAAAGCAGTTGCTGTGACCTCTTGTTGCTACTTCTACTCTTGAAAGAAAGGAAGACTTAATGGATAAAAAGTCAGCCATGGAGTCAAGAAAAACTGAATTCAAATCCCCATCTCTGACACATACTGACTGTATAATCAAGGACAAATCATTTAGCTTCTCTTACCTCAAGACAACTCTCTAAGAAAATAATGGCAGACAAATTACCAGAGGAATTTCCACACCAGAACTGCCAAACTTGATGACATAATGGAAACCTTACTCCAACTTTCTCAGAAGTTGTGTTTTCACTGGGAGCAAAAGCAATATCCTTATGTAGGCTCCCTATGCAAAGTCAACTTAATCAACCCACAACAGAGATCCCAAACCTAAAGCCTCATTATTCACTGCTTCTGATGAATAGCTCCTGCAACTCTAGTTAGTGATAAAATATTTAGTGTCAGTAATATAAATCTCTAAAAAAAAAGAAATACAGACACTTCTGACAAAGACTTGGAAAGCAAATTGATAGCAGTCAGTCCATCATCAGTCCATCAGCCAGGCTCTGGTTGCATGATTAACTGTGCTCAAAAAAAAAAACAAATGTGCTCTCAGATTAATAATAGTAACAGTCTTCTTACACCTTGCTTCCTAATAGGTACTCTTTGATCCAGTGATACTGGCCTCTGGGCTGTTTCAGGAACAAAACAATACATCTCTTGGTTCTGGGCATTCTCTCTGACAGTTCCCCCTGCCTGGAATGCTTCCTATTTTCCACTCTGACTACTGATATCCTATCTTGTTTTAAGTCCCAACCTTCTATAAGAAGCCTTTCCAACCCCTTTTAATTCCAGTGTCTTCTCTCCATTAATTACTACCTATTTATCCTGTATAAATTTTGCTTTGTATATATTTGTTTTATGTTGTCTCCCCCATTACACTGTAACTTTCTTGAGGGCAGGAATTACCTTTTGCCTTTTTTTATATTGTCTGTGCTTAGTACAGTGCTTGGAATAAAATAGGCAGAAATGTTTATCATAACATATTATATATATACATATATATACACACATGTGCATGTGCACCTGTGTATGTTTATGTATCACAATATCCACACACACATATATATATACAAACATATAATACTTTCAATACGTTCAATATTTACACATTTATCCAATATATATGTTCAATATATATGTATATATTCTAGATTGATAGATATAATTTTCAATATATTATCTTATTTAAGCTCCCCATAGTTTGGGGTAACTAATGCTAAGAAAGCAGTATCCATCTTGGGGAAAGCAGTGTGTTTTAAGGGAAAGAGAAAATCAGGTCAATTCTCTCAGTCATTACTGTGTTTCAAATTATAGGATCATAGATTTAGAACTGGAAGGGGCCCAACCCCCTATTGTTATCAAAGAGGAAACTGAGATGTAGGGAGGATAAATGACTTCCCCAGGGTCACACAGCTAGTGACTGTATGAGTCAGAATTTGGATTCAGGCCTTCCGAACTCCAAACTCAATACTCTGTAAGTGGCACCAAGAAGACCTAAGTTCAAATCTGGCCTCAGACACCAACTGTATATCACCCTATACAAGTCACTCAACCTCTTTGCCTTAGTTTGCTCAATTGGAAAATGGGGATAAGATTAACGATAGCAAAGAGATGGCTATTAGCATTCCAGGCTATAAAGATAGTGTGCATCTAATACTCTATCCTTTTATTTCTTGTATAATGAAAGTATTTGACTTTGATATAATTCTAGGCAAGCCATTTTAAACCGTGGTTTCCTCAATATAACCATATGAGTTATTTCAATATTCCAGTGCTCCAATGGATCTGTGATCTAATCAATTTAGACATTCCCTGAAATTATACACTACCCGTTCATCCCTGTCCATCCCATGAGACTCTCATCCATGTTCTCCCTTCAGCTCACCACATGAGATCTAACCTCCTTATGTCATTGGTGCTCCTCAAGAACAAATATCAGCAATAACTTGATGTACCAGAGATCTTCTTTTCTTTCTCCCTACTTCCTGAAGACACCACTCAAAAATTTTTATTCTGCATCTTAGAGAAGATATTAATTTAACTTAATAGTTTGATTACTATTAAAAGTAAAATTGTTCAAAACATCAAGAAGTTGAGGTAAAACAAAAGAGGAGAGTTGAAGGAGAACCATTTCTGTCAATGAGCAGTTGTGCAATTAAAATTTGAAGTTCCATTCCTTGGAGAGTGAGTCTGTTATAACGTTTTTTAAAATTTTCATCCATTGGGTCATTTAAGAATTCCCTTTATTGCCATGCCTTTTGTAGGTCAGCATGAGAAGGGATAACTTTAGAGAATATATAGTTATTCCTTGGAAATCCAAATATCTAAAGACAAAGATATAAAGGTCACAAAGTTTCAATCAGGCATAAATTCTTTAGTTTCTATCTTAGTTGGAAAAGCTGGTTAACAAGGTGAGAGACAAGAGGCTTCTTTAGAAGTCAGACAAATTGCATGCAAGCTGACTTTATATTTCTACTTGCATTATGGGAGAAGAAATGCAAATAATACTGAGCTGCTATAATAAAAATCCCTCATTTTCCAAAACATAGGGTTTCTCAAGGCAACTTATTTCTTTTTAAAGTCACTGTTGCATTTCTTTGTAGTTGGAACTCTGAGATATTCACTCCAAACCTAATCCTGTCTCCTTGGGTCTCATTTTCTGCATTTTTAAAGTGAGAGTATTGCATTGTAAGGTGTAAAAAGTTTCTTTCAGTTCTGGGATTGTAAAAAAAATTCGTTCCCTGTCCCTTAATTGCTGGATTTTTCACCCATGTAGATCAAGGGAAGATATGAGTATTTATTGTGCCTATTTCTTGGGCTGACTTGCTTTCAGCCTATGGGTTACAGCACTTCAGATATGAACAGAGTCTGTGTTGTTGATTTCAGTGGAACACTGGTACATCATGTAGCAAAACTGAGTTGTTTTGAATTGAACTGGTGAGTAGCTTATTTTTAGATATTTGGCCTTATTTTAGCTATTAACAAGGGGATATTACAATTGCTGAACTTTCATTAGAATGCCTTCTATACAAAGCTGCTAGCAGGCTTTCTTGCATCCAGGGCTTTGGAGTCTGGGATGCCACTATACTGATTAGGAAACTGCCAACTAGTATTTTATGGCCTAGAAGCAACACTAGTATCTGTTTAAGTGAGGGAAACTCAGTTTGAATTAGACTGGGAAAATTCTCTGTTACAACAAAGAAGAAATAACTCAAACTTTTAGTCCCTAACCAACAAACAAAACAGTGAATTTGAAACCTTATGATGTTTTTCTTTTAAAAAATTACAGTGAAATCTTGTTTAGTCAATATAATAACAAGAAAGAAAACTGATTTTTAAAACTCTGACTTATAGAATATTTGGGGAAAGATAGCAATTTATTGCTTTATATCTCTATATATCTTATTAAAAGATATATATCTATATATCTTATTAAATATTGATAAATTTTAAATTGATAAATTAAATATAAAAGATATATATCTATATATCTTATTAAATATTGATAAATTTAATTTTTACCAAATGTCCAATGAGTAAGAAAGATTAGTAAGCAATGAATTAAATGTTAATATATAAATAGGAGGGAGATAACAAGTACGGTAGTGTAGTGGATAAGAGAGCTGGCCAAGGAACTCAGAATCTGGATTCAAGTCTACACTCTGATTTGGCTATGTGACCCTAAGCAAGTCACCTAACATCTCAGTGACTCAGCCAACTGTTTAAGACTAATTAGAGAGAAAGTTCCTCGTCTGTATTAGTAGATAGAGATTCCTTACCAGTTCCCTATACACTCAATCTCTTTGCCTTAGTTTGCTCAATTGTAAAATGGAGATAAGATTAACGATAGCAAAGAGATGGCTATTAGTATTCCGGGCTGTAAAGACAGTGTGCCTCTAATATTCTATCCTTTTATTTCTTGTATAACGAAAGTATTTGGCCCAAGTATTTGATCTGGTCCAAAAATGAAGGTTTGCTTTTTCAGATCAACTAAACAATCTCCTTCACAAAGTATCTCCCTCTTCTATACCCCATTTAAGCAATTTTGCTTGCTCTAATAATTTCTGTAGTGACTGTCCACATCTGAAATATGTATGAATTTCAAATTACCAAGATCCAAATTTCTACCCTATGCAACAGAAAGTTTCCTCAAACAATATAGTTTCTCAATTAAAAACTGTTAAAGCATCATTCCACATGTCATCCAAGTATGGCACTATTTCTATGTCACTAGCAGTATCCTGAGACATTCTTGCACTTTTCTTGTTTCAACAGAATAACTCAGGTATATCAAGTATGAAGATTTCAAAAATAAGACTTTGTTTTGTGTCAAAAAAGATATTATGACTCTGGTATGAAGCAGAAAAGTAATATTACTTTTGTAACATTGCATAACCTGTAAAAAAACGATCTGGGAAATTCCCATAATTTTTGTGTATGTCTGATATTTATATACATCCTGGGAAAATCTTCAAAATGAATCATGGAACCGTAGTTTAATTTTTGATATTGTAGATTTGGATTTATTTTTATATGTCTCTGCTAACTCTTCTATATTCTCTATGGGATACCTTAGATGTCTCAAGCCTGTTTTTAAGTATCAACTTAGTGATTTTATCTTGATCACTTTCACTTTCCAGCTTTTAGATACAGATTATTATTTGAGATTACAGGAATATAAAGAACATTAGCTCAGAAATTATGCATAAAATATGTGCCCTTTTGTACTGTGAACTGTCTTCAGGAATTGGAATAATCAATATAAGGAACTCTCTGGGACCCTATTGACCTGAAAGAGATCTATCTATTCAATTACCAGTTCGATTTCATCCAGGGTCTAGGATTCCCTAGAAAAATTGTCCTTCTGAGCACTTAATAATTCTGATCTTGCAGTCTTTTCTCAACCTCAATCCTGCCACCCCAATTTTTGGGAAAAACAGAACACGAAGGAAAATAAAAGAGCAAAGTCTGTTGCACAGCTCATGGTATAAACATAAAGAGAGGTTAAAGCTAAATCTTTATGGCCTAGAAAAGAGGAGACTCAGCGGGGGACATGATTACAGTCCATAAATGCCTTCAAGGTAACCATATAAATGAAACAGGGAACTTATTCACTGTGTCAGAAAAGGGTAAGACATGACAAAATTGCCTAGGGCTCAGGAATGAACAGTTTAGACAATAAGAGAAAAAGTTTTTGAAGCTTGGACATTTCAGATTGTCAAGAAAATGTAACTTAAGATACTCTTGGGAATAGGAAGACAAGTAGTCAGCTGACTGGTCAAATAATCACATTAAATGTTTGACTACACATTCTGATTGAATTAACATAAAAAAGCTCTAGTTAAATTCTTTTAACAAAAAAACCTTCAAAAATGATTTTCATTTTCAACCATATGGAGCTGACATGTTACATCTGTAACATGGGAAACACTTGTTATGTTTTTCTAACCCCAAAGAGCTATAGAGCTCACGCTCTAGAAAGAAAATAGTAAGTAATGTCATGAAAGCCTCTGAGATAGAGAAAGCAGAAGTACTAAAAGAAGAGGAATTATATAAGTAGATGGCTAGATCATGGCTCAGTTCTGGGTCCAGTGGGTTGATGGGTCCAGTGTTGCTAAAGGGTTCTATTTGATTTCTTAACTGTGAAATAAATAGTTCTCCAATCAGCAACCATCAGTATATGTGTTATTTTAGCTTTGGGGAATAGACACACACACATACATATATGTATATGTATTAGAAAACCAAATATGTGCAATCTCCGCCCCACCTTAGTACCCCAACCCCACAGGTGAGTGTTGCATTCTCAATTTATCACTGTGTAACAGCTCTCCAGGTAATAATTGATCTATCAAATGAAGGCCAAAATGATGGGGGAAAATATCTACTCCCAGAGTTCTATGCATTTGGTGTATTGAGAATGTACTGAGGATGGAAACAGAAATTCCTTCTGGGAACAAGACAATTTGTGACCTCCTGTTAATTACTGATTAAGGTGTAAGACAATTAATTATATTCCTTTCAGTAGCTTCTTTTATTGGAGAGTCCAATGGCCACCATATTATCAGAAAAGGGAAAAGAATGTCATGCTTAGTTGTTTTTTAGGAAATATGGAAAAAATGAACTCTAAGGAAAATGAGACCCTTCCAAGGATAGGAAAAAGTTTAATATTCAGAAAAAAATGTGAGATAGAAAAAAATTCATCTTTAGCATGCTTTAAAATATTCCTTATAGAGTAAAAGCAAAGACAATTCCCTAAGCCCCAGAGTCATGATTAGAAATTTGGTATCCAGGGCAAGCAGTATAAATGCATTCTCAAACCAGTGTTTAAAAGACAAATTCGATTAGAAGTAGGAAGGATACGCAGAACACTGACTCACTGTGGGGAGACAGAGATCCTATGATATTGAGAACCCACTGTTAGTATGCCCCATAGGAGAGAGGTAAGGAGGAGCTAAACAGGAGCACCCCCTTACCCAGGTAGAATTTGTGGTCCTTTCTCGCTTAACTAATCATTTTTAACTATTTTGTTCAGTTTTTTTCAGTCATGTCTGACTCTTGGTGATTCCATTTGGGATTTCTTGGAAAAAGACACTGCGATGGTTTGCTGTTTCCTTCTCCAGCTTATTGTAGAGATGCAGAAACTAAGGCAAGTAAGGTTAAGTGACATGCCTAGGATCACACAGTTAATAAGTATCTGGGGACAAATTTGAATACAGGAAAATGAGTCTTCCTGTCCTCAGGCCAGGCACTCTATCCACTGTGCTCTAGCTAACTAGGTATTAAATGCATTTGTTTTGCTACTGAAAGGGTTAAATATTGTTGCACAAAAACTTAGTCACCTCCCTCTAGCTATGGTTCTGTTAAACTTTAGAAACCTATCCTACATTTCATTCTTTCATAACTGGCTGTTACGAAAAAAAGTACTCTTATATGAGAAACTCAGTTAAAGTGTTAAGTTTTGATCACTGTACAAAGCATTGCCATCTTAAGCATCTTTGCATTTCAATAAAGCACTCCTAGAGAAATAGGCACAGTAATGTTAGAGCATTGCTTGTGCCATGGTAGACCAATGAAAGAGATATTTGGAAGCTACCCTCCAATTATATCATATATACAGATGGTAGTATTCCTCTACCTGTGCCCAAAACAAACTGAGATAAAGAAGTTTAATTAGTCTAGTCGCCTCTTACCCAGGGTAGCTCAAACTCAATGTCAAAAAATTTGTTACAAGAGAAGAGCTTGAATTCTTAATATTAAGTGTCTCATTTCCCCTTTGCTCCAGGGAGATACTGCAAAGATTTTCTCAAAGCTTCATGGAGAGCCACTGTAGCTATATGGTTTCTAGGAAACGGCATAGATCACTAAAGTGTATAAACATCTTAAATCCTCTTTAAAGTTTCCAGTTCTTCTTGACTTCATCCTAGTTATTTGGCCATGGCTAAAACCATCTGGTGCATTCCACCATAAGGTGGATCCATTACAAGGAAGATCTTAACCTTCATGGAAAATCCTGATATAAGATTTAATTATTGCCTGAAGGTCCTCGAGGATCCTTTGAACTATCTAATATATATGAAACATTTCTTCATTTCCATTCACTTTTCTTTCACAGATAGGTCTTTGATGTGGACTGTGCTGAAAATCCCAGTGTTCCAGTATGGAAAACAATGTTGTCAGTAGCTTGGAGAAAGTCATCCATGAGATACAGAACATAAGGAAATAGCACAGTTGAAGGAAGTACTCCCCAGTGGCTATTGCTGTCATAATGATAGGGTCCTATCTAGAAAAACTACTGACACATTGTGAATATTCTACTCTGATAACTTTGGTTCTACTTCTTATAATAGACAGTTCTCCTTGTATTTAAGAGATGGAAACAAAGCATGAATGAGAGAGATAGAGATAGACAGGGGGGTGAGAGAGACCAGACACTGCAACAGATATGGATATAGAGACAGAGATAAAGCAATGGGAGAGTAGAAAAAGTGATAGAGGTGGGGAAAGACAAGGGGAGAGACAAAGAAGGAGAGACAGAGACAGAGACACTGAGAGAATTAGAGTTAATCTCTCACACCATAAAGAATGAAAGAAATGTGGATATTTAAAAACTTTTCCCAGAAACTTAATAAACAGCAACAGAATGAACATAATGTACAGGGATTTATTCTTCATTAAATTTGGTACCATTTATAAGCTAATTTTAGAATCTATAATAACAACTCAAATTTGTTCTAGTTGCTAAAATGCTGGTGAAAAGATATGATTTTCGTTGACTCCTCAGGCCCATAAAGAGCGGTTTATGAGACATGAATACTAAATTTACCATCAGCGCTTTGGGAGGCTGAAGGAGCAGAGGAAATATGAAAAACAGTAACCAGAATAGCTGGCAGAAATTTCATTTTTTCATTGATGCTATCAAGTAGTTGATACATGTCTGAAATGGGAGAATTATTGTTTAGCAAGCACTCTCACCAGTTGATCAAGATCAACTTAGTAAATCTAGAAGGTCAGCCTGGTTATTTGTAGACCTAGCAGCTGCCTTCACTCCCCTCCCTTTCCCATTCCATATTTTCCAGGAATTACTAGTTACATTCCCTCCCTAGAATTTGCAATTAATTAGCTATGATTCTCACTCTCATATTCACTATATCATTGATTTTCCAGACATAAATGGAGTGTTTTACACCTAGGTTGAGTCAGGGGAAGAGGAGGAGGCCATCCCAGGTGGTAGTTTCTTATTTTAATATCCTTGTTAACTATTTCTTAAACTCCCTTTCTTTTTCAATTGTTGAAAAACTGAAAGTGCTGTCAGTATCTTCTATATCTGGTGTCCTAAGACTATTTCCCAGGTAATTCCTTTCTAGATATGGCTCTGACTGATCTGTACTGTTAACATCCTTCCCCTAATATCCTGATGATTTTATGACTATTGAGAAATGAAAAGTCCATCTCCCTTTGGAGAGGGTTGAGGACTCTAATATGTACAGTGCCCCAAAAGTTGTATTGTGCTTTCAAGCCACACTAAAACTTTGAAGGTAACTATGTATCGCAATAGTTAAAGCTGGGCCTAGAATCAGGAAGACCTAAATTCAAATCTTGCCTTAGACACTTGCCGGCTGTGTGACCCTGAGTAAGTCTTTAATCTGTCTGCTTCAGTTTCCTCTGCTTTAAAATGGAGAGGACATTACTATTCTCACAGGGTTGCCGTGAGAATTGAATGAGATATTTGTAAAGTGCTTAGCACAATGACATAGTAGATGATTAATAAATGCTTGTTCTCTTTCATTAAACTTTAATAGTTTAAGGATCCTAAGACGTTAGGGACAATATTTACCTAAGACTATTTATTACAACACTAGAGTACAAATATTCAGCACTATACAAAGTACAATAAATATAAGATGATTTATCAATCAAATATTCCAGTAGCTACAATAATGTTTCAATTTTGTATTCATCTAACATTGGATTATTTAGTTTCAGAAAATAGTTCATTTTCCATGGTGCACTGAGGAAGTTGTCATTGACATAAACTGAAAAAAAAATTAAGTCTCTTATCAGTAGAAATAAAAACACTAAAAGTCGATCTTTTTCCTTTGCGTTTTTGGTAAATCTCTATATCCATTAGATACCAGTGAGCAGCCAATCATCCCAATACACAAAATAGTCTTAAAGAGGGAACATAGATTAGCCTAAAGAAGAAAACCTAGCTTTAATGTCTCTATCTAGTCTACTCTTGGTATTCTGTCTTGTTATCTGTCTAATGATTGACCTAATGTTAGTAATTGTTTATAATGTTAAATAATTTGTTTGTAACAAATTATTAATCTAGTTGTCCTTTTTAAAAACTAGTGAAACTATAGAAAAGCACAAAATCCTTCTTCTATAGTGCTTCATATTTTCTCCATGCAGTTTCCTTAGACCTGTTCCCAACTTACACTTGTCATAGCTGAACTCTATCTACTCTCTTATCCTGTAATTCTGGGTGTTAGTCTATAGATGTGCAGTTAAATCAGTAAAGAAACACACACGTTGTAAGAACTGTGCTAGTATAACCTAACAGGAAAGAAAACTTTGAAATAGAGAGGTATCATTAGACTATGATTGTTTCACATAGATAGAAAGAATATATGAATAATAATATTCCTCATTGTGTGTCCTGCTTAGAAGGCAGGCTTGTGGGCCTGAGTGAAGAGTATATTTCTGATTAATCCAGGCCCAGTGTACATGAGCACATGTGCACAGTCCTGATAAGGTGAAGAAAGATGTGTTTCCATGTCAACACTTTACTGGTAGGAACTATTTGGAGTTGTTAATATAAACTTTGATATTAGCTCATAGACAGTGATGGTTTTGCAAAGAATAAATCCTACACAATTATAGTGACTTTGCTGAAATGTATTTTAATCTCTAGAGAAGCTAAAAATTTTGTCGGCATGACAGGTTAGTCAATCTGCTATTGCTCTGGTTATGTGACCATTAACATGATTTTCATTAACTGGAAAGATGACATTCCAACAGGGGCTACAGTGAAAACTATTAGAACCTGTAGCAACATCTGGCTATCTCTATAGTGATTTTCTAAAGAGTGACTATATTTGAAGACCTCTCACACAGCCTCATGGTGATTATTAATGCTTGGAAAATTTTAACAGCATTACTGGAGATACAGCAGTTTATCCCTAGGAATAACTAGAAAGTAGTAAGGATGTTGGTCCCCGGGCATTACTTCGTTGAAAAACTTTATTTATTTACTATTTTTATACTAGCACTATCTTTGCTTAGAAGCCAAGCAAAGCCTTTTCCCCCAACACTAGCGAAAACTTAGATGGTCTTCACAGGATGGATAAGAGGAGAAATTCTCTGGGGTTTTTTTTTTATTTTGTTTTGTTTCCTCTTTTTTTTAACTTTTTACATTCATTTTCACAAAATTTTGGGTTCCAAATTTTCTCCCAATTTGTCCCCTCCCCCATTCCAATACACTGAGCATTCTAATTGCCTCTATCACCAATCTGCCCTCTCTTCTATCGTCCCTCCCTTCTCTTATCAGCATCTTCTCTTTTCTCCTGTAGGGCCAGATAACTTTCTATTCCCATTAGCTGTATTTCTTATTTTTTAGTAGCAAGAACAATACTCAACAGTTGTTCCTAAAACTTTGATTTCCAACTTCTCCCCATCCCTCTCTCCCCACCCATTTCCTTTGGGAAGGCAGGCAATTCAATATAGGCCACATCTGTGTAGTTTTGCAAATGACTTCCATAATAGTCATGTTGTGTAAGACTAATTATATTTACCTCCATCCGATCCTGCCCCCCACTGCTTCTATTCTCTCTTTTGATCCTGTCCCTCCCCAAGAGTGTTGATTTCAAATTGCTCCCTCCTCCCAATGCCCTCCCTTCCATCATCCCCCTACCCTGCTTATCCCCTTCTCCCCCACTTTCCTGTATTGTAAGATAGGTTTTCATACCAAAATGAGTGTGCATTTTATTCCTTCCTTTAGTCGAATGTGATGAGAGTAAACTTCATGGTTT
>CM053772.1:126689699-126754377 GCA_028658325.1 Potorous gilbertii | reverse complement strand
ACTAATGATCCTGACACACCCCAAGAGAGTAGATATCAAATTTCTAACTACTCCCAATGCCCTCCAATAAATAATCACCCTACCCACCTTATCCCCTTCTCCCCCACTTTCCTGTATTGTAAGATAGGTTTTCATACCAAAATGAGTGTGCATTTTATTCCTTCCTTTAGTCGAATGTGATGAGAGTAAACTTCATGGTTTTTTCTCAGCTCCCCTCTTTTTCCCTCCACTAAAAAGTCTCCTGCCTGCCTCTTCTATGAGAGATAATTTGCCCCTTTCCATTTCTCCCCCTCTCCTCCTATTTCTCGCACCACTTAACTTCATTTTTTTAAGATATGATCCCATCCTATTCAATTCACTCTGTGCTCTCTGTCTCTGTGTGTGCATGTGTGTGTGTGTGTGTGTGTGTGTGTGTGTGTGTGTGCAATCCCACCAACTACCCAGATACTGAAAAGTTTCAAGAATTACAGATATTGTCTTTCCATGTAGGAATGTAAGCAGTTCAACTTTAGTAAGTCCCTAATGACTTCTCTTTGCTGTTTACCTTTTCATGCTTCTTTTCATTCTTGTGTTTGAAAGTCAAATTTTCTATTCACCTCTGGTCTAGGGGTTTTAGGTGTGGGCCAGGCTGCTATTCGGTGTGACATTAGGTTCAGCTGCTCGGGTGGGGGGAGGGCCGCCAGCAGGGGCTCATTTCCCTCAGGGGGTTTATGTGGAGACCTTCAATAATGGATCTGAGCTCCTGCCTGCTTTGGGAGCCCCTGTCTGCTGCTGCCTCTGCTGCTGCCTCCCGAAGGGGCCTGAGTTATGGAGACACCCCGCTCGTCTCTCACTGACCTTTGTGCCTGTGGGTTTAGGGACCTGCATGGGCTGGAGATTCTGTCCCTGAAGCCTGCTCGGATCTGCTCCTCTTGGTGCCACGTGGCCAAGGCAGGGCTGGGCTCTGCTCTGGGGCCAGTATATGACAGACCTTTGGTGTTGATTTTTCAGGCCTCTCTGGAACAGAAATCTCCTCCACTCCATTGTTATGCAGCTTCTGCTGCTCCAGAATTTGTTGGGAGTTCTTCTTTACAGTTGTTTTATGAGCTGTGGGTTAGGAGCTAGCGTATTTTTCCTCCACCATCTTGGTTCCTCCCCCAGAGAGGAGAAATTCTCTAGTGTTTATCATTAGGCCCAAAAGATTCTCTATTGACTTTCAAAATTACATTTTATTTCCTTATTATGTCCTCAATAAGCATCAACATAATATTGAGTAATTAGAAAAAACAGAAAAAGAGGATTGAATGTGAAGCTGTGAACTTCTACTATAGTTTATTTCTTCTAAAGTGTATATCAAATGTGATATCATAGTAACAAACTTCTCTTTGTCCATGTACCATTCTGAGCTACATTCTCCTTCCTTATGTGTATTTCTAAATGTTTTATTGATAATCCTTTTTGTTCTTTTTTTTTTTGCACTACCTACCCATTCCCTGCCCTATCCTTTAATAATGTGCACTAAAAATAAAAGTCTTGCCTCAAAAATAACATGTGATCAAGCAAATCTAATACATTCTCTGAGTCTGAAAATGTCTCTCATCCTGCAACTATAATTCATCGCCTGAATGGGCACTTTAAATGAGTACCTGAAAAGACCTTAGCCTAAAAGGCAAGAGTCTCTCATTGCATCCTGGACCTCTTCCTATCATCCTGATGAATATCTGGTCACTGGATCCAAATGACTCTGAAGGAGAAAGTGAGGTTGGTGACCTTGCACAGCCCTCCCTCACTCAATTCAAATTCAATGGCAAGTCATGTCATCATTTCCCTGATGTCATAGTCCTCTTCAAAACTGGAGGACAGATACAACAACAACAATTCATCACCTCTCTTTCCAAGAGTGAGGAAACATGCTTCTTTGTTCTTCTGAAATTGTAACTTCCCTTTCTTTAATCAGTATTTCCAAGGTGTTTTGATTTATATTGATCTATTCTTTGTATGTTTTTTTCTCTCTTGAAAATGTTCACTTTACCCTGCAAGAATTCATTCAGTTCTACCCAGGATTCTCTAAAAACATCCCTTTAATCTTTTTTTTTATAACGCAATAATACCTTAGTACATGTGCAGGTGCCCTTCTGAGATACTCATCCACTTATCAACTGTGAATTGGATCAACAGAAGGAAATTTACCCTTGTATTTTATAACCCTTGTAGGTCATCTTGTGGGTGACTAATAATGTAGTGAGTAGTTCAATTGCTGAACGTCTCTTTAACAACCAGAAGATACAATTAGCCCTTTAAAAAGGTTTTACTTACATGATAAAGCAATGTTTTATACTTATACATCTTTACCACATAAAACCACAAATTCACACAGCATTCATGAGAAGAGTGGTCTTGAACTTAGATTATGATGAGAGTGAGACAAAATTATTAGATATACTTGCGGCAAAGGCAATTCACAGCTTCTGGTAGAACAAGGCCTGAAAGTCCTTTCCCTCTTACTACTGTCTTCACACTGGGTTCTCAGCATCCAATCTATAACCTGCATCTCCACTTTTCCAGAGTTCATATTCTTTGAAGTTGCTTTATTACTCAATTAACTGTCTTTCTGTATAACCTTTTGGAGTATCTGTCTCTCCATTTTGCTAGCTGTCTTTATTTGGCCTGGTAGCCAAATGGCATGGTAGTTGGGGGTGGGTAGAATAAAATCTTGTCTCCGTTCTACCTTTTGGCATAAACACAGGAATCTCTTCCATAACTGATTAAAACTCTCAAACTCATCCAAAGCCCCCAGAGGAAAATTTAATATACTCCATCAAAGATGGGTTCTTACACTTATAAAGGGATGAGTTCATAGACCTTTTTAAATAGGAATAAATCTAATGAGGTGAAGAAGAAACCCCTTGCTTATATATTCCTATTCAACAAGACACCTATAACTTATAAAGTGCTGGATTTGGAATCATGAAGACTGAAGTAGAAATCCTACCTCAGATATTTACCAGCTGTGTGTTCTTGGACAAGTCATTTATCCCTTTTCCAGTCACTTCACAGGGTTATTATGAGACTCAAAAGCAGTAATGCTCATAAAATGCTTTATAAACCTTTAAGTGGTATATAATTTTTAATTTTTGTATTATTTGTTTCTCCATTTCATAATCAATGCATTTTGCTCCTTTGTCTTTGGTATTATGGAAAGTGTTGCTGGGCATTTTTTAAGTGTGGGCACAAGTCTGAGTGTAAAGATGTGTCAATGAGGTGGCATCCTTTAATACATTTTGGATTTTTAAAGAGAAAAATTGCCTTCAATATGTTAGAACATGTGTATTCATAATCAAGCAGGCACTATCAAACAATTCTTTGAACCTAGCCATTGTACAGTATGGTAAATTATAATGGATAGGCAAGGAGGAACATCTAGTCCAAAGCAAGAGTCCTGGAACTGGATCCAAATAAGATTAGATTTTGAATTCTGATGCTTACTAGCTATACGCCCATGGGGAAATCACTTAACCTGTCAGAGTCTCAATTTTTTTATCTGAAAAAGTGGGATAATTTTTATGACATGTACATCATAAGGTAGTCATGAATAAAGTTTTGTAAAACTTAAAGTAGTATGTAAATGTGAGCTAGTAACCACAGAGACATCTATGATGAAGAATTATTCTAATGTTAACCTGAACTTCCTATATTGTGGACCTTTTTAGGTGTTTTTATTTGGGGTAAAATAAGAAGTTTATTACAGAGCAAACCAATATCTAAATTTGTCAAGCTATAATTGGATAAAGAAAAATTCCTTTGTAGGTCTGTGTAGCCTGTGGTAGGATGAAAATTAAGCTTTTGAGGCTGTACTGAATCTAGGACTAAATAACTGGCCTATTCTACTTCATCATGAAGTCCACAAGTCACTTGTTAATTTTATTCTCTTTTGTCTTCATAAAGAACTTCCAGAAAAATCTCAGAATACAGAGAAGAGAAAAATCCAAACTTGATTTTTAAGTTATTTTAATACTCTTTAGAAACAACAGTTCTAACATAGGACACACAGGATAAATGATTATCAAGGCTAAACTGCCCAAAACACAATTTTACCTTAAAGTAATAAATATTAATATTCAGAAAATCAACATCCTGACCACTGATTTCAAATTACATGATATTCTTCCCATTCTAGCTCTGAAATTTGAGGAGGAAAAGCTTAGATTTTGAGTTGATTATTCTAGTTGGTTGGTTGTCATCCTTTGCTCTCAAAGAGAACCACATTGGAATCACTACGTTAGAGTAAAGTTACAATGAGTGTAACCACGGCTGATCAGACCAGTGCAAGCACAGAATGCTCTACCGTAGGTCGGGCGCAAATAGTTCATGTGAACGTTTGGAGTGGATGCTCTAAATTTACTCATCTTGTTTTTCTTTTTAAATATTTTAGTTCTGCTTTACTCATAAAGCATAGCCCCTTCTCTGATGAGGGTACGCCATGCTAAGTGGTCCTATGCCACAGTGTCTCCCATGTCACACAATCAATTCCAAATTTCTTAAGAGAAACCTTGAGAATGTCCCTGTATTGCTTCTTCTGACTACCATGCGAATGTTTTCTTGTGTCAGTTCTCCATAAAAAAGAACCAAAAAAAAGATTATTTTAATTGTTATGAAAAGGAAGGAAAAAGCATTTCAGTTTAGGAAAGGAGGAAAGGCTAAAATGTCTATTAGTTTTAGCTGACAATACATAATGCAAACCAACAAATGAAATTCACTACCGTTAAACTTTGTTTTGATGATAATATTTATACTGGAAAAGAGATAGTGTAATTATTTGATGCTTCAATCTCAGAAAAAGCATGGTACCAATTTATAGACTAATTTCTGGGGTTCTCAGATCTCTTCCATTTTGAAAGGACAGTATTTGTAGACCTTTGGCTTTCTTCTTGATTCTCCATGCCTCTTCACGATATTCAAGCAGAATTTCCCACCCTGGAATATCACTCCATCTCCAAAGCCCACTTCTTTGCCTGATGAGTTCCTCCCAAAACTTCCATTTTTGAGGAATTACCTAGACCAGTCATTCTTATTCCTCCACTCCTCACCCTCTGGATCCCTTCTCCATGTGACCATGTAAGTACCTTCCACTTCAGGTTCCTTTTTTGTGCTATATTCTCTCATTCGAATGTTAACACCTTGAGAACAGAGGTCCTCTTTGCTTTTGCTTGTATATGTATTCCTAGAACTTAACACAGTATCTGGCTCATAGTAGGTACTTAATAGTACTTACTTATGGACTTAACCCCTTGATTAGAAAATCACTTTCTTTATGTGTAACACATATAACACTATATCATTCTTCTAGATACTCATCTAGATACTCATCTCAAATCTTTTCTGCTAGGCTTTCCAAAAATTCACAAACCAGCTTCACAATTCAAAATTCGCAATCTCTTACTTCTGTATACATGCTCATACTCCCCATTTATCCCTCCTGTTCATTTTATTTCATCAGGCAGTCTGGCTTCCAGCCTCATCATTCAACTGAAACTTCTCTCTCCAAAGTTACCAGCAATCTCTTAATTGTCAGATCTAAAGATCTTTTCTCAATCCTCATCCTTCTTGACTTCTCTGTAGTACAATTATCAATTACCCTCTTCTCCTTAACGTTCTCTTATCTTTAGGCTTTCATGACTTCTCTCCTGGTTCTCCTACACATTTCTTACCACTGCTTTTCCACATCCTTTGCTGTATCTTCATTTAGATCATGCTTGCGAATGACTAAGAATGACCCCTCAATGGTCTATCCTGGGTCTCTTTTCCCTCTAGACTATTTCACTTATTGACCCCATTAGCTCCCCTGAATTCAATTACCATTTCTATGTAGGCAATTCTCAGATTTATTTGTCCAGACTAAACCTTTCTCCTGACTTCCATTCTCAAATCTCCACATGCCTTTTTAATATCTCAAGCTGAATATCTCATGATAAATATGTCTAAAACTTAACTCATTATCTTTCCTGCCAAACCATTCCCTGTTCCCAAATTCTCCTTTACTATGAGAGGATCATCTTCCCATTTACTCAGGCTCAAAACCTAGATGTTGTTCTCTACTTTTCATTCTCTTTGATAACAATACTCAATCAGTTGTCAAATCTGACACCATACTCAGACACTGGCACCACTCTATGACACACCCTTATCACTTCATATCTAGACTTGTACAATAAGATTTTGGTTAGTTTTCCTGCCTCAAAAGTCTCTTAGCTCTAGTCTGTTCTCCACTCAGCAGTCAAAAATTGATCTTCATAATGTGCAAATTGGACCATGTCACTTCTTATTTGATCAATGTCAGTGACTTCATGATCAAAAATGAAATCCTTTCTGTGACTTTTAAACCCTCAATAACCTGGGCCTTGGCCTCCTTTCTAGTTTGTTTGTTTTTCTCAGCTTACCATGATAGGTTCCTCACCTCATACCTTTCAATCCCAAGACACTGGCCTACTAACTATTCCTTGAATAAGACCTTCAATCTCTTGATTTGCTGCATTTTTACTACTTGTTCCTCATGCTTAGAATTTTCTCCCTCATCCTCTCCACCTGCTAGTTTCCCTGACTTTCATTACAACCCAACTAAAATGCCACTTTCTGCAATTTGCCTGGAGAAGGGGGAACATATACAAGCCATTTTGGAAAGGTAGAAATGACACAATTTGATAACAGATTTTATGTGTGGGGGAATGAGAGTGAGGAATCACAAATGAACTTTAAGTTGTCATCCTGAGAGGATGATGGCACCCTTTATAGTAGTACAGAAGTTAAAAGAGGAGAGAGTGTATAGAGAAAAGGTAATGAGTTCTGATTTGGACATTTTGAGTTTGGAATATCTGCAGGACCTCCAGATTGAGATACATAAAAGGAGTTTGTGAAACGGGACTAGAGCTTAGGAGAGACTGGAGCTAGACATAGATCTGGCATTCATCTGCATAGTGATGATTATTGAATCCATGGGAGCTAATGAGATCACCGAGCAGGATAGTATCAGAGGAAGGGTGATGATGGTGGCAGAGGCTGGCATAGAGCTTTAGAAGCTGCTCAGAGGCAGTGGGGGGTGAAGAGGGCAAAGATCCAGCAAAAAAAAGACTGTGGAGCATTCACACAGGACAGGAAGGAAGAAAAGCAAGAAAGAGCAGTGCTATGGAAACTATAAAGTAGAAAATATCAAGGATGGTAAGTGTTAAAGACTATAGAAATGTCAAGGAGAAGAAAAACCACTAGATTTGGTATTTAAGAAATCACTGATAATTTTGGAGAGGGCAGTTTTAAATGAATGATTAGATCAGAAACCAGATATCAGAGAGTTTAGAATTTAGTAAGAGGAAGGAAAGTGGAGGCACCTAATCCATATGGCTTTCTCAAAGAGCTTAGCTGAGAACAGATAGAGATACCATAAGACAATAGTGATGATGACTGGATCAAGGGAGAGGGTTTTTAGTTTGTTTGTTTAATTGACTGATTGTTTTTTATAGTGGATGCATGAGTATTTTTGCAGATAACAGAAAGATCCAGCAGATAGAGATTGGCAATCAGAGAGAATGTCAATAATAAAAGGGAAGGCCCCAATCTTCTAGAGATGATGGGAGGGAAATTCAGGGGTGCACTGAGGGTATGCGGTCTTCTTGACTCAGCAAGCAGAGTCATCTATTCATCATTGAAAAGAGGAAAAGGAGAGATAATTTGTGATTATATCTGAGTGATGCAAAATGAGGAGAGAAAAAAAGCTCTCACTGTGATATCTCAATTGTTTAGTCAAGGATCAGGTGAAATCTTCAGTTGATTGGATGGGGGCAAGAGTGATGTGGAATGATTAATGAGAAATAAAAAGTTTTGGAATAGTTACAATGTTGAGTGAGATAACTAACCAATCAGGAAGCTATAAAATCATTGTTATGAGGGGAAAGATGAGATTATATGAGTTTATGGTGGACCTAGTCTCTATGATACCCTGATTTCCTCCAGTTTCATTTGTCAACAAGTGAACAGGATCAAAGGAGACAGATGACTGAAGTAATGAAGGGTATGGAGAGTTGGGAGTGTGGAGTTAGGACAAGGCAACAGGAGATTACAAGATAGAGAATATAACAGATTTGATCTGATAGGTTCAAACTGGTAAATAGAGAGACGAGTATAGCCAATGTAGAGGTGATGCCCTAAAACAAGAGAGGAGAGAGGGAGACTGAAGGGATACAGAGAATGGAGGTCACAGTGAGGATTAGGGGTTTTCAGGCACAAGGATGGATGAAACAATAAAATATATTCAAATAACGGAATTTTAGTATTTGTGAAAATGAAAGTAAAACATTTGTTAAAAGATATGATCATATTTTTATGTATCTGAGAGGGAGCAGAGCAATATATAATAGGTCATGAGAACTGAGTAAATGTAGGGCAGAGAGCATATGCTTGTGACAAGTACACGTAGCCAGGGCAACTTATGATCCTATGGCATTATCCAAACTGAAACTGTTCTCTGTATCCAACATTTCAAGTAGATTCTTACCCATAGAGCTACTGATGTTATCAGACTGGTCTGGTGATGTCAAGTTATGGATTTCTATGCTGAACTCCTAGACAGTACTGTTGGGCAGTTCTTTTTAATACTTGGCCATCAAGAGGACCCCTGTCCAAAATGTTTCTTGATATCATCTGTCATCTACAAGTCCTCATAATATTTAAAAAATGCTTACCATAGTGATTGGCATATAGTAGGAGCTTAATAAATATTTATTTTCTTACCTTCTCCCCTCTCCCTTCTTTCCCCTTCCTCTTTCAGGAAGTTTTCTGCTACTCCTGTCACTTACTGATCTCCCCCTGAATTGCTGCTATGATGGGTCTTTTCTTCCATTCCATAAGAGAATATTTTCAGCTACATTAGCACATAGCCTTAGGGTTATTTCTCACTTTTGTGATCTAAACCCTAAAGCCACAACCAAACAGTCAGTCAGTCAGCAGAAACCCTCAGGCTTAGGTTAAATCTGACTTTTGATTTTTTTTTTTAATATTCTATCCAATTCTACTTGAATTCAGTGCCTTATTTAATTTAAAGTGAAAAAGTCCTTTTCCTTCCCATAATACTCATAATTATATAACCAAGTTTACAAAGAGCCTATTTTCATTATGTAGTACCATGAATAAAGAAGAATGGCTTAGTGGATAAAGCACTGGGCTTGGAGTTAGGAAGATCTGAATTCAAATCCACCCCCAGACACTTTCTAGTTGTGTGATGTTGGACAAGTCACCTATGATTTCCTGACAAAACAGATCCACTAGAAAAGGAAATGGAAAACCACTCCAGGATTATCTTAGCCAAAAAAACCCCAAAGGGAGTGATGAAGAGTTAGTTACAACTGAACAACCACATGGATAAAGCACATAGACCCTGGAAGATAGAGTTCTGGATTCCATCTTGGTCACTTTCCAGTTACATAGCCACAAAGTATCATGTAACTTCTCTGGGTGTTGCTTTCCTAATATGTAAAATAAGGGGGCTGAATCAGGGACCTTTTAGGTCTAAATCTATGATCCTATAATTATATTATTTCATCCTCACAACAGCTTTATCTCCATTTTACAGACAAGGCAAGTGAAACAGGTTTCAATCTCTGTGACTTGCTCAGGTCTTCATAGTAAGTGTCTGAGGGCAGGAACTCAGGTCTTCTAAGAATTTAAACCCAGAGCACTATCTACTGCACCACTAGACACCTGAGTTCAAAAGTTATATCAGATCCATGCTAGATATGTGACCTTGGGCAAATCAATTAACCTTAGTTTATTTGTAAAATAGGGGTGATGGGGTTGCTTTGGGGATTAAAAGAGATTAGATATATTTTAGATAAATAGATAGGTAGATAGAGGGATAGATAGATGTAAAATACTTTGCAAAGCTTAAAGCACTCTAACAAGGCTCCTTAAAATTTTTCCACTATTGCCCCTTTTCTCAATTGGGATGAACTCCTTGGTGTTGCATGACCTGAGAGCATGCACATTGCAAAGTTTTAATACTTTGTATTCAGAACTAAGGCTGCAATGAAGATGCAGGATGCACCATGGGCAAGCACTGCCAGAAACACATTGGATTCACCACATTGGATTCATTAGGTGTTTGATTTGTGATTAACTTTAGGTTGTTACACACTCAGAAACCTTTTACTGTTGCCAAATTTTTCCTTACATAAGCTCATGATACATAGTTTATATAGGACATTCTGTAGAATTCTGAAGAACCCTTTTATATTATTAGAGCGTAAAACCACTAAGGCTTTAGGGACAGCTTGTATAAATACTAGATTATTAATATTATTATTTCACAGATAGGGAAACTGAGGCAGAGTGGTCAATAACTTGACCAGAGTCACACAGCTAATAAGTGTCTGGGGTAAGGTTTTAATCTAAGCCTTTCTAACTCCAAGTCAAGCACTATCCATTCTTTCACCCCTCTAAATGCAAAATATGACACTTGTAAATCATCATCTTATAGGGGTGGGACATCTGGGATCTCACGGCCTCATGTGCCCTCTCGGTCCTCAAGTGTGGCCTTTTGACTGAATCTGAACTTCACAGAACAAATCCCCTTAATGAAAGGTTAACTTTAACCTTTGGAAGTGTAAGGATATCAAGACTGGAGGGGTAGGGAAGAACTCCAACTTCTTGTCCTGTATTTCCGCCAGCAGCAAAATCAATACTTTGAATACATTTATATCTCCCTCTATGTCTAGCGTGGTGCCTCAGACATACTCAATATTTAACTGATATTTGTGTAATGAAGGAGGGAAGTGGTATGTGCTTTGCAGAAATGTAAGTTGTTTTCGGTAATGAATGACTGGCTTAGAGACAATATAGAAAGCAGATCCTGATGGTGTGGACTTCTAATAAAAACATGTTAATGATCATGATATTGACAATGAGGAACTTTTTACTACATGGTCTGTACATTTTTGACCCCATCATTTTTGCCCCTGCTTTTATTTTTACTGTATTTTGCTTATTTTACAGCTGCTTCTCCCATGCATGGTTATTTTTCAAATTACTTCTGAGAGCAGATGTTCCCATGTGTGTGGCATAGCTTCTTTCTCTTCCCCAGTGCTTTTCCCTGCAGATTGCTGGATTGTACATAACAGCTGCCTGCCATCCTTTTGATCTGAAAAGAAAAGATTTCCATACCAGAATGGTTCTCTCAATGACATAATTAAGTTTTCTGGAACTATCATGTACATTCATATCTAGTCAAAGGAGGTATGGGAAGAGGAGAGAGTAACAGTACTTCAACTTGGATTGGTTTGTGATTGTTTCTGTGTGTGTATGTTTGTGTGTATATGTTTAAAATGCACATTTTGCTCACCTTCCATTATATCATCTTTGGAAATTTTTCAAATGTATCTCAGGGATCAGGCCACTATTTAAAAGATTCAGAACCTGAACATTGACAAAGGAATTCCAGCCACTGTCAAATTTCTTTCCCAAACTTGGAAGACAAATTGAAGATGAAATTCATTTCAACTGGAAACTGTCCCCAGAATCAAGAACAGGTGAAGCTCTTAACAACTTTGAGTCAGACACAACATGAAGCATTTCGTACAAATCAAGCTGTTCTAAATTTTCAGTTCTGAGGGTGAAATAGTAGGAATTGTGTTGTGTGTGTGTACGAAATTAAAGATTTTCAGGGGGAAGAAATGGCAAAGTAGAGAAACTTCTAAGTTGATCCCTCTCAGTATTTCCCTCTAAACAATTTTAAAAGAACTTCACAAATTGAATTCTGGAGTGGCATAACCAACAAAAGGTGAGAGTAAGACATTATTCCAGCCCAAGGCAACTTAGAATGTTGAAAAGAGAGATCTGTGACATTGTAGTGGAGGCTAACCTGAAGCCTACATGGATGAAACCCCAATGGTAGGACCAGGAAGTGGGAACAGGAGCATCAGCAGATTCAGGAGCTCTCAAACGAGAGATGGTAAGGGAACATGCAAATGGATAGAAAGATGACAAGGGACCCTTATAACAGAAGCAGATGCAGGACCAGATTCTGTTTGGCAATTCCATTACCAATACCCACTTCTGGGTGATAGTTCAACGGTAGAAAGGAGTACTTACAAACAAAATGAAGCAAAAACCCTAAAGGACAATATCTAGGCCTATGGAGAAAACTGAATGGGAATAGAAAGGAATGTAATTTTTCTCTCACCTTTCTAGAATCTTTAAAAGAATTGATCTTGTATTAGATCATAAAAACCTCATAATCAAATGCAAAAAAACAGAAATATTAAATACACCCTGTTTAGATTGTTATGTAATAAACAAATTACATTCAATAAAGGGCTGTGGATGCATTGACTAAAAATTAATTAGAAATTTAATAATCTAATCCTAAAGAATGAGTGAGTCAATCATAGGTAGACCAAGCTAATATAATTAAAATGACAATTCTGCCTAAATTAATTCACTTTTTAGGTTCCATACCAATCAAATTACCAAAAATATTATTTTAGGAAGCAAGAATAAATAATAATAAAATTCATCTGGAAGGGAAAAAAGTCAATCAAGGGAATCAATGAAAAAATGTGAAGATAGCATAGTAGCACCAGATTTCAAAATGTATTCCAAAGTAGTAATCATCAAATCAATTTAGTACATAGTGGTGGATCATTGGAATAGAATAGGTACACTATACACAGTAGTAAATAACTATAGTAATCTAGTGTTTGACAAGCTCAACAATCCAAGATTTGGGGATGAGAAATCACTAACAAAACTTGCTAGGAAAACTGGAAGCAGTTTCTTAGACACTAGGTATAGACCAACACTGCACATTGAAATGAAGTCAAAATGGGTGCATGATTTAGAAAGAAAGGGTGCTATCATAAGCAAATTAGGAGAGCATGGGATATGTTGGCTGTCAAATTTATGACTAAGGAAAGAATTTATCACCAAAAAAGGGATAGAGAACATTATGGGATGTGAAATGGATAATTTTGATTATATCAAATTATTTTTTAATTTCATTTAAAACAACTTAATTTAAAAGAAATAAATTTAGTTTGATTTAAAACAAACAAAACCAATGCTGCCCACATTCAAAGGGAAACAGCAAGCTAGAGGGAAAAAATTAAAGCAGATTTATCTGATAAACTCCTCAATTCTCAGCTGAGTCAAATTTATAAGAATATGAGTCATTCCACAAGTGATAAATGGTCAATGGATATAAATAGGCAGTTTTTAGAAGAAGAAATCAAAGCTATCTATAGTCATAAGAAAGAAAATACTTTAATTTAGTAGTGATTAGAGAAATACAAATTAAAACAGTTTTGAGATACTAGTTCCCACCTATCAGATTGGCTAAGATGACCAAAAAATGACAAATATTAGGAGTGGGGAATGTGGAAAAATCCACAGGACACTGTTGCATTTTTGGTGGAATTGTGAATGGATCCAACCATTCTGGAGAGCAATTTGGAACTATGTCCAAAGGGCTATGAAACTGTCCATACCCTTTGATTCAGCAATTCAACTAGTAGATCTGTATTCCAAAAAAACTAAAGAAAAAGGCAAAAGACCTATAAGTGCAAAAATATTTATATAGTGTTGGTACCACTCCCTATGATGACAAATAATTCCTCATTGAAAGAATACCCATCAACTGAATGGCTAAACAAGTTATGGTGCATGGCTATGATGGAATAATATTGTTTTATAAGAAATGATGAGAAGGATAATTTCAGAAAAACCTGGAAAGACATGAAATGATGAAAAGTGAAATGAGCAACACCAGAACTCCTTACATAGTAACAGCAATATTAAAAATGCAATAATCAACTGTGAACGACTTAGCTATTCTCAGCAAGGCAATGATCTAAAAGAATTCTGAAGGGCTTATAATTAAAAATGCTATCTACCTCCAAAAATAGTTTATATAATATTTTTTCTAATACTTTATAAATAGTACATGTAATATAGTATATAGTAAAGTATAGTATACACACACACATATATATATTTATACCTATATAACAGAGAGGAAGAGAGTATTTTTCCTAATACTATAGAAACGTTTGAAAAACATAAGTAAAGATGAAGTTCCAACAAATTCCTTTGAAGACATAAATATGGTTTTAATATCTAAATCAAAGAGAACAAAAAAAAAACTAAAGACCAATTTCCTTAATAAGTATCAGTGCAAAAATGTAAATAAAATTCTAGCAAGGAGATTTTAGTAATATATCCTAATGATCATACTGTAACCAGATTGGATTTATATCGGGAATGCAAGGTTGTTCAATATTAGGAAAACTATAAACCTAATTGACCATACCAATAACAAAACCAAAAGTCTTATGATTATATCAATAAATGCAGAAAAATCTTTTGACAAAGTACAATATCCATTTCTATTAAAAACACTAGAATAGAAATAAACACAGCCTTTCTTAAAATAAGTTTTATCCATATAAAACCTTCAACAAACATTATATGTAATGGGAATAAATTTAAAGTCTTCCTAATAAGACCAGGTTGAAGCAAAGATGTCCATTATCTTCACGAGTATTCAACATTGTACTAGCTATACCATGGCAATGTCCATCAATTAAGGAATGGCTGAAAAGCTGTGGCGTATGATTGTGATGGACTATTATTGTGTAATAAAAAATGATGAGCGGGATGATTTCATAAAAACCTAGAAAGACTTGAATGAACACATGCAAAGTGAAATGAGCAAAATCAAGAAAATATAGTCACAGCAATATTGTAAGAATAGTCAAGTGATCAAGAAAACAATCCAAGACAATTCCCTGGAGCCCATGACAAAAAAAAATGCTATCCATGATCAGAGAGAGAATTAATGAACTCCGAATGCATATCAAAGTATGCTTTTTACTTTCTTTTTTTTTAAAATTTTGGTCTATCTTTTGATATGTGGCTAATATGGAAATATTAAATTGCTTTTCTTTTCAAGAGGGAAAGGCAAGCGGGAGGGAAGGAATTTGGAACTCAAAGTTTTAAAAAATATTGATCATAAAAATGTTTTTATATGTAATTGGGAAATATTTAACAAAATATGTAAATATATTTTTAAAAGGATTTTCTTCTTAACAGCTTGAATGTAATGCATAGTAAGTAAGCCTAAAGTCAGTCAGTGGACAGACTTTATCAAGCACCTTTTCTGTGCTAGGCACTTAGCTAATCACTGAGAATACAAAGAAAGGCAAAAGACAGTGAAGGAGACAAACATGCAATTACATACCAAAAAAAGCCATATACAAAATTAATTTGAAATAATCAATGGAGGATGTCGCTAAAAATTAAGGAGACTCAAATGCTTTCATGTAGAAGGTGTTATTTTAGCTGGGATTTGGGGGAAATCAGGAAAATCAAGAGGTAGAGATAAGGAACTACAGAATTCCAGGCATGGATGACAGCCAGAGAAAATGTCTAGAGGTGAAGTGTCTTGTTTGTGGAATAGCAAGGATCACCATCACTGGATTACAGAAGATATGGTGGGTTGTAAAATGTAAGAAGATTGGAAAGGTCAGGAGAAGGAGCAGATTATGAAAGGTTTTGAACCAGACAGAGGATTTTATATTTGATACTAGAGATGATCAGGAGACACCGAAACTGATTGAGTAGGGAGGAGATGTTGTCAGACTTGAGTGTTAAAAAACAATCACTTTGACATATAAATAGAGGATGTATTGCATCAGCAAGAAACTTGTAGAAGGGAGACCAACCAGAATATCATAAAATTGTAAAGCACTCGATTTCATCAATGAAACAGCACTATCACAGAGTTCCACATTCACACTAATTCTGACCCTCATAAATACTCCTATAAACTGTTGCCACCTAAGTGGTCTCTCCTGTCCTTTCTTGCATCAGTCCATCACACTCCACATAGATTCCATATTGACATTCCTGCAACCTTAATACATATTTCTGATCAATTCATTCCTCTGCTCAGGAAGCTCCAGTGGCTCCCCATTTCCTAAATCCCATGATTTAGCTTCAGCAAATCTTTCTAAGCTGAAGACACAACTTTATTCCTCATGTTCTCTGTGCGCTAGCCAAACTAGTCTACTTAACCCTTCCTCCAACATGTGTACGTTTTCACAAACTATATACCCCATGCCTAGAGGGCACATTTCTCACTGGTCTCTTGGAACACCTTGCTCCCTCTAAGGTCCAGGTCAAATGACACTACTTTCAGGAGATTCTGTCTGATTCCCTAGTACTCCCCGAAATCATTTTGTATTTTGAGCAACATACATGTTGCCTATGAAAATGTCACCCTCCACTCCCCCAGTTGAATGGAAGACCTTTCAGTGTAGGAATGACTTGGTTTTGTATTTAGTCTCAACCATTTGCCCCGTGCCTGTTGCAACCTCCTTTGTGGTTCACTCTGCAAATCTATCACTGAATGAAAACCAGTGGTTATTTTTAACCAACCTATTGGTCATTCTCTCTCCTCTCTCAAGGTGTTAAGTGCTGGAGTCACAGTCTCCCTCTCCTAGCTCTTGCCCTCCTACCCTCTTATGCCTTATACCTCATAAGTCTGTTTTTCATTCTCATCATGGTTTCAAATCCCTCTAGTCCTCAGTATTATTCCAGGTCATCACTCCTGCTCTGACTAAACTCTCATCCCTTATCGATCTTGATCCCTTGCCCCTTTATCCTATTGATGATTTAACCTAGCAAGGTTGTTCTTATCAACAGATTCCTCTACTTCTTTTCAGATGCTGTGGAATGGAGATGGGGAAAATCACACAATCATACTGACTGGGGCCATCTCAATTGTATTATCAGCTGGGTCCTCAGTGCAGGTAAACCTATTACTTCTTCTAATTGATTCTATATTTCTATCACAAAATGGCTTTTCCAAACCTCTGTCCTCTCCTCCACTGAGACAAACTCACTATTCAATGATATATAACAACTCACAGGAGCCAAATGACAAATAATCAGTGTGAGCGTTTACACTTTGGAAATCAGGGCATGACTTATTGTTTTACTGATTGCTTAGATTTAAGAAAGTCATGATGGAAATCTCATTAGGCAGATTAAACTTAAAAGTGTGTCATGTTTACTTTTTTTTGAGATCTTGCTGATAAACATTTACCAGTATTGTCTCTAGCTCTACTTTCTGAGCTGAGGATTTTACTTTATACCTTTCTGAGAAATTGAGTATATTTGTCAAGAGCTCCCTCTTCTAAACTTATAACTGATTGATATTCATCTCCCACTAAAAGATCCCCTTTTTTCTTGAGAGGAACATACCTGTTATTTATATCCTTGATCCCATACATTTTATCATCTCTAAGATATTGCCCACATAATCACAACCACTTTCCATTCTCTCCCTACCTAATAATTCTTTACTCTTTTGGTACAAACATATCATTATCTCTGCATCCTTAGAATAAGGCAATCAACATATATATTATTTTTCCTTCCTTAGTCAAACTCAAAAGCCATCTACATTTAGTATTTTCACCTTCTAAGACTCTTTTCTAAAACTTCTACAATGTACCTTCAAAACATCACTCAAATTGAACTATTATCTCCAAAGTTATTCTCTCCTAATGTCTAAATCTGATGATTTTTTTCTCAGTCATCATCCTTCTTGACCTCTATGAAGCATAACACTATTAATCACGTTGTCCTCCTGAATATACATTCCTCTCTGAGTTTTTGTGACCCTGATATTTCCTGGTTCTCTTCCTACCTGAGAACTCCATATTATTCTCTTTTTCAAGATTATCATGTGTCACATTCACTAACTGAAAGTATCCGTACTGGATCCAATTTTCTTTCTCTCAATGCTCCTTCACTTAATAAATGCATCCCATGTCACAGGTCCAATTATCATTTACATGCAGATGATTCCCAAATCTTTTATCTATTTCTAGTCTCTTTTCTTGCCCTCATCCCTGCATAATCAACCACCTATTAGATATTTAGAACTGGATGAGCATATATGGGAATTTCAAAGTCAATGTGTCTAAACAGAACTCATTAGCTTTTCTCGAAACCATCTACTTTCATGAACTTCCTTATTTTTGTTAATGGTATCAGCATCCTTCTAGATACCCTATCTCACAATAGATGCATCATCCTTGCTTCTTGCATTCAATTCATCTCCTATTTGTCACCATTTTCCAAATCTTGTCATTCCTATCTCTACAGTTTCCTTAACATAAATCTCTTTGTCTTCACTCATATATCTACTCTCTGTGCTAGGTCAGGAAATCATTCCTCTTGCCTAAATTACTCCATTTGCCTCCTATTTGGTCTTTCAACCACAAGCCTCTTCCTTAATCTTAACATAGCCACCAAAGTGATTTTCTCAAAACTCAGGTTTCTGTTATCAATAAAGTTACATGGCTCCCTGTTCTACCTCCAGGATCAAATATAAACTCCTCTCTTTGGCATTAAAGCTCTTGACAACTTGCCCCCTACCTTCTACCTTTCCAGGCTTGTTACCCCATAGTAGGAGTTCGTTCTTTCTTTATGAGACACGAATGCCTCCAAGACACAAAACTGGCTCATTTCTCCCATTGCCTCCTGGTTCTAATTCCTATTTTCCATCCTTTACTACAATGACTTAATTTCCATCTTATGCTGGAGCATAAGATCTTATATCTTATGCTTCTTATACATCTTATATCTTAGCTCCTGAAGTCTTCTTACTTTGGGATATTCTTCTGCCATACTCAGTCCTCTTCTCCTGTTGGTGACTTCCTCCTGGGCCCTCCATTTTAGTGAGATGAACAGGCCATCCAGCCTTCATTTCCTTTAGCTTCCATCTCACCCTGTAAACTCCCTCAGCACTTATAGATTCTTCACCCTAGAACTCCATGCTACCATAGACACCTTCCCACACAAAATGCTTTAAAAGCTCATTTTTTAATGTGTATTATTTTCCCTACTAGAATGTAAGTTCCTTGAGGGCAGGAATCATCTTTCTTTTAGCTTCACTTGTATCCCCAGTACCCAGCACAATGTTTGTGACTTTATTTTATGGACCTGTTTGGCAATCTGGTGAAGCCTACAAACCCTTTCACAGAACAATATTTTTAAATGCATAAAATACATGGAATAATAAAAAAACAACTATATTGAAAGTTATCAAAATATATTTAGAAAAATAGTTGAAGGATCCCAGACAAAGAAGGCCCACTCTATACACACTATGGTTTAACCGTATGGGTCTCTTTGCTATTCCTTACACACAACACTCGGAACTTCTGTCTCCAGGATTCCATGCTGCATTCCCCTCCCATCCTTTGCATGATATCCCTCATCATGTCCATCCTGTGTAATGATTGCTTTTAAGTCTCAGCTCAAGGAACTATCTTCTACATGAAGCCATTTCTTATCTTCCTAACTGTGAATGCCTTTCCTCCCAAAACTATTTTGTACAGTTTGTATATAAATTGAACATATATGTAAATATATTACCTCTTTGACTCTGACTTCAGTTTTTGTATCCTTAGAATTTAGGACAGTGCCAAGAACATAGTAAGTATTTAATTATTAATTGGTTAGTATCTTAAGAAATGCTTATGGGTGATTAATAATCCATTCACTGTTAATGGAGAATCCAGTATGTGTGTCTGACTATAAAGGACAGAAAGCTTAGAGACAACCTTCACATTGTGTTTTGAATATTGCTAAGGAAAAGGGAATGGGGAAGGTGAAAATTAGGGTAAAGGTTAATTTCGGTCTTTCAATTACCCATTTCAGACCTAAGTAATGATATTGTCACTATCTTTTTAAATGGACAAAACTAAAATAAACATTTCACAATAACAGAAGCAAAACTCCTCTATCCACCTTCTTGTGGATTGTGCAGGCAGTGTACAAGAAAGTGACTCCTGACTAATTTCAAATTTGTTGCATCCTATAATATTAAACCCATTTTCAAACATATGAAACCTCCAAGAGACAAGAGCAGTGAAAGAGGGGTGAAAAGGTTACAGACAAAATGAAAAAAAAATACTTGCATGAGGGAAATCTAATTGGAAAGTTTTATCAGATCATTTGTTCAAACATGTAGCATCCCCCATCGTCTGGATTTTCTTTATTTTTGTAAAAGCTATACTTTTAAAATGTCATCAGGAAATGGTGGGGGAGGAGGGAAGAGTTATAAATGAAAAATCTGTCTGTTTCTTGGTGATTTAGACAAAAAGAGGAAACAAAAAATTAGAGCAGACATAATTAATTATGTCTACCGACCACATATGTAGACAGTGGGATTAAGAAAAAAAAATCCAAGAAAAAAATGATAAAGTTTCCATGTTATTAGAATGACTTTCCTTATCCTATAGGGAGAAAAGAGTTAAATTTATGCACCTCCATTTCCCTTCGTAAATAGTTATTCTGAATTCTGAGGCTATCAGACATCATATAACTACATCCTTTCTATCTTCTCTGTACTTGTAGTCTTAAAAGTAAACTCCAAAAACAGATGTGCCACAAATTCAGAAAAAAGTTTCATGCCAGCTGACAAAGCATCCTTAATTGCACAATAAATCCTCATGACAATTTGCTAAAGTCTCAATGAATGGTACTTAATGGTACCTGTTACTTAAAAATGCAAATGAAGAAGTACTCACTTATCTTGTAGGATCAGTTCACCTCTCGCCACAAGAATATACTTGATTCAAAACATTTATTGGTCACTAGTTCCTAATATATTGTTGATGGCAATTTAAAAAAGCATGATTCAACTTAAGCCAGAAATAAAAACATATTTTTCGCTTGAATTACCTGAGGGAGAAATTAAAGTGAATCTCATTTTTATCAATGCTTAGGGTCAGTGGCTGGAAGTAAGACAATAGACTTAGCAGATAACTTTGGAAGAGAAAGTCAGAGAATATTTCTCTTGACAGCTCCAACTCTCTAGCTGCTTCTGATACTTTCCTAATTCCTTGCTTCCTGGACAAGAAAATATCCAGGAGCAAGAGGTATAGGTTTAAACAATTGATATTAGACCAAAAACTATATGGGGTGGAGGAATGATACTGTTAACTCTAGTTCAAATTATTTTTACGTTCCTGTTCTCTAACATATATTTGTCAACAAAACTCATTATTTCCCTCTTTCCTATATTTTTCATAATGACAGATTTTTATATCTCTCCCTATCTTAGTAATATATCACTTTCCTGATACTTACATACAAAAATATTTTAAATCCCCAAAGAGAATTAGTTGCTTAACCCAGAAAAACAACTATTCTCCAGTCAAAACCTTAGTACTCTCAGAGGATGATTGTATAGTATTTATTTAATGGAAATCTGCAGAATCCCTGGATAATAGACCTGGACAGATACCACAAGAGGTCAATATGCTTATGTTCTGTTTAATATCAAATTTCACCCACCAAAATTCTGTACTTAGGAACTGAAACACTAACGTCATGATGCTCAGTCATTTTTCTTTCTGACATTTAAAGAATGAATAGAGATAAATGAACAATTTTGTTCACTGCCCAAAAATGGCATTTCTCAGATTGAACTGTTTAGTGAAGCATCATAAAAAGCAATAGGTGCATAGGAGCCTGGGGAAGTTGGGTCACAATTGACAAAAGGAGAAAAAAAATGACAAGAGCAGGATGAATATTAAAAGTAAAATTTAAAAGTCTGCTTTCTGACTTTATCTCTGGAGAGAAATTGTCCCATCCAAAGCTCCTCTACCTAAGAAGATAGTGAATAAAGACTGGATTATCTATTAATCAATTAACAAGTATTTATTAAATACCTACTCATGCACTAGGCACTGTATTAGGTTTTAGGGATAGACAAAAATTAAATAGCTCCTGATCTTGAGGAACTTAAATTCTATATTATTATATATTCATGTAGGGAGGATTTGGAGGATGCTCAAATTTTCTAACATGTAGGGGTCTTGTTTCTCTATTTTCCCCCACCGTAGAGATGCTAGTAGTCTCTTTTGCTGGACAAAGCACCTAGAACAGGCTGCGTCTTTACAACTACCAGATTTAGACAACCTCAATACCTTTATTGTGTGTTTTTTCCTGATGTATGAAGGGTGCATAACACACAGCTCCTAACAATACAGGTGCCAAGAACTGAATCAGGAAAGGGTGATAACTTCCCTACTTCTTTCCTTTTAGGCTTACATCAGAGTGTTTCTGTTTCTTTTTGTTTGTTTGTTTGTTTTCCTTTTCAGGGCAGTAATGTATACCAGACCCATGAGTTCAAGCTACAGAAATCTTGGAACCTGGTTGGACGTTGCAGTCAGTCAGTCCTCTAACCAGTGGGGTCCTAAAAATCAGAGTGCTTAGGTCCTGAGCTGGAGTTTTGGACTTGGAACTTGGGGCTGATATATAGTAAATGAGCTAAGCTCTGAACCTAATTCTCTTTTCCTCCCCAGGGTCTAGGATGGTCCTTGGACATGTTTATATACTTATACCTTTGAAGTAAACACTTCCATATAAAAGCTCATCTGTCAATAGTTAAAGAGAACTGGTGTATAGGGAGCCCTACACTTGAGAGAATTCCATCAATGTGGGCTTGAGTCATGGGCATAGAGCCTTAACACCTCCAACCCCCTTAAAATGATAACAAAGGACTCTAGGGTAAAGGTGAGATATAATATACTTATTCTTCAGGGGAAGTAAGTTAGTGTTCCTTACAGAATAAATGCAAAGTAATTTGATGGGAGGAGGCTTTAGTAGCTGCAGGGGTCAGGAAAGTTTGGGTTAGTTCTTGATCTGTTCTTTGAAAGAAGCTAGCGATTCTGTCAGGTATGAAAAGGGAGTGCATTCATGAGTATGCTAGTGAATATTTAATAACCTGATCTCTAATATATACATACATATACACATGCATACCTACGATAGACTTTTATGTTCAATTGGCATTATAACCATTTTCTCCATCACTTTCTTAAATCTAGACAATCAACAAAACAATAAAATAAGCCCTGACTTACGGTATTTTCTGATTTCTGGAGGGCAAATGCTCACACTGAAAACATAACAGTAGGATCTTGCCTATACAAGCTGGCTCCAGTACACCCCTGAGGGCATTTTTGGCATGGGGGCTGGGGGGAGTGACAGGAAACTGTTCAAAGGCATGGAATTAGGAGATAGAATATCATTTTGAGGAATAGCCAAAAGGCCAGTTTGGCTGGATTGTCCAGTACATGAAGTTGAGAAATGTGTCATATCCCTGAAAAGGTGTGCTAGAGTCCAATGTGAAGGACTTTATATGCCAAATGGAAGAAATTGTATCTGATCCTAGAGACAATGAAGAGCGCCTAAAGCTTATTGAGCAGAGAAATGGCATTGTCAGGACAGTGCTTAAAAATATTGCTTTGGTATCTGTGTACAGTATAGAATAGAGAAGAGAGAGCTTTAAGAGTTGGGAGAAAAATTAGAAAACCCATAAAAGTCTACATGAGATAATCTGTAGAAGTAATCTAGGATAGGTCTGCACAAAGTCAAGTGAAGGGATCATCTGGAATTTTGGTCAATGTGATTAGATGATTTAGTTGATAAAATGTCCCTGCTTTTTCTCCAAAAGAAAGATGATTTTCTAAGAATCTATTGTCTTAACACTGTACTACACTATAGACAAACATTCTGAATATCAAAACATCTTTTTTATATAAAAAGTCATCCACACATTCCAGCATCATACAGATATAAGTATTATTTCCAACTCTCAAGTTAAATTACTAACATAACATTACTGTCATCTGTATCAGAGTACTTATTCTATCAATATGAACCATACTGAAGACAAATAGTGTGGAATAATGGAAAGAAAACTGGTATTAGAGTCTGAGGGGCTTGGTTCAAATTCAAGTCACCTGAACTGAATTAACGACACTCTAGGGTAGTGAAAGAACCAGAATGTCTGATTGATGAGTCACCATCAGTGATATATGAAAGATCATGGAGAATGGGAAAGCTATAGGCGGGCTAATCAAGGACATGTTGCCCCAATTAATTTTAAAAGGGGGGAAGGGGAAATAGTCTGCAAATTATCAGCCAATGAGCTTGATTTCAACTCAGGAAATTTCCAGAATAGATCACTAAAGAGATAATGAATTCCTAGAAAAAATAAAAAAAGTGAGCAAGAATGGTTTCATCAAGAACAGATGTCACAACTAGCTTTTTTTCATTTTTGATGAATTTAAAAAAAATAAAACTTTAGATCAGGAGAATTATATAATTATATTATCTATATATACATATAATTATATAGCATATATATGTATGTAGTTTAGCTATGCTATGTATGTGTGTATATATGTATGCACATGTATGTATTTGTGCATGTATATATGTGTTTATAGCTTAGCTTTGTTATAGCAAAGAATTTGATAAAGTAATTTGTATTATTCCTATGGAAGAGATGGAGAAATGTAGACTAAAAAATAATAATATAATTAGATTAATTCAGAAATGAATTGTAAGTGCATGTCAGGAGATTAATGGACCATGTATTGTCAAAATGTGAAATATTTCTTATTTAGAAGAATATGTGGAAAAAGTAAATAATGAGGTACTCTGACACGTTGCAGAAACATATATGTGTAGAAGTAATTATACTTGGGATAAAAAAAAAATCACCTTCACAAGTGCAAAATGGTGGAAACATGTTCAGACAGTAGATTGAAGACAAAATCAAACTTTAATAAATTAAAGCTTAAAAAGACTTAGAATTGTGATGTGGCAACCAGAAATGCTAATCTGATTACATTTTTTGTTAACAGAAGTAAAGCTTCTAGGAACAAGGAGGTATCTGATAACACCTCTGTACTATGTCCAGGTCAGATCGCATTTGTAGTATTGTCTTTGGTCTTTGACATTACAGTTTATGGAAGATATTGATAAGATATTGGAAAGCATCCATAGGAGGATGACCAGAATCAGACAGGGCCTTAGAGCTAAGTTATATGAAAATAGATTGAATAGCATAGGGGAAAGAAGGCTCAGAGGGAGTTTAATATCTGTGTGAAGAGCTGTCATGCAAATGGGGGATCGAACTTACTCTGCTTGACCCCACAGAAGAGAATGAGGACAATGAGTAGAAGTTAAGAAGAGACAAATTTAAATTCGATGGCAGGATAAACTTTCTGACAACTGCTATCCAAAAGTGGGCTAGGCTGCTTTACTATACAAGTCCTCTTGTATGGCAATGTGTTGGGTATGTTATAATAGGGAATCTCTTTGGGGCATATGTTAGACTTTGGAGAGCTTTGGAGATAGCTTTGAATAACCTTCTAATTGTGTGCTTCTGTGACCTGAATATGAATCCTGCCTCAATCGCTTGCTAGCTGCATAATATCAGGCATATCACTTGCTCTCTGTAAAGTTCGTTTTCTTCATGCGTAATATGAGAGGACTGAATTGAATGAATTCTAAGGAGTTCTGAAAATATGATCCCATGATACTGCAACTTTATAGGCAGCATTCAAAGAAATCTCCAACATCTCTACAGCAATTGTGTACATAGGACATGTGGGCAATTCCTACTTTAAACAATGCATCTCAGATTAAGAAATCTTGCTTGATTTTTTCTCAAGTAACTGAAGCACAAGGTCCATCCTCAAATATTTAAATGTATGTATGTATGTATAAAAGGCATTTTATCTTACAAAAATGTAGGAGGGCAAGGAGAAAAGACAAGGGAGAGACTTTTAAAAGGAGTAACTACTAAGAAAGCAATGGTTAGAAGTAAACTAGACATTTGAGGAGGGATTGGGTAAAGAAGAATGAGAGAAGGATAAACAGTGAAGAAAAATGGACTGGAGGAAATACACAATTAGTCACCTATAAAACAGAAAATAACAGAATAGATTAAAATGTTGTCCATATCCAGAGAAGGAAATGATAAATGTATACATAGTATGATATACATATATACATATCTGTGTCTAATGGCATCTTTCTCCAGTGAGGATTGTGGAGGGAGGAAGAAAGAAGTGCACAGAAGAAAACAAGAGAAAATTTAGGAGGGAGCACAAAAAAGTAGTACAGTTTAGAAAAAAAAATATTGTATTTATTGCACATTTTTTCCAAAAGAAGTAAACTGTGAAATGGAGATTCGTGGTTTCATATCGAATTTTCTTTTTGTGTTGTGCTATATACATGGTAGGGCACCTAGGTGGTGCAGTGGATAAAGCACCAATGCAGGAGTCAGGAGGACCTGAGTTCAAATAACACCTCAGACACTTGACACTCACTAGCTGTGTGACCTTGGGCAAGTCACTTAACCTCAATTGCCTCATCCTGGGTCATCTCCAGTCATCTTGATGAATATCTGGTCACTGGATTCAGATGGCTCTGGAGAAGAAGTGAGGCTGGTGACTTGCACAGCCCTCCCTCACTCAAAACAAAGTCAAGTGCAAGTTGTCATTATTTCTCTGATGGTATGGTCTTCTTTGGCAAAGAAGGACACACACACACACACACATACACATGGGAATCTTTTTTGTATTTAAGTTAAAAAAATAAAATAATAAAATAAAATAACATAGAACATTAAAGGGACTCTATAATTTCCCAAAGGCAATCTCTCATTTTTATTCCTCTTGATATAGGAAACAACTTATTCATAATGTCTCTCCAAGATGTGCGTGCATTTATTTCTGTATATGTGTGCATTTATTAAACACATAGAGGCTGACAGAGAGTGGCAAAAAGATGGTATCAAGTTCCAAACCAAACTGGAGACACAAGAAAAAGTGATTGGGACCAACCTTATATATCTTATGTGAATTATGTGAGTCTGCTGCAGATGTTATCTTCAGTTTCGTATGAAATCATACATAAATCAAAAACTCTAAGACTTATCAGATATCAAGGAAGTCATATATCTATACAACCTCAAACTCAAATCACAAATGCTACCTACAAAATTTCCTAAAAGTGGTTATTTAGCCTCTGTTCAAATATCTCCAATGATGAGGAATCCACAATCCATTTTTAAAAACTTTAATTGTTACTTCATTTTTTTCATTGTCATACATAGGAAATTAGCTTTCCTGAAACTTCCCCCCATTGTTCTTAGTTCTTCCTTCTTTCTGCAGCCAAAGAAAACAAATCTTATGCCTTTTTCAAAGATACCCTTTAAATATTTGAAGACTGCTATTACACACCCAACCACATTCTTTATTTCAATACACTCACCCACCATTGAAACTGAAATACAAGTGAGATCTAATATTATGACCCTGGGATGCAGCTTAGATTTATAACAATGCTTACCACTGTCCAACTCTTCAGAGCTGCATACCCTTAACAAAGAGAAAGAAGTTCAATCCAAGAAGTATATGTATGATGAATTGGAATGGAGTAATCACAATGAAGAAGAAAAAAGAAACATTTTAAGGTCCCACGAATGCATGATGCCAAAAGGAAGCATTGCTAATAATAAGAACAATTAATAAGTTGAATTTGTGTAGCATTATATGTATAATGTATGAGAATGGGAATGAAAAACAGCAGAGCCACACAAGAGTAGAAGTGAACAAAGCTTTACCAGCCCTTTTCATGTGAGGCTGTCATTGTCTCTATCCCAGAGCTAAAAGCAGTACACAATTTTCTTTCTCAGCCTCTCTTTTTACCCTATCACTATTAACTTATCTTTCCCCCCACTCTCCATCACCCCACTTTACTTACCCCTACAAGAGTCTTCTCATCTCTCCTCCCTAACTCCCCTAATCTCAATTCACTCACTCCTCTAAAAGTCCCTTCACTACCCAGTCCCCCAGTTTTCTCACCTCTTTACAAGTTCAGGAAATTTCTACACCCTTCAAGATGTACATGTTTTCTCTTCAACCCAGACTAGAGTAAGGTTCCAACATTACAAGTCCTCCATCCAAACCTACTTCCTCTAAATTTATTCTTCTTTCAAGCCCCATTTTATACCTTTTCCTATCCAATTTTGTTTTTGCTAAATCATCTCATACACAATTCAGCCCCAACTTTTGTTCAGACTACATTTTTAATGATAACAGTTTTAATACTGATAGAATTTTCATATATATTTATACTTCTATATGTACATATACACATAGACTATAATGTGTACATGTGTATATGTGTGTATCTATATATTTATGTCTATAGCTATCTATCTCTTTGTATATACAGTCTAACCTTAGTGAGTGACTTATAATCAGTCTTTAATGTTTTCCTTATATTTCTTCTAGACATTTTATATCAAATTTTCTATTGAGTTCTTGGCATTTTGTTACAAATACCTGAAAGTCTTTCATTTGTCAAATTTCCATTTTTTTTTCCATCAGGATTGGGGAGGGAAGAAAGAAAGGAAATCTACATGACAACTTTGTTGTATATTTTGGAGGGAATAGAAGTTGTACATGGTAGATTTACAATTTCACGTGAAATCATCTTTTTTATTGTATATTATAGAAATGCTTGTTTTGTTCCATGAATTGAAAATAAATTTAAAAAGTAAAATAAAGGAAGCATATAGTAAAATCTCTTAAGGCTTAGACTAAAGACTCAAAATGATACCAGTGGGAGATTCCGCTGTTCTTTATAGGACTAGGAAAGTGAGGGAATTTTCTAAATTGCCTGATAATGAGTGAGGGATGAAGAGAAGGGGCACTAGGAACATAATCCTAAAAGTACTATTCTAGCAAGAGGCTGAAAGTGATGGATGGGAGGATAGGCCTAGTCTCTGGATTGATTAGCTTCATCATATATGAATCCTGAATGAATAGAGCCCATGTAGTTGACCTGGTGGTTATCAGTCAACACTATGCTTGCTTTCTTTCTTTTCCTTCCTTCCCTCCTTCATTTCTTTCTTTCTTTCTCTTTCTTTCATTTGTTCTTTCTTTCTTCCTTTCCTTCTTTCTTTCCTTTCCTCATCCTCCTCCCCCTCCATCTCCTCCTTCTCATTTTTCTTCTTCCCATTTTTATGGTTTACTGAGAAAGAACAGAAAAAGACTTGGCAGTCTGGAAAATGTTAACAATATGATACCTCATATTAAGCAAAGGTATCAGTAGGACTAGGACACTAAATCACAAAACAAAAACTATAACAATAGCTATAAATCAAAAATCAGTTGACTATAAACATGTACATAAATACATAGATATATAAAGAAAATATATTGTCATACATATGTACATACATGCATGTATGTGTGCACACATATATCCTTTTCATTCATTTCAATAAGTGAATGCAACTATTCTCAATAGAAACATTGCAACACGTAAAAATGATACGAAGCGAAATCAACCAAACAATAATCATTTAGTAAGGGGTTACTATATTGTAATTATCACACTGCTCATCTCTTGGTATGAGGAAGGGGGATAAAAAAGGTGCCCTAAACATTGTTGCTTGCCCAACCCTGGCATGATAACCGCAGCAGGCAGGAAATCCCACCATGTGGTTGAAACAACAAAAAAAATTGTACAAAATGTACAAAAACATTTGCAAAGATGATTCCACTAACCATCAGCACATGAAACATGTGTACACTAATAGACAACACAAAATCCAGTAGATCTGAAAGATGAACTGCTTTTGTTGCAAGAGAACTCAACAAGTATCCCATCCAAATAGTAGTCCTGAGTGAAACAAGGTTGGCAAATGAAGGCCAGCTTACTAAAGTTGGAGCTGGATTCACAGTTTTCTAGAGTGGGCATAGTGAAGGAGAGCACCATGAAACCAGCATGGGTTTTGCAATCAAAACTAATATAATCAGCAAGCTGGCATGCCTGTCAAAAGGAGTGAATGACAGGCTCATGACAATGTAATTGCCATTCACAGGAAAATGCCATGCCACCATCATCAGGGCCTAAGCTCCTACCATGACAAACCCTGATAAAGTCCAAGAAAATTTTATGGAGACCTAGACACACTTATCATCAATGTGCCAAAAGAGGACAAGGTTATAATTCAGGGTGACTTTAATGCTAGAGTAGGCTAAGACTACCAGACTTGGCAGGGAGTTCTAGGGAAGAATGGAGTTGGACACAGAAACAGCAACAGTCATTTACTGCTGAAGACTTGTGCATCTCATGACCTTCTCATCACCAACACTGTTTTCCATTTACCTAAATGCAATAAAACTTCATGGACCCACCCTCACAGCAAACATTGGCATCTAATAGACCATGTGATTGTAAGAAGAAGAGACAGACAAGATGTGATAGTGAAAAAAGCAATGTGTGGTGCAGAGTGCTGGACTGATCATAGACTTATCCTTTTCAAGTTAAATATTCACATTCATAAACAGTGCTGCCTGCAAGGCAAAATGACTACCCCAAGAATTAATGTCAACAAATTAGAGCTCTTCTCTTAGTGTGAACAGTTTGTGGCTAACTTGAAGGGAAAGTTGAGTCAACACATAGTTGGCAACAGTGGAGCAGAAAAAAGAGTGAGTAGCTTTCAGAGATTTGGGATATAGCACTGCATTTGTTCATCTGAGTCAGAATACTCACAAAAACCAAGACCAGTTTGATGAAAATGATGGGGAAATTCAGAAGTTGCAAAAATGAGTACTCCATAAGATATACCAGTAGGATAGTTCATCCACCTCTAAGAATGCAGCATTTAATTCCATCAAAAGTAAAGTACAAGCAAAGCTTAGAGAGGTGCAGGATTTTGGGCTCAGTAACAAGGCAGATGAAATTCAGTTTTATGTTGATAGTAACAATCCAAAGCGCTTTTATGATTCCCTGAAAGCTTTTTATGGACCAAAAATCTGTAGTGTGTCACAACTACTCAGTGCTGTTGGAGCCACATTGAATAATGATAAGGACATGACCCTAGAGAGATACACTAAACACTTCCACAGCGTTCTCAACAGATCATCATCAATCAATGCTGAAGCCATTGACAGTTTATCTCAGGTTGAAGTCAATCCCTCCTTAGCTTAACTTCCAACTGAAGAAGAGGTTTTGAGGGCCATTAGGGTCCTTTCATGTGACAAAGCACCTGGTGCTGATTCTATTCCAGTTGAAATTTACAAGTTAGAGGGACCATTGCTCATATAAAAGCTGACTGAAATTTTCCAGGTTATATGGCAAGAGGAGGTTATCCCCCAGGAGTTCAAGGATGCCTCCACTATCCATCTCTATAAAGGTAAAGGGAGAGATTGTCCTGCAACAATCACAGGGGAGGGGTCTCTCTCTTAGTCATTGCTGGGAAAATTCTTACTAGAGTCATCTTTATTAGGCTGATCCTTCACTTGGAAGATGGTCATATACCTGAGAACCAATGTGGCTTCAGAAAGGGCCAAGGAACACTCAATATGGTGTTTGCTGCCCAACAACTCCAAGAGAAATGTCAGGAGCAGAAGAGAGGTCTATACACAACATTTGTAGATCTGATCAAGGTCTTTGACACTATTAATCATGAGGGCTTATGAAAAATTATATGAAAATTTGATTGCCCAGAGAAGTTCATCAATATTGTAAGTCCATTTCATACTGGCATGTTTGCCTGGTTTCTGGATAGTGGACAATGCTCTCATGCCTTCCCAGTCACCAACGGAGTGAAACACGGTTGTGTGTTTGCTCCCATGCTTTTCAGCATGATGTTTTCAGTCATGTTGGCAAATGCTTTCGATAAGGATGAGCATCATGGTCAACCACCATACTGATGGTAAACTTCAATTTGAAAAGGCTACAAGTCAAGACCAAAGTGGAGGGAATATTGGTGCATGTTTCTGTTTGCAGATGATTGTGTGCTCAATGCAGCCACTGAAGCTGAGATGCAACAAGGTATGGATCAATTCTTTGCTCCCTGGGCTAATTTTGGCCTAATAATTAACACCAAGAAAACACAAGTACTCCATCAGTCACCACCACATCATCCACACATGGAACCATTGACTACAACAAATGGAGAAGTTTTTAATACTGTGGATAAGTTCACTTACCTTGGTAGTGTACTTTCCAGGGATGTACTCATTGACAATAAGGTTAATGCAGAGCTAGGTCAGTGTTTGGGTGACTCCAAAGAAAAGTTTGGGAGAAAAGAGGTATTAGATTGACTACTAAACTGAAGGTCTACATGGCCATTGTGCTGACCTCATTGCTGTATGCCTGTGAAACATGAATAGTCTACCAATGCCATGCCAAGAAACTGGATTGCTTCCATTTAAATCCTTAGGAAGATTCTGAGGATCATCAGGGATAATAAAGTACCAGACACTGAAGTCCTTGCTCTAGCTGAACTGCCAAGCATTCAGACTATGCTTCAGAGAGTGCAACTCCAACGGGCTGGCCACATTGTTTGAATGCAAAATATATGCTTGCCAAAAAGACTATTTTATGGAGAACTCACATGGGGCAGACCACATGGTGGTCAGAAGAAGAAATACAAGAATACTCTCAAATCTCTCTCAAGAACTTTGGATTTGACTGTGCAACATGGGAGACACTGGCACAGGACCACTCAGCATGGTGTGCTCACATCAGAAAGGGTGCTGTGCTCTGTGAGCAAAGAAGAATTGAAACAGCATAAAGTAAATGTAGGATGAGCAAATTTGAAGTAGTCAACCAAAATATTCACATGGACTATCTGTGCCCAACCTGTGGGAGAGCATTCTAAGCTCATATTCGTCTGATCAATCACAGTCATACACACTGAAATTTCATTTTATCATGGTGAGGTTATTTGGTTTTCTTTAAGGATGAAGGACAATAACCAATTTTATTGTAGGTACTGTACTATAAATGGAGCTGCAAGAAAAGACTTTGTCTTTAAAGAGTTCATATTATGAGGGCAAGGAGCCATGATGGCAGAGTAGAAGTAGGAACCTGTTTGTTCCCTTCCTGAAAACCCATTAAAAAGCCTGTAAAAATTACTCTAAATAAATTCTAGAGTCACACAATGAGAGACTAAAGCAAATTTCTAACCCAAGACAACCTGTAAGGTCAATAGAAAGGGTCTGCCATACCAGGCTGGGAGCAGAGTGCACTTTGGCATAGGCTGTGCCAGCAGAGCTAGAGTAGGCCTTAGTGGACTGAATCACTGCAGAGGTTTCCAGACTTCTCAACCCACAAATGACAAAGACAGCTTCAAAAGTCAGTGGGAAGGGTCTCTTATCTTGCTGAGGGGAGAACATGGACTGGCCCAGACCCCATCCCCATTCCCAGAGTGGTGGCAGCTATTACTGAAACTGCAGCTGTCTCTGGAGCCCTCCATTTAACAGAGTTCAAAAGTCAAGTAATTGTCTAGGAAAATGAGCAAATGGGGAATAAGACAGACTATAGATTTTTACTTTCTCAGTAAAAAGGTATTTTCTTACATCTTTGGTGATGAGGAAGATCAAAACACACAAGCAAAAGAAGACAGCAAAGTCAAAGCTCTTGCACCCAAAGCCTACAAGAAAGATATGAATAGGTCTTAGGTCATGGAAGAGCTCAAAAAAGGATTTGGAAAATCAAGTAAGAGAATTAGAGGAAAAGTTGAGAGGAGAAATGAGAGTGATGCAAGAAAATCATGAAAAAATAGTCAACAGTTTGCTAAAGGAGACTTAAAAAAATGCTGACGAAAATAACACCTTTAAAATTAGACTAACTCAAATGGCAAAAGAGGTCCAAAACCTCAAAGTTTTAATAAGGAATGTTAACAATTGTTTTTACATGCAACTAGGAAATAAGATATATAGGCAATTGATTATAGAAATCTGTCTTTGGGAAAACAGAAGGGAAGGGGATAAGAAGAAAGTAGGGTGATAGAAAGGAGGGTAGATTAGAGGAAAGGGTAATCAGAATATATACTGTCCTGGTGTGGAGGAAGGGGGTAGATGGGGAGAAAATTTGAAATTCAAAATTTTGTGAAAGTAAATGATGGAAACTGAAAAAAAAATAAACTTAATTAGAAAACAAAAGAGCTTATATTCTAATCAAGGAGAAAAATAGCCATGTTGCAATCTTGGAGGATAATGTTCTAGCATCTGGAATAAGGAAAATAAGAGTTCATGGGACTATGCTAACCAGAAAGACAGGGTCCTGGCAGAATATCAGTGGGTAGCAAGAGGTACACTGAGAAAGACAATTACTTTGAAGAATCGAAGTGTTTTCCTTGAGGCCAATAAAATTTATATTGACGTTATCACTATAGTTGAGGAAAATTCATCATAAACAGCAAAGTCTCTGAATCATGACATGAAAATTGCCTTTCTTGCTGTGGGAGAATCATGAAATTTGCTATATTGAAAGTGAACTTCACAGGATCAAAGAATTTGATATTTGGAAAGGACTCCAGTGGTCATCTAGTCTAACCCATACCTAAAATGATTCTCCAAATATGACAAAACCAACAAGTGCTCATTCAATCTCTGAAGCCCTCAGCTTAGGGAACATACTACCTGTTAAAGACACACATTCTACTTTTGTATATTTCTATTTATTCTGAAGCATTTCCAGACATCCAATCTCAAAGCTGACTTTTTACAACTTTTTACTCTTGGCTTTGCTCTTTGAGGCTAAAGAAAATAATCCATATTCATGGTAGCCCTCCAAATACATGAATTCAGCTCCCATTTCCCATTTGAGTCTTTTGTTTTAATGGTTTAACATCCCCAGTTCCTTCTACTGATTTTCTTATGACATACACCTTCAGTACCTTTGTTGGCATGCTGCTTTCTCCTGAGTTATCCGTTATTCTGACTCCACAGTCAATTATAAGACTTTAAGAGACCAGGCTTTTAAAGGCTCAGGTTGGCTTGGGGTCCAGAGTGGGTGAGAACCCCTAGAGACCAGCAGCATTGACCCTCTCCCCTCTCCATCTGCCTCTCTCCCCTTTCCTCAGGGCCTTCTCTGGGCCCCCTCTCACCTCAAGGCTTCTGGCTGACTCTCCCTGGCCTCCTTTAGTCCCAGACTCACTTCCCTCCAAGTCAGCCTAGAATCTCCCTCTATCCTAGAAACTTCTCACTAAGGCAGTTGCAGACAGCCTTAGCCTCCCAGAGAGAGGGCTGGGATGGGGGCAGAGTTCCCATCAATTCCCCAAGCAGAGTCTTGGTTGCTGTGGGCAGGGTCACTGGCTCTTCTGGCTGGGCAATGCCAGTCCCTCAACTCTCATGGTCAGGGCTGGAGGCTTGGGTCTCCAGGATCAGATGGGGCTCTCTTTTGTTTTTCTATTGAGGCACTGGGTCAGAGGGTCATGCCCTCTGGCTCTGAAAAAGTGTATAAATACTCTTGAGGGTGAGGTTTTATTTGGGGGCTTACTCACTGGAAGTGTTTGAGCAGACAAGGACTCTGGGAAGCCTCTAAGCCCTTCAACTTTGAAAACCCACACATTCCTTCTCTGATAAAGATGTATGTATATTAATAGTCAGGCATTTTGGAAGCATGTCTGTTGACTTTGATTTCTCTGTATTTTCTCTGAAGTTCAGGATGCTGACTTTTTCTCCTGAACTAACTGAATGATAAATGTGCTTGATTAAAGTGATTGTTGACCCCTCAAAAGTTGCCTTTCCTTTTAGAGAAGCAGAACAAAGAACCTGTGATAGTAAGCCCCACCGGGGTATATTGGGATGTTTACTGATACACATCTCCACAAGAAAAGAGTGAGATGTTTTATCAAAAATCTTTGCAACTTACATGAACTGGTGATGACTGAAATGAACAGGGACAAGAGAATATTGTTCACAGGTATAGCCACATTGTGTGATGACCAACTTTGATAGACTTAGCTCTTCTCACCAGTGCAATGACCTAAGAAAACTCCAAAAGACTCATGATGGAAAATGATATCCACACAGAACTATGAACATAGAATATGAACTATGGAGTGTGAGTGCAGATTGAAACATATTATTTTCTTTCTCTCTTTTTTTGGTTTTTTTTCTTTCTCTTGGTTTCTCCCATTCATTCTAATTACTCTTTACAATAAGACTACTGTGAAAATATGTTAAAAAAAAAACTTTTGCTAAAGTCTAGATGAACTATGTAGGCAGCTAAGTAGCATTGTAGATAGAGAACTGGGCTTTGAGTCAGGAAGACTTGAGATTAAATTCAGTCTCAGAAGTGACTAAGTGTGTGACACTGGGCAAGTCAAAAATGTGCATCTGCTTCAGTTTCCTCAACTGTAAAATGAGGATGACAATAGAACCTGCTTCCTCACAGGGCTATTACGAGGACCAACTGAGGTCATATTTGTGAAGAGATTTATACAGTGCCTGGTGCAGAGTGGATGAATACTTATTCTCTTCTTTTCCCCCTACAGCATTCCCATCATCTACTATACGATAATCTTGTTAAAAAAATTAAAATCACTACAAACATTTTCCTAGTTCTTTATTAATTCTCTCTAATGTGAAAACATGAATACGCAAAAGCGAAATTGCTGGTAAGTTGAGAAGAATTATGCAGAAAATATCCTGGATAATCATAATCCTAAATAAAGTGTGTAGCTGTCGTTATCTGAATTGTTCGCCTACACAGCCCAGTTTATCTAGAATTGCCAGTTTCCCATTTCAATTTGTGCTCATTAGAATTGTCTTAATGCTTTTACTTTTTTTTTTCAAGTTAGAATATTGGCTTGTGCGATAGTCAGTCAAGCCAAGGAAGAAAAATAAGTGAGTTGATTGACCCTCACTTAGTCTTTCTCTCTCTCTGTCTCTGTCTGTCTCTGTCTGTCTGTCTCTCTCTCTCTCTCTCTCTCTCTCTCTCTCTCTCTCTCTGTCATTCTGAAAGTATTATGTGATTCCTTTAGTGGTGGCCACTATACCCTTGTACATCATAAATGCTTAATTTAGAAACAGACATGTTCCAGAGACCTATAGCCTGATCTAATAAAATAGTAAAACGGCAGTACAAACTAGCCATATCACAATCAGATAGTCAAAAGATGAGAATGAAGTGAAGTATATAGGATTCTGGTGGATTTTATCCATTTGAGGTGATCACATGCATAAAAATATGCTTCTGAAACACTGTCTGCATGTGAATGCAAGTTCAAGAGTGAAATAACAAAATACTAGAAGTAAAGAGAAACTTAAAAATCATTTAGCCGAAACCTCTTAGAAATGTATTTGAAATCTAGGACCCAAAGAAAGAGAACAACACTAGTAGAGTTGTGGGAAAGAGTTGTGTGTTCATATTTTCTTTACTCATTCAAACTAGATTTGTACAGTCATGTTTAACTAGCTATAATATAAAATTGAATTAGTCTTTGAACTAAAAAAAATACTGAATTATGTATCCTTGAGGGCATCTCTCCCCTTTCTTCCCTACTCCTCTTCCTAGCCTCCCAGCGGTGGCTTATGGGGAAGTTCTAGTTGGTCACAGTGGAATGCTAATGAATATGAGACGATATGAGATCAAAGAATAAGAACAAACATTTTGATTTCAGCTATTTCCATAGATTTCTCAGGTTTAACTAGGAAACATGACAATGGAACTTAAGCAGCTGCATCAATGTAAAGAATGTGCTCAGACAAGAGTTGAACCTATTTCACCTTAAAATTTTTCTTCTTTCCTTAGTTGCTGAAAAAATACAAAAAAAAATGCCACATGAGGCTAAAGATCTTTAGTAATGAAGGAGAAGAGTGGTAAGGAAGGTTCCTTGAAGGAGGTATCCTGTGAATAGATTTTAAAGAATACATAGGAATTCAAAAGGTATAGATGACATTACAGGAAATAAGATCAGTCTGAACAAAGATCATTTGAGGGCTCAAAGACAGTGCAAAGGTTCAGAGTGTGCTTGGGGAACAGAGAGCATGGACTAGGTATAAGGGAGTATATGAGATAAGGTAGATTACTTTCAGATAAGAAAGATTGCAAGAATATTTTTTGAAAAACAAAATGACAAAACAAACTAAAATGTAGTATCCATAACAATATGAATTTGGTTCCAGTCTGCCCACACTATCTAGCCTGAAAAAAGAGGCTGAGACCCCACAGCTGCCACCCTTCCCTGACAATCATGATCATGGATCGGTTTCCCCCATACCTCTTTGCTCCATATACTCTGATAGCAAGAAGTCAAGGGTAAAGTGCCTGAGGACTATGAGGAAAAACTGCTGACCCTATAAGCATTCTAACATTCTCATCATCTCCTACTCATTCCTATCTCCATCCCCGCTAACTGCTACTATTCAATTCCCTGAAATATTTCATTTCTACCTACCTGAGAGTAAATTATTTCCATCCACAAATCCTACACATTGTTTTCATTTCCCATAATCTTCATTTGAAACTTTACTCCAACTCTCCCTGCCCTTAGTATTTGCTATCCCACAAATGAAGAAACTTTCCTTCATTCTACACTTCTTCAGAACCTACAGTTAATCAGATGATACTGCATATTCATCCATTCTCTAAGGCACTGAATACACTTTCTCTCACAAAAGAGTCAAAATATTCTTTGTTTCCCTCTCCTCAGCTCCATTTCCACTTTATCATCTGCCTGTTGTACTTTTCAAACTAGATATCCCCAAGAAATCTCAAACTTCATATATATATATATATTATATATATATATATATATATAATTATATATAATATATATTATATTATACATGTATTATATATAATATATGCATATATTATAATATATAGTATAACTCATCACTTTCTCCTCTAAATCCATCCCTCTTTCAAATTTCTTCTCTTATATTGAGGATACCACCATACTACTAATCCCCCAGGTTTGCAAATTTGCCATTATCTTCATTATCTCTTACCCCAGGTATCTTGAAACTCATCTTAGAAAAGGAGGAGGTATAGACACTGGAATAGGGTGATGGAACTGAGTTCACTCAAAAAATTTTTGTGAAACACTGAATAACTATTGAACCACAGTTTAAAAACACCAAATAATATTTGAATTTGAAGAAATCCCAGAATTGTTAGCTTAACCTCATTTTATACGTCAGATAATCAAGGCCTAGAGAAATGAGGTGATTTTTCCACTTTCATATTTAGTAAGTGGCTGAACCGAATCTCACCTTCCTGATTCATTTATTTTGATCGTGTCCAGAATGTGGGTCTCACTTTGGTGGTATAATCCATGGCCCACATAATTGACTTACCTATCAATAAGAAAAGGGAAAAAGAAAGAATCATAAAAAATATCTTGCTTAGATCCTTTTCAAAAATTATTGAAATAAAAAATAGCACAGACTATATGCAGAGCACCATCTAAGCAGTAAAGAAAATGCCAAATTTAGGTATGACTTCTTGTTCTTTATAGTTTATAGTTTAGATTATTTTAGGGGATATGAAAAAAATACATCTCCCCCAATTACAATACAAAATAATGAATGGTAAATACACAAGTCAACTAATAAAATATGTGAGTTCCAAAAGAGGTAAAGTTATTACTGGCAGATAATCATGGAAAGCCCTGGGAGGAATCAACATATGAAGCGAGCTTTAAATAACTAGAAGCAATTGAACAGGGGTGGGGTGGAGGCGAAAGACTTGATGGGGAAGAGAGAGCAGAGGACATTCCAAGCCCAGTGAACAATGAGAATGAAGACGTATAAGCCAAAAAAAATGCAAGGGATTTATGGGAAAGAATGGGTCTTTAATAATTAAAAGCTGATGTCTTCGAGATTCTCTTAGAGGTTTCCATCTGTTGACTGGAGAGCAAAGCATATTAACCCCTAGCTGAAAGAAAAATAAATTCAACTTCCTTACCCATTTTTGATCTGGAAAATTAAACTTACAGTACTCTAAATTCAGGTCCTCTACCTAGAAAAGGGAAATACAGCAGCTATAAATAGGAGCAGGAGGGTGGAGCCTTTTAGGTTTGCCAGATCCCCTTTAGAGATTGCTAATTGGCTACTTCACTGGAAGGATGAAATTCTGCTACACAGTATGCAAATTGGCCATCAATTGTAAATGAAAAGAAAGGTTACTATTTATTAGATTATTCCTCTTGAGAATAAACCAGAGGTGACATTGTAGCAGTTCTAGGGAACATATTGTTTTTATCTCTCTAACTGTGGCTTTAGAGTTACGAATTTGCAATATCTTCTTAGGATTTTCTGGTGACATGACAGATTTATAGTTAGAAACAGATGTTCCATGTTTGTAATGGCTGGGAAAGAGTTATGGGCATGGGAGAACTGTTAAATTCTCTTTGTAAGGGAAATAAATTCCAAGTATTAGGAAGAGATGTATGCAAAAAGATCATTGCATGTAAAACTGCACAGTCTTTCTGGAAGTTATTGCCAAACTGGTACACTCACTAGCCACAATATGCTTATGCCTAACCAATGAAATCTGTAATTCCTTTTATAATGCTTCTAAGTACCTTTCCATGATTCAAACTCTTCTAAAGACAAAGTTTGACCCTTTGTCCATCTAGGAGAAGAGAAGCTGATTTGATTGTAAACTCTATGAAAGGCTATTTAATTTTTTCTTTCTACCCTTAGAATTTAGCTCTATGCCTGGAACATGGTAAGTGCTTAATAAATGTAGAAATTAATTTAATTTAATGTAAATAGGAAGCTTATAGAGGAGAGAATAAAACTGGGTCTGCACAGTAAAATAGCATGAAAATCCAAATGAAGAGAAATTTAGTATTTAGCAGATAAAACACTAACTGCTAAGAGTTAAAGGGTTTCAATCCCAACTCATATATCCCACTGCCTCCCCCATAAGGATATGAGTGTTAATCTACATGTTAGCAAACTACAGGATACAATCATCATACTATTTTCCTATACAAGTTGAAGATATGTGTTAGTTTCTAATATAGTTAGATGGATTTAGAGCTAACTTGTTAGATGTCCAGATGTGAAGAGTAGCCAATAATGTTTAAATGGAAATTTGGAGGAAGATCTGTAGTGGAGGACCACCAGGGACGTATTGTGTAATATTTTTATATGTTTATAAAGACAAAGCTTCAGAGGACACAGCATTCAAAAAGACAGCAAATAGAATGGCTGACAGAACCAGGATCTGTTGTTAGGGTTCAAAATGGCAAATGTTTAACAACTGGCTCTCTGAAAACACACTTTTAAATATCATCTGCATTTTTAAAAATTTCTTTATGTATAAATGTTATGTTTATATTTTTGCACTGCTAATTCTCTCCATCTCCTCAGTCCCTCCTCTACCCATTGAGAAGAAAAGCAATATGACATTAATTATACATCTGAAATCATGCCAAACATATTTCTGTATAAGCAATATTGCAAAAATGAATAAATAAATAGATCAAGAAAACTGAAGGAAATGAAAATAATTTACTTCAATCTTCACTCAAAGTTCACCAGTTCTCTCTTGAGGTACATGGCATTTTTCAGCATTAGTCCTTTGCAATTGTCTTAGATTGTATGATGACCAAAGAAACTAAGACTTTCACAGTTGATCACCCTTACAACATTGCTGTTACTGAATATGATATTCTCCTGGTTCTGCTCATTTCATTTTATATCCATTCATATATCTTCCCAGGTTTTTCTGAAATCATTTTGCTCATCACTTTTTAAAATATAATTAGTTAATTTATTTTTTAGTTTTCAGCATTAACTTCCATAAGATTCTGAGTTTTGAAATTTCTCTCACATCTCTTCCTCCCCCTTCCCCAAGACAGTGTGCAATCTGATACAGATTCCGCATATACATTTATATTAAACATATTTTCACATTAGTCACAATGTAAGGAAGAATTAGAACCAATGGGAGGAACCACGAGAAAGAAGAAACAAGACAAAACAATAAAAGAAAAGGACAGCAATTAGTATGCTTCCATCTACATTCAGACTCTGAAGTTCTTTCTCTGATTTTGGATAGCATTTTCCATCAAGAGTCTTCTGCATTTGTCTTAGATCCTTGCATTGCTGAGAAGAGTTAATATTATCAAGGTCAGTCACCACACAATGTGTTTGTTACTGTGTACAATGCTCTCCTGGTTCTACTCATTTCACTCAGCATCAGTTCATATGAATCTTTCCAGGTTTTTCTGAAGTCCACCTGCTCATCATTTCTTATAGCACACTAGTATTCCATTACATTCATAACCTACAAATTGTTCTGCCACTCCCCAAGTGATAGACATCCCTCAATTTCCAATTCTTAGCTACCACAAGAAGAGATGCTATCAATATACTTGTACATGTTGATCTTTTTCCTGTTTTTATGACCTCTTTCGGAGACTTAGAAGTGGTGTTGCTGGATCAAAGAGTGTGCACAATTTTATATCCATTTGAATATTGTTCCAAATTGCTCTCCAGAATGTTTGGATCAATTCACAACTCCACCACCAATGCATTAGTGTTCAGATTTTCCTACATTTTCTCCAACATTTATCATTTTTCTTTTTTTTGTCATGTTAGTCAATCTCATAGATGTGATGTACTGATAAAGTCATTTTGATTTTCATTTCTCTAATCTAAATAGTGATTTAGCTGCTCATCATTTCATATAGCACACTAATATTTCATCACAATCATATATCACAACCTGTTCAGTTATTGCTCAATTATTTGACATCCCTTCAATATCTAACTCTTTGCTGCCATACTTTTTCATTGATCTCTTTACAATTCAGACCAAGTAGTGGCACATCCAAATCCAAATCAAAGAATATGCACAGTTTTATAACCTTATAGCATAGTTGCAATTTGTTCTCCAGAATGGTTGAACCAGTTTATAACTCCTTCACCTACATTTTTAACATTTTTCATCACTTTTTAAAGTCTAGACAGTTAACAACAATAACAAAATAAAGCCCTGATTTTTAGTGTTTGCTGATTTCCAAGCTATAAAATACTCAAAAAGAAAATTTAATACTCGGCTCTCTCAAGTGGGTAGAAGTTGATTCTGACACATTACTGAAATATAAAATAACTTTTGCTAAAGATAAAAGCAAAATCTCATCCGGGACTCAAAAATATCATCAATTAGAGAAGATTAAACAAAAACTTATAAGAATTTACTGAAAAATTATGTGCTAATAAAACAGAGTTTAAAAGAAATAGAAAATTAACTATCAAAAGAAATAATTATTAATAATAAAAAATTAACAGAACATGAAATAGAGATCTTAAATAATCCAATCATAGAAAAGAAAAATGAGTAAAACCATAAAAGAATTGCCAAAGGGAAAAAAATTCTCTATACTAGACAGATTTACTAGTGAATTCTATCAGATTTTTAAGAATACTTCCCTTATATGCTAAAGAAAATCTTCACCTTCCTAACTCCCATTGTTTAAGATACAGTGTAACTAATTTTAGGGATTTTGACTATATTCAGTTTTTACCTTATTTCTAGCTCCACTTAAGATAAAAGTCCCTTGTGCTCTGTTTTCAGTTTTCTCTGTAAGGGTTGCCCTACCCCCTATAAAGAAGTTTAGCTCCTTGAGGGCAAAGACTGTTTTCCTGCCATTTTATATTCCTTGCATCTTGCACAATGCCTGGACATAGTAGGATTGTATAAGGTAAAGATTTTTTAAATGGATGAATGAATGAAGGACAGGTTTCTTCCTAATATATAAGTCTATGATTTAGATATTTACAAAGTTTTTGACCATGTACAAATCACATAGACTCTGCTTCTGCATTTAGAAGTCATGAACCTGGGCTAGGTCAAGTTCTAAAGGATACTTGGAATGGTTCTGCCACATTTTTACTCCCCAAAATAAAAATGTCCAAACTCTTCTTCTTACTTTTTAGATACTTTATTCATACACATTTAATAAACATTTATTAAATATGCATAACTTTTATGCATGTCCAGGTATGAGTTTGGAGGTAGAAGATGAAGGAATAATCTCTCCTCTGGTCTTGACCTTTGGAATGTGGTTTTACCAGCTAGGTACAACCACACCTCTTCTCATCCCATTTAGAGGTTCCTACTCCCTAGTTATGTCCTTGACTGCACCCCTTCAGAAAGCTTTTTCTACATATATGGTAACAAGAGAGAGAAAAGAGTTAATAAGGAAACATGATCTGACAGGCCAGTCTTGTCACATTGAGCAAATGGGGTTCTGACTCATTTCAGCCTAGAGCAAAAGAAAAATTCTGAATCCTGTTGAATTCCACCTTTTGGAAAGATAATATAATTACCAACATCATCACTGTCATCATCATACAGTAAACTATAATAGGTTTTTCATTTTGACTGTTTCCCCAATGCCCAGAAAACACTTCTGAACCAGGGTTCAAACTTTAGTCCTTTCTGTATCTCTTTCTACAAGTATCAGACACTATTTCTATCTGTTGAAACCTCTGTTCTAAATAAGGAAGCATAAATTAGGATCAATCCTTCAAAGTCAGTGGGCCTACTTTGATACTGAGGAAACCAGAAAGCAAACAACTTTAAACAACAGAAAACTCTGAATTTAAACATCTGTTTTCTTGAATGGAAAGGCAGGGAGCTAAGAGAAAAATGAAACATCACAGGGTATCTGGATTCTTAACTAGGAGAAAGTCTATCACTAAGCAGATATTGACCCATCTGTTGCAGAAGATAAAAGGAAAAGTCCTGTCAGAGGAGCCCAGATTCCTTTTCTACCCATCTCTTCCTCTGTAAGCATTTCTCTCTCCCACTATACATGAGTCCACCACCACCAATACTTCTGATAAGATGTCATGAAGGTAAACACCCTGGGATTCTCACCTCCTTTATCCCAGAAACCATGACCCTCTTAACCCAAGATCATATTAGCTGGGTTTTTTTTGGTTGCTTTATCACATTGTCGATATATAGAATGCGTTTTACACTAAAACTGTCAGAACTTCCATCAGAATAACTGATATTTCATGCCTCCTCATTTTATAATTTTGGAGTTTTTTTTCTACCCAAGTATAAGAACTTACATTCACTCTCTTAAATGTTATTTTATGAGATTGAATCAAATTCTCTCCTGTCAAGATCATTTTGGATCTAGGCTCTCTCATGTAAGTTATCCTTTCCAGTTTTGTGTCACCTACAAATTTAATGAGCATGCCATCTATTCTTTTATCCAAATCACAGATAAAAATATTTTAAGATGCCATGCATGACCTACTGGAAACTTCTAGGTACATTAACATAAAGCACTTTTTTGAGTCCAGTTACCATTTGGAATCTATCAAATTGTATTATTACTATATATATATATATATATATATATATATATATATATGTTAAAAGGGATATATATATATATCCCTTTCTCTTCCCCAGCAAAATAACATAATATATGAAAAGTTTTCCTGAAATCTATGTAAACTATACATTCAGCATTCTCTCATCTACTAGTTTAGTGATACTGTCAAAAGAGAGAAAATTAAGTTAGTTTAACATGATCTGTTTTTGATTAAGCCATACTAACTCTTGGTTATGTCATCCTGATGAATCTGGTCACTGGATTCAGATGGCTCTGGAGGACAAGTGAGGCTGGTGACCTGCACAGCCTTCCCTCACTCAAAACAAAGTAAAGTGCAAGCCATGTCATCATTTCTCTGATGGCATGGTCTTCCTTGGCAATGAAGGACAAACACAACTACAAACTAACCCTTGGTAAAAAACCATTTCACTTTCTCGGTGTTTATCAACCATTTCTTTGATGAAGCATTCTAAAATTTTCCCCAAAATGGAAACCAAGCTTCTGTCATCAAAGAACTTCCAGTGTCATAAAAGAGATAAAACAAATAGTTAAATAACTATAATTAAAGGTAGGATTTTATGTGTCAAAGGCAAATGCAAACCAAATCCTGATGGAGTTCATAGGAGTAAGGTGTCGATACTGGTTCGAGAGATCATAGAAAGATTTGTGAAAGTAGTAAAAATTGTATTTGGGCCTTGAAATGTGGTTTGGTGTTTTAAATCAAAGGAACTGTGGTCAGGGTAAAATGGGCAAAAGTGTTAAGGCAGAAAAATGTAGGGCATATTTAAAGGAAGATAACCTAGTTTGACTAGAGTCTAGGGAGCATACAGAGAAAGCGAAAAAATGAGAGTGAAAAGGCAAGTTGGGACCATTTCATTTGATCATTTAATATTAGGGGGAAATAGTTTGAACATTACTCAAATCACAAGGAAGCACTGAAGTTTATTTGTTCATTTTGTTTTGTTTCATTTTCCATAGTGGAGCAGTGCTTTACAGAAATGGAGTGAGTAGAGAGCTGTTCATGGTGAGATTAACCCAACAGTGGTATATAGGAAAGATTGAAATGGGAGGAGAATTGAAGTGGGCTTAATCAACAGGCTATCCATAAACCTAGGCCTAACCTAAGGAAAATCTCTCAGCTTCTTTTCTCCACATAAGGAAAGGGACATCTGTCAGTTCCCAGACAGATTTTTTTCTCTCCAGTATAATTTTTTTTTTTGCTTCTGGGAATGGAGCACATTTGGAAAACAGAATGGCCAGTCAGTTAAGTATCCCCTACAGGAATTTAATTTGTATTATTTCTTGTTCACCATAAGTAGTATCTCTCTCCAAAGTATCTCTCTGCAAGGAGCTTTCAGTAAGAAATTCTTTACAACTCCTCCCTAATTTCTGAATGCCAACATGTGAATGAATTCGCAACCATTTCAAGGGTTTCTCTCAAAACAAACTGAGGATTATCTAGGTGTAAGGACACCTTTTCTTCTCCCCACTACAGACCCTTGGTTTACAGATAATTTAAGTCAAAACAAAAGCTAAGTAAAAGACAAAAGATTCCTATCCTCTAGCCACTAGACTCTATCCTTGATTTTATTATATATAGATGACCGGTAAAAGTCTTCCAGGCTTTGACCATCCTACTTATATATTATTGTACTGAATTCATGGACATGAGTGTATGGTAAACCAAAAGAGATCATCACTGAGGGTTCAGAAAATTAAGAAAAGGACTGAGAGATTTTATAAGTAGGATGACCAAGAGGTAAACAATATCCAGAGAAGGTAGCAAATATAATAAGGGGAAAACAAGAAGTATAGCTCTAGGAAGGCAGGATCTACAGAGAGCCCAGGAAGATGCTACTATGTTCTTTACAGTATCCCCTTGTACTCTCATTCCCATGCTCACTTAAATCCAATATATGTGCAAATCCAGACATCACCTTCTATTCATCAATTGGGGAATGGTTGAACAAGTTGTTAAATATGATTGTGATGGAATACTGTCCTGCTATAAGAAATAGCAACCAGAGTGCTCTCAGAAAAACCTGGAAAGACTTACATGAACTGATGTGAAGTGAATAGAGAACTAGGACAACACTGTACACAGTAAGGACAATATTTTGTAATAATCTACTATGAATAACTTAGCTGTTCTCAGGAACACAATATTCCAAGATAATGATGAAAGATTTCTGATGAAAGGTGTTATCCATCTCCAGAGGAGGTGGGTGAGGAGAACTGGTGGAAACTGAATGAATACTTTTTCTTTATTTTTTGTCTATGTTTCCTCTCCCACTTATATGGAAATGTTTTTGTTTTTGTTTTGTATGACTATACATATATAATCTATGTCAAATTGCTTGTTTTCTCAGTGGGGAAAGGGGTAGAGAATTTGGAACTCAAAATTTGAAACAAATCTTAAAACTATTGTTACATATAATTGTGGGGACATAAAATATTAAAACAAAGCTATCATTTTTATGATGTCATTGATCTTTAAAAATGAAGGATCAGGAGGCAGAGTCAAGATGGCTATGTAGAAGGACAGACCTGCCTGAGCTTTCCCCCAAAGCCCCACAAAATACCCATAAAAAAGACTCTAAAATTCTAGAGTAGGTGAAGTCACAAAATGAAAGGGTGAAACAGATTTCTAGCCCAAAACAATCTGAAAAACTGACGGGAAGGGTCTATGGCACCAGACTCTGAGCAAAGTACAGCCAAGCGTGGGCTGTGCCAGCACAGACACCATTGGAAAAGGCCTCAGGGCCTGGAATCATGGGCAGCTGTAGCAGTTTCCAGTCTTCTGAACACACAAATGCCAAAAATATCTTCAAAGGTCAGTGAAAAAGCTCTCGACATGAGTAAGAGAGGGAGGTGGTGCAGCACCAGGGTGGCAGCAGCCACTTCTTCAGTGACAGCTGCTTCTGGACCTCTTGGCCTACAGATGGTGGAGAAATCAAGAGGCTGATCAGGGTCATAGTCCTGGGTGGCAGCCATACGGTGAAGAAGAGCCCTGGCATGGCAGATCTGATGGCAGTTTTGGAGAGGGAATCCTACTCACAGTTACAGGGAAGAAAAGAGCTCTTGCAGTTGCTCACAGCCCATAGCACAGATCAGGAGAGAAGTAATCACATCTCCTTTGATCATACCACTTTGGAGGAACTGAATATTTACAGGTCCTAGATATATTTCTGAAAACAGCTCCAAAAAAACCTCTGGAACTTGGGGTAGGACATCATCCACTTAACAAAGAACTCAGAAGTCAAAGGCAAAATGACCAAAAAGGTGAGGGGGGCGTAGATAAGACTATAGAAGGCTATGTTCTTGGTGAAAAGGTATTTCTTACAACAATCATACAACCAGAGGAAGACAGAAATGTCAAGTCTCCCACATCCAAAGCCACTGAGAAAAATATGAAATTGTCCCAGGATATGGAAGACCCCAAAAAGGATTTTGAAAATCAAATAAGATACATAGAGAAAAAAATGGGAAGAGAACTAAGAGCAATGAAAGAAAATCATGAAAATCAAGTAAACAGATTGCTAAATGAGACCCAAAAAATGCTGAAGAACATAACACCTTTAAAAACAGACTAACTCAAATGGTAAAAAAGGTCCAAAAAGCCAATGAGGAGAAGAATTGTAGAATTGGTCAAATGGAGTAGGTGGCCCAGAAGCTCACAAAAGAAAATAATTGCTTAAAATTTAGAATGGAGCAAATGGAAGCTAATGACTTTATGAAAAATCAAGAAATTATAAAACAAAACCAAAAGAATGAAAAAATAGGAGACAATGTGAAATATCTCATTGGAAAGACAGCTGATCTGGAAAATAGATCCAGGAGAGATAATTTAAAAATTATTGGTCTACCTGAAAACCATGATTACGAAAGATCCTAGACATCATCAAATTACCAAGAAAAATTCTATATTTTCTATAAATTCTATTTGATAATTTGACAGAATTCTATATGATATTCTAGAAGCAGAGGGTAAAATAGAAATGGGAAAAATCCATCTGTTGCCTTCTGAAAGTTATCCCAGAAGGAAATCTCCTAGGAATATGGTAGCCAAATTTCAGAGTTCCCTGGTCTAAGAGAAAATATTGCAAGCAGATAGAAAGAAATAACTCAAGTATTATGAAAGCACAATCAGGACAGCAGAGCATTGAGCAACTTCTACACTAAGGGATCAGAGGATGTGGAATACAATATTCCAGAGGTCAAAGGAGCTAGGACTAAAACCAAGAATCATCAACCCAACAAAACTGAATATAATACTTCAGGGGAAAAGTGGGATTTGACTTAAGGAGGGAATAACACACAACTTACCCTACAGCAAGGTGGGGGTAAGGGTTAGAAAAGGGAGGATAATAGAAGAGACAGCAAATTGGGAGAAGGGGTAAATCAGAAGCAAACACTATCATGGCAGGGACAGGTCAAGGGAGAGAATGGAATAAATGAATGTAGGACAGGATTAAGGGAAATGTTGTTAGTCTTTTGCAACATGACTGTTATGGAAGTATTTTGCATGGCTACACATGTATACTATACTGAATTGCTTGCTTTCTTAATGATGATGGTTAGGGAGGAAGGAATGGAGAGAATGTGGAACTCAAAGCTTTAAAAATGAATGTTAAAATTGTTTTTGCATGCAACTTGGAAATAAGTGTTACAGTCAATGAGTTATAGAAATCTATCTTGCCCTACAGGAAAAGGGAAGGGGATGGAGAAGGGCGAGTGAAAGAAAGCAGGGCAGATTGGGGACAGGAGTGGTTGGGTGCATGCTGTCCTGTGGTGGGGAGAGAAGAGAGATGAGGAGAAAATTTGGAATTCAAAATCTTGTGGAAGTGAATGTTTAAAACTGAAAATAAATTATATTAAAATTTTAAAAAATTAAAAAAAAAATGAAATATCAACAATGATAACAACATCCCTATGTTGCTTAGCCTAACCCTCATTTAGGCCTCCTCCATTTCTCTCTTCCCATTTACTACCTCCTTCTGTTATGCCTATTTGTACCTCTATTTTTGGTAGATACTCCTTAACATCTTTTTTTTCCTTTTGCATTCCATCTCCCTCCTTAATTTCTTTCTGATGTTTCTAAACAAACAGAAATCTAGCTGTTCCTAGAGGATATCACATTATTAACAGTCTTTTCCAATGGAATCTATTCCTTCTTTTCTACTTGAGACTCCAAGGGCCAGAAAAAGTTAGTACAACTCATTTTTCCCATTTTCCATTTATGTACCATTGTTCTATGTCACATTCTTTATTGTTGCCATCTACCAAAAACCAGGATGCTCTCTGAATTTGGCACCTAGCTCACAACTGTTCTCTCTAAACTCTCCCCTGCTGTGGATTCTAATATCCATCTTGAGCTTTCTAACACTCTGACCTTATAGTTCTTTGATATTCTCATTTCTCCTTAACTCCACACCAGTCAGCAACCTTATGGTCAAGATGAAGATCTGGCCAAGAGATTCAGGTCAGGCTAAGAGACAGGAGGGTGAAAAGAGTGAAGCTAATTCAGGATAAGCTGAGGAAGAATTAGATTTCTCCATCAGAAAGGAGAGGCAGAGAATGGAAAGCAGGAAGAAGTATGACTTGGAAGTAATGTTTTTGTCATGCTCAAGCAGGAAAACAGGAAGTTCCTTGAGCGGTGGAAAACTATGCTGAAAATAGTTTTTTAAGGTGTGATTTTTTAATAGGGAAGCTGAATACTTGTTACTTGGATATCCAGCAGCTAGAGGGGGCAATTCTGTTGTCACTGCTGTTCAGTTGTTAAACTCTTTGTGACCCCATTTAGAGTTTTCTTGACAAAGATGCTGGAGTGGTTTGCCATTTTCTTCTCTAGCATATTTTACAAACTTAAGTAAAGAGGATTAAGTGACTTTCCAAGGGTCATACAGCTGGCAAGTACCTGAGGGTTGGGTTTGAACTCAGATCTTTCTGATTCTAGACCCAGCACTCTGTCTCCTGTACTCCCTAGCTACCTACCTGAGCCTTCATGTAGTAGGATAGCATCTCTTGTGCTTTTGCCCCAAAACTTCACTAAATAGGAATTAAAGAAATGTCATCAAATTGGCAGAAGTTACCTAGGTCTCCAGAATGTCAAGCCAACAGTCCCCTGGGAACACTTCTAAACCAATTGATCATCCAATTAGGTTTTCAGAAAGCTAACATAATTGAAATCAAAACGAAGACATTCTTTTCAACTAGTTTATTCTCATTTTCCCATATCTGTCATTGTGTAATGAGTCATCCTTAACAAGTGTGTTTAAAAAGCAAATGATCATGTTTGCATTCTTTGCAATTCTGATCTCTTCCATTGCTTAAAAAAAGTAAAATATACCAAAAAAAGGAAGGATTATTTTTCTTACTTGTCCTGTTTCCATCTCATTTCACAGTGTTAAAATGCCTTCATTATGCCATACACATACAGACCTCCAGAAAAGTCATCTGAATTGCAAAGTTATTCAGTGTCTTGATACTGTATTCCAGTATTTACTCACATATCCTTCCAGAATTCTCCTATTCATAAATAAATTCACCATGCTCACTAAAGCTGAATTCCTGGTTTTATGAGATACTAACTGTAGGATGTTGATGTTTACTCTGTCACATGTATGGTCCTGTCAGGGGCCTGAACCATATTTTACTTCAGAGAGGAGCTCAATGGAAATTGCAAGGAGCACGTGCAATATAAATACTAGACCAAGTAGTCAGGGAATGACATGCTTAATTACTGCTGGCTGTGGTCCTTTAAGCTAAAGAGATTGCCTTTGAAATTTGGGAAAAAAAATTAATTCCCCCTGAAAGACAGCTAGTTCTTTGAAATACAAAGTATTTACAACATACAAGGAAACTCACCATCCTCCTCAGATTTATCCATCCCTCAGATGCTGCTGTTAAACAATAAAGTAAGTTTTACTTGTCATTTCTTTTTTCATACCGTGTTCAGATGCTACATGTACCATCCTGACATGACCATTGTCAGTGCTAGCTGCAGGGTTCATCACGTTACCTCACTGGCTAGCTTCCCAGGTACTCTGACAATCTTTTGGAAGTGTAATCTAGTGGAAACAGAAGGCAGACTAAAAAACACCCTTTTCCCATGTCTTTTTCAAAATGTGTTCATCATGCTTCAATAATTAGCCATGTCAACACATATTTATTTGTGGGATCCAAGGCAAAAATAAATACAATCTTTATTTCAGGACAGCAGGCCTTTGTGTTCTTGGTCATATTTTAAACTGAAATGTCAATCTCTTTGTTCCTCTGCTTCTAAAGAGTGAGCCCTGATAACTAAAAGGATGTCATATTAGAGAATAAAATGGAAAAGTTAAAGAACCTTTCTGCATATGGAAAAAAATTATTTACAGAGGAGAAGAAATAATAAAAATATGTTTGGAAGAGTTGAGTTTTTCCAAAAGGGAACAAAAAGGGCTGTTTGTATAAAATGCTGCTAAAGAATTTTTTTTTCTGTATCTAAATGATAGGTCAAGTCCTTGGTGTATATCATTGTTATACCTATTAAGGTCAAACAAAGATTTGAACTATCAATTTGAGCATACAAGAGATAAATAAATAATAATTATTGAGTTTTCACTGAGTATCTACTATATACATGATATTGTGTTAGATAGTATGGAGGGTTTATCTGAAGTGCTTTATGTAGTATTATTTATGTGTCATTTAGAATTGATGCAGCCTATGAGTATGGCAAAGGTCTGTTATTCCAACTACTAGGGAAGCTGAGACCAGTGGATCTCCAAATTCAGGAGTTCTGAGCTATAATGGGCTATGTCAATCGACTGCCTACTCTAAGTTCCTCATAAAATGATAGGCCCCCCGGAATATAGAGACTATCGGATTGCCTAGGGAGAGGTGAATCATCTCAGATCAGAAACAAAGTAGGCCAATGCTCCCATGTCCATCAGCACTCGGGGGTAGGGGGTTTTTTGTGAGTAGCCCCTAACTTCCAGCCTGGGAATAGCATGTTTCCTCCAAGCCACCAAACTTGTATCCAACCTGTTCTCCATAGTCATCACTGAAGGAAGAAATCATTGTGAAGAAGGGGCCCACCTTCCTCATCACAACCAGCAACAGCTACTGACTAATTACCACCAGCTAAAAGATAAGTACAAGACTGTTGAAGTAGCAGTACCCTTCAGACTGCCCATCTTTCTACCCTGGTCTTCACAGCCATCATCCAGGGAAACAATTCCTGTGGGAAAAGATCCTGTCATCCCCAACCATTGCCAACTAACTGTCATTCATAGGGCAGGCAAACCAGCTTAAATAAAGCAGCATGTCACCCTGAAGGAGAGACAGGAGTCAATGCCTGGAAAATTAAACCACCACTACCTTGACCATCATCTTACCACAGATGCTTAAGGAAACAGCCCAGATAGACCCTGAGCCTTTGGGAGTAACAATGCTTCCAGTCCAATGCCTCAGCCTTCATCCTGGGAACCAAACCCTGAAAAGATGTAGGCTGGCAACTGCTCCTACAGCTGCTCCCACCACAGCAAATGAAGACCAGCAAAAAAAAAAAAAGTTCTTGCCAACAAAGTCCTTGGCACTGTCAAATTTTTCAACATCAAAAATTGATATGATTTTATCATTAGAAAGGACATTAAAAGAAGAGGCATCACCATCTGCTCTAGCACTGCCCTCTAAGTACCATGGAATCTTTTCAACTGACTGGCAGCTGAAACTTTCCCTATGTGTTATCTCCTCCACGAGGAATGTGAGCTCCTTGAGAGCAGAGAATGTCTCACTTTTCCATTTGTACTGTTACTTTTTGTACCTAGTAAGTGCCTAATGAATGCTTCATTCACTTTTGTTTGAGTCTAATTATTTCTAGAAATCAACAAATAATTCCCACAGAAGTATTTTATATTTTTCACTTCTCTATGATCTCATGAAGATGTCAACTGCTACAGAAAATTGTGAAATAATTTGTGATAATGGGAAGAATGGTGGTGCTGTGGACAGAAATGAGGTAGTTGAGAAGGCTGCTCATGTCTAGATAGGAAGTTGATGAATTTAACTTTGGACATGCTATATGAGGGAATGGGGAACATCTAAGATGCAATATCTAATAAGAACTGCAATTCAGATAAGAGATCAAGATTGAAAATGTCAGTTTGAGAGTCATTTGCATGGAGGTTATATATGGCACCATCAGAGCAGTTAAACTCATCAAACAAGGTAATATAGAGGAAGAAGAGTGGAAAGATTTAGAGACATCTGGAATTAAGTTTTGGGGATACCTGTAGTTAAGGGAAAGGGAGAGGAAAGAAAGCAAAATATTGCTACTCTTCCTGATACATTAAATCCATACTATTTGCCTAACATTGTGTTCAATGTAAAAAACACACAAGAAAAAAAACACAAGATCTGATCCCTGCCTAGAAAGAGGTAGCAATAATGATGAGAAAGAAACAAACATTTATTAAGCTCCTACTGTATTCTGGACATTGTACTAAGCACTTTACAAATCTCATTGAATCCTAACAACAGCCTTGGGAGATGGTTGCTACGGTCCTCATTTTACATTCTTTTACAATTTTACAATTGAAAAAGACAGAGAGAGGTTACATGATTTGCTCACATACACACAGCTAGCTGGTAAGCACCTGAAATTGGATTTGAACTCAGGTCCTCCTGATTCCAGGTCCAGTGCTCTACCTTTGCCATCTAGCTCCCTCAGCACGCCATAATGTATTACACAATGTTACTTGGAATACAGTGTTCTTCAACTTAAAAACTCTTTTAACTATATCAATCCACTGAAATCTTCCTCCAGACTCATTATGGCTCTTCAGTGATCCCCAAAGGCTGTGAGAGGGGACTGTAAGCTCTGATATGTTCTATTGACATGGAGGGGTTCCATGTACGGGCCCAGCCATGAGATCATGACCTCTTGTCATTTGAAGACCAACCTGTGCGAGTCTGGAAAGGGTAGATACCAAAAGTTTAGTCACGACATGATGATTCATCTTTATTTATTTAGCCACACTAGCTTATGAAGACTTAAGACATGCAGGGGCTCTCATTTGCATAAATGGAAGAAAGAACCACAATATTGAATCCATAGATACTTAAAGCTTTAATATATTAAAGTATTCATGTACATCATTTTACTTAATCATCAAATAAATAGTAGAACATTTCTATTTGCAGCTCCTATTGCACATCCAACTCTCTGTTCTTTCCACTGTACCACATTCTCTCCCTCTTCAGGAGACAAAATAAGTACATATGAAAGTGTTATAAATATTCACTAGACTCTAAGTTCCATGGAAGCATGCACTAATTTATCTAAGCTTTCTATCTCTACCAGCAACTTGACTTCTGTTCTGCACATAGTAATAACCTAATATAGATAGAATGACACAGACAGATAGTGGAGGAGAAAATGACCCATTAAGTTATCACTTACATTTACATCTGAAAATAAAATTATATTCCAGAGAAGAGAAAAATCCATGAAGTAGTGGATGTAAGGGGTGGCTAGATGATGCAGTGGATAGAGTCCTGGGACTGAAGCAAGGAAGACATCTTCCTCAGTTCAAATCTGGCGTTAAACTAGCTGTGTGACCTGGAGCAAGTCAATTAATCCTTTTTTGCCTCAGTTTCCTCATCTGTTGCATGAGTTGAAGAAGGACATGGCAAACTACTTCCAGTATCTTTGCCAAGAAAACCCCAAATGCGGGTCACAAAGATTTGGACAAAATTAAAAAGACTGTACAGTAAAAGCATAAGTGAGAATGAAGAGGAAATGGAACATTTGAGAGACATTTCAGAGAAAGAAAAAGCAGGCTGTGATAGCTAAATGACCATAAGGAATGATAGAATTAAAAATAATGAAATTACAATTTTTGGAAGATTGAATGATGACACATGGGCTAATGAAAATGGACGCGTTTATCTTGAATTTCTACCCAATCTTTATAAATAAACTCAAATGTCACAACATCCATGATACTAACCCTCATGCCCCAAGGTAATAAAAATCTTCCTCTCAGACTTTGTACAGTACTTTTGTAAGGGAGGTTTCCATCTACAACACAGCCTATGAAACATTGAGCTTGAAATACAGCCAATTCCGGGGAAATGTATGTTCAACTCTGCAGGACTGGGCATCTTGAAATGATGCAATGAACCCTCACTGATCACAAGGCAATCAAGGGAGGGATAAAGTACCCCTTCACAAAGAGACAGGTTGTACTCTTTCTCCTCTTCAGAATATGTAGTATATTAGTCTCTCTTCCTAGGATTTCCTTGAAGTAGTGGGCAAAGATTATGTCTGCCTCTGCATCTACCATGATGCTTTTTTAGAGGAAAAGATCAGAGACCAGAGGGTGAGCTCAAGGCCTGACCTGATTTGTCAGAAGACAGGTCCTGGAAGGAAACTGAATAGTAAGGAGAGAATCGAAATGAATGTGAAAGCATAATTTAAAAATTCTAAAGAAAAAAATTTGATATTTGAAGCTCCATTCTCCAATGAGAGTTTTACATTAGTTTTGTTGTTGCTTCTAGTGTATATTTTTGTTAGTGTGATTCTTGTGATTCTTTAATGTTGAGCATTTCTTTTCTGTGGAAAAACATTAATAGCTTCCCTACACCTGATCTGCACTGTACACAGAGAAACTTTCTCTCTCTTTTTGGGGTGACCCTAAATATGAGCAAAATCTAAGGTTAAGTGATTTCTCTCAAAGATTCAGGATTAGACTATAAAGCAGAAGATTCGAAAATGTAGTCAATGACTTGAAGCAAATTAAAATTTAATTGGGAAATATTTAACAAAATATAAATAAAACAAAAATTGAGAACATTGTATTCTAACATCTTAATTTATGATTTATTTTTAACATATTTCCATATTAGCTATGTTTTAAAAAAAAAAGAAAAATAAAGATAGTAAGAAAATTCTACTTCAATATGAACCCAGACTTCATCAGTTCACTCTCTCTGGAGGCGAACAGCATTTTTGGCACCATGAGTCTTTTGGCGCTGTCTTGGATCATTGCATTGATTAGAGTATCCAAGTCTTCTATCCTGACTATTACAGAATTACTGTTCTGACGCACAGTGGTCTCCCAGTTCTTCCCATTTCTCTTTGCTTCATTTTTTTTTCAAAATGCTCCCCCCCCATCATTTCTGATAGCACAATAGTACTTCTTTGTATTCATATGCGACAACTAGTTCAGGCATTCTCCAATTCATAAGCATCATCTTGATTTCCAAGTCTTGGCTGCTACAAAAAAGAGCAGTTGTATATTTTACATAAATAGGTCCTTTTCTTTTTACTTTGATCTCTTTGGGATGCATACCTAGTAGTGATATTTCTGGGTCAAAGGGTAAACATGGCTTTATAGCAATTTGGACAGAGTTCCAAATTGTTCTCCAGGATGGTTGAACCAGTTCACTATTCCACCAGCAATTCATTAATGTACCTAGTTCTCTTTCATCCCCTCCAGCATCTGTCATCTGATAACATTAAACATTTTAAAATTAAGTCAATATGCAGCCCATAGGGATCCTTATATATGAGTTCTGTTTCCATTTGAGTTTGACAAAGCTAGTACAAACAATTAGAGAATTCAAGTCTCTTTTGAGACCAGAATTCCCCAAGACTGAGGCCAAAATTCATGAGTTGGTTCAGAGCCAAGAGACCTTTTATAGAGACTAGGCAAGCATCTCACCCTCCTTGGACTCACAGCAATTTTTGATTGTTACATTTTGATTTTTCCCCCCCCAATACACTTATTATTTAATATTTGATGTGTTTATACTGTATCACCATACCAAACTCAATGCTCTGTAAGAATGTAGAATATCTTTAGAGCTCAGAAGAGACACATGAGGAAAATTTACAGTTAGCAAACAGAAAAAAGTCATCCATAAGGGAGACAGAAATTTTTTCAGAGAACTAGAAGAAACAATAATGTGTTGTATCACAGAAATCAGGGGAGAGAGTTTCAAGGAGTAATCAGCTCTGTTGAATACTAGGAAGAGGTTAAGGAGAATGAAGATGGAGAAAAGGCCATTGAATTTTACACTACCTACTTTAGCTAGTAGTTATAAGTCAACATTAGATGTCAACATTAGATGTATCTGAGTCCCATAAAAATGAGACTATTTTTAGGCAAGAATACACTTGTTGCCACCTCAGGTAATTGAAATCTATTCTATTTTTAAAGCCTCTAATTTAAGGAAAAATTCAGCTTTTTCACTCTCAGGATTTTGTTATATTTAAAAGTAAAACATTCACCACCTCACTAAATTTTTCATCATCAGTGGTTTCTTTAGCATAGAACCTTGTACATAATTGGTATTCAGCCTTTGTTAAACTCAATTGCTGAATTCAGTTCAATTATAAACAACTGAAGTATTTTTGTCATTGTTTTATTATAGTTCTGACACCTTTCCTCTTGTTTCATGAACAGTTATCTATCAAACTCAAAACAGAAAAGCTCAAAGCCTTATGTAGTTTCCCTTAGACCTTCTCTTCTTTCACCAAAACGATTCCAGTTTGCTTAGCCTTTACTCAGAGTTCATTTTCCATCTCTATAACTGTCTCTTAGCTTCTCCTCTCATCCCTCTCCAAGAAAATGCTGATGGGTTCTTTGCCGCTGATGGGCTCTTTGCCACAAATTGGCAGCAATGATATGAACTGGGGACTTTTCCAAACTTAATTGATTATCTGTCAGTGTTATTCCATTTACTCTATTACATGTTTTGTGACCTCATCTTTCTCTTACAACTGAGGTGTGGAATGCTGATGGCCCAGAAGAGAAAGGTAAGAAGGCCTTGTAGCTTGCTGACACCAAAAGGTCAAAAACAGTATTATCCTTCCATTTAGTGTACTTGGGAGATGGGGGTAAGAGGTTAGTTTAAGAAAAAGAAAGAAAAAAACTAAAAGAAAAAAATAAAAGCAACCACTTTTCCTATCTGACACTGTGGTCTTGAGATCTCTTTTTTAGTTTTCATTATTATAAGAGGAAAACTTCTAGAGGACAGAAATCATTCTTGCCATAGAGTTGTGTAATGAGAAGCATCCTGGGAATGAAATGTAAAATTATCATTAAACAACAAAAGTATCCCCAATCTAATCCAACATTTCTTTCTTAAGTCCTTAAGGGCAGCCAGACCATACAGCAGTTAGAATGCTAGACCTGAAATCAGGAAGACCTGAGTTCAAATTTGATGTTAAACACTTCCTAGCTTTGTAAACCTGTCACTTAAATTTTACCTCAGTTTCTTGATATGAAAAATATAGATAATGAGAAACCTAACTCCCAGAGTTATTAGGAATATAAAATGAAAAAAAACCTTGTAAACCCCTTTGAAAAACTTAAAGTGTTACACAAATGTTTGTTGTTACTGATTTTAATAACAATAATGTGGAAGTTGGGGAGAGGCAGGAAGGACATAGACTACTCCTCCCCTTTCCAATAATGGAAAGATCTTTAAAAAAAAAGTTTACAATATGTTTGTAAAACATCAGCCAGATGTTATGACAGAATTTTGCTGGAAACCCCGAAGGTATATTATTAGAATTAGTTAATACTTGCCAAAAAACCTTTACCACCACCCACCCCTGCAAACACCCAATAAGATATCCTTTTGTACTAGTTATATGCATAATTAGTCACTTATTTGACAGGAATTTCTTAGTAACTACAATTAGTTTGTGTATGTATGCATGTATGTATGTATCTATGCATGAGTGTGTGTATGGTGTGTTTGGTTTTCCCACAAATTATCCATTCCTCAAGCTTTGATTTTAAGAAACACTTGACCCCAAAGGTTCAAGTCTAGATATGTTAAGTCTAGGTAGCATTTTAGCATCATAGCATGCTTTTTGTATAGTGCTATATAATCACTACTGGCTCAAGCAATCAGGAAACTTGGGTGCTAGTTCTAACTTGGGTGTTAAATAGCAAAAATTTAAAAAAGAAGGATTTTCTCTTTTCCTTTCTTTTTATTTTTTTTAAATGAGGGGGCTGTGGAACACAAATGATCTTTAAGGTCTTTCCAACACTAAAATTCTATGATTCCTTAGCACTATGCCCATGCTTTATAGCACCTGGGGGTTCAGTCATCAAAAACAGGGAAAAATTTGCAAAAGTAAAAATAATAAATAAGGCATGCCTGTTTTGTTTCCTTTCTAAGTTTGTTTCTGTTTGGCCCTTTAAGATGATAGTTAATTTTAGTACATTCTTGCCAAGGACTGCACTATTATTAGAGAGAAATAATAGCCCACGTTACTTGTCCTACTGCCTGTGGACATGTAGGTTCAATAGCTCTTGAATCCTTTGAGAGACCAAGTTGTTCTTTTGAACTCAACTGTACAAAGTTTCTTACTTGCCTTTGTGGAAAAAGGCACAGGACCAATGACACAATGTTGTGGGTCACTACAAGGCATCGATTTAAGAGAGGTTTGCTAGAAGCCACATCAAACATTTACATGTACCCTCAGTTCACCTTAGTAGAGTTCTGTTTAGCAAGGTGATGGAGAAAGTGTGTGTCATATCATTATCCCCCCGACAGTAGCCCCAAAAGAAATTCAAACATTATATCCAGAACACATATTTCATACCTCTATTTTCACCATAATCCTAGATAAAATAAAAATAAATATTTCTCTTCTCCTTTGTCATAACGCAAATACAACAGAAGAAAAAGTGATCTTGGTTTTCAGTCACACTCTGGATTTGATAAATGTCTACACTCCAGAATTTCTCAGGAGAAAGAATAAGTACACTCTTTAAATTAACAAGAAACCTTTTTAGAGGCTGTATTGGATTAAGGTTAACAAATTCACAGGACATTGAGGTGGTGCAGGGGATGGAGTGCTGGGTCTGGAGTCGTGAAGACATCTTCCTCAGACACTTATCTATGTGACCTTGGGCAAGTCATTTCATCCTGTTTGGCTCAGATCCCCATTTACGAGATGAACTGGAGAAGGAAATGGCAAATCACGCCATTATCTTTGCCCAGAAAACTCCAAGTGGGGTCAAAAAGAGTCAGACACGACTAAAAGGACTGAACAATAACAAATCCTTGCAATTACATCTGTAGTTTGAAGTCCATTTCCTAAGCCAGTAGCTTAAACTTTCTCCTACTATTTTCCAGCATCTCTCTAGCCTGAATAAGTATAAATATGACAAACAAATCATTTTGTTTATATGAACATGAATGCTATAAAATAAACTTTTCTGCCATCCATCACAGAATAAATTGAAAGCCATCATATGCTTTACATATAGACTAAGTTAACTACTGAAGATCACTGCTTGCTCAATCCCAACACATCATTGTTTCCATAGTAACTAGATTCTTTCAGAATGAAAAGTATATAAGGGAAATGATAAGAAATAAAGCTCAATAAAATAAATCAGATGGCAGGCTTCACAGAATCGGTACTTCTGCCACCAAGGGGATGTAGCAGCAAAGAGCAGGATGAAATCAAATTTATCAGGTACCTTCAAATTCCATTGTAATTCAAAGAGGACCAAAGGATTCACTTTTGAAGCTTGTAATTCTAACGGGGGATTATAAATATAAATGCATATTATATATATATAACTTATTTATATGTATGTATGTGTGTATATGCATATATACATACATATGTGTTCATACACTCACATACACACACACACACACACACACACACACACACACACGAGACATTAAAAAGTTCAGGGAATAAAGCTGCCAAGCTCATTTAGTACTCTTCACAGACCATGATGCCCTGGTTTGAAATTATGTGGTCTGTATGATACTTCACTGAAGGCCTGCTTATTCCATTGTAAGGGTGAGACATGCTAAATCATATAACATCTGCCTAACATGAACCCTAATACTGACTTCATCTCCAGCACCTAATAAGAGATATCTATTAGAACAACTGTAACCCAAGCTTCAAGTTTTTCACAGAGACTTTAATACCTGTTTAAGAGGCAGGGAACTGAATTTTAGGGAGTGCCGGAAGTAGCAGTAGCCTTGTAATATCAGAAGAATCAGTTGCTCAATGAGTTGTTCTCCATATGTGTATTTTCTACTGATGGCACATTTGTTGGAAAGGGTGACCCAAATTTATGTAGGAAAGATTTTGCTGCTACTTTTGCTGTTAGGCTATGTTATTAAATGTTTTTGCTTTGATCCTCTGGGTTACTTGTAAAAATAAATATATTGGTGGGGGTTATTAGCTATGGTTTTGAGTACATGGAAATATAAAATATAACCTTATTTAGAGGACCCAGGTCCAACATACGTTATGCCCTAGGTACTACACATGATTCACTGACATATTTATCTATATGTAGGAATATTTGAGTAACAAATTAGAAATAATAACTGAAAAAATATATGGTAAAATCAATTAGTGCAGCCTATTATAGCTACACTCAAACCCAGAATTAGGATTGAACATAGAAATTCTTTCTAAGCTTTAAAGAAATGGAAATTCAGTTAGTGATTTATTCACTTTGTTGACAAATATTGAATATTACCCATGGGGTAGTGAGGTGATACAGTGGATAGTAGCGAGGTGATACAGTGGATAGAGTTCTAAGTCTGGAGTCAAGAAGAATCATTTTCTGAATGCAATCTGGCCTCAGACATTTACTTGTTGTATGACTCTGGGCAAGTCACCTAACCCTATTGGCGTCAGTTTTCTCATCTGTAAGATGAGCTGGAGAAGGGAAAGTCAAATCACTCCAGTATCTTTGCCAAGAAAATCCCAAATGGGCTTTGTGGAAACTAAGATACAACTGAAAAATGACTCAACAACAACAAATACTATGCACAACTATCATTAACCAGTAATTTATATCTATCCTGCTGGGAAATACAAGAAATTCCTCTACTGAATTTAATTTGTTAAAGAGTCATATTAATTTGCTGCCCACTAATTCATAATTTTGATTTGTTCCACGAGTTATTGATCCTTAGCTTAAATAATGTTAGATTTAGCAACAGATGAACATAACAGTGATGAAAAAAGCTTTGAAAAAGTATCCTTTGTGTAAAAGGTTAAAAGGTAGAAAGGTAGAAAGTTGAAAAGTCCACAGTAGATTGGAGCATCTCTAAGAGCAGCTCCAAAGGTCTGTGTATGGATACAAACCAATTAACTTAAGCACTTACTGAAATTGCTTTCAATCATTCAGACAAGAAACCAGCCACAGTTTAAAGTGGAAAAAAATTTAAAAGTAAAGTTGACCTATTAACTCTTCTGCCATTGAATGGTACTCTGGGGACAAAATCATTTCTTTTTTTTTTTCCCACCAAATGAAGTTCTGTTCATTGGATGAAGGAATTAATAATATATGTTTGTTGAGTACTCTAAAAATATAAAGTAAAACCACTTTATAATAATTATGACTACTCTAATGGCTAAAAAGAGCTTCACTCTACTAATTATGAAAATATAATTGTGACTACTAACAAAAATAATTATTCCAAGTGGTGATCAGCCATGGTGAATAAATCCCTGTAAAGATTTCTCATTTTCAACCCAATTTTTTCTTGAATCTAATATCTTTATATCAAATAAAGCCAGAGGCATATCCAGAATATTATTTTAAATCAAAGAATCACTTTCACAATAGATGAAATAACAATGAACTAAACAACAATAATTCTACGAAACTGGCTTGGAAGAAAACTTACTTTTCAAATGGAAAACCTGAAAATCCTCCAACACTCATCTAATATTTTTGCACTTCTAAAAGTTAAAAATAGATAAAAACAACTCTCTATAAAAGAAGGAAAAAATTGATTTCAATACTGAGATAAAAACTTCTGGGTATCAGCCTAGAAGGAATTAAAATCCATAGGCAAATGAAAATGAGTCTGAAATATCTTTTAATCATGCTTATTTTGACAATAACCCTGCTATTGCTACTCAAAAAAAATGTTGTATAATTTAGGACATGTCCCCAAAATATGTCTTGAGAACTGCATGTGGGAGAGGGGTATAAAATGTGATTTCAAAGCTTTGAAGAAGAATAAGGCTGTGGGGAGGGGTGTGCTTCAGCAGAATGATAAACAACCTAAATGCAGAAATCTCACAATTACAGAAGGAAACTTCCAGCTGTGGGCAATTAGAGATTTAACATATTAACGAGTAGAACCTTTCAAACATGGGGAAAAGGCTCATTTCACATAACCTCTAGTCCCTGGGAAGACAATGTCTATATAATCAAAGCTCTGACCTAGCTACCGGTAAGGAATAGCTATGTTGAATTAAGAGAGATGCTTGACTCTGTGCACCAAATAATACATAATTCAAGCAATTTTAAGAGTAAAAATATGTCTTAGTATTTCTAATTGGAAAAATCTTTTGGAAATTCAAATGTCCAGTTCAAAAAAAATGAGTGGGATGGTGAATATTAACAACTCATATATAGGTGGGAAATCATATTTGTATCATTTCCTAGTTCCTTTAAATCATATTGTCTAGGTTCAGAAAAAATCTTTAATTGGTAATGCCGTCCATTTTTTTGCAATCATGTACATTTACTCCTTTACTTGTGAATACCAATAAATTAAAATGAAAGTATGTTGAAAACATTTTCAGACTTAAATGAAAAAAGGCAGTAATTTTTTTTAAATTTTTTT
>CM053772.1:126665375-126689199 GCA_028658325.1 Potorous gilbertii | reverse complement strand
TGTCTTTACCTGATGGTAAGCAGTTTTCTTCTTTGTCAGAGAGGAAGCTTGGAATCATTTGTTCAAGAAAATAACCTTCTAAGGTCTTATTTTTTTTCCCTTTTCTGGGCATTTTCCCAGCCAGTTACTTGACTTCTGAGAGTCCTCTCCACCCCTGACCTAGGTCCTCCCAGGTAGTGCTTGGGGTCTGAGATTCAAATGCTGCTCCCCAGCCTCAGGGCTTTCGGCGGCAGGCCTGGCTTCTATTCAGTGGGAGCTTAAGTACTGGTTCTCAGGTGGGGCCAGGGCCACCTCCCAGGCTCAGTTCCCTCAGGGGGTTTATGCAGAGACCTTGTGTAATGGAGCTGCTGCTGAGCTCCTGCCTGCTCCGGGAGCCCCTGGCTGCCCGCTGCCCCTGTCGCTGCCTCCGCTGCTGCCTCCCAACGGGACATGAGTCTCGGAGACACCCAACTCCCCTGTCAGCCCGTCTCTCTCACTGACCTGTGTGTCTGTGGGTGGAGGGACCTTTGTGGCCGATGGAGATTCCATCCCTGAAGCCTGCTCGGATCTGCTTGCTCCTCTCAGTGCTGTGTGGCCAGGGCAAGGGAGGGCTCATCAGTGCAGGGCTCCGCTCCAGTCGGATGCACGATGGACCTTTGGGATCATTTTTTCCGGGCTCTCTGGAACGGAAATCTCCTTCACTGTGTTGCTACGCGGCTTCCATTGTTCCAGAATTTGTCGGGAGTTCTTTTTAGAGGAAATCCATGGGCTGTGGGTTCAGAACTAGCATAGGTGAGTCTTTCTACTCAGCTATCTTGGCTCCACCCCTATCGCAGTAACTTTTTAAAGGGAAGCAATTATTTTTTTGTGAGTTAATGTTATAAATAAGGGACAACTTATTTCATTCTTCAGCTTTTCTATATATAGAAGATTTTCTTTACCTGTCTTTCATCTTCAGTGTTTAAAGGTGGTCTCTCTCTGTCTCCCAGACTCTCTCTCTGTCTCTCTCTCTCTCTGTCTCTGCCAGTGTCTCTTTTTCTCTTGGTCTCTGTCTCTGTGTCTTTCTCTGTGTATCTTTCTGTATCTGGCTCTTTTTTCTCTCTTCCTCTCCCATCTCTTATCACTAACCACCCCCCACCCCTACCCCAACCTCCCTTTGTGAGTATGGCTAAACAGACATAGCTTGGGTTGGAGATATGGAAGATGGACTACGTGAAGCTTGTTTTTTTTTTAATACTAATGTTTTCTTTTCATGCTCAGAATTGCATTTTCTCTTATGATTAACCATTGTAGAGATTTGAAACTTGCTTCTATTGATGTGCTCCTCAGGACCTCTTTGAGACAACAAAGTGTTCCTCTTTTGGCTATGGTGCTAGAAGAGGAGATGAATTGTGCATGTCCAAAAGGAAGCAAACTGTCCCCTAGATCTATTTTCCTTTATGACCAGGCTCCCCAGAACCGAGCGAAGTTCAATCCAAAGGCCTAAGTCTAGAGCAGAGGATTTCTTTGGTAGCAAAGAGAGTAACACAGTACTCCATTTCCAATAGATCTAATACCAATTTCTTAAAGTTAGATTTGATTTATGACTGAAGTAGCTATCAGAAGAGCCTTAGTTTTGGGGGCAATTTTGACCCAACTTCCCAAGAGTCCAAAGCCCAAAGAAATATCCTCAATCTCAAATTGTTTTATATGTATGTATTGGTTGCTGCTGTTTCCCAGAAGTCCTAGCAATGACACTTTGGATTTGTGTTTCCCAAACATTTACAAAGGACAGTGAAACGTTTACTCTGTTCTGTCTACTTCTTGTCCTATTTTAACTCACCATTAAAGGTTATTTGGCTCTCCTGCTGCCATCCATTCTATTACAAGTGGTCATAAAAAGAGGTAGGCCTGTACCCTGGACACTTTAGGTGATGCATGCGTTCTGACACAAGTATTTCCCAAGGAGCCTGCAATCTGGCCAGTTATGATGAGACTTTCTTTTGATGACCTTAATAAAAGGCATGTACAACTAGGGGCTTCTGCTTGGTCAACATGTAACATGTTTGTATTAAAAGACATTAGACACTGAACAGAAAAAACTGCCAACTCAGTACTGTAAAAAGAAAGATGATATCACCTCTTCTGAATGAATTGCTAGGAAGTATGACAACCCTCCTTTGGACTACCCATGAAGAGGATAAGCAATTAATAATAATAAATGTATTCATATAAGTTTGCCAAGTACTTTACAAATGTGGTCTCATTTTATCTTTGCAGCAATCCTGGGAGATAGGTGCTATAACTGCCCCTATTTTATAGTAGAGAAAACTGAGGCAGAGGTTAAGTGACTTGTCTAGGGACATATAAATAGGAAGTGTCTGGGGTGAGATTTGAATTCAGGTCTTCCTGATTCTTTGCCCGTGGCATTAAGAACGTTTGCATATACTAAGATGACTCTTAATTCCCATAAGATTCCTTTGCTTTGTGTTTCTTTCCCTGAGCAGGTGGCACATTGCATAGAATGCTTGCATGAAGCACTTAGCATAGTACCTGGCTCATAATAAGTCCCTCCCCTTCACTGAGATGGTGAGAAATAACCTTTTCAAACTTGGTGTCTGCCTTGGGAGTTCAGAAATTCCTGGGTTTCTCAGAGCACACTGTCCCAGGAAAAAGGTTCCCCAATACTATAACTTTCTCGGAGAACAAAGTACCACAAAAAGGATGGCAACAATGGTCATGATCTAGTTTTTTCCCCTGGATATTCTATATGTCATATTGACTCTCAGAGTTTGAAAAAATGTCTTACAGATGGGGAAACTGGGGCTTTGAGAGATGGCATTATTTACTTTGTCTCTAACTTGGAGCGTCAATCTACTTTTGTGACGCAGGTAAACCTCAAGGTATCCTTTCCCTTCACAAGAAACTAGGAGGATCTGCTAGATGTTCTCTCAAAAAGACTTCTGATCTTAGAGTTAACAGCCCATACAAATAATCTGAACAAAGGTTCACATTTGTGCATACAGTTTTGATTATCCATAGTTTACCCATGAGTAAAACGTGACTAGGACAGATTATGTGGATTCCCCACGATAACAAAGCCAGTAAGTAGAAACATTATCATTCGAATCTAAGCAATATTTTGAATTCAAATCAGTGCTTTCCCATGACACTGTGTTGACATCCTTACTCCTAAAACCACATACCTTTTTAGTTGGATAAAGGAAAGGAAAGAAAGGACAACACAGAAACAAAAAAAAAAGTTGATACTTCAGAAAGTAGTATTCTTTCTCAGTGAACAAACCCTACTAATGTGACAAACATCTGGTAGAGCAGAATTCTTTGCCTAATTGACAATGGAATTCAAAGTATTTTTAGTTCTTTTTTTATTAGAGGCCCAGATGCAATGCATAAAAATTATTTGCCTAATCTAAACCATAAAATTCCCTTCCCCCACACAACATCAAATCTAGGAAGAAGGGACAACAACATTAACTTGTGACTCCAACAGGTCACTCATAAGAATGCATTCCTTGGAAATATGCCTCAAAATTTTCTAATTTTTTCTCATTAAAATATGCTTTTCCTCTTCCCCACCCAATGAATGCTATAATATATATCTCATCTTTAACTCATATAAAGGTCACAATATATTTGCAAAGTAAAATATGCCTCCTAAATTGAAAAGCTTGCTTTCATAAATTAGTAGGACATTTTGGAGACATGAAGAAGGGTTTTGTTAATCATATACGATGGTAATATTTTTCAGCCTAAAGTAATTTCTCACTAAAATAAGATGGTTTTCATTAGAATAAAAAAATCCTTACAATAACAAAATCCTTTGTTGACTCTCTTAGGTAATATTCATATGTAACGATAATACTATTTCAATGTCTAAAGTGAAACAGTGTTAAGAGCACTTGGAGCAAGACTTGTAATTATTTCTCTGACACTTGTTAGTTGGGTAATCCAAGTGTAGATTATTTTACCACTTAGTGCCTCAGTCTCTTCATCTGTAAAATGTGACCAATACTTGTATTATCTACATCATGGAGTTGTTGCAGGGAAAGAATTTTATAACCATTAAACACTATATAAATTAAATGGAGTCAACTTTCAATATCTCAGAATCATCTATAATGTCATCATTTTGTTCCAGTCATGATATAGATCATAACTTATACTTACATAGATCTGTCTATTTTGTCTGGCTCTTGTCCATGTCCGACCATAAGTTTATGATAGAGGGCTTACTCAACTTTCTGGGAACCTTCTTCACTTTCTGATGACATGACAGTGGTATCGATGGAACACACTAGCCATTCCCTCATCATCTTTTACTCTCACCACATCTCTCCACATCATCTTTTCCTGTCCTAATTTCCTTTATGGCATGTTTCTGCTCCTTTTCTTTGAAGTTCCTTATTGGTTATATGTTGCAGCCTGTTCACATACACCATGTAACTTTCCTTTGTATGATGCCCAATATTCATTTTCTATTTCTCCAGGGGCTTTCATATTACCCATGTAATGTGGTTTACTTTGACTCCTCTCTCTCTGGCCCAGACCAGCTACATATCACACACACACACACACACACACACACAATTCAGGATTTCCCAGTACCCTGAGATGGTTGAAGATTGTCTCTTCTTGACCATGAGTTCAAGAGCTCACTGGTTTTATACCCCTTCCTACCCACCCCCCCATCCCTATACCCAATTTTTTTCATTTTCATGGGGTCTGGTAATAACAACTCAATGCCATTTAGACATTTCACATTTGATTAACTTTTACATAAGAGAATATATATATTTCACAGATAGAGTAAGAACAATTCCCCTCTACATCACCTTGGGGCAACTAGGTGGCATAGGGGATAACATACTTTACCTGGAGTCAGAAAGACCTGAGTTCAAATTCAGTCTCAGACTCTTACTACCTTTTTAACCCTAGGCAAATCACTTAACTTTGTTTACCTCAGTTTCTTCATCTATAAAATGAACTGAATAAGGAAAAGGCAAGTCATTCCAATTCCTTTGCTGCCAGGCTGCTTGCAATATTAAGCCAGGATTACTGACCTCTGGGACCTCTATAGTTTGTACTCCTAGACTGAAATGGAAACTCTGTTCCCTACACCCAGAAAGGAAAACAATGGATGAAAAGGCTAAAGACTGAGGACTGTTCTTGAGAGCCACATGTTCCAAGAAAGAGGGAGGTAGAGAAGAGACATCTCGCAGACGTTCCTCCCTTTAGTGAATAATGTGTGTTAAGACCTTTACTTTTAGAAAAAAATGTAGCATAAAGCAACGCTACTGCTGAGTTTGTCAGATTTTTAAAATGCCAAGATTCCCAACTTTGGAGTCAGTGCTACAAAAGCCACTTCCAATCACATGGCAAGTCAATGCATAATGACTGTCAGAAGCAAGTCTCTAGCATCTTCCACATGGATGGTGCCATGTCCACATTATATATGTCTTACTGACATACAACAGCACCAGAAGAATTTTCATATTGGAAAGATAGCCCTTTGTTTCCACAAGAAGCTTGGGGTCATTAAGCAGCTTTGAAAATTTCACAAATGTAAATTGATCTTGTTTTCCTCCTCTACTTCTAGGTCTAATCCATTGTTCATTTGTATTGCTTGTCTGAAACAGACATATCAATGTACAGCTTCTATTGGAAGTCCTTTATGTGCTTTGTCTTTGCTGTAGGGATAATCAGGTTAAACTATTTTGATTCATTTGATTTCTTCCAAAACGTTAGGCAGTATTACAGAATTTGATGCCATCACTGTAAAATCATTCATAAATGGGAGCATCTGGAGGACCTCACCATCTACAGAGAAATCCTCTTTCACCAACACTTTAGGTAGATTTATTTCATTTTAGAAGTGAATATTTTTAGCCAGCATAATCATCTTATTTTATACCTCATCTGATGTTTATGATCAGAATATCATTGCACAGGGCTATTTCTTTTGTAATGCTTTTCATGGAATCTTGAATATTTTGTTTTGTTTGTTTTTCCTTGTGGACACATTCTTGGAAAAGAAAAGTTACTCTAACAATTAAAATTATTTTTCATAACCAAAAATAAGTACAAAAGCAACGGCTTTATAACTTCCAATCAATTGAATTACTATAGGTAGCAATAGTAATAATTAATAGCTACTAAAGTAGCTAAATTACCCTATGGTATTTTCTTCAGCAATCTTATTCTACAAATTCTATTAGGGAAGGAAATTCAGAAGGCATCAATTTCAACCTTCAACAAGGAAACTTAGGTTCAGAGAAGTTAAATAACTTACCCAAGGCCACCCAGAAAAGAAATAGAGGAACTAGAGTTAAACCTATATCTCCTGATTCCAAATCCATTGTATATTCCATTATACTATCCAACTTCTGGGTCATAGTTCAAAAACTGAGAGGAGTACTTTCAGTCAATGGGGATTGTGAGCCTTAAAGATGGCAGAGGAGCAGGAGTCCTGAGGAGCAATATTGATTATATAATCCCAAAAGATCAGAGAGCCTTCATGGTTAAGAATCAGAACACAGATGAAGAGAGCAATGACCACACCTCTCCCCAAATCATACCACTTTAGAGACATCAAAAAAATTCAAATCTCCAGAACCACTTCTGAAAACAGTAGTGGAAAAAAGTCTGATAAAATGCCCTTATGCCAGTCAACACCCTGGCAACTGAGTCCAACTCTACCATAAATATCAAAATCAAGAAAAAAGGTAGAAAAATGAGCAAGAAACAATAACAACAGCAACTTAAAAATAAAAAGCTACTATGGTGTCAGGGAGCATCAAGACACAAACTCAGAAGAAAACAATGAAATAAAAACAGCTTTGAATAAAATCTCAAAGAGAAAAAAAATAATTTGAACATAAATCCAATAAGAATTCCTGGAAGAGCTAAAACAATTTTTAAAAACCAAATAACATTAGAAGAGAAAAAAATAGGTAAAAAATAAGAGCAAACAGCTTGGTAAAAGAGGCATAAAAAATACTGAAGAAAATAATTACTTAAAAAGAAGAACTGGAGAAATTAGAAAAATAGGCACAAAAGTTCACTGAAGAAAATAATTCCTTAAAAGTTAGAAATGAGAAACTGGAAGCTAACGACCCCATGAGCCATTAAGAAACAATAAAATAAACTCAAAAGAATGAAAAACATAAAAGAAAATATGAAACACCTTATAAAAAACTGATCTAGAAAATAGATCAAAGAGAGATAATTTAAGAATTATTGTACTGCCAGAAAGCCATGATAAACAAAAAAGAAACCAGACATCATATTTCAAGAAATTATCAAATAAAATTGCCTCGATATTCCAGAATCAGATAGTAAAATAGAAATTAAAAGAATTCACAGAGCACCACCTGAAATTCCAAAAATAATATTATATTCAAATTCCAGCGTTGCCAGGTCAAAGCAAAAATACTTCAAGCCACCAGAAGGAAAAAAAATTAATATGGTGGAGCCATAGTCAGATTCGCACAAGATTTGGCAGCTACTATATTAAAGAAATGAAGGACTTGGAATATGATATTCCAAAAGGAGAAAGAAAAAAGAGAGAGAGAGAAAGAAAGAAAGAAAGAAAGGAATTACAACTGAAAATAATCTCCCAAGCAAAACTGAGTATAATCCTTTAAGAGGAAAAAAATAGATATTTAATGAAATCGAGAACTTAGATGCATTCCTGATGAAAAGACCAGATCTAGTTAGAAAATTTGATTTTCAAATACTAGAACCAAGAGAAGCATAAAAAGGTGAACCTGAAAGAGAAATCATAAAAAACTCAATAACAACTGTGTAATGTTCTATATGTGAAAATTATAGATGCAATTAAAAAAAACTATTATTATTAGGGCAATTAGAAGGATACTACATAGACAGAGGGCATGAGACTGAATCAACTAGGTTGGGAAAATATAAAAAAATAGATTGATGAGAAAAAATAGTTGCCCTAGGAGGAGAGAGAAAGGAGTAGGGAGAATAAGATAGGGGGAAATCATCTCACATAAAAAAAAAACAGGCAAAGAAAAGCTTTTACAGTAGAGGGGAAAGTAGAGGGGTGGGAAATGCCTGAATCTTGAATACATCTAAATTATTTCAAAGATGGAATGCATACATATACTCATTGGATAATAGTAAGCTATTTTCTTTTTTCCCTCAAATTTATTAATTTATTTGTTTTATTTTCAGCAATCACTTCAATAAGTTCCAAATTTTCTCTCCCTTTCTCTACCTTCCCTCCCCATAGTGTCATGCAATCTTATATGGGCTGCACACATGCATTTCTATTAAACACATTTTCATATCAGTCATGTTGCATAGAACTAAAATGAATGGGAAAAACCATGAGAAAAATAAAATGTAACAAAAGAGAAAATAGTCTGCTGCACTCTGTGTTCTGATTCCATACTTCTTTCCCTGCATATGGATGGCATTTTGCATCATGAGTCTTGAAAATATTTTAGGTCTATGCATTACTGTGAAGGGCTGTCCATCAAAAACAGTCCTCACACACTGTGGCTGCTATTGTCTATAATGTTCTCCTGGTTCTGCTCACTTCACTCAGTATCAGTTCATATAAGTGTTTCTAGTTTTTTCTGAAGTCCACCTGTTTGTCCAGTCTTATTAGTATTCCAATCCATTCATGTATCACAACTTGGTCAGCCATTCTCCAATTGAGGGACATCCCCTCAATTTCCAGTTCTTGGCCACCACAAAAAGAGTTGCTATAAATATTTTTGTGCCTTGTGTCCTTTTCCTATTCCAAGCTATTTTCTAGGCTAGAAGAAGAACAAATTAATAATCCCCAATTAAACACCAAAATAAAAATCCTAAAAGTCAAATAATAAAATTGAGGGAAAAAATATTGAGCTAATAAATAAAAATAGAAGCTGTTTTTTAATGGAAAAACCAATAAAATAGATAAATCATCAGTTAATTTGATTCAAAACAAGGAAAGAATAAAGTCAAATTATCAGCATAAAAAATGAAGAGTGAATGCATCACCAGTGATGATGAAGAGCTATTATTAGGGTTTATTTTGCCCAATTATAATGCCAATAAAACAAAATAAAATGGATGAATATTTACAAAAATGAAATTCCTGAGATTAACAGGAAAAAGACAGTGAACAAACAATGAGTTTCCCAAGAAAAGCAATTCTCCAGCACAAAATGGATGTACCAGTGAATTTGATTTAACTTTTAAGAGCAATTAATTACAGCATTATATAAACTATGTAAAAATAGGTGAAGAGCTACAAATTTTCCTGTATGAAACAAATATGGTGCCAATACCTAAACCAAGGAGAGTAAAAATAGAGAAAACAATTATATGCCAATTTCCTTAACGAATATTGATACAATTTAAAAAATAAAATATTAAGAAAATTATAGCAATATATAAAAAAAATCATGCACTATGATCAGTCATGATTTATATACCAAGAATGTAGGCATAGTGTTTAATATTGGGTAAACTGTCACCATTAATGATCATAGCAATTACAAACACAGCAAAAATCACATCATAATATCAGTCAGTATAGAAAAACCCTTTGACAAAATGCAATGTACATTTCCACAAAAAAAAAAATACTAGAAAGCAGAGAAATCAATGGAGCTTGATTTAAAATAAGTAGTACATACCTAAACCAAGAGAAAGCATTATCTTTAATGAGGATAAATTTGAAGCCCTCCCAGTAAAATCAGGAATGAAGCAAGGATATCTATTATCACCACTATTATTCAATATTGTACTAAGAGTACAAGCTATAGCAATAAGACGAGAAAAAGAAATTGAATAAAATAGACCATGAGAAAATAAAACTATCTTTCTTTGCAAATGATATAATGCTATACTTAAAGAACCCTCAACAATCACCTAAAAAAACTAGTTGAGGGGAGTGAAGCCAAGATGTTGTAGAAAAAAAAGAATTTCCTTGAGCTCTCCCCCAATCACCTTCAAATACCTCTAAAAAGTGACTCCAAACAAATCACAGAGCAGCAGAACCCACAAAATGAAAGAGTGAAACAAATTTGTAGCTCCAGATGACCTAGAAAGTTGACAGGAAAGATCTACTGCACCAGGCTAGAAGAAGAGCACAGTGCAGTGCAAAATGCACAGACCAAACCCCATCAAACCTGGAGCAGGCCTCAAGAGACTGAGTCATTGGCAGCTGTGACAGTTTTCAGACTTCTCAACCCACAAATGCCGAAGAAAACTTATAAATTTACTAGTAAAAGTGTGTCAGACAGAGTGAGAGAGGAGTATGTTCCTGCCCCAGCCCTGGCAGTGGTGGTTGATCAGAAGGGGAGTTCAGTGATTTCTTTGCTGACACTGAGGCAGAATTCTCTTGTAGGTGGCAGTCCTGGAGTGAAGACAAGTTGCTGGCATGTGAGAGCTTGTGTCAGTAACGGAGAGGGAATCCTCCTCACACTTTCAAGGCACAAAAGAATGCTTCTGATCACTCACTAATCAGAGTACAGGTCAGGAGAAAACTAACACCTCTTCTTTGATCATATCACCTTGGAAGAACTGAAAAATTGCAGATCCCTAGAAGTATCTCTGAAAACAGCTCCACAAAACTTCAGAAGCTTGAGCCCTACCTTAACAAATATTTTAAAAGTCAAGTAATGGGGAAAGAGAAAACAGGAGAAAAAAGTCAGACTATAGAATCTTACTTCGGTTACAAAGAAGATCAAAACGTATAACCAGAAGAAGACGTAAAAGCCAAAGCTCCTACATCAAAAGCCTCTAAGGAAAATATGAATTGGTTACAGGCCATGGAAGAGTTCAAAAAGGATTTTGAAAATCAAGTGAGAGAAATAGAGGAAAAATTGGGAAGAGAAACGAGAGTGATGCAAGAAAATCCTGAAAAATGAATCAGAACTTGCTAAAATTCTGCAAAAAAAATGCTGAAGAAAATAAAACCTTAAAAAACAGACTAACCCAAATGGCAAAAGAGGCCCAAAAAGTCAATGAGGAGAAGACTGACTTAAAAAGCAGAATTGGCTAAAGGAAAAGTTAGGTCCCAAAACTCATTGAATAAAATAATTCCTTAAAAGTTAGAATTAAGCAAATGGAAGCTAATGACTCTATGATAAATCAAGAAGTTCTAAAACAGAATCAAAAGAATAAAAAAAAATAGAAGAAATATCTCATTGGAAATACCAGTGACCTGGAAAATAGATCCAGGAGACAGAATTTTAAAAGTATTGGAATACCTGAAAGTCATGATCAAAAAATAAATAAATAAAAAATAAAAGCCTAGGGATCATCTTTCAAGAAATTATCAAGGAAAATTGCCCTGATATTCTAGAACCAGAGGGTCAAATAGAAATTGAAGAATCTACCAATCATCTTCTGAAAGAGATCCCAAAAGGAAAACTCCCACAAATACTATACTAAATTCCAGAGTTCCCAGGCCAAGAAGAAAATATTATAAGCAGCTAGACAGAAACACTTCAAATGCTGTGGAAACACAAGCAGGAGGCCTGGAATAATATATCCTGAAGGTCAAAAGAGTAGGATTAAAACCAAGAATCACCTACTTAACAAAACTGAGTATAATCCTCCAGGGAAACAAATAGATATTCAATGAAACAGAGTACTTTCAAGTATTCTTACTGAAAAGACCGGAGCTGAATAGAAAATTTGACTTTCCAATATAAGATTCAAGAAAAGTATGAAAAGGCAAAGAAAGAGAAATCATAAGGGACTTACTGAAGTTGAACTGTTTATATTCCAACATGGAAAGATGATGTTTGTAACTCATGAGACCTTTCTTAGTTGTTTGTGTTTGTCCTTCCTTCTTGAAAAGGGCCATGACATCAGAGAGATGATGACATGACTTGCAGTTGACTTTGAGTGAGGGAGGTCCAAGGTCAACAGTTTCACTTTCTCCTCCAGAGCCATCTGAGTCTAGTGACCAGACATTCATCAGGACAACTGGAGATGATCCAGGATGCAATGGGAGACCCTTGTTCAATTCTTTTCAGATTCTCACTTTGAGTAAATCATTAGCATTTCTAGGACTACTAACAAAACCCAACAGGAAGAGAAAAGAAGAGGAATTCCATTTAAAATACCTTCAGATGATATAAAATATTTGGGAATCTACCTGCTGAGACAAAACCAGTGACTCTAGAAACACAATTACAAGCCACTTTTTATACAAATGAAGATTCATCTGAACAACAAGAGAAATGTTATTGGGTAGGCCAAGCCAACATAAAAATGACTATTCTACCTAAGTCAATTTATTTATTCAGTGCAATATCAATCAAGCTACCAAACAATTGTTCTTCTTCTTGAGGCAGAAAAAATAATAAAAAAAATTCATCTGGAAGAAGAAAAGGTGAAGAATATCAAGGAGATCAATGAAAAAATGTAGATGCAAGTAACTTAGCAGTTTCATATTTCATGCTATCTTATAAAGGGGTAATCACAAAAATAATGAGGTACTGGCTAAGAAATAGAGTAGTGGATTAGGAACACAACATACAGTGGTAAATAATCATATTCATCCAATGTTTGATAAACCCGAAGATCAAAGTTTGGGGATTAAGAATTCAACAATTGTGAAAAATTGCATATCTTCACATATGTAATCAATATCCAATTGCTTGTCTTCTAGATAAAGGTGGAGAGGCAGGAGGGAGGAAAATTACATGTCTGTCACACACAGAGAAGTATTTACACAAAGATTATATATATATATATATATATATAGATATAGATATAGATATGTGTGTATGTGTGTGTGTGTATGTGTGTATCATCATGATTTCTCTCAAGATTCTCTAACTCCAAATCTAATATTGTTCATAATACTATACTACTTTCATGTCTTACATAGGGGAGAAAATATAAAATATATTCATTTTTTATCAAAAAGTTTATGGCTTCATCGGGAGACAGAATAGACCATGCATTAAACTGTTAAAGAACCTGAGCTGTTCTCCATCATTAGGATGTAAGCTTCTTGAGAGCAAGGACCATCTTACTTACAATACATGGAAATTTATAATCAAGTGCCAAAGTGTGTATTTATTTTTAGAGAAGAAAAAATTGTGGTCGTAATTGAAGGGTAAAATCAAGGTGGAAAAGGATCCCGTCTTCTTCATCACCACAAACAACACCTGCTGACCAACTGCAACCAATGAGCAGCACTGCTCCAGACCTGCAATCCTATTGCCAGATCAGTTCTTGCAGTCATCATCCAGGGAAGCAATTTTTGTGAAGAACAGTCCAGACATCTTTGCCAGCTGTCAACCAACTCCCACTCCCAAGACAGGCAAGTCTTGTAAAGTAAAGCATCATCAAGTAGAGATAGGAAGCAGCATATGCCAGACATCATCACCTTTACCATCTCCTTGGACCTTGATAGATCTGGTATAGGACTCTAAACCCAACAGCCCTTTGGAAGAACAGTGTGTCTAGGACAGTGTCAAATGATTTAACTTGATAAAATGGTGTGATTTTGTCAGTGGAAATTACACTAAGTAAGAGGCATCTGCTTTTACTACTATGGGCTTTGCTGCTACATCCTAAAGACTATGCTGAAGTCTTCTATATTAGTTGCCCTCCTTCATTAGAATGTGAACTTTCTGAGAGTAGGGTCAGTCTTACTTATTTTATTAGTGTCCCTAGAACTTATTACAGTGCCCCTCCTTATAGTAAGTGCTTACTGAACATGTCAACTTTAATTCATTCTAAAGGTCAAAATGGATTAACTTAGTTATGGCTAGTTATAGAAGAGAGAGGTCTTGAGTCATACTTTGAAGAATGAACAGGATTGTTGATATGTTGGTCAAAATATAAAACATAGTGGCCACATAGGTCATATGGACACCATGGGATGCCACAGTTGTGCCAACTTGTCCTTCTATATAGTTAATTATCACCTCTCAGAAGTGTGAATTTGAAAACTGGTTTCTAGAAAATTCACATAATGTACGCATTAAAAATATTATATTCATAATAATAGCAGTGGGGGAAAATTATATTAGTAAGCTTGGCTCCCAGACTTAGCTTCCCAATTGCCTTCTCTAATGTCTACAGAATCTTTATATTACTGCAAGAATTAATGGGTGTCACTTCCTCCATGAAACTTTTCTTGATTTCCTCAAGTTTTAATCTTCTCTTCTGCCTCAGATTGTCTTATGTTTACATACCTGTGTAGATGTGACATATTTTAAGTAGGAAGTAAAGTTCTTGAAGTTAAGGCTTCCTTCTTTTTTTGTGTCAGAAAATAATTTATTACTATTCAGTGGAACCTCAGTTTATGAATTTAATTCATACGAGATTCTGTTTATCATGTGATTTATTCATCTTGCAAAGCAAATTTTCCCATAGGAAATAATATAAAGTCAGATGATTGGTACCACATCTCCAAAAATATTCATATAACAATTATATATTGTTTTAAGTAAGTTTTTTTGTCCCTAAAGTGCCTGAAATACAATAGAAATGATTTGTACACAATATAAACGGAAACTAAATTAATCTGCACTTTACCTTTGAGAAGAGTCATGGCTGCATGAAGGAGACAAGAAGGAAGAGGAGGAGGAAGGGTTATTGCTTGGAAGGAGAATCTCATCCTATGAGAACATTGGGATTTGAATGTTGAGAGTGTTCTCTCTTATGTGAATTTCACTTAAAGTAAGACTAATACTACTGACATCTTTTATTTTTTTTTTTAGAATAATTTTCATGTTTTGATTCACTGATTTTTTTCTTTACATTGGCTTCTGACAAGGAATCTATCTAATGGCATTTCTTTTTAAGGATTTTTTTGGGGGGGTAGAAATTTTAAAAGATAGCTGCTTTGATTTGCACTTGTAGTTGAGGGTCATCTTGTGAGCCATTCAAATTCAAACATGATGCTTGCACTGTGAATTTTTGTTCATCCTGCAAGACTAATTTTGTGAAAAATTTTTCCTTGTCCAGTTTGACCCGTTTGACCAGTTAACCAGGTTACTCATAAACTGAGGTTCTACTGTATTTGTAAATACCCCCTTTAAATCCTAAATGCTCATTCATAGCGACAAACTACATTTTACACTGATGCATTTAATAAAAAAAAAATCAAAGTGTAGTCATGAATTCCTTCAACATTCACCTACTGAAGTAGCTTTAGCTATTATTCCATTATGTTAATTCAATGAGCATTGATGAATTGCTTTCTAGGTAACCAGGGATCATGTTAGAGGATAAAAAGAAAAAAAAAACAAACATGAAACAACTCCTGCTATTGAGAGGCTTACATTCTATGAAAGGATTTTATTATTGTGATAGGACAGTTGTTCAGGTATTTCATTGTTGAGATATTGAAATATAGAAAGGATTGGTTATCTGGCCAACATGGAGAACTTCCTGTATGGGAAATTTCTCCTCCAATGGAAGCCATCAGATCATTGCAACCCATATATGACTTAGATAAATCGTAGATAATTTGCCAGAGGCACATGAAGGTTAAAAGATTTGCCTAGGATCAGCTAGTAAGTGTTAAAAGTGGGACTGGATTTTCCTAACTTCAAATCCAATACTTTCTCCACTATTCATGCTGCCTGTGAATAATTTTTGGAAATAATATAAAAAACACATTATCCTTGTCTGTTGACTTGACTAGCTAAATCTGAATAGCAAAGACTTCCGGGACCTTTTTCTTCAATTTCTTTTAACATTTTTATTTAAAGTTTTGACCAAATTCCATCCTCCCCTCCCTGAGATGGTAAGTAATCAGGTATAGGTTACACATGTGCAATTATGTTAAACATTTCCACATTAGTCATGCTGTACAAAAAGGCTTGAATAAAGAAAGAAAATGAAAGTGAAAATTTGCAGGATTCTGTCTGTATTTAATCAATATCAGTTCTTTCTCCGGAGGCATTTAATATGCTTCATTTGTTAGTCCTTTGGGATTGTCTCAGATCTTTGTATTGCTAAAGAAAGTCAGGGATTTCTTTAGTCTCATCTCTGTCTTTGTAAACCCAGGACTACATAGGAGTTTAATATGCATTAATATGAATTAAATTATTGAATTAAAATCTCCCAATCAGAAAAAGTTTCAAGTTATCTTTGCTATTGTAACTTGTTACTACCCAGTTGTTTTGAATCCTACTTCTGAAAACAAATTCTGTTTTTGTCTCAGCATCTCTTTCATTAAATATGTCAAGTTGTCCTACTTCCTTTTTCTTTTAAAAAGATTTCTTTCCTGAAGAAAATGTTTCACTTGAGATCATTCTATTGCAGAATGTTGATCAAAAGGTATTCAAGTTGAGTTGAATTTCAAAGTATAATTATTTTAGTTAAACGTTCCATTATTGATAAACAAAGTTCTAAATAGCTTACCATTGCTAAATGTATTTTCCATTTTCAATGCTTCCCTCAGCCATCTTGTTATAACTGGTATCTTGAACAGTGTGAGTTCAGGAGAAGTACAAATAGCTCACTGGTGAGGGTCTAAATAAAATCAATCCATTCATTTTGGCAAATGTCTTATTGATTTGAGTTGTTAAATATATGTTTTTACCCCCGCTTACATCAAGTATGTTGATCATTTTTTGCAAAGTACATATCATAAAATATTTCTAAATTCTTACAATATTTTCTGAATGGAAGAGTAAGAGAAAGTAAAAATTAGAAAAATGAGAAAGTTAAAGGTAAACTGAGTTGGAACTGAGAGACCCTGTGATGCATCACATGAAGAAAGGAACACGGTATAACTTGGCTCAGTACAGTCCCACCCAAAAAGCATGTACCTATTATGCCTAAGGTAGTAAAGATACTAGACATTTCTAGTGAAATTACTAAGAATGTTTGATTGATTCTGTTTACATCTCAGTCATGTGAGTTTTTAACTTAATACATAGGACTGTTCTATGTTCTATTAATAATATAATATTTGTAAAATTCTTACCATAGTACCTGACATATAGGAGGTACTTAATTATAAATAGATTCTTCACAAGAAGGCACTTAATAAATATTATTTAACATTGAGCTAATGAAAAAATACACTTTACATGATTGTTGAGTGAATTTGTGATCTCTAGGCAAAAAGAAGTGAATATTATTAAGATTTTTTTTCAACTATATTGTTAACAATAAGCAATTAGCAACAGAATTAAGGTGAGTAGAGTTGTCCAGGTTGGGCATCCTTGACATGGTCAGACTTTCTTAATGGGTCAGAATCCAAATAACTGGAAGTAGAAATATCTGGAAGATGTCAGTGAACTGCCAGGGCACAGTGAACTGGGAAAATGTCTTGCAGCATCTCCATTTTTTCTGCCTCATGTTTTGCTCTTTGTGTAGATCCCTATTATTTCATTCTTCCATGTACTATTTAAGTAGGCATAGAAATGTTATTTTTCTTTATACAGGGGAATTGTATCCATTGAAATATGGCCATATACTAGAACATGCATTTTGAATATATGATTTGAGATCTAAAAATGTCTTATATTTGGAGTCTTTGTTGAGCTCATGTTTTCAAATTTTTCATCACTTCATATTTCTATCTCCAAAAGGCCATTGTGCAAATCATGAATTTAAGTTAAGCTACAGAGGTACTAGAGTTTCACCAGTTTCCCTATCCATAAAAATTCATCACCTGGTGACTAACATTCTGATGATGAGTCTCTCCAAACTGATCTAGGCAAGTACTTAGACAACAAACTCATAGTCCATCATCAGGTCAAGACTCAACGTCTTAAAGATCATGCTTTTCTAGTATAGTTTTTGAGAATCAGAGAATCACAAAATTTTAGACTTGGAAGGGACCTCAGTAGTTATCATATATATATGATATATATATAGAAGATCATATATATAGAAGATCATAGAGTCACTTCTATGCTACTATGTGGAGGAGGACCTTAGTGAATATCAGTGATGTTGTTAGTTCACATTCAGAAAGCACTGTGAGGTTTGCAAACAATTTCATTATTTAAGTATCAGATGATACTGCTGTAAACTAGCTTAGTCCTGGTTACAATAAAAACTAGGAACTGTGTCACTCTACACATACCCTAGTGTTTGTGGCTACACCAAATACCAAAAACCCCTTGAGGAGACTGCCAAGCTTTCTTCTCAAAAAGCTGCTGCCTCCATCTCTCACCCCTGCCACATTATCAGCGGCAAGTACTTGTTTTACTAATATAGGATATGTGGGCAATGTGGATTTATCCAATTGCACTACCTCTTGAGCCTCTACACTCTAATTCTACTTACATACATGGACTCTGAATTTCCATGGTTGTTCTCCAAAAGACATGAATACTCTTCAGAAACGATTATGAATTTAGACTGTAGGTGTCCTTTCATTATGACAATTTGTCCCTAGTATTTCCTCTCTCTGGTTCAGGAAAGCTAGATTTGGCCTTATACATAAGAGAAATATATTTTCCCCTAGGGTAGAAAAGAGCTCATTTCTGTTCTATTAACTGGTAAAGTCTTTGTAACATCAAGGATCAAATTTTGGCCAGTATTATGTTATGACATACTGAACCAAGGCTTGGCTCTTCACAAATGAGTGAATGGTGACTCTCTGACCAATATATTCCCTTCAATCTTTTTATATAAATCAAGACCTATATTTCCTTAATCACACTTAATGTCATAATTAGCACCATTAAATAGAAGATTTTCACACATAAATTCGATATATGAGTACAGCAGATTGTGAATACATTAGAGGCAAATACCAATAAGAACCTGGAAAACCACATACAAAAAAAGTAAGAAAACAAAAATAGAAACGATATTATTTTTAATGAGCAGCATATTTTTAGTGAGAAAGGAATAAATATATTTCAAAAAAGAAAAAGGAAAATGGTATCAAAAATTAAAATTCAACAATTCTCCTTGAAAGCAGCGAGTTTGTTCAGCTAAATTCAACTCCAAAATCAATCACCAAAAAGAATAAAATTCAGCATATAAAAAAATTGAAAAAGGAAATTTCATAATGAGGTTATTTCCATAAAGGCAATAATGCTGGCAATTTTTGTACAATAATAAGGTTTATATAGGACTTTAAGTTTTACAAAGCCAAGTAGATATATATAGATAGATATAAATATCCCTATCTAACTACAGATTGTGCTCCCACTTACAGCAAATTGAGAATGTCTAATTTTACAAATTACTTGCACCCCCCACCACTAAGGCACTCTTTTCTGATCCTTTCCTTCAGTTGTGACTTTACCTATCTTTATTTAGTTAATTAATTCATTCATTCACCTCCTCCCCCTGGACAAGGCTTAGTCTTCCTTTTAAGTCAGTTTTTGGGAAAGAAACAATGAAAAAAAGAAGCAATTAGTGGCCACTTCCTACATTAGTCATAGCTTCCCCCAAGGAAAGCCATTCAACCTGCTGGTCTAGACGGGTTCACATTCATGTTGTTTCCTACATTGGGAAAGTTATAAAAATATGATAAAATAAAGTCTCTTTTGTTTGGTATTGAGTCTCCATTTTGCCAAGAAAGGTTCCTGCAGTCACAAAATCTGTCTCTCCCTCTGTCTATATTTTATTACCTTTTACCTCTCCCTTACTTGCATTTGGATAACACATGAATCAATAATACAATGGTTAAAAGATTTTTTAAAAACAGCAAAATAAATGATTTAAAAAAAACAGCAAAATGTATTATTAATCATCAGCAATAGGAATGGTCTTGCCCTTCCCAGGAAGGAAGAGACAAAAGGCAGAAGAGAGAGAAATAGAGAGTTACCAGCTCTGAGTCCAGACCTCTGTGTGAGTTCAGGAAAGAAAAGGGGAGCACAAGAAAATGCCTGATGGCTTGAGAATCTAGTACTGTCAAGTTTCTCTCACTGTGGCTCCATTTCTTATTCTATGTATTTAAAACTCTGTTAGTCTCCATCGTTGATTATCAGAACCACTTCCTGTGCATCTCTTGCTTCTCTCATGTTCAGCAATTTTCAGGGCAACTGCTCCACCTGACCATGATCCTTTCCAGGCCATGCCAAGTCTCACCCTTGGGTCCTCAGTGCCGCAATTAATGGCAGTGGTAGCTACAGCAGCAGTGACAATTTAGTGGCTCCTCAGTTCTCCTATAGTAATCTCAATTCTATAGGAAGTCTTGCTTTAGTCACTGTCTGGTTATCAGGCCTTGTGAAGGTTGATCTCTTGAAGGTCAAAGAGACAAAGGCTGGTTGGATTTCCAATCTGACCAACAGGCTTACATTTCTAGTATCTATCTATCTATCTATCTATCTATATATGTATGTATGTATATGTGTATATGTATATGTATGTATGTATATGTGTATATATATGTATATATGTGTGTGTATATATGTATGAATATGTATGGATACGTGTATATATATGTGTATGCATGTGTATATGTATATATTACAAACATATGTAATATATGTGTATGTATAATATATACTATATTATCATATATTATATAATTATATATAATATATAAAATATTTCTACATTATTATAAGTAATATATATTTTTATATAATTATTCTTTATTAATTATTATATAATAATTATTATAATTAATATTATACTTGGTACTCAAAAGAGTCTTTCATGAGCCTATCCTTTGAGAATAAATAGCAGTAAATTTGTTCTGGGAAATGCACATACAGAGTTTGCTTAATCAAATGATTACAAAAGTACTGTTTGTCATACTTATCAGAAATGGAAGGACTTTGTATTTTTTGCCAATAATTCCCATGGTGAAATCACCTTCCCCTTCATTTTGCAGAAGAGGAAATTGAGACCAGAGAGGTTAAGACCTCCCAAAGCACAACTAGCTGTTAACCAAACCTGAATCACACTTTGAACCTGTCTCATGTCCTGTCAGCCACACCATACAGTCTCCAACATGCTCACATTCAAAAATTCAACTGTCATTTCCTTATGCTTAAAATGCTCAAAAGCAAAACAAAACACAACTAGTCCACTCCCATGACTCTGATGAGCAGCACGTTTGACCGTGTAGTTCATTTTTCTACCAACTTATTTTTAAGGTCAGCAGTGTTTTTTTCTGAATAGAATCCTAACTTGCCAAGTAAATAGAGAAGATAGAAGTATCATGCAATCTTCTTTTAAAAATGTATATTTTAAATACATTTTGATAGATGTCTTTTTTTAACATTACCATAATTTGCCCAAGAATCTCTTCACCTCCACCTCCCATACAGAAATCCTAAATAATAAATAAAACTTTTAAAAGACAAAGAGAGAGAGAGAGAGGGTGGGGGTGGGCAGCATGGTGAGCATGTTTTCCCACATTTCTTCCTCTCTCACAATGTATTTGCTTATGATAATTTTGCAACAATCACTTCTAATTTTGAGTGTTTTTGTAGTTATTCTTTCCATTTACATTGTTTAGTCATTGTGTATTTTGGCATTACTTCATACAGGTTTTTTTCTGTGTTCCTTTGTATTCATACCTACATCATTTCTTATTGTTCAGTCATTTCAGTCAGGTAAAACTTTTCATTCCTCCTTCTTGTCAAAGACACTACAGTGGTTTGCATTTTGTTATCCAGCTCAATTTACAGATGAGGAAACTGAGGTAGAATTAACTGACTTACCCAGTGTCACCCAGCTAGCATGTATCTAAGGCCAGATTTGAACTCAGAAAGATGAGTCTTGCAGACTTCAACTCTATCCATTATACCACGTAGTTGCCACATCATTTCTTACATAACAATAATATTCCATTTCATTCATGTATATTTGTTTAGTTATTTCCCCATCCATTGACATCTACTCTTTCTAAATCTTAACTATACCCCCCCAAAAAAAGTGTTGCTATGAAGTTTTTGCTGTACATGGAAGTATTTTTTTTTCTTATCAATGGCCTCCTTGGGGTACAAGGCTAGTAATGAAGTATCTGAAGAAACGCAAAGCCATCTCAATCTCTTGATGTGCGTAATTCCAAATTGCTTTCCAAAGAGGTTGTACTGATTCACAGCTCTATCACTAATGGACTATTTATTGTTCCTGCCTTTCCACAATGCATCCAACATGCACTATTACCAATTTTTGTCATTTTTGCTGATTTTTGAGGTATGAATTAAAATTGCTAATGGAGATTTAGACCAGTTTTATATGAATTTTAATAATTTGCATTTTTGAGAATTATGTATTCATATCTTTTTACCACAGTGTATAATCTCTCTAACATTTAATTTCTTCTGCTTCTATACAAACTGTCTATTAAGTTCCAAAGCAGACCTTATGTCTACTATGTAGAAAAAATAACACGTACATTTATAAATTAAGATCACCATTTTTGAGAATCAATGCAAAAGGATTAATTTGAAAGCTTTGATTTAATTTTAATTTATAAATATGTTCATGAACATCAGTTAATAAAACATATATTTTCTTCTGTGTACATAAGCATCCTAAGGATCTTTATACTCAAACTGTAAAGATGAAGAGGTCCAAAGTCAAGTTTTTCAGAGTTCAAGTTTTTCCCAGATTGAAAATATAACTTGATTTTGTATTAAATCTAAACCTTTCTCAAAATATGACAAAGCTCCACAATGCATATACTCTCTAAGAAAATAAGCCTCAAGTTGAAGAGGTTATGATTAACATATAAAAAGGAAAACAAATTTGAACCTTAGAAATTGTGTGTTTGTGTGCGTGTGTGTGTTTGTCCTTCATTGCCGAAGAAGACCATGCCATCAGAGAAATAATGACATGACCTGCACTTGACTTTGTTTTGAGTGAGGGAGGGCTGTGCAGGTCACCAGCCTCACTTCTCCTCCAGAGTCATCTGAATCCAGTGACCAGATATTCATCAGGATGACTGGAGACGATCCAGGATGAGGCAATTGAGGTTAAGGGACTTGCCCAAGGTCACACAGCTAGTGAGTGTCAAGTATCTGAGGTGAAATTTGAACTCAATCTGACCTATCTAAATAAGTAGTATACAATATGACAGTTTAGAATGGCATATTTGGAGCTGAAAGGGACCTTAGAACTCATCATTATACATTTCCCCATATTATGGATAACAACATCAATGCCCAGGGACCTGATGACTTGCTCAAGGTCACCCATAGTTAGGTCTAGGACTAGAACTCAGGTTTTGTGATGTTCACTTTAACGTGATGTAATAACATAAGAATTGATTCAATTACCTTGTAAGGGAGGGAGATATTCCAATTAAAAAGAAAGGGTGGAGGGGCGGAGCCAAGATGGCGGAGTAGAAAGACTCACATATGCTAGCTCCGAACCCATAGCCCATGGATGTCCTCTCAAAAGAACTCCCAACAAATTCTGGAACAGTGGAAGCCGCACAGCAACACAGTGAAGGAGATTTACATTCCAGAGAGCCCTGAAAAACCGATCCCAAAGGTCCATCATGCACCAGATGGGAGCGGAGCCCTGCCCTGCCCTGGCTGCGTGTCACTAAGAGTAGCGAGCAGATCCAAACAGGCTTCAGGGACGGAATCTCCAGCGGCCACGAAGGTCCCTCTACCCACAGACAAACAGGTCAGTGAGAGAGACAGCCTGAGAGGGGAGCGGGGTGTCTCCCAGACTCAGAACCCCTCGGGAGGCAGCAGCAGAGGCAGCAGGTGGCCAGAGGCTCCCAGACCAGGCAGGAGCTCGACAGCAGCTCCATTACAAAAGATCTCTACATAAACCCCCTGAGGGAACTGAACCTGAGAGGCGGCCCTGCCCCCCACCTGAGAACCAGCAGATAAGCTCCCATTGAATAGCGGTCAGGCCTGCTGCCAAAAGCCCTGAGACTGGGGAGCAGCATTTGAATCTCAGACCTCAACCATTAGCTGGGCGGACCTAGGCCTGGGGTGGAGAGGACTCTCAGAAG
>CM053772.1:126647656-126664875 GCA_028658325.1 Potorous gilbertii | reverse complement strand
AAAAAAAAAAACTCTTATATTTCCTAATTTCAGGCTCAATTTTCTTTCTGTTAAAGCATACTTTCATTATGAAAATAAGATCAAGGGAAATCATCGAAAGTCTTTTCAATCACTGCAACATATAGCACGTGTGTGTTTCTCTCTTATTGGCCACATACAATTACAAAGAAATATTAAGATATATTTGGTATGTAAAGCAATATTTGCTGATTTTTTTTATCTTTGTTACCTGATTTAGTCTTTGCTAATATTTTGCACTTAGAAATCAATGCAATATGAAAATTAAAGAAAATAAAAGAAAAAATAGCAAATTTAATAAATTAAACAAAATTATAACACAATAGAAGGACTGGGGAATATTCACAATGCCTACAGCTAAGTATTTTATCAAATACTGACCCTGAAGTTTACATGCTTGGCCACATAATGAACACATGTGACTCACTGGAAAAGATATTGATATCGGGAAAGATTTAAGGTAAAAGCAAAAAAGGGGCAAAGGGTGAGATGAATTAATAGTATCATGGAAACAATGAACACCAACTTGATCAGACTTTGACAGATAGTGGAAGATAGAAAGGCTTGGCATGCTATTGTCCATGGGGTCATGAAGACTCAGACATGACTGAATGACTGAAAAAGGGCAAAGCAGTTTAAACAATTAGAACTACCCAGTAAAGAGCAAGGGTATGGTTATACTTAGTTTAATGGGACACTATCATTTACATATAACTAAATATAGTTTAACCCAGTAGAAAAAAAATGATCAGAACTAGTTATTTTTACTATTCATTCTTGGAATATATATAGTTTTAGAAAGTGGTCAGGACTAGTTATTTTCATTAGTCAGTTATGGAATACAAAATTCTTGGAATTGTTCAAAATCCAGGAATATTCGCACATTCGGAACATTTCAAGAACAAGATTGAATTGACAGAACACTCTACTTTCCATCTGCTGTGTATGATTTCATATGTACCTGTTTATGTACATGTTGATTTCCACATGGGAAGGAGGGCAGAACTGTTTTTATATTTTCATTGTATGCCCAGTGCTTAACACAATGTGAGGCACTTGGTAAGAGCCTAATACATATTTGTTTATTGATCAGTTGATTTGGGGAGAAGATATGAATCTCCTTTTCCTTCTCAAAAGAAAACCAATTTAACTGAAAAAAAAGAAAAAAACCAATAATTTCTTAAGAAAGATGTTTAACAAATTTAGGATATTGGACAGGTATTTAATGTTTCTCCATTAGCTCCACTGTTATGGGTTTACTTTGACATCTTCCGCTAGGGTCCTACTCTGATGGTCCACTGGAAGCATCAGTTGTGTACTCAAAGGTACTACATCATGTCTCATTTATCCTATCAAGCTGAAAAGTTCCAAAAACAGATAAACAGAAGCCTCTACAGCTATAATAGGTGAATTTGTAGGCTCTTATTACCAAAAGGTTGACAGCATGTTGATGAACTTTTTCAGTAACAAGAATCCTTGAAGATCACTAAGTCATTGCTTGGATAAAATCTATATTGTTGGAGCAGGATGTAAAGGATCATGCTAGGGCTAATATTATTTGACTTACTAAAGAAGGAAGCTATACTCACTGAAACAAATAAACCTGCACCAAATTTTGATATTGCCATCTGTCCATATGCACGCAATTAAAACACAAGGCAAGCTGCCATGGCAAACAGGATGGAGAAAAGAGCTGGCACAGTAGTTTAAGTGATGCTAATCTTCATGCCTTTTTACAGTGTATGTTTTCACATTTTTGCCCCCCCATGGATTCCCTGGTCAGCATAACCTGAAGATGGCCTCCGAAGCATATGTTCTTCTGCTTATACAGCTGGCTACAGAGCCCGGTAGCCTGGTGTGTAAGTTTTCAGTTCATTAGACTTGTCATCCTGGGCCTCTGAAGGTTCTCAGCTCCCTACCCTTCAGGGTCTAAGGGTCTGAAGTATTAAATTGACCTATGCCTTCACATTTATTGTTTAGCACTCAATTTTCTACTTTGGGATCAAAAGGTCAACAGAATAAATTTATGTGAACTACTTCAAACACTCTAGGAAGCCAAAGTTCATATTTTTTTTTATTCAATTAGGGAAATACTTGTTCTTTTGATAAAATAATCAAGTTATTTGTAAAGAACAAGAAGCATCACTTCATAGTAAGATAAAATCTTGGATTTTTAAACACTTTGGAGTTCAGTGTGATACTGATGTGGGAACTGGGAAGAAAAAAATATGTTCTTCACCAATGATTCTGAATCAAACTGTTGTTCTTTTTCATTTTTCTGTTTCTTCCTCTTCTTATCTCTTATATACAATTTCCCTTAATTCTTCTCACTCTCACATACAAGTCATAATATTTAACTCAAAAGATTGCTTACCCCAAAGTTTTCTAAGGTAGGAGATAAAGATTTAATTATTCCCTTTCTAAAGTAAGCTCAGAAGTTACAAGTTTTGTTTCATTTTTTTTTTAATGACTTAGGGCAAGCATGACAAAATAAGCAAATTGGCATTAAAACTTTCCATGATTCAGGTCTAAAGTGACAGAGATTTAGAGAGGTGGAGCTTAAGACTCTAGCACATTTGGGGAATCTTACCAACAAGAGGAAATATTTCCTCTGTTGGGAATCTATGTAAAACATACTCCTTGACAGTAAGGCTTAACCTCAGACTAGTATATGTCTTCCTATTTTTTGCTTTGATTGATGCAGATAACTCAAAAGATGAATTACAGTTATTTTTGTGGTCATAGCTATGTTAAAAAATCATTTGACTTTAACATATGCTTTGCAAATCACTTATTTAAGGAGCGATATTTTCTGATACCAAGTAAAAGTTTTTCAAAACTTTTATTGATTTTCTTTTGGTTTTTGCATTATACTCATTGCAAATTTCTGCCTACTGCATTGAATCCTACTTGTGACAAAGAAAAACAGGCAAAAATATCTGATGCAGTGAGTATATCTGAGAGTGTATACAATATTCTGTCCTAACATTTCATTACCTTTCTATTGTGAGAGAAACAATTCATTACCTATTTTCCATGACCTTTATTGATTTTTCAGTTACTTAGAACTTCACTTGATTTTAGTGACCTTTTTTCATTTTCATTGTTCAGTTGCTAAGTATGTTGTTAGCTTCGTTTCACTATGTACAAATCTTCCCTGTTTCTCATATACATATAGAAATATTGCTACATACTCCAATATGTTCACATAGTATGGGTTTATAAGGCATTCTTAAACTGAGAATCCAATTATTTACTATCACAAAGAGTACTGCTATGAATATATATACATATATGTATATAAAATATATATGTATCATATTAAACACACACATATTTTATGTTGGGTCATTGTTTCTGCCTTTGGCTTCTTGGGGTATATGCCTACTTATGGGATCAATGGATCAAAGCATATGGACAGTACAATCTCTTTTCTTATTTCAAACTGATATCCAGAACATTTGGACTGCTTTACAATTCTACCAAAAATTCATGTATTCTTTAGAATTTTTAAATCAGCAAATGCATTAAGTGAAGAAAATTTTTATTAAATATTTCTCATAAAATATCTAACATTAAAGATGTATGAGAAATTGGCACAAATACAGAAACCCCAGGGACATGCCCCAATTGGTAAGAAGTCAAAAGATATGAACACTTTTTCCAAGAAGAAATGAAAATTATCAACAACCATATAAAAGATTGCTCCAGATTACTGAAAAAAACTAACACAATTTAAAAGTTTTACCTCACCCCTCTCCTGTGAATTCTCAGGAATGATTTTATGTTGGATGTGCTGTGAATAAGTTCTAGAGTCAAGAAGGTGAAAGTATATTCTGTCTATGCTGGAAAGATTGATACCTTGGGTTCCAGTATTAATCCCAATAGAATAATATCAGCATTTTGGGATCTCTGATTAAAAGCCCTGGTGGATATAGATATCAGATGAAAATAGTACTAAATATCAGTTGTCTCTCTGTAGAACAAAAAAATAAAAAGGTCTTTAAAGGGACATAGCTCCAGTAATGTTTGGCAGAACTTCCTCAGGGTCATAGAGCTGTTGGAAAACCATGAGGTTAATCTATATTATGACACATAGGAGAGCAGGTGTCCCGGAGCAAATTTCCTACAAGAAGCTATATAATGGAAAGGCAGAGTAGGAAGAGGTAGTTGTAGCTAAGGGACTTGACTGCTCAGATTACTCTAAACATGCATGGACACATAATAATGGCAGATGGGCATTGACTGCCTAGTGGCTATAAGCAGGTAATAGCAAAGGCAATAAGGCCAGGACCAGTTGAGAGTAAGATTTTAATGGGAGGTGGATTAGCCAAAGCCTCAGAGAACAAATTAGACCAAACTAGCAGGTGGTTGATAATTCTTTTCTCTCTCTCTGCTTCCCTAGAACATTTCCAGGGGAACTCCTACTTCTTTCATCTATCAGACAATTGATTTCCAGTTTCCCCCACTGTCTTTGCTACAGCCATACCCAACAACCATATCTGGAATATAAGAATTAATTGGCAGTATGGAGAGAGGACATGGTGGGAAGAGAAGGAAAAATACATATCTGGCTGCAAAGTCTATTGCAGCCTTTTATATCACTTTTGCATGTGTATCTGTGTTTTCTATGCTACTTGACACTGTTAATAAATTATGTGGCCATTAACAGTGATTTTATCAAAGTTTGTCTCAGTTATAAATTTATGATTTGAGACTGAGAAGATAAAAAGCAACACAAATGACTCATTCAGAAATACAAGAATGTTCAACCTTATCGAGCTGCTTAACTTCATGAGTATTTTATTTTATATACTATTCTTTTTTTAACGTTAGTGACTCTGTATTTGGTATGTACTTCCTTTTTTTAATCGTTTTTTTAAATTTTTTATTGATTCATTTATTTATTTGTAGTTCAAAATTCACTTCTACAAGATTTTGAGTTCAAATTTTTCTCCCCATCTCTCCCCTCTACCCACCCCAAGACAGCATGCATACTGATTACCCCTTCCTCCAATTTGCCCTCCTTTCTATCATATCCCTCCCTTCTCTTATCACTTTCCCCTCTATTTTCTTGTAGGGTAAGACAGATTTCTATATCCCATTGCCTGTAGGTCTTATTTCCCAGTTGCATGTAAAAACAATTTTTAACATTCATTTTTAAAACTTTGAGTTCTAACTTCTCTACCTTCCTCCCTCCCCCCCTACCCCATTAAGAAGCCAAGGCATTCCATATAGGTAATGCATGTGTAGCCATGCAAGACACTTCCATAACAGTTATGTTGTGAAAGACTAATTATATTTCCCTCCATTTTGTCCTGCCTTCCCATTTATTCTATTCTCTCTTTTGACCCCGTCCTTCCTCAAAAATGTTTACTTCCAATTACCTCCTCCTTCCATTTGCCCTATCTTCTATCATCCCCCCATACCTCACTTATCCCCTTTTAACTGATCATATGACTTTCTATGAGATTTTGTGCAGGATGCATGAATGTTCAAGGTATTCAGACATTGTGTTTTACTTCTTGCAAAAACTGCCTAATACCTTGAATAAACTGGAGCTGGTTTAAGTTATTTCTGTTAATCCATAGATGGTTGCTAGTTCTACACATAGCAGAACCATAGTGTCTACTTTCATGTTGACACCAACACTATCCTTAAGAAATTTCAGAATTGTTCCCAGGGATACCAAATATAAATGAATGAATGAATGTTTATTAGGCACTTTCTAAGGCTTAGGAATATGCTAAGCACTAGGAATATGAAAATTAAAAGGCAGACATTCTGCTTTTGAAAAACTCACAATTTCATTGAGGGAAATAATATAAAAGGAATATTCAGCTACAGGGAAGTTGTGTAAGTCACAAGGGCACAGAGGTAAGGGAATAGAAAGGCTACCAGGTCCTTAAGCACATCCATAGATGGAGATAATAACGGTGAGAGTATAGAGTGCATAGAGACGGGGCAGAAAGCTAGGTATGGTTGCTGTCCATCCTGTGGAAAGGAATAGTGTTGGCGACTCTCAAAATCTAAAGCCTATAAGCAGAGAAGGAACCTGAATGAGTTCTGTGCTACTAGACCAGGAATGAGAGGGAAGGTAAGGGTCAAGGAGAAAAAGCATCACATGCCCCCATTATCACAGCATTTTCTGCCATATCATCTACCTTCTCTGTCATCTGCAATGGGTTTTGATTCCCCCATGGGCCAGAGGAAGGGGTTAAGAGGAAGTTTAGTCTCCTTAGTAGCAGGTCTTTTTCAGTCAGTCTCTGAATTCCAAGTCATTTTATAGACCGCAAAAGTATTTTCCTAAAATGTCCCTCATAGAATAAATAGAATACAACGATCACTTGATATCGACTGCCTGTCACAGCAGGATATTTCATATTTTCTGTGTTCACCTTCACATCTGTATGGGGTTATATGAATCTGGATGGGACAGATTCATAAGTAACTGATGATGAGGTCAAGCCTACTTTTTGTGGAATCTGTAGAAATTTCTGTACCCAGTTCCATCCCAATTTTCCAGAGGAGACCCAATGAACAATAGCTTCTGTCAGAGCAATTAAGCATTTGTGTCTTCAATGGATTTGATCTTTCAGCAGTCATATGGACTAGAGCTGAAGCAGAAAAAACAATCTAATCTATTAGTCTTATTATAAAGCAGGGTGTTGTGAACTCTAGTCATACACTCATTTGTACTGCCATGTGCAATGCTATTATTTGCAAATCTCTTTCTCAAAAAATTTTCTATAGACTCCTGCCTTTGAGTCTAGGTGACCAGTATAGGTTTCTCACTTTGTTTCTGTGGTCCAAACACACGGCATTGCAAATATAATCAAACTAATTTTCCTGAGTTTGATCTTTCTTTTCACAGACATTCTTCAAAACTTTCGTTTAGCAATAATTCAGTTGTTTACTTTCTTAAATTATGACCAATAGTTGTGCTGACTGATCCCCAAATTTTTATTTGCCTTTGCTCACGTCTACAAGTCATTTATACCATCCACTTACTGAGACTGAACTCTTCCTCTATAGACCTTCATAGTATTGAATGTCATCTGTCCTATATCACAAAATCAAAAGATCTCTCGTTTTTGTGCTGAAGGATCAGAATCACCCTAGCCAAGAACTAGAGTATATTTGGGCAAACTTCATAATACCATTCTAACTGTTCCAAGTACTTGAGATTTTGAAATTTGTTGTGCTCTGATGCACAAAAATGAAAAAGTGGCCTTTCTATGCCTTCTATCACAATGCTCAATTTTTCTCTTTTGACATGCTCTTCTACACTGTATGTAATAATTAAATCACTTTGCAAATCTGAGTTTCTATTGGTTCTTCCCTTGGAGGATGTATGTCCTTTGCAGAAATTTGAGGGGTTCATAATTTTGCTGTGAAATAGAAGGTCTATACTCAGAAGCATTCATGGATGAAGCCTCTTTTCTGCTTTAAGGAAGCTTTTTAATATTTGACTATGAAGTTTTCTCTGTCCTTCTACTTTCTATGTCAACTATGTCTTTTCAGAGCAGGATGAGGCAATGAGTTTCAAATGACTAAATCCAATTGCCCTTATATGAATGATCAACTGTCTCTGGTAACTCAGGAATACATACTGTGTCTAAGCATTGTGCTAAGTACTTGGAATACACAGAAAGGCAAACACACATCTCTGCCTCAAGGAACTCACATTCTCATGGGAGAGACAATATGCAAATCATACATACAAACACATGTTGGAATTTCATGGTTTAAACTTGTCAATCACCATCCCTCCAAATCTTTTTGTACATTTTCTCAATGTTTTTATAATTTTCTTATTTTAAGATTCAGTTTCCATTATGGGGATCAGAAGACCACTTCATGTTTCTGTATCCATTGTTATGTACCATATTTCTAGAATATTAACACCTATCACATAATCAAAATTTGAAAGTTGTATTGGACAAATGCAAATAAATGAACATGTACCAAAAATAACAAAGCATTAACCAATATGCAAATGCAATCAACAATGTAGGCTGCAAAGTAGCCTACACAAAAGCATGCAAATGAAGGCAGTATTAGATGAATAACTGGCATATATAAAGTAATTCCTACAGTATCCAGGAAATCAACGCCATTGGCAAATAAGCAGAAGTATTATCAGTGGTATATGACATTCAAAAACATAGTGCATTCAGAATTCTAAGAAATGTAGTACATTGCACATTAGAAAGGAAAATACTAAAGGAGAAAACAAATTAAAAATAGAAAAGTGTTTTAATTTTTATTTTAACATATGTAAATATCTAGACTTCTAAGAAACAGGTCCACTGAAAAAATAAGAAAACAATTCGTAAATAGAACACCACAGGGGATTTTTTTTTCAGAATAAAAGCAAAAAAAAAAAGCCCAATATTCAGAGGTATTTATCCCTATTTGTGACTCCTGCAGGTCCCTGAAGCAAAACTGCAGTGTGTGTTTGTGTATCTGTGCACATATACAAATATATATGTATATATATTGCATTCATAACTACAATCATAATTTCTATATGTAAGTCATATATAAACATCTAATTTTATGTATTACATATTATATGCAAATCTGTTAAATATATATTTACAGCATTAGAGTATACACTGTTAGGATCAGGTCTTCCTCTACACTCAAATGAGAGCAATAAATTTGCCACAAAAATGGGTCTTAATCAGAGCAATTTACTCCCCTTCCTGATCTAAGGAAATCAGTTATCAGCTTCAGTATCTCCATCTGGTCAAGATAATGACTGTCCTCCTAGCTAAAAGGAAGGCAGGGTTGTATAGATAACAGACTTATCATGTCTGAAATGTTCATAGCTTCATGGATGAAGTATATTTTATGAATTTAAAACATTGTCGTTATTAATTGCCCACTGTCCAGAACAGAAAAAAAATTTGAGTAAGCAGTGGCTTAGCCAAAGGTTGAATTTGCATGCTGGGAAAGGGGAAAGTGACAGGAGGAGTGGGGTTGAGTGGTGATCGTGAAGATTATATTAAATTTCAGTGAGACTGAGATCACCGGTGAAATAGTGTGAAGAAAAGTTCTTTGTCTTATTAGTAAACAAAATCTTTCAGATTCTTTACTAAGGCCACCAACATCCATATATATAAACTTTTTTTTATTATTTTTAAGCTGAACTACTCCTTTTCCTCACAGCACTACATGAAAGCTTTCCCAAGTTGTAAATTTCTTTTCCATAGTTTATATTTGCCTGTCATGAATCTTTACAGTCCATGGGAACTTTGCTATAGACTCTGACATCTAGCATAAATGATGCATTTCCCCGTGACTCATTGCACTAGACGGATTTGCTGTTTAAAGGCATATAATGCCTAATGTCAGTAAGTTAATGCAGGACACTGGAGAACACTAAAAACAGACTTAAGAAAACTATAAGACGATTTGCTTCCAGCATAATATTAAATAGAAAACACTGATAAGGAATTCGATTTATCTTTGTTCAAATTCTGATGCTGTGTCCAATATTGAATTCAATAATGCATTCAAAAATTTTTCCAAGAACTAAAGTAAGGGGATTCCATGGTTTGTTGCAGTTTCTAGTCTCTTGCCTCCCCCTCAAAATAATAGAACATTTATCTTCTCTAATCCTGTGGCATTTTTCTCTTTCTACATGATTTTTATTTTAAATAAGTTTATTGATGCCTTGTTTTTTGTACTACAGCTATTTCTCCTTAACTCTCTTCTCCATTGAAACTTTCCTTGTAATCCCTGCCCCCTAAAATTAATCAAGCAAAACCAAGACAAAGTGACTATATTGGGCGGTATATTTCACAGTCCCCATCTATCATTTCCCATATCAAAGGAGAGAGGTAGGTTTTTTTTTCATCAGTTTTCTGAGGATAAGTCTTTGCATTGCAGTTGATTTTGGCTTTGTTTCCATTGCCATAATCAAATGTCTGCTTATTTCTGTATGTTACATTCATGCAAGTCTTCCCATATTTCTCTGAATTCATCATTGCCATTTCTTATGGCACAATAATATGCCAAAATATTCATATAACTGTTTAGTCAAGATCCAATGCATAAACTTCAACTTTTTTACAGTTTTTTTTTTTGTTCCCACAAAAAGAATTGCTGTGACTCTTACAGTATACAGGAGCTGTTTTCTCTATTTTTGACATCTCTGGAACTTTTGCCCACTACTAGAATTACTGGGTGTGCATGTACTTGAGGAAGTATGTCACAGAATTTGGTGATGGGGAGAAAGGAGGAGTGGACCTTTGTCCTATTTCTAAAAGCTACCAGTTGGTTCGAACTGAAAATTTTGATGGGGTCTCCAGCCAAAAGTCACTCCTAAACCCTTAGAAGTCAGTCCTGGAATCTGAACAGAGAGATGCAGGTAGCCAAGCTCTGAAAAACCAGTAGGAGAAAAAGTTGAGATAGTGATTTTGACAACGCTGTCAGGTGGGAGATAATATCACTTCATATGAAAAAATTGCAGATCAGAGATCCAACATCAGTAGTGGTCTTATTCCATATTTTGTCCTTATCTCTTCACCAAAATAGTTCAGATGAGATGACAGTGAGGTATTCATTTTCTATTATCCATTCTTGCTTGTGTCTTCTATACATGTATAGGCCAAGTTGGTTGATGACTGCAAGTGTATTCTTATCTAAAAATTTGGGGCCAATCATTTAACCTGCCTGGTTCTAGATTCCTCATGAGTAAAACATGGATCAAATGACTTAAAGATTCTTTCTAGCTCTAAATCTCTGCTTTTGTGATCATTAAACTAGTCCTTTCTTTTTTTTCACTGAATGGCTTTATTTTCATCAGTTTCAGCCTTGAATTTTCTATTCCTGCTATCTTTTTGCCTGTAGAATGTTGGGGCATATATTGCTAATACATCATCATCATTACCATCGCTGCCACCACCGTCATCACAGCTAGCATTCATATAGTGCCTACTGTTGCCAAATACTTTGTTAAGAGTTTTACAAATATAATCTCATTTGAACTTCCCCCAAATCCTGAGGTAGGTGCTATTATTAGATAAGGAAAATGAAACAAATAGAAGTTAAATGACTTGCCCAAGGTCGAACAACTAGTAAGTGTTTGATGTTGAATTTAAACTCAGGTCTTCCTTACTCCATGCCCAGCACTCTATCCAGTGTACCATCCAGTTGCCTCCTTATTGTAATAAAATAATTATAAATAATGTCTTTTACTTATTAATAATATATGTTTAAAAATATGCTTTCTTTAAATTTGATCTAATTTATTCTATAGCAGCCAAGGGCTGTATGACAGACTGTAACTTTCCTTGTTCTTTTACCACCAATTCTAACATAGACCTGGTAACTTTACAAAATGTTCCTATCGTTTCTGCCTAGCAATCACTTTTTCCTTGTTGGTGAGAATAGGAGCCAGAATATATCCCCCTTGTCGCTTTTTCTACCTCTTAAAGGATGGAATAATCATTAAGGTAAGCCAAGGCATTATTAACTACTATATTTTGGCAGGCAGAGAGAGCTTCAGCAGATGTCTGGATAAATGAAGTCTGCCTTCAATACAATTTCAAGCCCATATGACACATTTGTGATTTGTTTCCTAAATGCCTGATCATTTTTCCCCTTCTGTCTAGGTTGTAGTGTACTCAGATGAAAGTAATCATGTCTGTTTCTACTTCTGTTCCTTCTTCAGATTCTTGGATTTCCTAATGTATGTATGTCTTCATCAGATGCACTGCTACTTTGCATCCTCACCTTTATCTCCAGTTCTTTTTAAATAAGATGCATTCCTCAAAAACCAGAGCAAATTAGCCCCACTGCATTGGGAGCTCCAGTTCACATTGCTGCCCAAGCTTTGAGGATCTATATAAAAGTAACTGCAACCAGGAAGTTTTATTGCTGGTTCTTTGCTTATAATCTATCTCCTATAAATCATTAGATTATATTTAATGATAATCTTAAAGTTCTATACCAATGTATATGGTATTTAGCTTGTACAGTTCTCTCCTCTTTCACTTTTTTAAAATTCTTAAGCTCTTTTGATTAGATTTTGAAAACTTTCAAATATATATATTTATCAACCCTTATCAATCCAATCCTGAACAATATTCATTTAATTTTAGCTATGGTTCTAATATCATAATTCTATTATTAAACACTATACTATATTCATGATTGCTTTCCAAATATTTCTCTTTCTTCCTTGGAGAGAACTATTTCAATACAGTATGGTGGATGATAGTATCAAACACATATGTAATTTGAAACTTTCACTTGGATATATATGTAGGAATCTTAAGACCATCAAAACCAAAACACATCAAATGTCACAGTGTGCTATCTGCAAAAGTTAAGTATATATGAATATATATTAAGTATTTATGAATGTATATATATATACTTATATATAATATATATATTATTTATTAAAATGAAAATATTAAATATATTTATTATATATTTCAGATATTTATTTATATGACTTTAAGTACACTCTTGTAAATAAAACTGGTTTTCCTTACGCTTATAGGCAAAGTCTTTGATTATGCAAGATGTAATGCACTGACAGACACTGGCTAAAATGTTCTGATTCAAAGATAAAATACAGGAATTTCATTGAACAACTGTTTCAATGAAAAGATACACATATTGAGTTTCTCTTAGCCTGAAATTCATCAAATGGACTTTTTTTCCTACAGCATCAGACCACCAACCTTTATAGATAACACAATATATTTCAAAGTTCATGGATTTCAGTAGAATTTCCTTGATCTCTACAATGTTCAGAAAGATAAAAAAGTAAATAGTATTCATTTGACTTAAGCGTGTTCAGATTAGACCTCCTTTAGTGAAGGAAACTAGATCACCTGGTCCAGAATCTCTGATTTAAAGCCTTTTTCTGCCTTCTTAATTATTGATGGCCTGATGATCTTAAGCAAGTTTCATTGATTTTTCTCATATTTTACAGTTGTAAAATAAGTATCTTTACTTCTTAAGCATCAACTAAATATGAATTAACATCTAGCAATGTAGCTTGTCAAAGCAAGTGTTAATACTGACCTTACATTCAAAGGACTCATCTTATTCATTTCTTTATTTTATATTTTCCTTTTCTTTCCTATTAGACAATTTAATAGGCACAAGATAGCACCCCAGAATTCTTTTAATTAACGTTTCTCCAATTGATAGTGAGTTAGATTTTTTCACATGACTTTGGTTAATTTTGATGACTTAATCTGAAAACTGTTCATATTTTTGATCATTTATCAAGTGGAAAATGACTCATTTTTAGAAATTTGACTCAGTACTATGTTTGAGAAATGGGGCATTTATCAGAGAAATTTGCTTCAATTTTTTTTAACACTTACTATTGCTAACTGTATTTTCCTGGATGCTATCACCCTTGTTTATTCCGTTCTCTGCCTCCTTTCACCCTGTCCCTTCTCAAAAGTGTTTTTTTTTTGTGACTACCCCTTCTCCAATCTGCCCTCCCTTCCATCACTCCCCCTTTCTCTTAATCTCTTCCCCTCTTAATTTCTTGTAAGCTGCAATAGATTTCTATACCCAAATGAATGTGTTATGCCATCTGTAAGCCAGTTCTAATGAGAGTAAAAATCATTCACTCCCTCTCACTTCCCCCATTTTCCCACTACTGTAAAAGTTTTTTTGCCTCTTTTATGTGAGATAATTTACCTTAGTTTACCATTCCCTTTCTCCTTCTCTCAGTACATTCTTCTCTCACCCCTTAATTTTATTTTCCTAGACATCATCCTTTCATATTCAAATCACACCTATGCCCTGTGTCTATAGACAGAGAGATAGATAAATTCCTTCTAACTGCCTTAATAATGAAAAAGCTCTTATGAGTTACAAGTATCATCTTCCCAAGTAAGAATGCAAACAGATTACCCTTATGAAGGACCTTACAATTTCCCTTTTCTGTTTACCTTCCATGCTTCTTTTGAGGCATGTATCTGAAAGTCAAACTTTCTATTCAGCTCTGGTCTTTTCATCAAGAATGCTTGAAAATCCTCTATTTCATTGAATGCCTATTCCCCCCGGCCACGTGTATAAGTGATATTTTTGGTTGTAATCCTAACGGCTTTCCCATCCATAATATCATATTCTAAGTCTTCCAACCCTTTAATGTAGAAGCTGTGAAATCTTGTGTCTTCCTAATTGTAGCTCCACAACACTTGAATTGTTTCTTTCTGACTCCTTCTAATATTTTCTCCTTCACCTGGGAACTCTGAAATTTTGCTATAATATTTTTGGGAGTTTTCATTTTGTGATTTCTTTCAGGAGACGATCAGTGGATTCTTTCAATTTCTACTTCATCCTCTGGTTCTGGAATATCAGGGCAGTTTTCTTTTATAATTTCTTGAAAGATGGAGTCTAAGCTTTTTTTTAAAAATCATGGTTTAAAAATCAATTTTTTTTAAATCAAGGTAATCTAATAATTTTTAAATTATTTCTCCTGGATCTATTTTCCCAGTCAGTTTTTTTTTTCCTATGAGATATTTCACATTGTTTTTTGTTTCATTCTTTTGGTTTTGTTTTATTACTTCTTGATTTCTCATGAAATCATTAGTTTCCATTTGCTCCTTTCTAATTTTTAAGGAATTATTTTCTTCAATGAGTTTTTGTACCTCCTTTTCCATTTGGTCGATTCTAATTTTTAAGTTCCTTCATCGAATTATTGTGCCTCTTTCCCCCTTTGGTCAATTCTGCTTTTTAAGGCATTCTTCTCCTCATTGGCTTTTTGGACCTCTTTTACCATTTGGCCTGGTCTGTTTTTTAAAGTGTTATTTTTTTTAAGTATTTTCTTTGTCTCTTTTAGCAAGCTGCTGGCTCATTTTTCAACACTCTCATTTCTTTCAGCATGTTTTCCTCTATCACTCTTACTTGCTCTTCAAAATCCTTTTTCAACTCCTCAATGAACTGAAACAAATTCATATTTTTCTTAGAAGCTCTGAATGTAGGAACTCTGACTTTTTTTATCATCTTCTGAGTGTGTGTTTTGATCATCCTTGTCACCATAGTAACTTTCTATGTTCAGAATAATTTTTCTTTTGTTTGCTCATATTCCCAACATATTTATAGACTTTTATCGCTTTGCTAAAGTAGGATTCTCTTTCTAGGGTGCAGGGTTCACTGTCCCAAGTTTCAAAGGCTTTGTGCAGCTGTTTTCAGGCATACTTCTAGGGCTCTGTAAGTTTCAATTCTTCCAAGGTGGCATGATCTAAGGAGAGGTTTGTTTACTACTCTCCTGGCCTGTATTCTAGTCACAAGAATTCTTTTCTGCTCTGGAATTTTGAGGAAGGACCCTGTTTCACTGTGGTTATAAGCTCTGATGTACTAGTGCTCCTCCTCACCATGAGATTGCCAAATAGGAACTTGATCCCAGTCCTCCAGTCTGAGTATGGACAAAGCAACAGAGTTCTGCCTCAGTGCAAGCACAGATACCCCTCTAATAGCTTTCTGACCAGTCATTTGATGCCCGTACTATCCTTAGGCTAAAGCTCTGGACTGAGATTCTACCACTGCTAATTCAGATTCCGAAGGACTGCTCCTGAAATTAGGTCTATGCTGGGACTGCCTGCACTGGACTGTGCTCCCCTCTCACCTAGATGTGACAGACCTTTTCTGCTAATTTATAAATTGTCATTGTCTGTAAAACTGTTTCATGCTGTCCTGTTCTGTTGCTATAGGAATTGTTTTATGGCATTACTTAAAGGTTACAGAGGGATTTTAGGAAGAGCTAAGGCAGGTTGCTGCTTTTTCTCCTTCATCTTGGCTAACTCCCAGAAAATGATGTTCTTAAGAAGATTACTGATTAATCAAAAAATTCAAAAATATATGCCCTAGGACATATACTGAACCAAAAGTACACAGCAAAATGTAACAGCTATGATTACTGACTTGTTTTAATTCTATTACTTGCTAAGCTAGGCTTTTAAGGAAAAAAACATTAACAGAAAATCTCCAGTCACTCATTCCCCCTGCTATCCTGTAAATAAACCTGAAGTATCTGCTTGTGTTTAAGTTAATAATTTAAATAGGCAGGGGGTGTGGAGCCAAGATGGCGGAGTAGAAAGACTCACATATGCTAGCTATGAACCCACAGCCTATGGATTTCCTCTAAAAAGAACTCCCAACAAATTCTGGAACAGTGGAAGCTGCACAGCAACACAGTGAAGGAGATTTCCATTCCAGAGAGCCCTGAAAAAATGATCCCAAAGGTGCATTGCTCACCGGATAAGACCGGAGCCCTGCCCTGGCCACGTGTCACTGAGAGAAGTGAGCAGATCGGAGCAGGCTTCAGGGATGAAATCTCCAGTGGCCACAAAGGTCCCTCCACCCACAGATGCACAGGTCAGTGAGAGAGACGTCTGGAAGGACTGAGAGGGGAGCGGGGTGTCTAATGACTCGGGCCCCCTCGGGAGGAAGCAGCAGAGGCAGCTGGCAGCCAGAGGCTCCCAGAGCAGGCAGGAGCTAAGCAGCAGCTCCATTACAGAAGGTCTCTGCATAAACCCCCTGAGGGAACTGAGCCTAGGTGGTGGCCCTACCCCCACCAGAGAATCTGATTTAATTGTACCCTGAATAGCAACCAGGCCAGCTGCCAAAACTCCTGAGGCTGGGGAGCAGCATTTGAATATCAGACCCCAAGCACTACCTGGGTGGAACTAGGCAGGGGTGGAGAGGACTCTCAGAAGTCAAGTAACTGACTGAGAAAATGCCCAGAAAAGGGAAAAAAAATAAGACCATGGTAGGTTATTTTCCTGGGGAGCACATGATTGTGTCATTCCTCTCTGACAAAGAAGAAAACTGCTTACCATCAGGTAAAGACATAGGAGTCAAGGCGCCTGTATCCCAAGCATCTGAAATAGATATCCAATGGGCTCAAGCCATGGAAGAGCTCAAAAAGGATTTTGAAAATGAAGTTAGACAGGTGGAGGAAAAACTGGGAAGAGAAATGAGAGAGATGCAAGAAAAGCATGAAAAACGGGTCAATACCTTGATAAAGGAGACCTAAAAAATGCTGAGGAAAATAACACCTTGAAAAATAGGCTAACTCAATTGGCCAAAGAGGTTCAAAAAGCCAATGAGGAGAAGAATGCTTTCAAAAGCAGAATTAGCCAAATGGAAAAAGAGGTGCAAAAGCTCACTCAAGAAAATAGTTCTCTGAAAATTAGAATGGAACAGAC
>CM053772.1:126606578-126647156 GCA_028658325.1 Potorous gilbertii | reverse complement strand
GAGCCATCTGGATCCAATGACCAGATACTCATCAGGATGACTGGAGATGACCCAGGATGAGGCAATTGGGGTTAAGTAACTTGCTCAAGGTCACACAGCTAGTGAGTGCCAAGTGTCTGAGGTGAGATTTGAACTCAGGTCCTCCTGACTCCTAAACTGGTGCTTTATCCACTGTACCACCTAGCTGCCCCACTTAATGCTAAACATTGTGCTAAACAATGAGGATACAAATACAAAAGGAACATAGTACTATCCTCAATGAGTTAACATTTTAGTGGGAGCTGGGTGGAGTGTGTAACTTATATATATCAGTGGCAGTCAGGAAAGTCACCAAGACAGCACAATGCAGCATTCCACTGACATAGTTTCTGCAGAAGAATGGTCAATTTGATAGCCTTTTCGTTCATTCTATAGTTTTTTTTCTGATTTTATCCTGTAAATCACTTGCTTTTTCATAATTGTTTGCTTATTGCCTCCCACAGAAGACTGTGTGCTTCTTGAGGGCAAGGATTTTTCTTTTTATTCATTTTGTACCCATAGGGGCTTACATAGTGCCCTGGCATTTAGCAGATACTTAAGAAATATTTACTGAAGATACTGACACAAGGCCATAGGAAGTGCAGAACTGACAATCATAGATCCTTGTAGTCAGGGTGTCTTGGAGGGTGGGGTAGAACTGTAGCAAAAACCAACTGGATTGAAACACAGCAAATGATAAGAAATGTACCTACTTCTGTTCATTGCAGAGGTGGTGGATTATGGAAGTTAGACCTTATATATACTGTCAAACTTGATTGATCAACTTGGTTTATTTTACTGAAATGTTTTTCCCTTCTCCCTACTTTCTTTCCTTTTCTTTCTTATAAGGCATGCCTTGCTGGGCAGAAGGGGAGAAGAATTAAATATGCAAAGGAAGGTAAAGTAAATATAAAATGTATCACTAAAATATGTTAAAATATATTACCTTGCATAGGTATAGGCTCTGAAAATCCCCTTGAACTCTCCTTGAACCTTCCCCACTGGATCTGGCTTTCCCTCCAGGCCATTAGCTTTTCTTTATCCCTATGGCCAAATCTCTGTTACCTCCAGAGTTCCTTCCCCTACTTCCTACCCTTGATCCTATCAAAATCCCATTTTCTGGGTTACTGGCCACTCCCATCAAGATCTTCCCAAGATTCTACCTCTTGACACCCCAGGCTACTGACAACTCCCATCAAGACCATCTCTGAAACCCCCACTCCCCCAGACTACTTGGCCACCCCTGCATTCTTCCCTCGGTCTTTCTGTATATAAGTTCCATCTTGCCACCATGAAGGGGCTCAGAGTCATTCTGGCCCACTTGTCAATACAAGTGTCACAAATGCTCAGATTCTATCTAGCCTGCTTACATTAGAGTTACAAAGGCTCGAGGTTCAATCCGACCCTCTGGTATTGCCAGAGATAACAAACACTCAGATTCCTTAAGAGTCTACTCAATATGGCGGATCTTTAATGAACTTATTATACTTTAACTGAAAGAAGTCTTGGATAGAATTTGTTCAGGCAGGATATTCAGGCAGGTTGGTATTTGGGGTCCTGAGCACCCTAAACCTCAACACTTGGATTAATACTCTGGGTTCCCAAATGTCTCTACTTAACTGCAAATGTCCTTCAGATGTTTTCAACCACTGTTAGCTTAGAATAGATTATTTACCAAATCACCTAGCAAGAAATACATAGAAAAGAGTGGGGTGGAGTGGGATGGAGAAGACAGGATGGATGGAGGTTTAGGAGGAAAAGTGAAGAAAGACAGGGAAGAAAGCAAACTCAACCTAATTCATTTTTCCCTAGGTCATGTCTTTGCCATCTCTTGTCAAGATGTTTTCTAATCATAGTGTCCCTGAAATGTTCCTTCTGCTTTTTAAGGACAATCTACACAAGGGCATACTAAATGAAGTGGTCTAGGGTGTAAGGGTCCCCAGGAAACCTGGCCTTGGGGGCCAAAAGAGTCAAAAGATCAAAACTTTGAGTGACCACAAACTTTCTATAATTCCTGTAGGCCTTCATCAGAACCACAAAGGGAGTTATTTCAATCCAAGAGGTCTGTAGACTAATTTAGTTTTTTTAATGTTGCAAAAGCAAATGTCCAAACCTAGAAACACAGAAAGTGGCATAAAAATCATTTTAAAGGCCAATTTAAGAGCTATATTTAGCTTTATGACTTTTCTACTCACAGTTCTTTGGTTGATCTATGAGTAATCACACAATTTTTTTTAACATCATTAGCATCCTATTGTTGGTTCTCTACACTGTTCAACTCACTGGTATTTTTCCATTAGTTTCATCTGTTCAGTCTCTTTTATATTGTAGGATATGAGTCAGGTGAATTGCTAATTCTCTAAAGATAGGAGCCTAGCACTCTTTACTAGTGCCCATTCTCTGATGCCTCATTGATTTGTGGATGTGACCCTGAGTTTGCAAGCCTGTGCTAGAGGAGCTCAAAGTCATCCTGCCAAGTTGGAAGGGCTTTGATTAGCTCCTGGTGACAGTATCTGTGGTTGTTTTCTGATAACTAACACAGTTAGGTACATAATGGTTCCCTATTGTATTTTAAAAGGCATTTTTTATTCTTGCCCACAGAAATCTCTGAGGGTCATCTACTTGGTAGAAGGGTTACAATCTTCATCAAACTACAATGTACTTGGGTTTAGTTCCTAGCTCTGTTGCTTACTGGGCAAGTCACAGCCTCTCTGGTCTTCAACTTCCTCATCTGTAAAAAGATCAGGTTGGCCCCTAAGGCTTTTTCCAGCTCAGAATTGACGATCCCCAATGGATGGGCCCTCATACTAATGATATCAGTTTGCAGATTGAGAACAAAAAACACTCTATTTCTTTGAGAAGGGGAAGAAGGCTGTGGATCTAAATAGATATTATGCAGCAAATAGGAAGAACAGGAAAGTGAAAAAAAAAGACCATGATGGTATGACTCACAGTTTAAACTACAACAGCTATGCTAGCCAAATAATGAAAAATAACAGCTTTATTTGCTATGGAAGCACTGGTGAACCACTCATTCATCTAGCTCACAAAGGTGAATCCATCATTCTGTTAGCAGTGTTCTGTAGTAGACTTCTTCACAAGGGGCTTACATGTCATGCATCAGAGATGCTGCTAGCATCTCACAGCAGGGTGCTGGACCAAACTTGGCTGTTCATTAATAGAAGATTACGAAACATATAGCACATTGGACTGACTTAAATTAAATAAAGTGATTTCATTACCCAGAACAGGTGTAAAGAACACCTGAAGAGAATTTTTTAATATTTCTGTTAGATCTCAAGATGCATAATGAGACACGCATTTTTAGGCCTGGCCAATGTGAGGAATTGTTTTATTTTACTATTAATATTTATTACAAGGGTTTTTTTTTATTTTTTTCTTGGATGGTTGGGGTGAAAGGGAGAGAACATAAATTCCTGTTAGCTGAAAAATTAAATTAAAATTTAAAATTAAATTGATTTACAGGAGCCTGGGCATTTCCAAGCAAGGTCCCATCTATAGATGTATGATCTGCTCTGGTTTTGTTGTCAGTTGTTTCAGATGTGTCAGATTCTACATGACCTGATCTGTGTGCTTTTGTTTTTTCATTTGTTTTTGGTTTTTTTTGGATAAGATATTGGAATGGTTTCCCATTTCCTTCTTCAGCTCATTTTACAGATAAAGAAACTGAGATAAATGGGGTTAAGTGACTTGCTCCAGGTCACAGATCTACTATCTAAGGCCAGATTTGAACTCAGGAACGTGAGTCTTCCTGATTCCAGGTGCAACACTCTATCTATTGTGCCATCTAGCTTTTCTGTAGACCTATAGCTCTGATTAATATGCACCTCACCTCAAGAGGATGCTCCTAGACATAGTTGTACCAGGGCAAGCAGTCAGTGGTTTATATAAATGGTAAGAGACCTTTCTAAAAGAGTAAATAAGGATTTGGAACCTAACTCTTTGAACTTCCTGAATAACAGAGGTAGGCTCCTTGGGGGAGAGGAAGGGAGAGAAGGCATGACAGATCTGGGGTGGGGGATGGGTGACAGAATTGGAGTTTCTGAGTAGAAATGGAATCTACCTGCATAGGGAGGATGGCCCAAGACGTTGTATTCTTTATGTAGCATCTAAGCAATCATGGGGGGAGAAGGAACACATACTTAACAGGACAATCCCCTTGTGCTGAGCTCTTCCAGGGATTTTCATGAAACCACATGGTGTAATGGATCTGAAATCAGGAAGTCCTGTGTTCAAATCCAATCTCATACATTTATTAGCTATGTGAACCTGATTAAATCACTTAGACTGGACAACAATAGGTCCCTGCCCAGGCTCCATTTAATGGATGGCTTAGAGTGATTATCAATAGTAACAGTTTCTGTTTCCCTCCTAGTGTGATTTAGTTATTTTTTCTTTTGTTCAAAGGACCATTCCCTGACTCCTTAAAGAGGTCTATTCACTCAATGGGCATTACCTCCCTCTAAGTGAGTACCTGAAAAGGTCAGCCTAAAAAGACCAAGGTGTCCCATTGCATCCTGGGTCATCTTCAGTCATCCTGATGAATATCTGGTCATTGGACCCAGATGGCTCAGGAGGAGAAAATGAGGTTGTTGACCTGCACAGCTCTCCCTTACTCAAAACAAGTCAAATGCAAATCATGTCATCATTTCCCTGATGTCATGGTCTTCTTCAAAAACGAAGGATGAACACAACGGCAGCAACCCTGGTCAAATCACTTAGATGCTATCTGCTTCAGTTTTCTCATATGTAAAATTGGATTAATAATACCACCTACCTCTCAGGGTTGTTGTTAAGCTCAAATGAGATAATGTTGGTAAAGTGGTTTGCAAATGTAAGAGTGCTATATAAGTGCTAGCTATTGTTTTTATCCACAAAAATATGAATTATTATTCATGGTAAGAAATATTGTTATTATGGATAGTCATTCTTCCCTTTGTATATCCACACAGAAATGTGGACCTGAAGTTCTCTGCTCCCTCCATCATGGCAAATGAAGATGTCTCTGAGTTGATTTTTCCACTGACACACATTTTTAGACTTGGCCAATGTGGGGATTTGTTTTCTTTTACTATTAATATTTATTACAAGGTTTTTTTTCTTGAATGACTGATGTGACAAGGATAGAAAATAATACCCTATTAACTGAAAAATTAAATTAAAATTTAAAACCAAATAAATTGATTTACCCCCAGGGCCCTGAGCATTTTCAGCAAGGTCCCATTTATAGACACATGATCTGCTGTGGTTGGTTGTTCAGTTGTTTCAAATATGCTCAACAATTCCTCAACTTGTTCCTGCAAAGATGCAGAATAGGAGAGTTTGTCATTAGGAGAGCAGGGAGAAACCCAGAGTTCTGTCTGGCTTGGAGTATGACTCTTTTTGCAGTGTGCATAGCTCCAGGAATGTTGTGCAAGACAAGGGATTCCCTATTACTGAGGTTTATCAACTTTGTTTAAAGTACCCTCTCTTCCTGCCCCTCTTTCCCCTTGAAGTTTCTGTGTATTTATACAGAGACTCACTCAGGAACAAAGAGATTATCTTGGCCTTCACACAGTGATATACACTTTCCCCTTTGGCAATTACAATACCCCCTCTCTACTCCCCTCCCCTGCTTTATGAAAGGTCTTAAGGTAGACTCTATCAACTTTGGCCATTCTTTCCTGGATGAAACCATTCCAAAGGGATCTAAGTTGTACAAGAATCTAAAACGTACTCGAGTCAGTGGATGAGATGAATAAAATTCCATGGAGTAGGATGTCATGTAGCAGCCACCCAAGTGACTTCAGATATAACATAATATAACATAACATGACATGACATGACATAACATAGCAACATAATATGACATAATGCAGCATAATATAACAAACATAGCAACATAACGTAATACAATTCAATATGTACATACACTTGCATATCTAGATATATTGCATATGTAGACATACAAATATATTTCAAAAATTGATCATTTCTGATTTGAGGAAAGTCTATAAGGAAAGAAAGAAGAGATTCAACAGTCTGAGGAAAAACTTAGAGTAGCAAGTCTGAGGCTTAGGCTACTCCTATAGAAATTCTCATACATAGGGTAGCTTAAAGCTGTCCTTAACCTTGCTTCCCCTTCTAACGCTGTTTTTGCCTTCTCTCAAAAAGTCTCGTTATCGACTTTGAAAGTTCTTTTGCAGAACAAAAATGTTAATATGCTCTCATTTTGCAGAAGAAAAGAGATGAAGATTACATATATAAACTGTATATTAACTTGAAATAGGGTTGTAATGGAAATTTATTGTCCTGTCAGTAGAGAAGACTGACAAATAGTAGGACATAAAATGCCAAAAGTTGTTGGCTAGAAACATTAATACCTATAATAAATCACTTTTTTTTCAATCCAAGGAGCAGTAGTTTCCCATTATTTAAAAGGAAAAAGAAAGAAAAAAGGGAAAAAAGAAAAAAGTAAGAAAGAAGGGAGCAAATTTCATGCCCTTATTAAATTGTCTTCTGAGCTTTTGCTCAAAATTCTTGTGTTAAATTCACAGAACATTGTGAATTTCCTGGTTAAAAGCTGATGTTGGAAATATGGAGCTACTAAGGAGACCTGAAAAAACCAGAACAAAAATAATTTTGTCCAGCTCTCATCTGGACAAGAATTTCCTCTCTAATGCATTTAACAAGTGGTCAATCATTCCTTACTCGAAAATCTTTAGTTATGGGGAGGCCATTAAACTCCTGTTTATCTGAAAATAAATAAATAAATATATATATAAGAACAAATTAAAAGTTTGTTCCAGTCCATGATATTCGTGGAATCCTCCTGTTTATCACTGAGATGATTGCAGCAATAGAAATAAAAACTCTGGTACCCTTCCTTGTATGGTGGCTACTCATGCTCATTCCTTACGTCTTTACCTTTTGTTGTATTAGAATTCTCTGTGCTACAAAGAGTCATCTAGAGAAGATTTCTTGACTTAAATTAGGGGAGAATTTGTCTCCCTTCCAATTTGAAGATTGACTCCAGACTGAAAATGGTGAGGACCTCTGGGAAAAGTCTGTATCTTCCCTGAAAAATTAGATTTTCTTCTGCTTCAGGCTGTAAGCTTGAGTTCTTGTTCTAGACTTGTCAATTCAGGCATGTCCAGTGGTCAGGATCAAGATAGAAATGAATTGAGGCATTTGTAGACCATCTCACATTTAACAAAAGATAACATTTAAAAATAGCATAGAAAGGATCTTTAGTAAGCCTTGGTTCAGGTAGAAGTAATTCCTCTGATTTACAAATGGAGATGCAGACACATAGTAAGGAAGATGTGTTAGCTCATAGGGCAGTAGGGAGTCTTTCATATCTGATGAGCCCTGACTCTTCATGAGTTGATTTTCCTAACCCAGCACCCTAGGTAATCTCCTTGGGGTGCCATTCACAGCCAGTCTTCATCAACAATATATTAAAATGACATAACACAGTGTAAAGCATCACTTGACAGACCACTTCAGTGATGACAGGTCTAAATTACATACCTGAATCACAGCAGTTTCTGCATATCTATAGAACACAAGCACAAATGTGTAATAACCAAACAAAGTACTAGCTACATCAGTGACTCCTCAGATTAATAAAGCATGCATACAATGTTATGTATTCTTCTAAGCTTAGAAGAACTAACTTATTTATAGTGCATATGGGCTACTAACATAGACGCAAATATATATGAATAGCTGGAGGTTCCAATAGTACACCAAAAATACGCAGTAATTAACCTATTCATCTATAAACACATGCACTTACATTTGTTTATTTGTAAATGTTGGTAGTAAATATTAATACTGTCATCTAGCTTCATATATAATCACTTTTTCAGTTTTCCCTATATCATGCCAGTCTAGCCACCGGTCAATTTGCTACCTGCTAATCTGTGTCAGCCATATACCTGAGCTATTAAATGATATAAAGTGATTCTAGTCTTCCTAAGAACCATAGTCCTGCCTTGCTTAATCTGAATTTTTGGAGGCTCAATCTGACTAGTATGCAGTATGAGGTACTTCTGCATCCTAAGAGTTCCTAAGACTGAAGTTCTAGGCAGGAAAAGTATTTATTTTCTCAGTGAAGTCATCTTTCTCATTTGCCCTGGTTGTTAGGTTATAGACTAATTCTTTTTTTTCAATTTGAATATCTATTTCCAAGCCATTGTTTGATTCAGAGTCTTTTCACAGCTGGTACTTTTCTTTAGAATCTGCTGTGTAGCTGTTCATCAGTTTCTACCTGCTCATCAGGGAGTCCAACTAACCTTCTCAAAGGCAATAAGTGATTGTGGTGAATGGTCTTTATGGGGCCCCTGCCAGTCCCTGCAGACAGGCAAGTTGCCCAATTCTCCACAAGAAGGCATGGATCTTTCTATCAATCAGCTAACTTGCAAGCACCGCAATTTCCCAGCAAAACTCTCACCTTCTTGAGGGTCTTGACAGTGAAAGAATACATCATACTCTGTTTTATTTCATAGCTCTGCTGAAGTTATAGCTACCTGACAAGCTTGTTTCAGTTTTTCTCTCAACTGAGATAATGTACTTCAGGGACTCCAAAGCACTTGTGAATATGTAGGTATGGCTCTGGTCCAAACATTAGCAAAAATGGTATAAGGCCTGTGTCATCATTCCTGATGGAAATGTCAGTGTGCACTAGAAACGTCACATGTAGAATCTATGGAGATTTTTCTTCTGAGATAGACAGGGCATCTGCATCTACATTAGTTTCCCTTGACCCAGAGCATTTGCTGAATTTATAGTTGGCTAGTGTTACTGCACAACTCTGGCAAGCAGCCTCTCATTTGGCATTGACCAAAATATGTCATTGGATCAGGCCACACCTGCAACTGATCCACACTTAACCTTTGAACTTCCTAGTGCTGGTAACTCACAGAACCAAGATCTTCCATATGCACTGTCTCTCCCTTTTGTATGTGAGCTCCATGAGATGAAAGACTATCTTTCTTTTCATTTTGAATTCCCATCACTTAGCACAGCACTTTGCACAATGCTTTATTCATTCATTCCTTCCCTTATTCCATTATTGTAGAATTGAAAATAATAAAATTTTTCCATGATCCATTTCTGGTGTTTGAATAACCTGTGTTCTTGTAGTGTTCACTGTCAACCTCTCATCTCCTGTAGGCCTCTGCTTAGGCTGCATGGATATTCAAACCCTACAGGTATTGAGTACCAGCTTGCAGTTTATTGTATTTCCCCCTTACCTTGAATAGGCAAGAGTTAGTTTCAGACCGACACTCCTTTAAGAGGTGGTACACCTGAACATCCCACAGTGCACACTGTCCTGTTACTGTCAAAAGCTTCATTTAGAAATGTTAAGCTCAGTCTGAGGTATCCCAGCTAGGAGTCATTTTTATGATAAGCACAAGCCCTTTCAAAGATTATAAAGCTCTTTCCCCTCAAATGTCTTTTATAGAATGACTGGAATACAATGGTCCTTTCACTTCCCTGTCCGGCCATTCCATATCTTCGGTCTTCACCATCACCTTTATATGGGGTATTATAAGTCTGGGTGGTGTAGATACCTAAGGAATTGATAATCAGGTCATACTATTTTGGAGGACCAGGGAACCTCCTTCTTATGCCCCATCTCACTTTCCCAGTGCTAGTACATAGACCTCAACTTCCTTCCTTCCTTCCTTCCTTCGTCCTTCCTTCCTTCCTTCCTTCCTCCCTTCCTTCATCTGTGCATTTGCTTGTTTGTTTATTACACCTGTACTGTATTTTTATGAATGCTTCCAACCTGCACGAGGCCATCTATAGCTGAAACAGAAGACATTTTTGCCTTTCTGGTTGTCTCCTGAGGGTGGTGTTTATAAAGCAAGCTGTGAAGGTTTTTTTCTCCTTCTTCCATTACCTTTCCAAGTGGAAAGAGTCTATGTGTAATTCTCTCCATCAAAGTTTTCAGAGGGCTTCTGCCTTTGAATTTGCATCTGTCACAGACTTTTTTCCTCCATAGCCCACACACTAGCACACATTCTATAGTTATTCACAGATGGGGTTTTCCAGTGGGAATTATCCTTAACCACTTTGTCATTGTTCTTCATTATGTACATAAAGTTTCTGTCTACTTGTCAGTTCCATTGAAGTTTTCAGTTACCTAAATGTATTCTTGTTACGATATTTGACTATGTGTCAAGGCTCTGCATTCTTGGTCCAATATGACTGAGTTCTCTTTATTAAATGTTGCTCTATCATTTTCTGTCCTTTTTTATCATACATATTATAAAGTCAAGGGGCTTTTCTCTTCCTCTCTGTTAAAATGTAGAATAAATAAATGTGCCAGATATTAGACAAAGTTGTTTCCCCTCTACATTAATCCTTCCCTAGTTTTTGTGAACAAATCCACCTTGTAATTTCAGGTTTCACAGACCTCGAAACTCTTACAGACCCCAAAGATGGTCTTCTGAGGCACCTCAATAATTCATTCTCTTTCCTAGGTCAGACACCTGCTAATTTCATAATGCTTCTGACACATGGGTAATTCAAACTCCCTAGGGTTATTTCCTAGGAGAACATGGGTTTTTCTAGAGAAATTTTCTAACTTAGGTAAGCAATATCTCTCAGATATGTGAAATATGACCTCAGTCTTGCCCCAGATAGTGTTTTTCTGTCTGGTATATGGACCTAGCTTCAGGCTAATCCCAAGAAGAGATTTCTTTTCTGGCATAGAGAGCTTCTGTTCCACTCACAGATAAACTATGTCTTTTAGCAATGAGACCTAGTTGTGACACTTCCCACAAGTGAACAGGTGAACTATATTTTATTCCTGACTGAAAGAATCCCTTCAGTATCCTTGCTGCTGGATCCCCTGAATTTCAATTCCCTGACCTTTCTTCCTCAAAATATGGTGCATAGTTTAGTCCTCCAGAGCTATTTTCTATTGTCAATGTGTTTCTGATCCAATAGATTGGATAATTCTAGAGTGAAATCTGCAGACCTGACCTTGCTGTGACTTACTTTACAACCTCAAGCTTCTTTTATCTTCCCTTTCAATGTCATTATAATGTCCTCTCGCAGTCCTCATCCTCTCAACACAAGGAGATAGAGGATAGCTGAGATGAATGCTTTCAGGATGGTAAAGAAGTTATTCTGATCTAAAGACCATTTAGAGCTTGTGACTGCTCCAAGAAGACACATTCCCCTTGTCCTCTTGCCCTACAGGAAGGAAAAGGCTAAATTTCCCTAGAAGTAAAAAATGTGCAAGCCTCCCTTAAGGGAACCTAAAAATGTACTGCTGCCAACAACAAACAAGAGAAATCACAACCTTGTGGGTTTGTGGAAACAAAAGACCTACCCCAATTCCCTGCAACCACTTCTATACCCAATCCTGGGAGCAACTGGAAGGAGGAAAGATTTACATTCTCTCTCTGACTTGACTGAGATGGTAGAGTGATGAGTTGGGAGGATAATCAGTGCCACCCTTGATGTCATTGCTGCCACCAGTGTTCTGATTGGGAGGTAAGATGAATGATAAGGAGTCACATTGAACCATAGCAGAAAACACTGTCACTATTCTGGTTAGCCAAATGGACAATGATGACATGTTCCTCTTTTCCCTCTCTCCCAGGAGAGCATCTGTCTGTTTCTAAGCTTACACCTATTTGTTTAAAGCCCATTTTACATTTCTGGCCACCAAGATTTTAAAAGTTGGCATTAAAATAAAACTGTGGTTAATCTAATCCATTACTGGTCTACTTTTATTTCGTTTGCTCAAAGACAGCTGAGGGAAAGGTTATGGTTGGCTTCCCAGAGAAAGAAAAGCTTCTCTTTCTAATTTGTGGGGATCACCAGCTAGGGATTTGATCTGAATCAAAGAAATTTTTACTGATACCTATTACTTTGGCTTCACCAAAGCAAGGAAAGTATGAAATGAATCTAGATCAAAAAGAAACAGAGAAACAAAATGATCCAAGTATGTTCTGGTGGGAGGAGGAGTCTTTGCAAAGAAAAGTAAGAGAAAGAGCATTGGGCAAATTTTCCTTCACATGGTTCCACTCCTAAGACATGTTCACAAGAAACCTCAATGACTAGAAAGAAAGATAGAAGGAAAGAAGAAAATGTAAGCACTTATTGTATGCCAAACACCTTGCTAAGCATTTGGGATATAAATGCAACAAATAAATGTAATCCTTGTCCTTCAGGAGATTATAGTCTAACAGGATGAGACACAAGGTATAGGGGAATGGTGATGGGAAAGGAATAGTTTGCTCTTGATAGTTAAAGGGATGATGGGCATGGCCATAGAGCAATACCTTGACCATTATTCCAGTACTGAATAGCAATTGTATTAGAAAGGTTAAATATGCCCAGAAAAAGTAGTTGGATGTTGGCTGACTGTCAAGAAGATGGTCGGTGAGTAGGTAGTAAAGGGAAACATGGCTGGAGTCTTTCCGAAATAGCTAGCCAGAAAAGACAGTCACCAGACAGGACAGTGGAACCTCAGGGTGTTAAGTAGAGTGAAAGTCACCCCTAGAGAGGGGATGTTTAAGTGAACCAGAGTGGAAATATCTAGTGGTCCTTTCTTCACCCAAAGTGTTCCACTACCGTAAGACTTCTTTTTATTTTCTTATTTACTTCCAAAATTGGAAAACCTTTGTGAATTTCTAACTCAAAAGCATCACAATAGTTTCCAAGCAAATTATTCTCTATAGGTTCAAGAGACTGATCTATGATGACAATATTTAACAAACAATAATTCAGAGGTAATGTACACGTAACTAAGGTTTGGTGCAGTTGCAGATCAATTTGCTTGACCGATGCAACTTCCCATGGGAAGAGGGTGAGAATGTTGCTTCTAGGAGAGTCAAGATGATACGAAATGGAAGTATCTTGGAAAGAAAGGTAGTTCTGACATGCTAACTGTGTGGTTAAAAGGAGCCTTTTCTTATTGGCTTCAAAGCCAGAACTGTCTTCAAAAAGGCTATTTGCTTAAAATTCTTCAGCTTCATTTTTGTGGGATCTCACTGACTTTTTCATTCATGCCCTTTGTTGGTGGACAATGCAATAAGAGCAGAGGTCTTCTTTGATGCCATGTGACTCTGTGAAACATCCTCACTGTTTGGCCTCTGATTTTTTTTTTCTGCTTCATGTGACGGATTAGAGCCTTCAGTCTTTGAAATCTCAGGAAGGCACTGCATACCCTGAAAAGTATGAAAAACCTTTGGGACCCAGTCTAGGATAGCTGAGATGAGAATTCCTCCATCAATCATACCTAGTCTGGAAGTGAATTTAATGGGACCAGTGTTATGTAGGAGTTGAGCAAAGAGTGTTTCCTGGAGGTGTGTGTGGTGGGGAATGTTTTTATATTTGTTTTTGCTATAACTCCAAAGGATATAAACCCTTTGGAAAAGGTAATTGGCATGAATTAGATTAATGGATAGGGGGGGTGGAAGTTACTGGCACTCAACAATGGACTGGGGGATGGAATCGGACCATAGGGGAATTGAACCTGTTGCAGTAAAGATGTAAGGAGCAAAACTCCTTAGGGTACCTTAGAACTCTGAAGGAAGGAGGAAGAAAGGAAACATTTATTAAGGTCTTATCTTGTGTCAGGAACTATGCAAAGCATCAAAGGGTAAATATGTCTGTCTTGGCTTTGAAAGTGTGTACTCAATAAATGAAAGTGCAATATTATAAAACAATAATACCATAAAACAGTGCTGTAAGCAAGTGGCACAGCAAATAACTAGGGAAGCAAATATGCAAATTAGTAGCAATTTTACTTACAACATTTCATTTATATACCAACACTGTTAAGAAAATCACACTTAATGTGACTTTTATTTTTATATTGACTTAAGAATGCTGAGGATTTAGTGACTTGGAGGGAAAAACACCCTCTAAACCAGAGGTTCTTAACCTGGGTTAACTTTTTAAAAAAAATATTTAGAGAACTGAATTTCAACATAATTTTCTGCTAGTTGGTCCAGTGCTGGACTTGTAGTCAGGAGGAACTGAATTCAAATTCAGCATCAGATAATTGCTAGCTTTGCAACCCCAGGCAAGTTAGAACCTCTTTCAGCCTCAGTTTCCTCATCTTTAAAATAAGAATAGTAGTACCAACTTTGGAGGGTTGTTATTTAAAAATATTCAAAAGATATAACATGTATAAAGCCCTTTATTAAACCTTAAAGTACTGTATAAATACTAGCTGTTATCACTATGATTAACTTTATTGTGGACCCTTATGTATTTTGTTTTATACATTTAAAATCGTTTTCTGATGGGGAATGGGAAAGTTGCCCCATTTTCAAAAAGGGAGAGAATATGAATTCTTTGCTATGGATTAACAAACTAGAATTTTTATGTAAAATTCTGACATGAAATTAATAATTCAGTTTGTGGTGACTTAAAGAAGTATTAATCATTGAGAGCCACCCTGGGTTTTCAAGAACAAATCATATTACAATATCTTTCCTTTTTGGGTAGTGATGAGGAACATTGAGATCAGAGGAAGGCTGTAGATAATTACATCTTAAATTTCCATCCCGTTGACCCAGTAGAAAGAAGGGTCCATGGTTGTCCTTCACCCAACCTTTTGGTATTTATAGGAACATTAGCCAGGCAGGGCCTCTGAATTCTCCCCTACATTAAAAGGAAAGGGCATGGGAAGGGGGGAAGGGGAGGTTTGCTGTCTACCCAGGAAGGTGAAAGGTTTTACCATCTGCTACGCCACTATACCCTTTATAGCCCCAGGCATTGACAGTTGAACTGCCAATGTGCCTTAAGGGCCTCGAGGCCTTTCCATCTGTCTTATAGCTGAACCTTCAGAATCCCTGGGCCCTTCCATCTGCCTCACAACTGAACCCTCCTAGATGTGCTGTCTCCCCCACTTAAAATGTGAGCTTATAGATAGCAGGGACTTTTTAACTTTCATAGGTATATATCCCCAATGCTCCTTCAGGGGTTGCCTGAGGTCCTCCCTCTTTTATCCTGTAATTCTCAGGGAACATTCTCTAAATGTCATGGAGATTAGTCTATATAAGGAGTTTTTAATTTTTAATTTATTTTTAAAAATTTTATAGATATCTTTGGTAGTTTGTTGAAGCATCTAGAACCCTTCTCAATAATAATTTTAAATGTGTAAAATGATATATATGGGAAACCAAGGGAAACAGATTATATTCCAAGAGAGTTATCAAAACACACATTTTTAAAATTTGCTCATTCTTCCAGCTTCTTTCCTGACTTTGGATTTTATATTAGGGCTGGATTCTGTGAACTTCTAGAGGGAATGTCTCAGGATATTGAGTATTACATTATTCTAGTATTTTAGGGGCAGTTCAAGTTGAGAACTTGTAATCTTTTAGAGTTCCCAAGGTGACATGATCCCAAATGAAACCTATGCACCGAACTTCTGGTCTTTAAGTATCTAGACAGGGTTTGAGTCAGAGGAAAAACTCTCTCAGTTTGTCCTTGGTTGGAAATTTCAGAAAACTAAAACTTTGTTTCCTAAGATTACAAAGAAGAATGTTTCTAAGTCAGGTGATTTTGCTAGTAGTTGCCTCAAATTAGTTTTACTGTTTCTCTTGTGCCTTTTTCCCCTCACGTGGTGATTAACATTTCATTAATGCTTCATAATATTTTTCATGGAGTCCACTATTGGGGTAAAGTTTTCCACAATCTGTTTTAAGCTATATATCCTACTCTAACTTTTCCTCACAAACTCTAATTTCCATCATAATTTCATTTTTATCTCTTGCTCCATTTCTTTTTATCATTCTTATAATGCTTATTGTCAAGCAATTTATTTCCTAGAATGCTCTGTTTATATTAGTTTTGGACTTACTGTCCTCTTTGGGGTTTAACTTTATGCTTCTTTCTCATAATACATAGTATTTCTTCATTTTGTGGTTTTTTGTTTGTTTTCTTTTGTTTACTTCTATTTGTAGCTCTATTTCTTTGACTAGGACTTTGTTCTGAGAAAAGACTCTTGTTCTTTTGGAAAGGCAAGGTAAACCTTGCTTGGACTTGTTGGTTCTATAGTCTATATTCCCGTCATTGTTTCCCTGTGGAAGTGATTTATTCTAGAGTCTATCCTCTGCCTCAAATCTGTCTCATCCTCTGCCTCAAACTCTTGTGTTCCAGTTTTTTTTTACTTAAAGAACTATGATTCGATATTTTATTTTCCCTTAATTACATGTAAAAACAATTTTAATATTCACTTTTTAAAATTTTGAGTTACAAATTCTCTCCCTTCTTCTCTTCCCTCTCCCCTCACTGGAAAGGTAAGTGATTTGATAGAGGATATACATATGAGGTCATGAAAAAATTGTATTTCCATATTGGTCATGTTGTGAAAGAAAATACAGATCAAAAACAAACTAACAAACAAGAAAAAAAAGTTGATAGAATTGGTTTTCTGGTATTTGAATAAATATTTTGGTTTTGCCTTTGAGGAAAAGAGTTTATATTTATATTTTGCAAATTTCCCCATGAAATACACATGCATATCCATAGAAGCGGCTGTGGGTATCACATGGGTGCTATATCAGCCCATCTGAGTGATGATCTCTGAAGTAGGCTTCAAATGCATGGCAGTTCACTTTGAGAAAGGACATCAGTATCTAGTACCTTATTTTGTTAAATGATCTTCAGAATCTTCCTAAGACAAGTCAAGGAAGTAATTCAGTTTCCTAGCATGACACTATTCTGTTGTCCATGTTTCACAGGCATACAATAGTGAGGTCAGCACAATGGCTCTGCAGAACTTCAATTTTGTAGGCTGTCCAATACCTCTTCTCTACCCTCACTTTGCTTTGGAGTCTATCAAACACTGAGCTAGCTCTGGCAATGTGTGTCTCAACTTTATCATCTCTGTTGACAGAGACAGCATACTGCCAAAGTAAGTGAACTTATTCAAAGCATTCAAATGTTCACCATTTGTGTAACTGATAGTTCCAATTATGGAAGATGGGTGTTGGCTGGTGGAGAACCTCTGTTTTCTTGGTGTTAACTGTTAGGTTAACATTAGCACAAGTGATAGGGAACTGATTGAATATTCTGTTGCCTCTTTGGCTCAGAGTTTGCATTAGGTGCATAATTGTGTGTGAACCAAAAAATCTTGCACAACAACTCTTCCTCCACTCCTTTTGACCATTTGTTTAGTCTCCTTACTAGTTGTGAGCTGAGAGCTCTGAAAGTCATTGCTCTCAATTCAGTTACCCCCAAGGCCTGCTACTGACTTGTTAGGCTTGCCTGATCTAGAGTGAATGCTACTTTCACCCTTTTTCAAATAGTCTTGGGCTGGAAAATGATTTCACCTTGTGCTTTTGTTCATTCTGCTGCTCCAGAATTCATTTTTAGGAATTATTTAAAGTTATTTGCAGGGGAATTTGGGAGAACTCAGGGAAGTCCCTGCTTTTTGTCTGATATCTTGGCTCCATCCAATATCTTGTGTTCCTGTCTTTAATCTGCTTCTTATGTAATTCTCTTCTTAAAAGGGGGTTGGTTATAGCCTTCCCAATTTATGGTTTATCTGTGAGTATCATGATGATCTCTTATGCCTCTTTTAAGGTTTCCTAGTGTGGGAACGAGTTTTGAGTTAGTACTTTCTTTTGCTATGGATCCTCCTGTTTTGAAAAATTAATGATTTAGCCTTTCCCATTTTGCAGTGATCTGTGGCATTTAACTCTGTCCACATTTCTGTTTTGAATGGCCAAAGTTGGTATCTCACTTTAGGCCTTGCACTGTCTTAAAAGCCCCTGAAACATCTCATTCAGAATGCCTGCCTGCTTCAGGCCTGTTTACTAAAACCCACAGTGATTTCCCTAAATTAGCCCTTTTCCTTGTACTCACTGGCTTCCTGCTTATTTGCCAGAGCTCACACTGGGTTCCCTGATATGGTGACTTTCCCTCTCAGACTTCATGCTCATTCATCTAGGCTTATAATGAGTTCACTTATAAGAAAATTCTTTCAAAACCCACAAAATTCAGATTTATTTATTGGAGTTCATATTGAAGTTCTTAGAGCTACTTCTTTTTCAAATGCCATTGGATTCTGGCCATCTTTTTGTGCTGTTTTGGACTATATTGAGCATGTTATTTCAGTTCCTTTTTGGTTTTCTTTATAATTGCTTTACCTGGTTCTCTTTTCAGATACTTAATGTGAGTGCATGCGTACCTGTGTGCATTTGTGTGTGTGTGTGTGATAGGACTAGGCAACTCTGCAACTATTCATAACTTTATGTTGATTCATTTAATACCCTTTTTGCTTCCTCATTTGGTTACTTCACTCTTAGAATAGGAATATGGTGGCTCCTTTGCTGTTACTGGAGAACACAGCTTAATATAGAAATGTGTCTCTTCCATTTTTAATCTGATGTTTTTCCCCTTCAGTTATCCTTCTAGTGGGTTGATATTTCTTTTGCTCTTTTGATTTCATTTATTGTCAGGTTGCCAATATTGATATAATTCAGTTACTCTACCTTTATGCCCAGTAACTGGTCACTGGATAATTTTATATTTAATTTAATTTAATTTTTCAATGTGCAGAATTTGACATGATTCAGAATAGGTATGAGTACATAACAAAGTCATTTAGCATTTCTAGTATTCTGAAGATAAACACAATATAACTACTGACAATTGTGTCATTCTAGAAAATAAGGTTTCTGGCAGCTAGACTTATAGGTAGTATTGATTATCCTAGTCTACTTCTAACAGGTCATCTCTATTAAGTTTTGAGTTTAGTCTAATTCACTCATACTAAATGAACTACACAGGAAGATGCTACACAGTTTCAAATTTTGCTGGCCTTAGGGGGTTGAGTAAAGCAGAGGTGGGGAACCAATCACCCCCACCATATGAAAGGCAAATAATTCAAAGTACAACTACCTCAAGTCCCTTGCTCAGATCTCTGCTACTTGGGAGCAACTTTTATGAAGGGCAAGTGGGGAAAAAAGATGAAATAGTCAAAAAAGGAGTTAAAAACTCTACCTGGAGTTCCATAAGTAATGCCCTTTGGCATAGGGAGAGAAGAAAGAAAAAAAGTGGGGGGAAACGAAGGGGAAAGGAGAAAAGAAAGGAAAAGAAAGAAATACAAATGGTGATGGGCAACCAACAATTGCCTTCTCTGTCCCTGACCCTCAGAGTACTAATGTCCCCTGTTACTTCCACCCAGTCTACAGGGAGAGACTTAGGATTGCAGTGAGTGGTGTTCCTTATTATTTCTTGCTGCCTTCATTAGCACAGGGAACAGAGTTGACTTTTAAGCACAACCTGGAGTTAGCCATTTTAGATTTAAGAATATAATTAATCTAGCATCTATCACTGTGATGCCTTCAACCAAGTTGATTACTTAGATCCTTGAAATATACATCTCCCATTTTATGAAAGTGAGACCTAGGACCTTGGTGCCAAAGAGTCTTTAGATGTATTTCCATTGTTTGGACTCTTAATCTGGTAGGGCCAATGTGGACCTCCTTAAGTCACAGAAAAATTGAACCAAGTAGTGTGATTAAATTCTTCACCTGGACAGAGCAGTACAGAAGGAAAATGTGACTGATTGACCACATCTGGCCAATTCTATGTCTCAAGGCAAAACCCTGAGTGTTTGGGATGCACAGCAGCTCCCTTCCCCTTCATTCTAACATCTAGGAAATTGACCATGTGAAACTGAACAGTAGGCTGTGTTGTGTATTCTTCTAGCTTCCATCCAGTGAGGGGATGACAGACCTTGTGCAAAAATGCTTCTCTTGCATATCCTTCAGACAGAAACTGTGGTCAAAACTTCTGTGGCCAGCATAGTCCAGCAGGTCTGGGGTGGTTATGGGCTCACAGAGCGAGGATGAAAAGACAGGCAGGACACAGAAGTCTGAACAAGCTGAGTTTATCGTGGACATACTGAACCAATAAATTAGGGGGTCGGGGTGCTTAAGTAGTAAAAAAACCATAGGGGTAGCAATTAAGGCATGAAACAGAACAGATTGTGATAAGTAGAAAGGGAGGCCTGAAGGCCTCTTTATTGGAGCGTTATCCTGTAAAGCAAGAGCCCTGATTCCTGGAACATCAACACCCCAATTCAAGGATGTACACCTGAGAATAATATATCATTTAATTTCTCAAGTCAGCTACTCTCCCTTGGAGGAGAGGATCTCTTGATAAGGGACTCTTTCAAACCCCTCAAGGTTCTCTACAAAGACAATTAATCTGGAACTTCTCTAAGTGCTTTCCAAGTTTCACTGGCTTCCTCAGGTCAAACACAGTCCCCTGTACAGGTTCCAATTCCAGTAGTAATCAGGTTATCACTGACCATGCAAGGTTTGGCATCATGATTATAAACTACATGATTATATGTATTTGGAGAACCCTGGTCTGCCAGGTTGAAATGTGAGTTGTTTATCAGACTGATCCACTTGGTGCCACTGGTCTGGGCTTTGTAACTCACTATCAATTGCCCCACATTGAGCATATATGTGGCCCAAACTTTCAATTTGCCAGGATAACCTTCCTTTCCATCTGGACTGATCTGGGAAAACTGAATGCCATTTGGTAGCACTTGATGGTTCCAAAGGACCTTGTCAAAACCTTTTAGTCCTCCAGGTAGGCTATTAAGTCTGTTGGTAATGGCCAGCTTGTATTCTTTCTCATCCATGGTGAATGTCCCTTCGGCAATTAGATTGACCATTCCTCCAACTACAGCTCCCATGCATGGATGCTTCTTGAAATAGCCTTCCAGCTCAGCAAAGCCTAGTACTGCATCTGAGAATTTCCCATCCCTATCTTTCACCTCCAAAGCAGCGATAGTGCAGCCCAGGGAGATAATCAGACCCTTAACTGGTCTGACTACAGACAAAACTTCTCTACAATCCCTGCTCCACCAGGGAGGTCTCCAAACACACTTCTGGTCACTGAAGCCATGGATGTTAAGGCTAAGGAAAACATCCAAGCCCCGCCCAAAATGGAGCTGTAGTACAGGTACATAAAACCTAATTTTTACATTTTAAAGGAATTGTAGTTAAAGGACTATTTAATGAACTATTGCTTCTAGGCTGTCTGTAAAATGCAGGAGAGGGAAAGGTTTGACTCTGATAGCACTTTAAGTTAATTCCAGATATAAAGAAGCTATTGTCTTATGATCTCAAAAATACTTTTATTAATAAATTTAGGAGACGTTCCTACCTATCTTGTCTTTGTCACTGAAAAGCAGGATACAGTACAGCAGTTCTTTGGTTTTTTTTTTCTTAATTTTGCTGGTTGTTGTAGTTAAAAAAAAAAAACTGGAGAAGGAAATGGCAAACCACTCCAGTACCTCTGCAAAGAAAACCCCCTGGATAATATTGGTGTTCATGGATCACAAAGAACTGAAAATGATTGAATGACTGATGGTCAAAAGTCACTATTGGTTGATGGCTGACCTAGTGATGGTGAGGAGCAAGATAAGACTTAGGAAGGACCTCGCTTGCCGCCTGCATTGTATTTTCTAGTATGGAGGATCCAATCACAGCTTGTTTTACACTGATTAAACCTTCAAGAAATTAGGATTACCTTCATGTCATAGGATCATAGATTTATAGATTTGAGGACCTTAGAGGTAAACAATCTAACTTCTCACTCTATAGATACAAAAAGAAAAAACACTGAGATAAACAGAGATGAAATGACTTGCCCAGGTTCAAATAGCTAGTAAGTATCTAAGGGCGGATTTGAACACATGACTTTCTGTCTCCAAGGCTAGCAGTCTGTCCACTATACCATGCTGGCTTTATTGACTTATGCTACCATGGTGAAGCATGTGAATGAGATGTTATGGAAGTAATAGCATTTTAAATATAAAATATAAATAAGAAAAGTGAAAAAATATATAATATTGCCTTTATCTCAACTGTGTAAAGGGGAATGAATTTTTAATTAGATATAGCTAATTATTGACAAGAAAGGTATGTTTGATTACATTAAATAATAATTATGTAAATAATGTAATATTTTTGCCATCTATAAATAACAGATTGTAAAATATTTATAATACATATGGTAGATAAAATCTCAATGATGTAAATAATTGAGGAACTACTAAAAATTTACCAAGGTTCAGCCTACTAAAGGAAAAAAATACGTAATATATAAATACACATGCACATTTATACATATATACACACATTCATATGTATGTGTGCATATATATACATGGACATACATATTTCAACATTATCAAAAGAGGAAAAACAAATTATTAATACTGGAAAAATTCTCAGTCATACATATAATAATAGATACAAATAAAGACAACTTTGAAATACCAGCCTGCAACCATCATGACAAAAATAATTAAAAGAACTGAAGCTCAGTGTTGTAAAGATAGCGGAGAAATAGGTATACTTAGTCATTGTTGGTGTATCTGCAAACTTGTAGAATTTTTCTGAAGGACAATCTGACAGTTCCCAGTAGGGCTATATAAAAAAAAAGCAATGCTATAATAAATCAAAAATTCTATTTGGGAGAATGTACCCTGAAAATGTTATTGAAAACCAGTTAAGATGAACTATTTGTTCAAACATATCTATAATATCATTATTTGTTACTTGAAATTGTAAACTGGAAACATGAATTATCCAAAAATAGAAAAATAGTTAAATCAATTGTGACATATTAATGTAATGGGGAGATTATTAATGTAAAGTCCATAGACCCTCAATATATATGGAAAGATTTCAAAATGTCAACAAACTTGAATGGTGAAAAAAGTACATCTTCATTTTAATACAACAGTTTACCTTTGTAGTCCAATATGTTTTATTTTATGCATGTAAGAACATTATTCTGAAAAGGACTTCATCATGGCCTCACCAGACAACCAAAAAACTTCATGACACAAAAATAAAATTGAGAACGCTTATGAAATACTATATTTGGTTAATAGAGACAAACATTACAAAGTGTAAAAAATACTAAAAATATCCTTGTGGCCATGACTAGAATTATGAACACATAAGAGAAAAAGTAAATGGAAATCTGTGGACATGGAAATCTGTTGAAATGAATAGATGACACAAGGAAAAAAGGAAGAAGGAAAAGCATTTACTGTTTGTTAAGCGCTCTACTAAGTGCTGGATACATCAACACAAAAGAAAGACAGTTGTTGTCCTCCAGGAACTTTAATTCTCATGGGGGAATACAACACATACTAGAGAGAGGTGACTGTAGAAGACGGTAACTTGACAAATTTGGAGAATCAGTGGAGCCATGGCTGCTTTCTTTGCATTCATGAAAAACAAGAAACCACCTAACTATAGAGAAATGGATGAATCAATTATGGGATATTAATTTATTAGAATATTATGGCATAGTAAAAATGACAAATGTGAAGAACAGAAAGAAATCTGGAATATGAAGAAATGTCAAGTGAGGTCAGTAGAATACAAATAGCTACACACAAACTGTCTATAACTATTGTTATATAAAAAGGATTTACTTGCCCTTGTAACCATTTAGTACCCCAGGTTCAAGTTCAAGGTGTTTTAAGTGTTTATATATTTGGTAGAGAAAAATGTCACTTTAAATCCTATGAGGTATTTCTTGTGTTATATGTCAACATCATACATACTTCCTTACAAGATGTCAATCAATCTCTCTGGCCAACCTCCTCTACTCAACAGCTCTTCAACTTGCAGATAGCATCCCTAGGGATATTACTATGCCCAGTTGGAAGTGGACCTATACTCCTACAACTGTAGTTCATCAGCACCTACCTATTAGTGAGCTTCCTTCTAATAGTCAGTCAATACACATAGCTAAGATGTTATATAGTACATGTAAAAATGCAATGTAAATTGCATTAGATTATATAGTAAAAGACATGCAAAATGTGAGGTCGTATTATCTCCATAAAACTGGGTTGCAATGTCCCATAGGTACAAAAACTACTCATGGAAAATGTGGGCAGAAATATAGAGTGTGCAGGTAATGAGTCATATATTAAACAAACATAAATGGCCAAGGAGAGTATTGTAATGTCCTCATGTACTGTCTTTTACTGTGGGGTCCACGTGTTGCTCTGTCCTGCATGCAGTATTTTTGTGGGCAGCTTTCCTCACAGGGCTTGGTTGCTCTGCAAACCAGCTTACCTCACAGGCTTAGCACTCTTCTGAATCTAGACAACAGTCTCTTTTCTCTGACGTCAAAGGTCCCACTCTAGGAATGTGTGTGTGTGTGTGTGTGTGTGTATACACACACACATACACACATATACATACATATATACATACACATACATATATACATACACACATATATATACATACACATACAGATATACATATACATATATATACCCTAAATGCATATCTATGTATATATTTTACTTCTTGATATACAAGAAGTAAAAGAATAAAAAAGAAGAAAATTAAAATTTACATGGCATTTACTGTGTCATCTGTGTGCTCACCACTTTGCAATTATTTTCTTGTCCTTTTTGTTAAGGTCATTAAATTCTTTACAATGCTCGTTTTTTTTAACATATTTTGCATTAATAATACCTTTCAGCCCATTCATGCCTACAATGATGGTCTACATTGTCCTCTATCTACACGGTGACCCCTAACTTTAAATCTTCAAAGATTGATATTCCATAACTTGCTGCCATATGCCATCTATAGAAGAATATTGACTTTAATAATGTGGCAACTAGTTTCAATGAGAAACTTGGACTAATTAAAAGTACTAGCGTATTTTACAAATGCAAACCAGTCTATTCCCTTCTTCCTGTTCAATGCTATACGTAATTAACAATGCATTTCCTGTATTATTACTGATGGATCAACTCTATAGATTATTTATTCAAACTCACATCAAAATTAAGATGAGACATTTTTCATACATTTGTTTTGTTTCCCTATGTGAAAAATTAGTCTAAATTCTTGAATGAAACAGGTCTTATATAGGGGGCATCACAGTTTTCTCAAACTGCTAATAGCATAAGGTCCATTCAGTAAGAGAAGCATGTAGTGATCTTTATCATCTATTAGGCATTCCTTTTTGACTTGGAATATAGATTCCTGGTTGTCATTTAAAACATTTCATAACCTAAATATTTCTCATCTTCTTATAATTTTCTTCCCTCCAAGAAATCTATGATTCAGCCACTAATCTCTTTTCTCTTCCTTGCACATGACTATCTCCATTTTTTGACTTTTTTTTTGCATTTTCAATGACTGTCCTCCATGCCTGGAATCATCTCTCTCCTTTCCTCCTCATCTTATCTTCCCTGGATTCTTTCAGGACTCAATTCAAATCCCACTTTCTGCTGGAGATCTTTCCCAGACTTCCCATCCTTCACCTCCATCTCTCAACCTCAATGCTTTCCCTCTTCTATTGTGTAATGGAAGGTAATGTGTGTTTATCTTGCATATACATATTTATTTTGATGTTATTCCCTTGATAACAGGGAATTCATTGTGCATTCTTTGAAGGAAGGGATTGCCTTCCTATGTATCTCTAGCAATATGGGACACTGCTGGGTACAAAGTAAACTTTTAAAAACTATTTGTTGACTGAAAGCTCATGTTCTCTACTGGCATCCCTACAGATCCCAAAGAAAATACATAACTTGGGGAAATAAGATGAGTGAGGTAAATAAATTCCAAGACTTTCTTTTACCAAGGGTAAATATTTCTTATACCATATAATTTATTTTGATAAATTATTACTTCATAATATTGCTTCATGTCAATTACCTTAAAAATTCACATGAATTGTTTGGGTTTCCATTAAAAGTATAACAAAATACTATTAAGTAACCAAAACCCTTCCAATATTTAGGACCTTTATATACTTTGTTAAAAAGAGTTCCTCAATTTTTTCAAACAGCTTAAATAATCAACTTTTCAAATTTTGATTTTTTAAAGTTTGTGGCATTTACACTTTTGAAGTTATCAGAGCTCAAAATAGCTCTAAGCCTTTAGGGAAATATTGTCTATCATCTTATCTATCTATCAATATATCTATCTGTCTGTCTGTCTATCTCTGTCTGCCTCGCTATCCATATACATATATTCACCATATACACACAAAGTCCTTTAGTCCAAGGTAGTTTGGGAGGGAGAGTATAAGTAGTTTGGGGGAATTAGGAAAGACTTCATGTAATTGATGGTATCAAAACCATGTCTTAAAGGAAGAAAGGGATTCTGTGAATAAAAGGTAAGAAAAGATTCCACCCCAGGTATGGGTGATAGTCTGAAAAAATTGAGGTAGGAGACAGACTGACTAGTTGAAATAGTACCGAGAAAATATGTAATCTGAGTTTGAGTTTCTAAAGATCACCTGGCAGAATAAAGTACCAGACACTGACATCCTTCGAGCTAAAATGCCAAGCATTAAAATTCTGCTTCAGAGAGGGCAACTCTGATGGACTGGCCATATTATTTGAATGCAAAACATACACCTGCCAAAAGCACTATTTTATGGAGAATTTACACAAGGCAAGTGTTCACATGGTGATCAGGAAAAGAGATACCAGACACTCTCAAGGTTTCTCTTAAGAACTTTGGAATTGTGTTACTTGGGAGATGCTGGCGCAGAACTGCTCAGCATGGCATGCTCACATCAGAGAAGGTGCTGTGATCTACAAGCAAAACAGAATTGAGACAGCCCAAAGGAAACACAGGATGTACAAATGTGGCGTATCCACCCCAAAGGTTCCCATAGATTATTTGTGCTCTATCTGTGGTAGAGCATTCCAAACTCATATTGGCCTGATCAGCCAAAGTCAGACACACTGAAATTTGACTCTAGCACAGGGATGTCACTTTGATCCTCTTTGAGGATGAAGGACAACAACTAACCAACTTATTAACCATGTGACCTTGGGCAAGGCACTTCACCTTTGGGGCATTATTTCTTCATCTACAAAATTGGAATAATAAGAGTTATCTACTTTGTATGATTTTTGTGAGTAAGTTTCTACATAAACATTCTATTTTATCATCATTATTGATAATAAGTTACAGGTGAAAAAAATAAAATTACATTTAGGAGTATTCAGTGAAATTTTGATCAGATTTCCTATTAGAATTCATATCAAGTTTGGGTGTCAATGCTATTTTGGGTAAAAAATAAATAAAGCTTAGAGGAATATAATTAATAGACCTGCTAGAAATCTTTGATCTTGTTGATTAGATGAGTTAGTAGAGACTTGATGTCGCATGATATCCAGTACCCTTATCAGTTTCTTTAAAAATATGCACCACTTCATAAAATATAGAAACAAATGCTGAGATCTGGAAGGAATACAGAGAAGGGAGATCATTCTGAATGGAGTTTGCTCCATGAAAATTGATTTCTTCTCATGATTTCTTTTCCAAATCATAAGCAAGGTTATCTAATCCCTAAAAAAGTGAGAATTTTAGGAACACTAGAAATCTCTAACAAGAGATACCAAGTGCTCATCATTGATTGATTTGTCTGTTCACTCACCTTTTTTGAGTTTGAAGGGTAAATTAAGTAACCTTGAGATTGTCCTTGATCTGAAGTTAATTTGTTGTAGTCTTATAATGGGCTTCTGGTACATTTATTTATTTTTTAAAATGTTTTTCATAGAATCCTTTTCACTGTATTGAAGATGTGTCTTGGATAATGGATGCATTTATGCATTTGACAGACTACCATTTCCTTAATGAGTTCTAATATAGGAACAATAAGATTATATATTTAGATTGAAAGGGATATTAGAGGTCATATAGTCCAACCCCCTCATTTGATAGACATGGGATTCAGTATTAATGCAAATAAATAACAAGGAGGGCAGTTTTCCTGCCCTAAAAAACATCTCTGTCATGTCTACTTTTTCTTGAGTGGATGAAATTTCACAGTGGCTAGGTGTGTTCTTGACAACCTGGGGGCTAACTATTTGTTTTTATTTTCTTTATGACAGAATGGCTGTCAAGGATGGTGAATCCAAGGAAAGGACTGAGTCCATTACAGTTCTGTAGACAACATTTTAATAGCAGAAATGAAAGATCATAAACATATGATATATTTAGGCATATCTGAATGGTAGTATGACATAGAGGATAGAGTACAAGTGTTCAAATCTAGAAATAAGGGTTTGAATCCTACCTTAGGCAACCATATAATGTATAAATATATCAGTGACAATAATTTTCAGAGTCTCATGGTAGTTTTCTCAGCTATAAAATGGAGCTATAGGGAAAACACTTGTAAACCTTGAAGTATAAAATGTTGCTTTCATTATTATACACAAATACTATTTCTACATATTCAATGGAAAACCTCATCTTGAAATGATGGAGAATTCTTAAATCTCTCACTCATTTTTTGTGTATATCTGAAGATTTTGGTGGTAAGGTATTTTGTTAGGCTATGATAGATTTCAGTTATATATGAAGAAGACCAATCAGAAGATATTTACTGCCCAGCTGAGCAAATTATTTTACTTTCTTAATAGACATTGAAGTTTTGATTCTTCCCCTTTGATATTTCCTTCACTGATTTCACTTTGACATTCCATTGAGATAAATTTGTGAAGTATTTCTCCACTAAGTGAAGCCCAAATCAACATCTGTTCACCACTATAAAAATTTATGATGACCTACATATTTGAAATTTAAATCAGATAGCATTTTGTGTTATAGCTTTTCAATGAAAAAGAAACAGCTCAGAGTTTTAAGACAACTAGAGTTGTCAAAAGGGTTTACATTACAGCCACCTTTTTACCTTAAAACAAAAAAGCATGTTAATTAATGTTACTTAATATATTTTTGTACTACTCTATGCACCTATTATTGCAATTGAGATAATAGACTTCCATTGAGATACATCTGTTGATAGAAAATTTCCTAAAAAAACATTAGCAACATAAAGTCTATCCCTCCAGGAAATATTTCTACTAGAATTATGCTAAAATCAGTAGAGACTCAAAAATTCTTCTCTACACTCCCCAACTGTCCTGCATTTCCTTTTTATTGAAGAAACATGGGTGAAACAATATGTGAACATACTTTGAAAAATGTAATGCCCCTTTAAAATCATTTTTTATGACATTTCATTTCTTTCTTGTATTTTATAGTACTTTTGGTGGAGTCATTTTTATTATTGAGGCTTAGCTTATAGTTGTTATTCAGTTTTTCCTCTTAGAAAACCAATAATAGCTTCTCTGCACCATAGCAGGGGATAAAATCAATTGCTGATGGGATATTGTGAAAAGGGGACCAGGGTCACAGTGAAAGATTAGTAGATTGAGAAAAAAAATTATGGATTTAAGAAGTGATTTGCCCTAATATCAGTTACTCCATCCAAATTGGCAGTGATGGCAATCTCCAGACTATAGAAGGTGCAAGACCAAACCAATCTATTAAGCCTCTGGTCCTAGAGGAGACTGACCCAAACACAAAAGTACCATTCCAAGAATGGAGGGTAGAAATGTGAGAAAAAGAAGAAAACATCCCAACACAAAGAAATATTATGTCATTATTAATCCTAAAGATAAACTCAGCAGAACAGAAAAAACCCAACAATTACAAGATGAGCCTCAGTAATAAAAAATGACTCCACCACAAGGACTGCAAAATACAATGAACAAATGAAATAAGAGATTAAAAAAAGGAATGAAAAGTTAAACAAAAAAGAGAACTTAGAAGGAAACTATGTAGCTTATGAAAGAACATTTTAAAAATCTTACATAGTTAGTGGACTCTCTGAAAAATAGTATAGGATAATGATTGAAATGATATAAGAAAATGGAAAAAAATAAGTAACATCTGAACTGCAAGGAAGATCAAAAAGAGAATTTTAGAATCATTAAATTCCCTGAAAACCTTTACCTAGCAGAAAACCAGGATGCAGTATTTTAAGAAATAATGAAAGAGGAAAGTCCAGATCTATTAGAACCAAAGATAAAGTGAAAATAGAAAAAAATGCCCTGATGACTTTCTGAAGAACTGAAAACAAGCAAACCCAATATCCACAAATGACAAACCCCAAGTTTCCAAAGAGAAAAAAAATATTGTAAACAGTCAAAAAGAAAGAGTTCAACTTTAGAGGAACCAGTCAAGATCACTGAAAATCTTATTGCAACAAATTTACAAAAGAGAAAATCATGGGATGTGGTATTCCTAAAATTTTAAAACCAGAAACAAGTTTAAAATCAAGTATAACTGACCTTACAAAACTGAATATAATCATGTAGAGGAAAAGTTAAATTTTTTGATAGTGGAATTCTAAGCATTTGTGATTTATAGATCAGAGTTTAGGAGAAACTGCCAAATACAAACATAGGAGTCAAGAGAAATCTTAAAATTTGAATACATTTGAACAATTAGAAGGACTTAACAGTGATGAAGTACTGTAATTGTATTAGCACTAGAAGAGATAAAAGTGCTTTCTGAATATTATCATTCTTGAGAGTCATCATGGAAGTTAAATAAGACAAACACAGTACTTGAGAGTGGTAGCATTCCATTTTAATGGTTTTAAGTAAGGAGAGAATAAAAATACACTAGGAAAAATATTAGTATAAAGGTGAAGAAATTATTATTTAGCTTAAATGGAATGTGTGGAGAAAGAAAGAATAAAGAAATATCGAATAAGGTCTGACATATTTACATTGAGCCTGAAGAAGTGAGGACTACCAGGCTATCTAAGGGGAGATGAATCAGCCCAAGTTAGAAACAGAGGCCAAATGTCCCGTGACTATCACTAGGTACATTGAGCCTTTAAATGGCCTTAGTCTTCCAGTTAGAGTGAGGTAGAGAGAATTATCTTAAAAAATATATATTAGCAAAATGTGGACATCTAGTTAAACTTACTCTTATGAGAACTTGAGAAGCAAAGGGTTTGGGAAAGAAAAAAATGAAAGCAAGGTTTTGAAGATTAAGAGGTGATGATAAGCTATTTATATTTAATATTTTTCCTTAATGGCATAGCTTCTAAATATGTGGAGAAAAAAAATTAGTTGAATTACAGTGAGAAATAGTAACACTACAATTGTTGGGGAATTCAATGTTCTCATTTCATACCTAGACAAATTTAACAAAAAGATAAATAAGAGATAAGTTAAGTATCTCAATTATTGTTTTAAGAAGTATTAGATATGCTGTATGTCAACTACTAAATGGGAATGGAAAGGAATATGTATATTCTTCAATTATGTTTGGCAGTTTTATAAAATGACTCATGTGGTATGATATAAAAAACCTTATTAGAAATTAAAGGAAGCCAGAAATATTAGGCAAATCATTCATTGAACAAAACACAATAATTTTATATAATCAAGAGCATTTGAAAAAACTATTAAAATTTCATGGAAAACTAAACAATTTATCTTTAATAATTTATTGTTTGAAGAACAAATTATAGATACAAAATATTTTTTAAATGCAAAACTTTGGTGATATTACTGAAGTAGCCTTTCTGGGAATGTTTATATCTCTAAATACTTTCAACACCAAAACCGAAGGAAATGAATTAATTGTGTTTGATTTCTTTTAAATAGAAAAGGTAGCAAAGAAAAAAATCCAGAAGTCAAAGAAAAGATAAATAAAAGTGCAAAAAAGACAAAAAAAATTTCTTTGAATAGATGAATAAAGGCAGATGATTTAAAAATTCAACAAAATAGCTATTTAAATAATCTGATTAAAAGTAGACAGCAAAATCACTTGCCAGTATAGAAAATAAAATGGGAGAAATTCACAATGAATGAACAATGAAATAAAGGAAATCACTGAGAACTATATGCCAGTAAAGCTGATAATTTAAATGAAATGGTTGAATATCTTAAAGCATATGAATTACACAAATTAACAGACGAAGAACATAGGAATTTAAATAATTTAGGCTCAGAAAAAGAAATTAAGCAATTCAAATAGTACTTCTGCAGGGATCAGCGTTGGAGGAGCAAAGAGAAAAAAGCAACTTGAAAACATTTGTACAAGTGAATTTTGTCCAAGATTTAAAGAATAGCTTATTCCTTTATAATATGCCAAAACAGAGCAAGATGAAGTGAAGGATCCCAAAGGAAATAATGAGAAAAAAGTAGAAAGTACAAAAATAACAATTTAACATACTAGTTCTCATGCTAAAGTTATAGTCCCCACCATTTTGTACTGGTTTCAAAAAGGAAAACATTGACCAATGAAGTAAGTGCACAAGAGTTAGATGCAAATGAACAGAGCTGGCATAATGTCAGATCAACTCAAGGATTCCAGCTATGGGAGCAGGAACTGACTACTTGAAAAAATCTAGAAAGCAACTTGATCACAATTAGGCATAGATAAACATCTCAACTATATACCATAATAAATATCAAGTGGATATAGGACGTGGATGTAAAAGGACATATAACAACAACTTAAGGAATCATTAAAGGGATTGGTTTTCTTCATATTAAAATAGACTAATAGATCTTGACTAAACAAGAAATAGAGAAGATCACAGGAGATACAATGAGCACTTTTGATTATATAAAATTGAAAAGTTTCTGAACAAGAAGAACCAATGCAGTTAGAATTGGAAGAAAAAAGGAAATTTGGAAAGAAATTTTTATAGCATATCTATCTAATAAATGTTTTATGTTTCTACTTCTGACATACAATTGTAGATATATATATATATATATATATATGCTATATAATTATATAATATATAAATATAATAATGTTATATAATATTGAATTTGATATAAACATATAAACACAAGAGCCATTTCTCAATAGTCAAAAGATATGAATAAGAATGTTGCAAATCATTAATAAGAGAAACAGAAATTAAAATGATTTTGAATTTCTACCTTAAATCTATCAGATTAAGAAAGATGATGGTGGAGTCAAGATGGCGGAGTAGAAAGACTCACATATGCTAGCTCTGAACCCACAGCCCATAATTATCTCTAAAAAGAACTCCCAACAAATTCTGGAAGAGTGGAGCCATGCAGCAACGAGGTGAAGGAGATTTCTGTTCCAGAGAGCCCTGAAAAACTGATCCCAAAGGCCCATGCACACAGGACGAGAGCAGAGCCCAGCCCTGCCCTGGCCATGTGGCATGGAGAGGAACAGATCTCAGCAGGTTTCAGGGCCAGAATTTCCAGCGGCCGTGAAGGTCCCTCCACCCACAGATGCACAGGTCAGCGAGAGACGTCTGGACTGGCTGAGAGGGGAGCGGGGTGTCTCTGTGACTTGGGCCTCCTTGGGAGGCAGTGGCCTATATTGAATTTCCTGCCTTCCCAAAGGGAATGGGTGGGGAGTGAGGGATGGGGAGAAGTTGGAACTCAAAGTTTTAGGAATAACTGTCGTCTGTTGTTCTTGCTACTAGGAAATAAGGAATACAGGTAATGGGGAATAGAAAGTTATCTGGCCCTACAGGACAAAAGAGAAGATGGGGACAAGGGAAGGGAAGGATGATAGAAGAGAGGGCAGATTGGTGATAGGGGAAATTAGAATGCTCAGTGCACTGGGGTGGGGGAGGGGACAAATGGGGAGAATATTTTGGAACCCAAAAGTTTTTGAAAAATGAATGTAAAAAGTTAAATAAAATAAATTTATATTAAAAAAAAGAAAGATGACAGAAAAGGAAATGATAATTCTTGGGGAGGCTGTGAGAATTCGTGAATAATATTACCCTATTTGCAGAACTGTGAATTGGTTCAAACATTGTGGAAAGTAATTTTGAAATATACCTAAAGTCCTTACACTGATGATAGGACTATAAGGAATATACCTCAAAGAAGCAAAGGAAATAAGAAATAAAATTTTTACTGTTTCAATTTTTATTGTATCAAAAATTTGTAACAAGCAAGATGTGCATTATCCAAGAAAAGCTAAATTATATTATTTCAATGTTAATGAAATATTATTTTGCCAATTGGAGAAAGGGATGGGTTCAGAGAAATTTGAAAGAACTTGTATAAACTGATGCAGAGTACAGTGAGCACCCCCTGCAGAATGGGTTATAATATATGAATAGAGTATTGTAAAGGATAACAACCATCACTCTGGAAGATTGATAATAAAACTTCATCCCCTTATTGGCAAAGAGGTGATGAGTAGAAGTATAGATTGAGATAATCGTTTTCATTTTTGGCATGGAAAATATGTGATTGTTTTTGAATGGTTATATTTATTTTTATGAGGGAGGAGAACTTTTTGGGGGGACAAAAGCCGAGTTTGGGTATAACAGCAACAACAACAGCTAACATTTATATAGTGCTTACTATGGGCCAAGAATTCTGCTAAGGACTTTTAGAATTATCTCATTTGATTCTCACAACAAATCTACTAGGTAGGCCCTGTTATTATGCCCATTATATAGATGAGGAAGGTGAGGCAAATAGAGATTAAGTAATTTGCCCAGGGTCAGAGAACTAATAAATGTCTGACATTGGATTTGAACTCAGGTCTTCCATACTCCAGGCTAGCATCTATCCACTGTGCCATCTTGCTGCCTCTAATAGTTAAGGAGACTTATAAGGAAAGAGAAAAACTAATTATACATGATCAAGGAATTATTACAAGAAACACTAGAGAGCAGAAGGTAGTTCAGAGAGGGGCTTAGACAATCAGAGAAATGTGGTAATTACCATAGGAAACTTAAATTTACTTTAAAAATAAAGGTCATAGGGATGGAATGAAGATGGTGGAATAGAAGCAGGGACCTACCTGAGCTCGCCCCACCCAAACACCACAAAATATCTGTAAAAAAAAGACTCTAAATAAATTCTACAGCAGCAGAAGCCACAAAATGACAGAGAGAAACAGATTTCTAGCCCAAGATAATCTGGAAGGCCAACAGGAAAGGTCTATTGCACAGGACTCACAATGGAATACAGCCAAGTGTAGATCACGCCAGTACATATAGAACCAGAACAAGCCTCGGAGTGCTGAATCCCTGGAAGCTGTAGTGGTTTCCAGGCTTCTAAAGCTACAAATGCCAAAGAAAGCTTGAAAGGTCAGTGTAAAAGTTCTTTCATCTGGGTGAGAGAGGAGCCACTACCAAAGTGGTGGCTGCTTCTGGAGCTCTCAATCTATAGACAGTGGGGGAATCAAGCAGCTTATCTGGGTCTCAGTCCTGGGTGGTAGTCCTGGGACAAGGATGAGGGCTGGAGTGGCAGAACTGGTGGCAGCTATGGAAAGGGAATCAAAATTCCAGAGCAGAAAAGAGTGCTTGTGGTTCCTCACAGATCACAGTGCAGGCCAGAAGAGGAGTGACCACTTCTCCTTTGACCACACTACTTTGGAAGAACTGAGAAGTTACAAGTCTCTAGAGATATCTCTGAAAACAGCTACACAAAACCTCTAAAACATGGGGTGGTACACCCTACACTTAACAAAGAGCTCAAAAGTCAAATAGTTGGCCAGAAAAATGACAAAAAGTGGGGGGAAGGGACGGGGGGGCAGGATAAGACTATGAAGATTACTTTCTTGGTGAAAAGGTATTTTCTTATGATGAGGAAGATCAAAACATACAATCCAGGGCAGACAGCAAGGTCAAGTCTCCCCCATCCAAAGTCTCCAAGAAAATTATGAAATCATCTCATTCCATGGAAGAACTCAGAAAAGGATTTTCAAAAACAAGTAAGAGAAACAGAGGAAAAATTGGGAAGAAAAATGAGGGGAATACAAGAAATCAGGAAAAGTGAGTCAACAGCTTGCTAAAGGAGACCCCAAAAATACTGAAGAAAATAACACCTTTAAAAATAGACTCACTCAAATGGTAAAAGAGGTCCAAAAAGTCAATAAAGAGAAGAATTCCTTTAAAAGCAGAATTGTCTAAATGGAGAAGGTGGTCCAAAACCTCACAGAAGAAAATAATGCATGCAAAATTAGAATGGAACAAATGGAAACTAATAACTTTTTGAAAAATCAAGAAATTATAAAACAAAACCAAAAGAATAAAAAAAAATTAGCAGACAATATGAAATATTTCAGTGGTAAAACAACTGACCTGGAAAATAGATCCAGGAGAGATAATTTAATAATTATTGGTTTACCTAAAAGCCATGATCAAAAAAAAGAGCAAGAAATTAAGAAGGAAAACTGCCCTGATATTCTAGAACCAGAGGGTAAACTAGAAATGGAAAGAATCTGTTGATCACTTCCTGAAAGAGATCCCAAAAGGAAAACTTCTAGGAATATTGTAGCCAAATTCCAGTTTCCAAGGCAAGAACAAAATACTGCAAGCAGCCAGAAAAAGAATTCAAATATTGTGGAAACACAATTAGGTTAATACATATACTAAAAGATCAGAAGGCTTGGAATATGATATTCCAGAGGTGAAAGGAGCTAGGATTAAAACCAAGAATCACCTACTCAGCAAAAGTGAGTATAAAGCTTCAAGGAAAAGATGGAATTTCATTGAAATAGAGGAATTCCAAACATTCTTATTGAAAAGATCAGAACTGAATAGAATATTTGACTTTCAAATACTGGAATCAAGAGAAGTATAAAAAGGTAAACAGGAAATAGAAGCCACAAAGGACTCCTTAAAGAAGAACTGTTTATATTACTACATGAAAAGGTGATATTTGTAACTCATGAGACCTTGCTCAATCTTAGATCTGTTAGAGGGAACACACACATACACACACACACACACACACTCATATACAAATATGCACACATACATATAATACTTATATATATATATATATACATATATATGTGTGTGTGTATTATATATGTGTAGGAATATGTGTGTGTGTGTGTGTGTGTGTGTGTGTGTGTGCAGACAGAGGGCACAGGAGGAGCTGAATATGAAGGTAGGATCCCTAAAATGTAAAATTAAGTGTTGAGAGGAATGTACTGGGACAAAGAGAAAAGTAGAGGTGCAAGAAAGAACTTTCACAATGGAGGTGAAGAGGGAGGAGGTAAGGGGGAATAAATGAGCCTTACTCTCATTGGATTTGGCTTAAGGAGGGAATAATACACATTTAATTGAGTATTAAAATCTATTTTATCCTGCAGCAAGGTGTAACGCCAATGTGATATTCATAGTGCCTAAGGTATCCATGAATATCCCAGAGCATTTCTAAAACATTTATTCAGACACCAGAAAGCCAAATCCATTATAGTAACAAAGACATCTATATACAGTAACAATGCAGAGAACAACACCAGCCCAATCCTTCCTCTGCTAGGCTTCTCACAAACCATCTTCATAAAACAAATCACAAGCAGGCTTTCCTTCAACAAAATGCCCTTCTCATACTCACAGTCAGCTGGTGGCTTCCCTTCATCCTTTGGTTCTGACTACTCTCTCCAAATCTCCCCTCAACTCTGCTCTATCTTCGCTTCTTCCTGTTACACCCTTCCTATTACACCCATTCAGAAAACTTCTCTAATCACAGGCTCCATGTGACTCAGATTTCCATGTGACCCAGGCAGGTCACATGGGCCTATTGATGAATGGGCCCTATTTAAATTGCCTATTTCCCTATTTAAATTGCCATTACAAAAGGCAGGGGGGAAGGGGTCAGGAGAGGGAAGATTAGTTGGTTGGTTGTTGTTCTTTGTTCACAAAGAGGAACAAAATGACATTGTCATTACAAAGTGAAGTTTCAGTGTGTATGACTGTGGCTACTCAGGCTCGGAATGCTGTACCACAGGCTGGGTACAGATAGACCATGTGGACATTCAGGGTGGTTACTCCAAACTTGCACATCCTATACATCCTTTGTGCTGTTTCAATTCTGCTTTTTCAGCACCTTTTCTGATATGGGTAAACAATGCTGAGCAGTCCCATGCCAGTGTCTCCCATGTCACACAATCAAATTCAAAGTTCTTGAAGGAGACCTTGAGAGTGTCCTTGTATGGCTTTTTCTGACTACCATGTAATCACCTGCCCCATGAAAGTTCTCCATAAAATAGTCTCTTTGTCAAGTATACATTTTGCATTCAAGCAACGTGGCCAGTCCATTGGAGCTGTACTCTCTGGCACATAGATTGAATGCTTGGCAGTTTGGTTCGAGCAAGGACTTCAATGTCTGGTACCTTATCCTGCCAGGTGATCTTCAGAATCTTGCTAGGACAGTTCAAATGGAAGAGATTCAGTTTCCTGGAATGGTGTTGGGAGACTGTACATGTTTTACAGGCATGCAACAATGAGGTCAGTGGACCTCTGTAGGCCTCTGTAGACCTTCAGTTTGGTATTTAATCTAATACCTCTTCTTTTCCAAACTTTTCTATAGAGCCTCCCAAACACTGACCTAACTCTGGCAAGGCATGCGTTAACCTCATTGACAATGTGTACATCCCTGGAAAGTATACTACCAAGGTAAGGAACCTATCCACTGCATTCAAAATGTCTTCATTTGTGTAACCAATGGTTTCACATATGGATGGTGTGGTGATGGCTGATGGTGCATCTGTTTTCTTGGTTGGTTATTAGGCCAAAATTAGCACAGGCAGCAAAGTATTGATCCTTACTTTGTGGCATCTCAGCTTCAGAGGCTGCATTGAGTGCACAATCATATGCAAAGAGAAAATCATGCACCAGCATTCCCTCCACTTTGGTCTTGGCTTGTAGCCTTTTCAAATTGGAGAACTTACCATTAGTGCAGTAGTTGACCTTGATGCCATATTTATCCTCACTGAAAGCATTTGTCAACATGACTGAAAACAGCATGCTAAAAATCATGGGAGTGAGAACACAGCCCTGTTTCACTCCATTGGTGACTGGGAAGGCACAAGAACATTGTCCACTATTCAGAACCCTAGCAAATATGCCATCATGAAATTGATGTACAATGCTGAAGAACTTCTCTGGGCAACTATATTTTGACATAATTTTCAATAAGCCCTCATGACTAACAGTGTCACAGGCCTTGGTCAGATCTACAAACATTATTTACAGACTTATGTTCTGCTCCTGGTATTTCTCCTGGAGTTTTTGGCAGCAAACCCCATGTGGACTGTTCCTTGGCCTTTTCTGAAGCCACACTGGCTCTCAGATATATGACCATCTTTCAGGTGAAGCCTATTAAGCCTATTAAGGAGGACTTTCAGCAAATTGGGGAAAGGGGTAATCACAAGCAAACACTATTGTGGGGGGGAAAGATCAATGGAGAGAAAGGAATAAACGGAGGGCAGATAGGATAGGATAGAGGGAAATGTGATTAATCTTTTGCTGCATAACTGGCATAGAAGGGTTTTACAAGGCTACACATGTATGACCTATATAGAATTGCTTCCTTTCTCAATGAGGGTGCGTGAGGAGAGAGGAAGGGAGAGAATATGGAATTCAAAGCTTTAAAAATGAATGTTAAAAATTGTTTTTGCATGAAACTAAGAAATAAGTTGTACAAGCAATGGGTTATAGAAACTTATCTTGCCCTACAGGAAAATAGAGGGGAGGGGGATGGAAGAAGGGAGGGCAGATTGGGAAAAGGGGTGGTTTGGGTGCATGATGTCCTGGAATGGGGGGGAGGGAAGATATGTGGGGAAATTTGGAATTTTAAATCTTATGGAAGTGAATGTTGAAAACTGAAAATAAATTATATTAAGATTAAAAAATAGGGATCATATGATAGAGATTCTTATTTTCAAATGTAATCTTTTTTGAAGCTATGTATTATAGTCATTTTTGTTGATATTTTCTAGTTCAAAATGATAAATCCGATTTTTTTTAAAAAATATTTTTTCTTCATCTTTATAATGAAAGGATTGCATTACATATCTAAGGTGACTTTAAATTCTGAAATTCTGTGAATTGGTACAATGCCTGTTTAAATTATTATATTTTTAATATAAATTTATTTATTTAACTTTTTACATTCACTTTCACAAGATTTTGGGTTCCAAATTTTCTCCCCATTTGTCTCCTCCCCCTCCCCAGTACACTGAGCATTCTAATTTCCCCTATCACCAATCTGCCCTCTCTTCTATCATCTCTCCCTTCTCTTGTCCCCCATCTTCTCTTTTGTCCTATAGGGCCAGATAAATTTCTATTCCCCATTACCTGTATTTCTTATTTCCTAGTAGCAAGAACAACACACAACAGTTGTTTCAAAAAGTTTGAGTTCCAACTTCTCCCCATCTCTCCCTCCCCACCCATTCCCTTTGGGAAGGCAGGCAATTCAATATAGGCCATATCTGTGTAGTTTTGCAAATGACTTCCATAATAGTCATGTTGTATAAGACTAACTCAATTTCCCTCCATCCTATCCTGCCCACCATTGTTGCTATTCTCTCTTTTGATCCTGTCCCTCCCCAAAAGTGTTGACTTCAAATTGCTCCCTCCTCCCATTGCCTTCCCTTCCATCATCCCCCACCAACCCTGTTTATCTCCTTCTCCCCCACTTTCCTGTATTGTAAGATAGGTTTTCACACCAAAATGAGTGTGCATTTTATTCCTTCCTTTAGTCGAATGTGATGAGAGTAAACTTCATGTTTTTTTCTCAGCTCTCCTTTTTCCCTCCACGAAAAAGTCTCCTGCTTGCCTGTTCTATGAGAGATATAACTTACCCCATTCCATTTCACCCTCTCTTCTCCCACCACATTTCTCTCTCATCATTTACATTGATTTCTTTCAAATATGATTCCATCCTATTCAATTCACTCT
>CM053772.1:126585614-126606078 GCA_028658325.1 Potorous gilbertii | reverse complement strand
CAAACGGGGAGAAAATTTTGGAACCCAAAATCTTGTGAAAATGAATGTAAAAAGTTAAATAAATGTATTTAATTTCACCTAAAAAAAAAAATTGAGGTTGTTTCCCTCTCCATCCTTCACACCTCGAAGGGAGGGTTTTTTGTGATCTCCATAGTTGAGGTAAGGACTACGTCTTTTCTAAAAGAATTGTAAAAATTCCTCAGTGCTTTGAATCATCTGAGCATGGTACAGCCTAGTCATACTCCAAGTAAGGTATAGCAATTCTATATTTAGAGACTTCAGCTTCAGGCAGAAATTGAAAATAAAGAAATTTGAAATTGACTTGTCCAGTGGATCTAGGTTTCGCAATGTCTAACAGAAATTACACAAACAAGGGACCAGTGTCTGGCAGAGACTATTCTAACAGGACAGCAGTATATGACATATACAATATGTCTGGTAGATCAAGTGGAAATAGTGTGATGATTTCATGAAAATTCTAATCTGGATGAGAGTGATTTTTAATCCCTTTGGTTTTTCAAGTATGAATGTAAATATTTTAAAATTATATTTTATTTATTTCATTAAATGTTTCTCTTATTACACTTTTTAAAATTAATATTCTTTAAAAAATTGGGGGGTTCTAAATTTTCTCCATCCTTCCTGCCCTTCATCCACTCAATGAGAGGGCAATATGATATCAATTATATGTGTGAAGTCATACGAAACATATGTCCATGTAATCCATGTTGCAAGCATACACATATGCAAGAGAAATAAAGTAAGTAAGAAAAATATGCTTCAATCTGAACTCAGAGTTCATCAATTCTTTTTCTGGAGGTAGATAGAATTTTTCATCATGGGTCCTTTGGAATTGGAATTTGGATATGTCCTAATCAGAGTAGCTAAGTCTTTCACAGTGGATCAGTATTACAATATTGCTGTTACTTTGTATAACATTTTCTTGGATTTGCTCACTTCAATTTGCATCAGTTCATACATGCTTTCTCAGGTTGTTCTGAAATCATCTTTCTATTATTTCTTATAGTACAATAGTATTCCATCACAGTTACAACCACAATTTGTCCAGCCATTCTCTGATACATAGGGATTTCCTCAATTTTCAATTCTCTGTCACTACAAAAAGAACTAGATAAATATTTTTGTATGGATAGGGCCTTTTCCATTTTCTTTGATCTCTTTGGGATATAGAACTAGTAGTGAGACTGCTGTATCAAAGTGTATGTAAAGTCATATATCACTTTGGGCATAGTTCTAAATTTTTCTCCAAAATGGCTGGACCAGTTCACAACTCCACAAATAGCACACTAGTGTCCTTATTTTTTTTTTCTTTTTTATTTTTTTTTTGGTAAATGGGTAAAATAGGAAGAGTGGAGCAGAAATGCAATAAAATTGGTGAGAGCAGTTAGGGGCAGAGGACAGAGGACAGGCACAGAGAGTCTTGTGAGTGTTTGCTTGTGGGAAGGCCCCCAATGGGACCAGGGTGAGGCAGGCTTGGGAATTGCTTTGTCCCCTTCAGTGATAATGTGTATTGACTTCTCTGTTACCACGATGGATTTGGCTTTCTGGTGTTTGAATAGATGTTTTCCTTCTGCCTTCTATATGGAGAGTTTGTTATACTTGGCAATGCCCGAACTACCCCAGCATATTCATATCCATACACATTTTAGGAATGAGGTTTTTATAAAGAAGTTTACTATATTTTTTTTCCTGGTTTCTTGCTTTCCCTCTACTTTCGGCTGCATTAGTTTTGTTTTTGCAAACAAAACATTTTTTGATTTCAAGTAATCAAAATTATTAATTTTACTTCCAATGATTCTATATTTTTTTTGGAAGTAAACTTTCCCTTACTTATAGATTTGACAGGTAAAATTTTCCATGCTCCCCTAATTTACTGACATCACCCTTTATGTCTATAACATTTACCTATTGTGACCTTATTTTGGTATATAATGTGAGATGTTGGTATGTGCCTAGTTTCTGCCAAAGTGCTTTCCATTTTTCAAAGAAGTTTTTATCAAATGTTCAATTCTTATCCCAAAATCTTAGATCATGTTTTACTATTTCTTAAACACTTGCTAGCTTTGTGATCCTGGGAAAATCACTTAATCCCTTTTTACTTTACTTTCCTTGTCTGTAAAAAGAGCTGGAGAAGGAAATGGCAAAACCACTTCAGTATCTTTTCCAAGAAAATCTCAAATGAGGTTGCAAAAAATTAGATACAACTGAAAATGACCAAGACTGTTTTGTTGATTACTGCTTTGTAATATAGTTTGAAATCTGACACTGTTAGGCTTCCTTTCTTTATTTTTTTCATTGATTTCCTTGATATTTTCATACTTTTGTTCTTCCAGGTGAATCTTGTTACTAATTTTTTTTCAGCTTGATAAAATGATTCTTTGGTAGTTTAATAGTTACTGCACTGATATAAGTAAATTAACTTAGGTAGAATTGTCATTTTGGTTATATTGGCTTGGCCTACACATGAGTGATTGATATTTCTCCAATTGTTTGGATCAGTCCTCATTTGTGTGAAAAGTGGTTTGTAGTTGTGTTTATATAGTCCCTGAGTTTGTCTTGGCAAATAGACTCTCAAATATTTTATATCTGCGTTTATTTTAAATGGAATCTTGCTTATGGGTTCTCTTGGTAGTTTATAGAAATATAAATGATTCATGTAGCTTTACTTTATATCCTGCAACTCTGATAAAGTTGTTAATGATTTCAACTGCTTTTTAGTTGAGTTTTTGGGATTCTCCAAGCATGCCATCATGTCATCTGCAAAGAGAGACTTTTTTTTATCAACCCCTATTTGTATTACTTTGATTTCTTTTCATTCTCTTGCTACTATAGACAGCATTTCTAATACAATATTAAATAATAGTTGTGATAAAACATCCTTGCTTCACCCCAATCTTACTGTTTTCTAGCATACCACTATTGCAGATTATGCTTGTTTATGATTTTAGGTTCCCTTGATGCCAATACTGTCTAGTGTTTTTAATAGGGGTGTACGTTGTATTCTGTCAAAAGCTTTTCCTTATCTTTTGGGATACTCATATGATTTTTTAAAATTTATATGGTCAATTATGCTGAGTTTTCCTAATATTGAGCCTTCTTTGTATTCCTAGAAAAAATACCATCTAGTTATTGTCTATGATCTTTGTGATATATTACTGTGATTCTATTGCTAGTATTTTACTTAAAATTTTTGCATCAATATGCCTTAGGAAAATTGGTCTTTGTTTTTGGTCACCCTGGTGTGGGCATCTAAATCATATTCACTGTGATAAAAGTCATTCGGTAGAACTCCTTTATCAGTTTTTCAAATAGCTTATATAGTATTTGGATTAATTATTCCTTAAATATTTAGTTAAATATACTTGTAAATCCATCCAGTCCCAGGAATTTTTTCTTAGAGAGATCATTTATAGTTTGTTCAATTTCTTTTTTTAGATAGGGTTTTTTAAGTATTCTACTTCCTTTACTATTAATCTGGGCAGTTTACATTTTTGTAAATACTCATTCATGTCACTTAAATTGTTGGTTTTACTATCGTATAATTGGGCAAAATAACTCCTAATAACACTTTAACTTTATCCACATTGATGGTGCATTGACCCTTTTCAGTTTTCAGAATATGTCACTATTTTGAGTGATTATCCGTCTCATTTAGGAAGATTTAGAATACTCCAAGACTTCACAAAAAACCCAGTGGAGTCCACAAATAGCTGGAAGAATTCATCAACTATTCTAAAGCAAACTTCTTTTCCATTGAGACCCTCTTCAGGATATCCTCCTTGAGAGTAGTATACCCTTTGGGAATCATATGTGTACAATTTTTATTCCTTGGATTGATGTTAACAAACAGAAAATGGTCAAACAAATTAATATCTGCTTTTTTGTGGAAGCTTATATGATTTTTATGTATAAATCATAATGCATACCTCAAAGGGAAGTCTTAAATGTTGTGTTTTGTTCAATCAATTTTTGCAATCACAAAAAATAACCTTGACCCTCAAGATGTGATCTACTATGAAATACTATTTGGAAAAAACATCCTACTCTCTTTTCATATCTTCATGAAGGATGACTTTGATTTAGTTTAAATTACTCGTAAATATTTTGTAGAAATGGGATAGCAGGTAATGGACTTTTCTTTTAATAACTTCAATGCTATGCACATATATATATATACACACACATGTATGTATATATCTGCATATACATATATTTGTATATGTGTGTGAATATGTGTGTACATTTATCCACATATCCATCCACACATTTATTGTATTGTGACACTCTATTGTTGTGTTTACACAATATATTGCTGTATTCAATTTTCTTATCCATTCAATTATGTTCATTTTATGAGTGAGTTCATCCCATAAACATTTAAGGCTATGTTTGTTAAATTGATAGCCCCTTTCTTATTCCCTTCATATATTTTCCTTCCCCTCGCACCCACTCCCACTTCTCTTTGCCAAGGAAATAACGAAACAAAAGCAATATAATTGACACTAGTAAATGAACGACACCAATTAGAGTGACTGGGTTGCAGGATCCCTTTCAGTCTTTAATTCCTGCCCTAATGATTGAACTACAGGATTTAGTCTTGCTAGAACTGAGGCCCTGCCCTGCTCTAGGGATCAGAAGCACCCAGCTATTCACTTCTGAACTTGTTCTTTGCTCAAAATGCAGCTGTAACTTGTGACTTCAACTACTTCTCTAGATCTTTGTGGAGGAAATATAATGGAGGAGCTCCACTGTGCTTTTCCGTGCTATTCAGTCATCCTGAATCTCATTTTTTTTTTATGGTAACAGACATAAGATAAAGAACTCTTGGTAGCTTCCTTTAACACATTCCACTTCCCTTCATCCTGAGTTTCTTCCTTAAACAATATCCCTCTTTGGTACCAGCAAGTCTCCAAAGTCAAACTTCTCTGTATTCATTCCTAAGCTGGTATTTCCAACTATCCTCAATTCTCCTGAAAATTTTTGTACAGTTTTCAAGAATTGTCAAGATGGTAAGGTACTGACCTTCAGCTCACCATCTCAACCAGTTTCCAAACCCATGTGTTGTGATTCTGGACAAATCAGGGTAGTTAGTATCCGTCCATTCACAACATATGCCTTAGAAATTCTAAACATGCTGAAAATTACTCAGAAAATAATTTCCTCATTGATACAATAGATCTAGCATGTATAACAAAAGTACCATTGATATTTTTTATAAAATGATAGGAATATAATTATTACTTGATATCTATAGTCCAATAGAGCAGGTTATACACATATTTTGATTTTTTTACATGTATTTCACTTTTTTCTCTTAACAAGCATTTATTTTCCCTTCCACCTACCTTCCACTAGACTAAAAAAAGAAAGAAAAAAAAAGCCCTTGTAACAAATATATATATAGCCAAGCAAAACAAATTCTCATATTGGTCATGTCCAAAAATGTATGTCTCATTCTTTATCTTTTGCCCAATATTTCTCTATCAGGAGGACACATCCTTGCCATAACTCTTTTATGGAGACCTATGAGTCCAAGTGGAAAGAACACACAAAAAGTTGGCAGGCTGACAACAAGTACTTATTAGGCATTTAATAAGTGTCATGAATTACACTGGTATAAATAAGCAAAAAGAAAGACATTCTCTGCCCTCAGGAGGTTTACAATCTAATGGCAGAAGACAACACATAAATGGATGGGGGAAGTTGGGAAGAAGTTACCCATGGGAAGGCATGGTAGAAGTCCAGAGAACCAGAATCACAATTGAGAGGAAAATGAAGCACGGTTGGCTTGATCCCATCCATAAAATAGAGGCTTTGGAAGAAACTCACAACTTTGCAGAGGGTAGTTCCAGAGTGAGACTGCAGTTGAATCATGCTGGTGAAGTCTGCAGTCAGGAGCACAAATGGGAGGATACATGGAATCATTTCTTGGAAGTCTGGAGCAGTCTCTATGCCCTGGCTCCATTTTCATTTCCCAGTGCTGACCAGGTGGCTTGAAGATTTTATAAAAACCTTCCGATATCCAGGGGCACACTGGCAAATGTTTAACAACCAGTTTTTCAGAAAAAAAATGTGTACATATCACATATTGAAGTTTGATCACAACTATTAACATTTTCTCTGTCACTTCCTTGAGTCTAGACAATTTACAAAACAATAAATCAAGTTCTAATTTACAGCATTTGTTGATTTCTGAGATATAAATTCTTACTGTAAAACTTCAGCAATTGTCTTGAGGACCAGTATGAGCTGGCTTCAGTACATCCTTGGCTCTATCCTCCCATCAAGAGCTCCCAGAGTGAATGTGCCCATCTCATACTCAGTAAGAGCAAATTACCATTTGGCTCATTGTAGATTTTCTCTTCCTATTTTTTTTTCATTTGTTTCTGAAGCAGACAGCCTTGGCTTCTAGTTTCAAAATTTCTTGTCCCTCTGGAAGGACTAGATCCGATCAACAGCCCAGCTTCCATCATGTTTGACTCAAGTCCTTTAATGAAGTCTGTCTGATCCTGGTGAGTCTGTGCTTTGATAAGTAAAACTCACACATGATTCTGTCCCTTCAGACCACATAGTGCCTCATTTCGTTATATCTTCCAACTCTCTGTCCATATGCTCTGCCTGTACCACTGTGATCTACTAGAAAAGTTCTAGGCAGCTTGTGGAGCTATGTTGCTGGGCTACTCTTTTAGCAGTAGATACAAAAATGGAAAGTTCATCATCTATAATACCACTTTACCACCACTCTAACTCTTTTTTTTTTACTTTTAGTTTCTCTAGCCTTAGCTTAAAGATAGTTCCTCTTCCCTCTTCGGAGGTAATTAGGAACTTCAAAACGTTGTCCACTGCTTTCTCAGTATCACCAAATTGCCTATCCTATTCCAGCATACATCCAAGTACCATGACTTCAATGAGTTTATATCAAATACAGGTTTTCTAATAACTATCTAAATTTTCACCTGGACCAGAAGCCTCTACTCTGGAGATTGGTTGCTAAATGGTGTGTGCCTTTGAGAGTTGATGAGTTGATGAAAACTTGGGAGAAGAGAGATCCTGGTCTTCTGACTTTCAGATTCAAACGAAAAGATATATTCTCTGAAGAGAGAGGTTCCTGAAGGGAGAGTCTGAGAAGCAGTTGACTGTGGCAGCACAGAGCCCCTAACACACTTTTTGCTATATCTTGGCTTACTGTCACCTCAAGGGTTTAAATCTTCTAGGTTAAGGGATCCGTTTATTTTTATAGTATTAACTTCTCTCTTTCTAAGCTCTGTTGTTTATGGAAACGTGCTGGCTAAGGAGTATTTTAGTGTACCTTCACTGAATTCCTAACTTCTGCCTAGAGACACTATTTGTATCACTCCCATGCATCTCTCTCAGTCTCTGCCTCTGGTTTCTTTACATTTTTATGTGTCTCTCTCTGTGTGTCCCTTTGCTTCTCCCCAAATCTCTACCCTCACTAGCATTAATCACATAAAAGTGACTAATGGCCTTCTGATTTTTCTTTTAATTTAAAGAGTAATAAAATGACAGTGAAAGAATATTGAAGAAAGGGGAAGAAAATAACTCATTTGGATTAGAAATAGAAGAGTAGAAATCAGCTTCTTCCAGTTTTAACTACTTCTTCCTTCACTGGAAAAGGGGAAAGAAAAAACTCAGCCAAGCTAGGAGGTAATTGGGCATTTTTTTTCTTCTCCTACATAGAAGTAGATGAATAGGAAGGCTTTTCATAGATGTAATTGAATTTTGTCAACATTACCCTCTTTTCTTGATAGTCTCCCAGGGCCCTACTTCTATCCCCGCCTGACCCTGACCCCACACCCCAACAGCAACACCAGCAGTTCTAGGAGCAGCAGCTGCTCTAGCCTATGAAAATCTCAGGAAGAACGAACAGGGGAGCGTGAAACTGGCAACCTGGCATTCTTCTTGACCGTGGCCTGCCCACATGGCCTCCAGATGGAGAACAAATTCATAGACTTCCACCTTACAGCTCCTATATTCCACAAGCCTTCAAAAACATGGTCCCAGAAGTTCAAGTTCAAAACACATTACCAACCCTTGAACTCTGAAATAGCATCTGTTTATGTTCCTCCACTCCAAAGCAGAGCAGGAGTTTCATGGAGGGAGGAAATATGTTCACAAATCAAACAATGTGAAGCACAATTTGTTACATATAAATGTTAGATTCAAAATCCTGTGAGAGATTTAAGGTAGAAGAGATCATTTTTAGGGAGACAGATTTTAGAAGACTTCACGGAAGAGGCAGTGCCTGTATTTATTTGTCCTTGAAAATAGAAAGGTGTTTTAACAGGTGGATAGGGAGAAAGGCAACGGGGAGTGAGGAAGATGATTCCAAGCATGAGAAACTGTGTGAGCAAAGAGACAAAGAAAACAACATAAAATGAGAAAGTGAGATGGCGAGACGTAGAGATTATCAAGAACAGTTAGAAAAGTAGGTTGGAATCAGATTGTAGAGGTCCTAGATGTTGACAGAGGAAAACAATGATCACCAACCAGAAAAAAAAATATCACATGTCCATGTAAATCCAAATTTAAACTGGAAAAAATTTAGATTATTGTTTTTTAGATTTTCTTTATGGTACCCAGTCTGTCATGAAGGAAAAAAAAAGAGAACACTTAGACTACCAGGGTAGGTAGAATAATCTTGATGATTTTTCCCCCATTAACGTTAGAATGATTCCAGCTCTCTCTTCTCCAACTAGAAATACTCCAGACTCCTTAATAGTCAACTGGCTATTTATCCCACATTAAAAAAAAAATGTCATGGTGTCTACTTAGGTAACAAAACTAACTAAGCTCTATGACCTGAAAGCTGAAAGTTTTAATAAGTAGCTCAGGATGTTTTGAAAATCTACATTCATTAAAAAAAAAGAAAAGAAAATCTGCATTCATGCCACCCAGGCATGACCCATTGTCAAAGGCTGCCTTCTTTTAATCTCCTGCCTTGTGGGCTGAACTAATTTTCATGACTAGTTTAAAGCCATGATATGAAACTTGCCAAAGTACAGGTAATGATCTTTTTTCTTCCAACTGATTGTGATTCTCAGGCAATCCCACTGCCTCCGGCTGCCAAAGGGCGTCACTAAGGAGGGTCTATTTGGCCAAAGTGAATTCTAAGGAAACAGGTTCACAAGAGTAATTTAGTGGTCTCCTGCTTCATCATATTGCTCCTTCCCACCACTATTCATAAGACAGATATAAATTCTTTGGAGTTTCATTCCCCTTGAAATAGAAAAAAAGGTTAAAAAAGAATGAAAGAGGTGAAGTGGTTATAAATAGTTTTGTTAAGGTTGTAACAAAACTATATTCATTAGTTTATACATATTGTCATCAGATATGGATATAATGACACATGTAGATTTCTGGTTCAGTTCTAATCTCAAATATTCTGTCCTATTGGCCTCATAACCCATCAAAATATCCTAGAATTTCAAATATTTAGCCAGATAGCAATTGAAATAATTGAACCTACAAGCTTTGTAATTACATGTGTGTATTTACATCCCTGAAGATTGAGGGGGAAGGTGGGGGAAACAAAAGTCCCGATTATCCAGAAAACAACATAGATGGAAGAAAAGTCACAAGTATGCAGAAAACAACATGCATGACAGATCATCTTATGTAAGTCTATACCTACATATGTATGTATTCCTTTCTGGTATGTGTAATGTGGATGGCTCGACTATGGCAAAGATTGGATGAAACATTTCTAGTCATAAACCCTAAAAACTTAGCATCATATGGTGTACCAACGTGGAACACCCATACAATATTTGATCTAGGCATTATCAAACTGTAGTTGAATTTAGGCTTTGCATTAGGAAAAAAGGAGGGAAATAAGGAAATAGAATATCCCCTTTTCTAGGAATTGGGAAACATCATTAATAATTCATCAGGAACAAACCTATAATATCTAACCGATTCCCCAAACCTCAATAATAAAAGTATGAATCTGTTCATATTTGAATGGTGTTATTTCTGGTAAATATCACAGACACAGTATTTTTAAGATTATTTTTAAATGAAGTAAAGGGAAAATGCATCTATAGAGTCAGGCTGCTAGGTACAGTTTAGCATTCAACATTAATAGTTTTGGAATGGAATTGTCTCTGATCTTGGAATTTAAAGCTCACATGAGATGTATAATTACTGGCCTGTCATACTTTGGTGAACAATTACACTTTTTCATCAAAATTATCACACCTCAGCCATTAACACTGTTTTCAAATATTAAATAGAGTTTTATATACCAGGTAGACTATTTTCATGTGTCTGATAATTATTTCGGGTTCACGTTATTTTTATTAAGATATAAATTCACTTTGGTCGGCACTAAAGTAAACTGTGTAGTGTATGGCACACCAAACTTGATGTCTCTTTTAATAGGCAATATCTCTATTTGAAAGTTTTGTAGGTTTGGGTTTCAGTCAGCTGAGATCGAAGTAATGAAACCTGGGTCACTAGGCCTCAAGGAAGAAAAAATGCTGCGTGGATCTTATTCTGAGAAACAAAAAAAAGTCAAACAGTTCAAATATAAAATGTGTGCAATATGTATCCCATTCATTCAAATGTATTTCCATATTTTTATGTTTGTTTTAATTTCTTAAAGCGTGTCGCAAGCTATTTTTCATTTCATTAACAAAAAGTAAATAGTACAGGTAGAAAGCAAATCTTTTCAGAGCTAAGAAATAATAATAGACATCAAGAAGGCTTTCTTTCTGGAACCATGGGGAAGCTGAGTGCAGGCTTGTTCATGTGGCGGTCTGGTTTCCATCATCCTGTCTTCTTTCAGTGAGGAAGCTATAAGGGAAACATCAAGTGTCCATGTGGATTTAACATTTGGGTTTTAGCTTTTGCGATTCTGATAAGGTTTTATAGTTGCCTGATTATTTTTTTTCCTTTTTTCCTTCAATATGCTACAACTTACTTTCATTGGTTTCTGATTTCATTTCTCCCCAGGAGACAGACAGACCTAGGAGAAGAACACCATTTATGCAAAAGATTTCTGAAGTGAAGCTTTCAAAAAATGAAATATGTATGCTGGTCAGTGAAAAGGAAACTGTTCAACTTCCCCAAGTACATGAATAGTCCTTGTTTATCTCATAAATAGATATAAATTTAACTCACGGGAAAAAAAAAGAAAATGGGGTTTAGGAATGGGGAGATCTATTTGTAGGGACAAATTTCTAGGAATAGTGCTTCCATCTTGCTAGAAAAGCTACATAATTTGATTTGTGTTTTAAAACTGTTTTGATAGCCTAGAATTATCAAAATTAAGTATGGCAATAATCCAGCAATTAGCAGCAATTTCTTTTATCACCACTGAAATGGCATGATACAAACAGTAGTGACCTATAATTTCCTCTTACATGAGATTTGCATATATTATCACTATATTTGTAATTACCCCAGCAGTCACCCAAAATATTGCTTACCCATTGTTGAGAACATGTCAGTGATGCTAAACTACACCAGATCACCTAATTTTCCATATCCATTGAATTAAAGGTCAAGGGCATGACAGGATGAGTACAGTGAAAATGTAATTAAAGTCATTACCTCTTTCTTGCTAACTAGCCAGTAACAGAAGTATATGTATATCTGCAGGAAGAAAAAAAATACAGCTAATTTTATTTTGTCACGTGTTACTTCTATTGCAATTAAAACAGAGAGTTACAACGTTAAACCAAAGAGATAACACCTGAATTCTAATGGTCTTCCATTCCTCCCTTGACCTCAGGCTATAATTTAATATCCATTTGGGAATTTCAAAGAAATAACACTTTGTCCTCCTGCAGCCTCAAGACCACACATGACCCTCTAGGTCCTCAAGTACATCCCTTTGACTGCTTGCAAACTTCACAGAACAAATCCCCCTTAACAAAAGGTTTTGTTCCTTAAAATTTGGACTGGGTCAAAAGGCTGCACCCAAGGACCTAGAAGGCCATATGAGTCCTTGAGTGCACAGGTTCCCCACCCCTGTTCAGATATATTTCCCTTAAAGATCTCCCAATACTGGAACTAATTGCCCTCCCAAAAACTGAAGCAAGGGACAATCATATACTTTAATTGGTCAATTCATTAACAAGCGTTTATTATACACCTTCCAGGCATGAAGCTAGACACTGGGCATACAAAGACAAAAGTGACAAACTCCCTGACCTCAAGGAGCTTATATAGGGGGAAGCAAGGAATCCCTAACCCTGCCAAGGCAACATGACTATATGCAGCTATGTAGAAAGCAGATAAATGGTGGTATTCAAAGGTCAGATACCAGCAGTTGGGGAATAGGAGGGACAGTGTCTAGGACTGCCTTCTGCAGAAAGTAGTGCTTAAGCTAAGTCTTGAAGGAAACCAGGGATTCCAAGAGGTGGAGGAAGCTGAGGCGTGAGAGAATCCAGCTGCTGCTGCCACTGCTGTTACTGCTGTGTCGTTTCTGACTCTTTCGTGATACCATTTGGGGTTTTCTTGACAGAAATACTGGAATGGTTTGCCATTTCCTTCTCAGCTCATTTTACAGATGAGGAAACTGAGACAAACAGGGTCAAGTGACTTGCCCAGGGTCACACTGCTAGTAAGGGTCTGAGGCCAGAATTGAACTCAGAAAGATGACCATTTCTGATTCCGGGCCCATAATTCTATCACTGTGCCACCCAGCTACACTTACTTAGTTATTTATATATATTACAAGGCAGCTAGCCCAAGACACAGTAGTGAATGACTATAGTAATCCACTATTTGATAAAGCCAAAGACTCCAGCTTCTGGAATAAGAACTAACTATTGGACAAAAACTGCTGGGAAAGTAGTATGGCAGAAACTGGGCATAGACCAACACCTTGCACTGTATACCAAAATGAAGTCCAAATGGGGACACAATTTTTATATAAAGGCTGATACTATAAGCAAATCAGGAGAGGTAGCAACAGTTTGCCTGGGAGATTTATGGAGAATAGAGGAATTGATGACCAGAGAAGAGTTAGAGAAAACTATGAAATGCAAAATGGGTAACTTTGATTACATTAAATTGAAAAGTTTTGCACAAACAAGGTCAATGCAACCAAGATTAGGAAGGAAGCAGAAAACTGAGAAAGAATTTTTATAATAATGTCTGTGATAAAGGCCTCATTTCTAAAATATATAGAGAACTGAGTCAAATTTACAAGAATATGTCATTCCCCAATTGATAAACGGTCATAGGATATGAATTGGCAGTTTTCAGAGGAAGAAATTAAAGATAATCTACAATCATATGGAAAATATTCTTAATCACTGTTGATTAGAGAAATGCAAATCAAAACAACTCTTAGACATCACATCATACCTAACAGATTTGCTAACATGACAAAACAGGAAAATGAGAAATGCTGGCGAAGATGTGGTAAAATTGGTACAGTAATAACGCATTGTTGGTGGAGTTGTGAACTGATCCAACCATTCTGGAGAGCAGTTTGGGACTCTGCCTAAAGGGCTACAAAAATGTGCATGCCCTTTGACTCGGCAATACCATTTTTAGGGTTATATTCCAAAGAGATCATAAAAATGGGGAAAGGACCCACATGTACAAAAATATTTATAGCAACTTTTTGTGGTGACCAAGAACTGGAAATTGAGGGGATTCCCATCAATTGGGAAACGGCCAAACAAGTTGTACTTTATAAATATGATGGAATACTATTGTGCTATAACAAACAATGATAAGGCAGACTTCAGAAAAACTTGGAAAAACACATGAACTGATGCTGAGTGAAGTGAGTGGAACGAGGAGAACATTATACACAGTAACAGTCACAGTATACAATGACTAACTTTCATAGGCTTGACTCTTCTCAGCAACACAAGGACCTAAAACAACCCCAAAAGACTCAGGATGGAAAATGTCATCCACATTGAGGTAAAGAAATAGAGTCTGAATGCAAATCAAAGCATATTATTTACTTTTTTTTGTTTGCTTTGGTTATGTTTTTCTTTCTCATAGCTCCTCCTATATGTTCTAGTTCTTCTATACAACATGAGTAATGTGAAAATGTTTAATAAGAACGTATATGTAGAACCTATATCAGATTGCATGCCATGTTGGGGAGGGGAGAGAGAAGGGAGGCAGAGAAAATTTAAAACTTATAGAAGTGAATGTTGCAAACTAAAAATAAATTAATTAATTTGTAAAAAGAAGAAAACGAGGCAGCTAGGTGATACGATGAATAGATTACTGGACATGAAGTCAGGAAGATCTAAGTTCAAATTCAGTCTCTGACACTAGCTGTGTGACCTTGGACAAGTCACAATCTCACTATTCTTCCATTACCTCAACTGTGAATAGGAAGAATAACCATACTTACCTCCCAGAGTTTTTGTAAGTATCATATGAGATACTTGTAAAACATTTAGCCCAGTACATGGCACATAATAGGTGCCAGGTACATGTTAATATTGTTATTAATATCGCTAACTAGATCTGAAGAGGCATGATCTACGGCTAAGTTTTCCTTAGTGAGTAGATTGCTAGAGTAAAGACCTTAGTTTGAATCCTGCTTCAGACACCTAAGAGTTATGTGACCTTGGGCAAGTATCCTGTCTCAGTTTCCCCATTTGCAAAAAAATAACAGTACTTACTTCTTCAGTTTGTTATGAGGATCAAAAGAGGTGATATTTGCATAGTGTGTTTGCAAACCTTAGTACTATATAAATATTAATTATTTGTTATCATTGCCATCATTATTTGTAGGCAGCTAAATGGTACAATGGAGAGAGCTGGGTCTAGAAGCAGGAAGACCTGAATTCAAATTCATCTCCGGTACATACTAGCTCTGTGACTCTGGGCAATGAAATCGGAATAATAAAAATATCTGTCTTCCAGTTGCTTTGTTAGCATCAAATGAGGTAATATTTGTAAAGTGCTATGCAAACCTTTACGTGATGTTTAAATGCTAGCTATTATTTGTACAACAACATGAGCACGTACAAACTACATTTCTTCCTTTTTTTTCCTTTTTGAGAGGCAGTATGATGTACTAGGCAGAACACTAGATTTGTAGTGAGGAAGATCTGAATTTAAATCTCACACCAGACACTGTCTGTGACACTGAGTAAGTCACTTAACCTCTCTGGGCCTCAGTTTCCTTATTTATAAAAAAGGGGGTTGGAGTTGATGAACTTTAAGGTCCCACCCATTCAGCTGTTATGATCACATGACTCTATGATTCCCCTCACAGCATGATAGTGAAGGCTGTAATTGAGATTTTATTCTCATCCATACTAATATCCCTATACCATGTAGCAGAACATGTCAGCCAACCTAGGGGAGAGACAGTTATAATAAAGAACTCAGTACAAAAGTTAATGCTTTACATTTAAACTTATTTTCTCACTCTTACCATAATATCTTATCACTTATGCGGTAAGGAGCCAACACTTCAGTTTTTAGTATACATTGCCCTCATTATCAAGAACCTCTACATGTTTTTTTAAGTCAAAGCAAACATAGGGACCTCTCAAAAATGCCCAGAGGTAATGGAAAGATCAAAGTGAATCTGCCATTGAGCTAGTTTGCCTTATCAGGACACACACCCAAGGTAATAGCATAATTCCTTTGTTCTCTTTGCCTCAACCATAATATTCTTCCATTTACCAGAAAAAGATGTGGGACACAAATCCAAGGTTAAAAAACCTAGATGACTCTTAAGACTCTTTCTTCTCATTCACTATCACTACCACCCTTTTACCCCCTCCATTCAACAACCATGGAATTGTCCAATTAAGCTCGATTGGATAAATGTTCATAATGTACAAATTCACACTCCTTTCATCTTGAAATATGTTCTTGGTGAACAGACATCCTTTTGAAGTTGAAGGGAACCCTTATGTGGTTAAAAATATAAAGGCAGAAATGAGAATTGGGCCCCTGAATAATTTATCAGAGATTGTATCTAAATGTGTCATCTCATTTTCTAATTTTTATTGCCTCCAATTAAGTTTTTTTAAATGTAAAAGAACAATTTTTGTTGGAGTAAGAAACCTAGATTCTGGTGATCGCAGGTTTCTGAAGACTCTCCTTTCAGTTCAATGATAAACCAGAAAGAACTATCCTAAATGAAAGAAAATGAAGCATAATTATATATTTTTCTCCTCATCCCTCTTCAGATTCCTTGTTCTTTGAAATTCACTCATAGATCCCCAAAATGACCCCATGGAACCTTAATTAACTGTAAGTACTTTCTCCCTCTCTTATTCTTACAAGTACTTCAATTTTTTCTTATATTATACTGACCTAGGTGTAAAGGTGCTTTGCTATGCATACTTAACTCAACTACGACGGAGGAATCCATGTGGACAACTACAAAAGAAGACATCTTGTGCTCCCTTACTATAGGAATGGGAGCAACCTCTTGCTGTTGGCTGAGTAGTCAAAATAGCTGTCTTTAAAACTATTCATGTGGAGCCATGTGTCTTCTTTCAAAGCTGGAAGCCAGAAAACCAGAACTTCTCTTCTCTCCAACCCATCACACAAGTATAGAGCATTAAGAAATCATTCTGCACCAAGGAGGAAATTTTTATTCTCAAGGGCTTTGAGCTATATTAATACATATTGTATCTCTCAACTAAAATGCGAGCTCCTTGGGGACAGGGAACCTTTTGTTTTTTTGGATCTAAAACACTGGGTAAAGTGGCATTTAGAAATTAACATAAAGTACTAATTCTCAGGGCTAGTTTTAGAGGCAATAATGAGAATATTTCCCAGTAACTTCTGAGGTAATGGTATAAATTATGGAGAATTCAGTGCAAACTGCCAAGAATCAATATATATTAACTTATGTGAAATTCAAAAGATTAAATAACTAGCTCGGTAACCCTGGGCAAGTCCCTTCTTCATTTGTAAAATGATTATCTAAACGGTTCCTTCAAGCTCTAGCAATATGGGATTATATGAAATAAAGAATTTTATGCAGGCTCTCAGGAACAATTATTGAATGTCTGGCAGAGGAATAATCAGGAATTCTTATGCCAGCGAAAATCTATTTGGAGGGGAGAGTCAGGGAAGAAGTGAAAAGTAAGGCAGTGACCAAAGATCAGGTTTGGGTGTTGTCATGCTAGAAGTAACCTGTCCCAGGAGTCAGGTCCATGCTTCCATGGCACAGAAAATGCTCTTTATCTCCCTCTACTTCCATGAGAGATGCCTTGGGAAGACACAGAGAATAGAGAGATTGAGGGTGAAGACAAGCCCTGGGGCAGACCTCAAAGGACAGAGATGACAAACCAAAGTATTGCTACAAAAAAAAGAAGTCAGTTATCACCTGGTTTTACCACACTAAATACAGCTGGGCATCCACTCTATAAATATACAGTGAATAAAGATTTGAAAATCAAAGCCAGAATGCTTATATTGCATAAATAAATATATAAGATATATACAGAGAAACTGAAAGAAATGGCTTATTGAATAAATAATGAGAAGAAAAGAATAGACAAAAAGTAAAGGATATAAAAAAGTGAGAAATAGAAAACAAAAATAAAAAGAGGGAAGGAACTGAGAGGGAAAAGGGGAATAATCGAAATAGTCCTCTAAGCAACTTCCTTGTCTCTGGTTTCTCTCCAATCCATCCTCTACAAAGATGAACAAAAAAAACTGAAAAACCTACATAAAAATTTCACTCCTCTGTTGAAAACCCTTCAGTAATTTCCTATTGTCTATACAATAATGTACAAATATCTTAGCGTAGCATTAAAGACAAGCAACAACTCAAGGCAAACTGATGGTTTAGTGCATGGAGTGTAGAATATGGAGTCAGAAAAACCTGAACTCAGATCCTACTGCAGAACCTTAGAAGCTATATGGTCCTTGGCCAATCACTAAACTTCTCTAAGTTTGTTAAAAAAAAAAAAATGGGGTCAATTGTTGTAATAATCAACTGAATTAACATATGCAAAATGCTTTAAAAACCTTAAATCCCACATGGGGGTTATCTATTATTAGACAGGACCCAACCTATCTTTCCAGTTTATTTCATGCCACTCTCCTTCCAATATTTATGTTCTAGCTAGATTAAACTGTTGGCTGAACTTGACTTTGGTCTTGACCTCTAAGAATTCAAGTTGGATCTCCAGATCTTGTCATCTCTACATATCGAAATCCTTCTTTTCCTTGAAAGGTCAGCTCAAGTACCAGCTACTTCCCAAACCCTTTTCTGGTCCCCAGGCTAAAAGTTTCCTCAGTTTTGCCTAGAGGACTTTCTGTAGATCTTTCTTTATCCCATCACATATTATCTTGTGCTAAGCTTATTTTGGGTATGCAATATCTCCTTAGTAAATGTAAGCTTCTTGAGGGCAAGGATTGCATCATTTTTCATTTTTTTTTAATCTCAAAACAAAGCCTTAAACATATTGTGTGCTTCATGTTTATTGTGCTATGATGAATAGTAATATATATATATATATATAAATTTTACTACCATAATAGCAGGAGGTATTATGTAGCATCCTTTTTCTTTAAAAAAAAGTACTTCTATAATATGTATAGATGATTTTATTAAGTATTATTGGGATATATGCATCATAGATTTAGACCTAGAGGTTTCCTTAGAGGTCATGGAGGCAAATAAAGAAAGTTGAGAGAGATTAAATGACTTCCCCTGGGGTTACACAGCTAGTAAGTGTCCAAGGCAGAATTTAAATAGGTATTCCTCACTCTAAGTCCAACTCTCTGTCCACAGCATAAATGCTACATACCTCATGTAGAAAGAAAAAATTATGAAAACCAGAGAAGTAGAGCTGAGAACATTGAATACTTATGCAGAGCTGAATGAACAAAAATAGAAAAGATGACGTTGAGTGGAGATAGGGAGATTGCAAATGGAATGGAATGGTACATGAAAAAGTAAAACCTTAGGGTAAAGAAATCAGAAGGAGAAAGAGATTGGTAAAATAGAAGCCAAGAGAAGAGTCGTTAGACATTAAGCAGAACATCATAGAAAGTGTGTCCTTGTAGTAAAAAATAAAAAACAAAAGAGAACAAAAGCAGAATCCATGCCAATATAAAATACGTAACCAACAGGAGAACTTTACCAAGCAGCAGAAGAGGTACGAGTAATTTGGAAACATAGAAACGCTTGACACTTGAAGAGGGGAAAAACTGAAACGTGGGCATGAACAGGATATGGGATATCAGCATTCTTGAACATCAAAATCTCTGATCATCATTTAAAAAAAATTCTTTTCTCCCTAATTTAACTTTATGGGATCCAAAGTCTTCATGTTTTTCAGCTGCTCCTCTCCCCTTCTCCACTTTTGACTCAACTCTTTGTCTCCTCTCTTTGTCTTTTCATTTCCCACCCCTTCTTTATAAATGAGATTCAATGTCATTGCTAGCTGCCTATGGCTGTCTGCCAGCCCTCCCCTATTGAACCTCATTGGACTACTAAGGAATTTCTACTCCCACCTCTTTCCTTGAATTTCTATTTAAAATCACTCAATATGTTATTCTAGAGATTCTATGTTCCTAGGATCATCCCTGCAGCATTACTAATATAGAACATATCAACCTCAGCAAATGGTGTGCCCATGGAAACTGGGAACCATTGTATCATAGGAAACTATGGCAACCAAAAGAGACAACTGAAATAGGCCCATTGTCATTTTTTTCAACCAGTAAATAAGAGATGTGTGTATCCCCCAGAATAAAACTCAACCACAGTCTACAAATGAGAAAATTCATTTCCGTTGAGTTTGTAATAATTAAAACATAGGAGAAGTTTGAAAGAATAGCACATGTGACCTATTTGTCATTAATGCTTTAAAAACAAAAAGCACTTTTTATTAAGCGTACTCTTCAAGTGACCTAGAAAGTCAGCAAAAACAATCAGCTCTCCATGGGCATCTTCTGGTGGAGGTTTATTAAATACATCGTACCTCAAGTGTTTGGCCAATTTATAAAATGCACATAGATAAGTGGTTGTTATCATAGTACAAACATGCCTGAAGATAATTCTCTTATTCTTGGCCCCTCTGTGAGTTTGTGCTTCAGAAATTACTAAACAAAGAAATCCCAGATTCTAACCACCAGGTCTGGTAATTCTACATGCACATGTTCCACAATTTTACTGAGACCCTTTCGTAGGCATCACAAAAAATACTTTGCTGCCTAAACATTCCAAGATAACAAGGGGTTATATGGGTCAGCCATGTAGAAGAAAACTGTATGTCCCTATTAAACGAATACAGCTACAATAGAGATTTTGTGTTTTCACTGCTTGACCTCTTTTATCTTTGAATAATCCTATACAGTTTGTCTCCAGGACTTCTCTTCCTCCTCCCCTCCTCCCCAGTCTCCCCTCTCACTCCAGATTCCATCTCCCTCCCCCATGCCACCTATGGGATCCCCCCTAACACAAACACACACACACATACACACACACACACACACACACACACACACA
>CM053772.1:126569304-126585114 GCA_028658325.1 Potorous gilbertii | reverse complement strand
ACACACACACACACACACATACAGACAGAGAGTACAGGCTGTATTGAATAAGAGATGATATCAACAAAAAAATAAAATAAAGTAAAAATTAAGTGATGAGGGAGGACAGTACTGGGAGGAGAAAGAGAGAAATAGAATGGGGCAAGCTATAACTCTTAAAAGAGATAAGAAAAATCTTGTTCAATGGAGAAGAAAAGGGAGAAGGGGAGAGGGGAAAAGTGAAGACGCTCTCTCCACATATGGCTTAAGGAAGGAATAACATGCCTACTAAATTTTGTATGAAAATCTATCTTACACCACAGGAAAGTAGGGGAGGAGAGGATAAGTGGGGTGAGGGGAATAATAGAAGGGAGTGCAATGGGAGAAGGGAATAACTAGAAATAAACACTTTTGGGAAGGGACAAGGCCAAATAAGGGAATAAAAATATAAGGGGGGATAGAATAGTATAGAGGGCAATATAGTTAGTATTACACAACATGATTATTATGGAAGTCTTTTGCAAAACGACACATATTTAATCTGTATTGAATTGTTTGCCTTCTCACTGGGGATGGGTAAGGAGGGAGGGAGGGGAGAAGTTGGAATTCAAAGTATTAGAAATGAATATTGAGAATTATTATTGGCTGTAACTGGGAAATAATATACTCAGGTAATGGGGTATAGAGATTTATCTTGCCCTACAGGAAAAGAGAGAAGATGGGGATAAGGGAAGGGTGGGATATGATAGAAGGGAGGGTACTTTGAGGGAAGTGGTAATCAGAATGCAAGGTATTAGGGAGTGGGGGGAGGGGAGAGATGGGGAGAAAAATTAAACATGTTACAAAGTCACATAGACCTATAGTCAAAAGGTTTGTAAGATTAATAACAAATCTATTAAATTATAGATTGTTGGTAGGGGAACATCTGAGGTTAAGTCTAAAACTAAGCTACTAGGCTTAGGACTTTAGACCAACAACAATAAATTAGGGTCCTTTAATTCTTAATAGTAGTGTGGAGACTTGTGATTTGTGAAGGATTTGTGAAGTTAGTATACATAGTTATTATTTGTGTATCAGCTGGTTAATGTTAAAAAAAATTCATTTGTGGTCTATATTGTAAATGCTTTAAAAGAAGTATCACCTGACCAAAAGTTAGAATTGTTTTATGCGATATGAACTGTATTAAAAATGAAAAATAAAAAAAAAGTTTGACCATATTGTTTCCATGCTAATGTACTAGAATTTTTATTCTATGAACACAGACAACTTAACATTCTTGTTTGACTTATTATATAGTAAACATTTGTTCAACAAGTAGGTCTGAGAAGCTGCGCTTTGTTTTTACTTGATTTGGGGCTTGGTGGTAATTTTTAAAATCTGTTTAGATATCTACTTTGTTTGACATTATTATGTTTAGTCTTCCATTTCAAACTGGAAGGACCTTAAAAATCTGAACATCTGTATCCCCAAGGCATTATTCACAGCACCAGGGGCAATTATGAATACATTGGCGTAGTTCTGAATTGCAAAGTAATTCTTCACTCTTCATATAGAAGGCAGAATAAAAGCACTTATTCAGACACCAGAAAGCCAAATTCATCATAGTAACCAAGAAATCTATGCACTACAACAAGGCAGAGGGCCACAGTCCCCAAGCCTTCCCCCTGCTAGGGCCGTCCCACAAAACAGCTCCCTTAAACAAATAACAGGTTCTCCCACTCAAGGTAGTTGCTGCCTTTCCCCAGCTCTATTGCTCTTTGATTAACTTTCTTTCAGTTCTGGTCAAACCTTCCTGTTCCATCCATTCAGCAAGCTCTTCCCATCATATATGACTTAGGCTTCAGGTAATGGGGTATAGAGATTTATCTAATCTCTATTCTATAATGTAAGCCGAACGTATGGGCCTATTAAGTAATGGGAAAGATCTTCCCATTTCAAGTACCATCATAGCATCTCGTTTTATAGATAAAGCAATGAAGGCCCAGAGAACTGAAGTGACTTGCCCAATTCACTAATAAATATATCCTCAGACTCCAAATTTAGTGCATTTACTGTAACTGTGGTACTGCCTCTTCTTTCCCTGGCCATCTTCTTTTGCCTCCTCTTCCATGTTGTTTTGAGGACATATTTTTTTGGTGTATATATAAAAGTCCACCATGCTTTTCCAGAAATGTCTATATCAGGGATGGGGAACCTGTGGCCTTGAGATCACATGTGCCCTTCTATGTCTTTGGGTGCAGCCTTTTGACTGATTCCATTTTATTGAACAAATCCTTTTACTAAGGGGATTTGTTTTATAAAATTTGGATTCAGTCACAGGACCACAGTGGAAGACCTGAAGGGCCACATGTAGGCTTCAAGTCCACGACTTCCCCACTCCTACTCTATGTTCCTTAGAGTTTCTGAAAAAAGCAATTTGCCAGATTTAGTGCTTAGTAATAATGGTGACTTCTCTAGACTTGTCAGCGAATCTCTGAAAGTCCTGCCCAGAGCACAGGGCAGAGGGCTAACTATATGCAATCCTTATTTTTTTAAGTAAGAAATATACTAGTTAAAACAGCAGAAGAATGAATATATGCTTATTGACATATGTTTCTGTGTGTGTGTGTATAGGAAGAAGACCATTTATTAAGCAGTTGTGTGTCATACACTGCAATGGGCAGCTAGGTGGTGCAGTGCAGGAGCATAGAACACCAGTGCAGAAGTCAGAAGGGCCTGAGTTCAAATTTCACCTCAAACACTTGATACTAGCTGTGTGACCTTGGGCAAATCACTTAACCCCAACTGCCTCCTCCTGGGTCATCTCCAGTCATCCTGATGAATATCTGGTCACTGGATTCAGATGGCTCTGGAGGAGAAGTGAGGCTGGTACCTGCACAGCCCTCCCTCATTCAAAACAAAGTCAAGTGCAAGTCATGTCATTATTTCTCTAATGGCACGGTCTTCTTCAGCAATGAAGGACTAACACACACGCACACACACACACACACACACACACACTTCACCGTATCAACAGTACACACACAAAAAGAGACACTTTATGTTTTTGAACAGATTAAATTTATTAGTGGGAGGAGACCATGAATATAGGGTATGAGGACTCAGGGGGAGTGTTTTGTTTCAGAAACGATGGTGGTGTCAATTTGGTTACTATTCCCAGAGTAAGAAATGGAGAATTGTGGCTAACAGGAGGATGACTATGGGTAAGCGTAGTCATAAACCAAAGAACACAGTGCAGTCTCAAGGTAGGAGTTCTAAGGCTGAATGGCACAACTTCCTCAGGGTATGTATCTCTAGATCCAGTTCAGAAGGCACAGCAATAGCAACAGCAGTATCTGGGCAGTCTGGACAGCGTAAGATATTGAATTATTTTAAATGACCATAAATTAAAAAAAAAACTTTGTAGTTCAAAATTGTTTTGGAGGCTGGATGTTAAATGAAATAAAAATTAAAATAATCCCAAAATTGAAGTGACTATAAAATGGTAGTTGATATGATAGAGTTGATAAGGGTCACTTTAAATAACTTTTTTTCTCCCAAACAGTAAACATGATGAGTTGACATTGAGGGTGGATTCTACCCTTGATCAACACTTCAGCCTCCATGATGGATGGCTCTAACTATTAATAGCAGAAGAGACACCTGAAGAATGACTGCTTTATAAAATGTCATTTTTGAACAAAGCCATTTTTCAGTGATTGGAGTTTATTTTCATTGTCCTTTAATACTGCAAGCCAGGACAGACTGAATGTATTCTTTTGCCTGGGGCTTTTTATAGCAAATCTCAGTCTACAGTGAAACTTTTATGGTCAAGTTATAAAACCTTGGAAATAAGCATTTAGAAAGAAAACCCTAAAAGTATATTAATGGTCACACATATAGACCAACGCTCTCGATAATCTAATAACTATCATCCTCCACCTGTGCCCCCTTTTTTTCTTGGTTAAGTCTCACAAATCATAGTGCAATTGCTGGCAATGATTAATTTAATGACCAAGCAAAGGTAGATCATCACGTGACACTGTTATTTATTAATACCCTTTGCATTATAGTTTTTGCTATTATCAGTTATTACTGTGAAATGGAGACCCTCAATTGTCTTCCATGTACCAGAAAGTAATTCCAGATGACAGAAACAAAAGGAAAAATGGAAATAGCTTCAAAGGTGAAGAAGGAAAGAAAAGCAGCCAATCACATTGCCTGATGCCGTGGCAAACACTAGGAAGAAATCACAGTTGCATCAAATAGAAGTATATAGGATTCCCCAATCAATGAATTGATAAAGCTGTCAGAAATAATACTATAATGGGCATTTCTCTCTGGAAGGGGGAATGTTTGTTTGTCTTTCACATCGGTAAGTGGTTTTAGAGCGAAGTGTGACCCTGAGTAAGACAACTCACCTCTAGGAGCCTCCAGATCATATCCTGAGGGGAGAGAAAAACTGCTACTTATGCCTTGATGTGGTGAAGAAAGCATATTGCAGACTTTAAAGCACTGTGTAAATACAAGATGCTTGTTATTAGCGACAGTATTCGTCAGAAAATAATTATGATGAACAAGGAAGACTTTTCTTTCATAAAAAATCTCAGGAAGGTAAAGCAATCTCTGGAAGGAAATCATCCCTAGTGTAAACAATATCACTCGTTCTCCCCCTCCTTCCCTCCTCCTCCTCTTCCTCCTCATGGTTCTTCTCCCCCTCCTCCTCCTCCTTCTTCTTTCTCCTCCTCCTCATGTTAACTGATGACACAGCTATCAGGGTTTTCTTCCTAAACTGCATTTCCAAAGGCTTATGAGTTGGTCATGAAATTGACTATAAACTAAGATTTGCTATAAAAACCCCCATTATTAGTAGTAGTACCAGTGCTAGTAGTAGTAGTATTGGTATATGTAATTATACACTTTTAACTATAATATATAGTAGGATACAATAATATAATATAAATATATAATAATGTAATGTATCATCTACATCATCATAAGCTATATATAACTGCTTATACTAAGGGTGATTTCACTCCAGAGATTGCTTTACCTTCCTCTGGATATTTGTGGGGAAAAAGGTTTTAATAGGCTTGGTTCCTATTTCTTCTTCTTTGAATGAGGCTTAAACTACCTCATAGGGCAGTTGAATGTTTGGTTGTGGGTAACATACACCCCCAGCCCTTTCTCTTGGGGTGGGATTTGGAAGCAATAACTGTGCTGTATAATAGTAGTCTGGTTTTGTCTGATTTTGCAAACATTGGTCAGCCCTCATTGAAATTTAGTGAGAATAGTGAGGCAGGGGATTTTCTAGACTTTATATGGAACGACAGGTTGAACAAAGGGTATCTCTGGGTTTCAGATATAGTAGTGACCACTCTACATGGTTAGAACTATATTACTCATTGACAAATAGGTGGCACAGTGGATAGAGAATTGGTCCTGAAGTCAGAAACACCTGAGTTCAAGTCTAGACTCAGATACTTACTAGCTATGTGACCCTCAGGCAAGTAAGTTGACATGTTTCCCTCAGTATACTGAACCGTAAAGTGGGCTCATAATAGCACCCTCCTCCCAGGGTTGTTGTGAGAATCAAATAAAATATTTATAAAGTGCTTGGTACAGTGCTTGGCACATAGAAGGTGCTTAATAAACTTTTTTTTTTCCTCTCAGATAGTGACCACTGCCTAACTCCTTTGTCTGTAACAACATGATTAGTATGACCCACTAGGCTGTCCCTTAGAGAAATCTAAATAAGAGGCTGCCCTAGTTGAGTTGAATAACCTTTCATATGAAAACAAAGCCACTGATACCAGGAAGTATAGAAGTTTTCAGGGGGGCTGCCTCTTGTTTCTGGAAGTATGTGTTTCCCTTCCAGTAGAAGTCCTTTATGTTACTATGTTATGTTTCTCATTGTTCTGGTGCTTTCATAATTTGAACTTATTTATTGCTGTTTATTTATTTTAGTCATCTCCTACTCTTTGTGACTCCATTTGAGATTTTCTTGGAAAAGATACTGGAGTGGTTTGCTATTTCCTTATCCAGCTCATTTTACAGATGCAGAAACTGAGGCAAATAGGCTTAAGTGATTTTCACAGGGTCACACAGCTAGTAAGTGTCTGGGTGCAGATTTGAATATGGATCTTCCTGACTGCAGATTGGACACTCTATCCATTGTGCTACCCAGTTGCTCTGGTTTTCCATTAGTGATAGTGATTGGTTCGCTAGTAGCTGAATTTAACTTATCAACGATGTCATAAGAGTATTACTTGGCATCATCCCCCTTTATCCCAGGACTTTAAGTCAGGAAATCAATCATTCACTATAGTGAATCATGATTTGGCTCTCCTTCTAAGGGAGAGAGAGTTTGTGTTAATTTAGAAACTGGCTAGGCTGAAGATTACCTTGTCCATATTTCAAAACCAGTTTGCTAAGCAATAATTTAAATAAGATTTCAGGGCTATGTTTACTCTACTTGGGAAAGTAAATTACTTCCAAGCATTTCTACAATCACATTAGCAGCACTTATTGGCATGCAAAGTATTAATATTCCACTTATCTAACTAGTTCTTATCTATTAATTAAAGCATATGTCTCAGAAGAGTGAAGGTGTAAGCAAAATAGAGGATCTTTTCAATAGCATCGACTCAAACTTTCACGAAAGAAGTTCATGTGGGATGGCTTAGATGACAGGTCAGCAGCCCCTTTTAGGGAAAAAAAAAAATTCCTCTACGTGGAGAGAAAAGGATCCTTAGACAAATGCTTATTCCTCCACATTTTGTTGGCAAATCAAAGTCAGCTAAACACTCCCCTCCTGCGGGGGTATTTCTTGTAGATATCTTGAGGAATGTTAATCAATGTCATATCCAGTTTACTTTCAAGTATCAACTTGAGTCTTGGACCCAATGTGATTTTAATACAAGACTTCATCACACCAAGAAGCTTGACCAGTTTCACATAGACCATCTGGGTAAAGTAATACACTCAATAGAAACAGAAAGTTGTAAAGGTATTCCAAAAAGGAATGGCAGTAGCATACATTAACATAAGTTTGCTGGACTAGTTTTATCTCACGCTTCAAGGATAGAATCCTAAGAAAATACTCTAAAGTCACCTCTCCAGTCAAGCTGCTGTTTTCTCATTAACTACATTTAAAGAATTTATTTTTAATTTTTAATATTTGGATGTGTTTAAATGAATTTTCATTTTTTATTAAAATTTTAAAAAAGCAAAATACCCTGAGCATTTCATTATTCACAGCGAAAGAGAAACAGGCATTCTAACGAGATTGTAAGCTTCCATTACAGTATGGAGATTCTTTTTTGTTTTAATTATGTATAGCTTTCCAAAAACAATTGGAATTTAGCAAATCAATTTCAATACTGTCTTGCTTTCATGTGTCTCTTTATGAACTTCCTGTTGATATGCTATTTGTTTCTTAAAATGATTGACGGTTCTTCCTTCCTTCCTTTGGTTTCAGCCTTACTTTCCTATTCCTCCTACTCTGGGCTAAATTCTCTCCTCCAATTTCCCATCCCTCCCTTCACCAAAAAAAGTAAGTTCTCCCTGATGAATATACATCGTAAGATAAAGCAAATCCGTATATTGGCCATACCTGAAAATCTGTGATTACATTCTGCACATTTAATTTATAAACTCTCTATCAGCAGGTGCAAAGGATTATTCATTGTCAGTCTTATTAATAATTGGTCAAATGATGATTGTAGCTTTGAAGTCTTTCAAAGTTTTTTGTTTTGCCTTTGTTTTGTTTTATATCAGGATATAAATGACTCTCCTGGTGCTGCTCACTTCTATCTGCATCATTTCATAAAAATCTTCCTAAGTATTTCTGAGGCTGTTTGCTTTTTCATTTTTATGATGCAATAATATTTAATTTAATTCTTATAACATAATTTATTCATTTCCAAATTGATGGTTACTACCATATTTCTAGAACTTTCTGCAATGATAGCACAATTTGATGATTTTTTTGGTGCAGAATGCCAAGTAAGTTTAGAGGATTTCAAAGATCTGCTAACAGTGGATCATTGGGGTTGTCTTCTCATAGCCTCTCCATCAATTGTGACTTTTTTTAAAAATTACTTTTGTCAACGTAATGGGTGCAAGGTAGAATCTCAGAATTGTTTTAATTTGAATTTGTCTTATTTTAATAAGCAAAAGCATTTTATATGGTTGTTGACAGCATGCCTTTCATCTTGGAGAAGTGTGTTTATTTACTTTAATCATTTATCTAATAGAGAATAGCTCTTGTACTCATATTTATACCAATTCTCTCTGTATTTTGGACACCATATCAGAGTTATGCAAAGATTTTTCTCCCCTCAGGTCACTGTTTCCCTTCTAATTGAAATTTCATTCATTTTCTCTGTACTTAGCATTGAAGTGCTTAAAAGAAAAGGTAGTTGAATTAGAAAAAGAAAATTTTTAATAGTTGGGTACCTCAACGTGTACCCTACAAACTTAGATGAATCTAACAAAGATATTAATAAATATAAAGTGAAAGAACTAAGCAGAATTTCATGAAAATCAGATATAACTTTTGTGTGATTACTGAATGGAACAGAAAATATATACATAAATCCCAGTTATTCATGGCATCTTTATAGACACTGATCATGTACTATGACAGAAAAACCTTACAAACGTGCCGACAAAGGAAATATAATTAAACACATACTTTGATGATCGTTATACAACAAATATTATAATCAACATGACATTTGAAGAAAAGATAGAAACTTAGATAGTGACAGGATACTTTAATTTTAAAGAATTAGTGAGTCAAGGAAACAATTATAGAAAAAATAAACAATTTCATTAAAGAGAATGAGGGCAATGAGATTGCACAACAAAACTTTTGGAAAAGAATCAAAATACTTCCAGTAAGAAAGAAATAACAGATAACGGAATTATGTAATCAACTATAATAATTAGAAAAGTAACAAATAAAACATCCCAACCACTCAGAAAATAACTGAACATTCAAGGGAAGTTTAATAACATTTAAATAATAACAATAACATTAAATAGAAAATTGCTTTAATGGGAGGAGGGCAATGAAATGGATAAACTTTTAACTTATATGATAAAATTAATATAAAATAATCAGATTAGCAGAATAAAAATGAAAATTTAAATAATTTCATCTAAAGAATTTTTTAAAATATATTTTTACTTGTTTCATTAAATATTTCCCAATTTCAGGTAAAAAATATTAGTCATTTATATTCTAAAACATTTTGAGTTTCAAATTCTCAAGGAATTGGATACAAATTACACAGGTGAAGTCAGACAAAACATGTTATTGTATATCATGTTAAAAATAGAAAAAATAAAATAAGAAAATAAAGGAAATTTAAAAAGTATACTTTAATCTCCATTCAGAGTTCAACAATTCTCCCTCTGGTTTTGTTTGTGCAAAAGCTTTTTGATTACATGTAACCAAAATTATCCATTTTGTTTTTTGTGATCATTTGTGTCTCCTGTTTGAGCATAAGTTCTTCTCATGTATCTCATATATCTGCATAGATTTGACAGGTAAAATTTTCCATTCTCCTCTAATTTGCTTATGGTATCACCGTTTATATGTAAATGATTTATCCATTTTGACCTTATAATGGTATGCAATGTGAGATGTTGATCTATGTTTAGTCTCTGTCAAAGTGCTTTCCAGTTTTCACAATTTGTTTCTTGGCTTGCATTTTGTTGAAGTAGAATTAAGAATTCATCACCGTTTTGAAATAAAAAAGAGTACTTACAGATAAAATCAAATAATGAATGAACTTAATTCATTGTCAAAAGATTAGGACTCTTGACCAAAAAGAGGTGATGAGTGCTTATGGCTCCCAGTGCAAATTAATTGGCCTCCTCTAGTCCCATCTGCCATATGTAAAACCTAATGGCAAGCACTCAAACAGCACTGGTGTATGCAAGTGCCTATTTCCTCTTTCTGGTCTAAGGACTGGGTCCTTTCCCCTTGCAATGATCTATTTTCTACATGCCACCTATGTTGGGGCATGCTACCTTCAATTGTCCAACTGAATTTTCCCTTTCTGTTGCTTCTCACCCACTGTTGAGAATTTGATGCTAGTTTCACATGTCAGTTTTGATTTGAACTGTGTTTCCAATTAAAAAGGATGCATTTATCCAAGGATTGTATTTTAAAATATCCAATAATTTTGGTCACTGCCTCAAACTTTTTCAGCCCCACTAACAGACTTATCTCCTATCAATGAGATAAAACCCATAATTTAGAAAACTATACTATTATTTCTCCAAGTACACTGTAAGTTTCCTGAAGATCAGGATCTATGACTGATTTTTTTCATCTGTATCTTCCCCTTCACAACAATTTTTGTCCAATGCTGAGTTTTTACCGTCAAAGCTTGGATCTTTGGTTTTATCAAACACTAGATTACTATGGTCATTTACTACTTTGTATTATGTATCTAATCTACTTCACTAATCCATAACTCTATCACTTAACCAATATGAGATTATTTTTATGATTTTTGCTTTGCAATATAGTTTGAAATCTGCAACAGTTAGGTCTCCTTCCTTCACTTTGTTTTTATTATTTCCTTGATGTTCTTGACCTGTCTTCCAGATGAAATTTGATACTATTTTTTTCAGACTCTATAAAATAATCCATGGGTAGTTTGATTGTTATGACATTTAATAAGTAATTTAGTTTCGGTAGAATTGTCATTTTCATCATATTGCCTCAGTCTATTCATGAGCAATCAATATTTCTCCAATTATTTAGATGAGTCTTTATTTGTGTGAAAAGTGTTTTGTAGTTTTGTTCATATAATATGTGGATTTGTCTTAACAGGTACACTCCTAGGTATTTTATATTATCTGCAGTTATTTCAAATGATATTTCTCTTTCTAACTTCATTTGATGATTTTTCTGTAATGTGTAGAAATGCTAATGGTTTATGTGGGTTTATTTTATATCCTACAACTTTGCTTTTATATACTTTTTGAAATTATTGACTGTTTCTGTGATTTGTTTTTTGGACTCACTCATGCTTTAGGATTAGATTTTTAAATTTCCAATAAATTTTTGATCTGTGCTTTTGCAGACCTTTTTTGAGTAAAACTTTTATTACTATATTATGGTCTAAAAATAGTGAATTTAGTACTTCTGCTTTTCTGCATTTGGTTGTTAGATTTTTATGCCCCAATACATCAACAGATGTTGTTAACTACTTTTTCAGTTGGCTCTGTAGGGTTCGCTAAGTATATCTTCATATCATCTGCAAAGAGTGATCATTTTGTTTCTTCATTGTCCGTTTGTATTCCTTCAATTTCTTTTTTTTGGTCTTATTGCTATAGCCAGCATTTCTAATAAAATATTGAATAATAGTAGTCATAATGGACATCCTTGCTTCATGCCTGATCTTCCTGGGGAAGCTTCAAGTTTATCCTCCTTACAGATAATGTTGGCTCTTGCTTTTAGATAGATATTACTTATCATTTTAAGAAAGACTCCATTGATTCCTAGGTTTTCCAGTGTTTTTAATAGAAATCAATGTTGTATTTGTCAAAAGGTTTTTCTACAATTATTTATAATCATAGGATTTGGGTTGTTTTCATTTTTTATATGGTCAATTATGCTGGTAGTTTTCCAAATGTTGAACCAGCCCAGTATTCCTAGTATAAATCCTAGCTGGTCATAGTGTATTATCTTTTTTATATATGGTCATAATCTCCTATATGTGTGTGTATACATACATGTATACACACATACATATACATATATCTATATGTTTATGTATATGTATATATTCATGCACATATATATGTCTATGTATACACACATATATGTATATATAAAATTTTTCCTCCGCCCATCTTACTTGAGTTTGAAAATAATTTTTAATTCTTCTGGTTATTCTAATTTGTCCTTTCTCCAGTTGACATTTTTCTTTGAGGATTTGCTTATGGCTGTTTTGACTTCATTTTCTTCTTTTGAGTTTATGCCTTGATATTCCTTGTCACATAGTAGCTTTTTAACGGTCAGTTTCTATTTTGTTGTTGTTTGCTTGTTTTTCCATCATATTTCTTGATTTTGAACCTTATCTTAAAGTTGAGGAGCACTGTATCAAGCTTCAGGTTTTTTCACACTGTTTTATTCAAAACTAATTCTGGAGGTCTGTAAGCTTTTGATGCTTTCTAAGTGACAGAGAGAGGTGTGGTCACTACTCTCCTGGCTGGTAGTGATGACAAGCAAAGTAGGATCTTTTGCTGTTTTTGTTTTAGTGTAATCAACTGCCTCTGGTTGAATCTTGCCTTTATCAACCAAGAGTCTTTATTAGGAGTAAAGTAAAGAAAGAGTTCTTTAAGTAGAAACAGTATATGTATTCGTATTTTTTATTATTTTAATGTGATTAAACACCTTCCCCACCCATTAATGGGCCTGCTCATTAAGGCAAGTTTGATTAGGGAAGACTTGTGGGAAGGCCCACACCTTTTATTAAGTTTCTAATGAGGCCTTGGTTCTCTAGAGTTATGATGACCTCTGGCTCTAAAAAATGTATAAATATTCTGAGGGTGAAGTTTTACTTTAGCGTTTACTGTTTGAAAGTGTTTATTTGGCCAGATGAGACTCTGGACAGCTGATACAAAGCTCTCCACTCCCACCCCATCTCTCTCTGGTAGCTATGTATGTCTGGTCAGACAGTTATCTGTCAATCTGTGTTGTATGTCAGACAGTTGGAAGCCTATCTGTTGATTTTGATTTCTCTGTATTTTCTCTGAAGTTCAGGGTGCTGACATTTTCCCCTGAACTAAGTGAATGATACATGTGTTTGAATAAAGTGATTGTCAACCCCTCAAAAGTTGCCTTTCCTTTTAGAAATGAAGTTCTAATAACCTGTGATAGAGACCCTGTGTATGTCGGGGTCCTTACTGATATATCCTCACTCAGGAATGACCACTGATCCATAGGAATTGTAAACCAAAATTCCTCCTCAGAGAGTCCCTGTTCCCTTGGGACCAGAAATAATGATGTTCCGCAAGGTTCTTGATTTCTTGGGCCAGAAGTGATATTCCTGCTCAGGGCTTTGTTTCTCAGGGATGGCACTTCCTTGTGACTGAATGTGCTATATTCTCCACCCTTGAATTATAACACAGAAGTGAGTTCCTCCTTCTTTGCTGAAGAAGACCATGCCATCAGAGAAATAATATGACTTGTACTTGACTGTTTTGAGAAAGGGAGGGCTGTGCTGGTCACCAGACTCACTTCTCCTCCAGAGCCATCTGAATCCAGTGACCAGATATTCACCAAGATGACTGGAGATGATCCAGGATGGGCAATTGGGGTTTAGTGACTTGCCTAAGGTCACATAGGTAATGAGTGTCAAGTGTCTGAGGTAAGATTTGAACTCAGGTCCTCCTGACTCCTGCACTGGTGCTCAATACACTGCACCACCTAGCTGCTGAGTATAGGCAAGGAAATTATCAAATAGCATCTGGCCTTGCATTCAGTATAGTACAAAAGTCCTTCATAATCATTCTCTGACCAGTTGCCAGGTACCCTTTACCTTTTCTTGGTTGAGAGCTCCTGAACCTGCTGCTACTTCTGACTGCACCACCTAGACCTACTGTTGGTGGTTTATCCAGGTGGGCTTTGAGCTAGCCTCCACCTCCATGTCACCAGATCTCTCTTTCTGATTTTCTAAGTTGTCTTGGACTGAAACAATGTCTGATTCTGGCCTTTTGTTGACTTTGTCGCTCTAGAATTCTATTGAGACATTATTTTATAGCTCTTTGGCAAAGAATGTTGGAAAAGATCAGCTGAGTTCTTTCTCCACTCTGCCATCTTGGCTCTATTTCCACAATTTAAAGCTATTTTTCTAAAGTATAGGTCTGATCAGGCCACTCTTTCCTAACCCTTTGCTATTTAACGAACTCCAGTTTCTATGGAATTAAATATGATGTCCTTCTTTAGTCATTTAAAACATTTTTAGAATCTGGCCCCTTCCTACCTTTTCAATCTTCTTACATAATATTTCCTTCTCACCATTCTACAATCCAGTCACACTGGCTATACTAGCTGTGTGTTTTTCAAACACAACACTCCATATCTTGTTGTTCTGCTATTGTACTGGCTTTTCCCTTTACCTGAAATGCTTTGACTTTTTAGACTTTCTATCTTCCTTTAAGTCTCAGCTCAAGTGTCGTCTCTTCCAGGATGAGCTCCCCACCCCCCCATCCCACCCCAACCCAAGTCCACTTAGCAACTAGTGCCATCTTCGCTAAGCTTGCCTTCCATGTATTCAAAATTTATCTCATTTGTTCTGATTGATATATATTGTGTCTCAAACTACAATGTAAGGTCCCTGTGAAAGGGATTTGATTTTCTTTTTTTTTTTCTTTGCATGATCACTTATCAAACTGTCTGGTACATAGCAAGTGTTTAATATAACTTTTTGTTAATTGATTGATTTAGTGAGTTAAATATTTTCTAAAAATCAGTTGGGCAATTGTGTCATGGGCAGCTGGGTGGCATAATGGATGGAGTACTGGATCTGAAATCAGGAAGATCTGAATTCAAATCCTGCCTTAGATGCTTATTAGCTGTGTGAACTGGGCAAGTCTTTTAACCCTGTTTACCTCACTTTTCTCATCTGTAAAATGAGCTAGATAAGGAATTAGCAAACCCTCCAGTATATATGCCAAGAAAACCCCAAATGGGATCACCAAAGTCACACCTGAGTGAAACAGCTGAACAGCAATAACAAACAACAAATTCTATCACAAAAATTTGTGCATTGTCAAAATTATCTAAAGTTTTACAAAGTCCAAGCAGACTGTTCCATCAGCGTATATACCTTGGATAGACATTTCTGTATGAAGACAATGAAGTCTGCCTTTAAAAAATTATCTGGTTCTTTCAATAATCTCAACTTCCTCCCTGAAATAAAACTCCATCTTTTTAATACCTTCTTCCAGTGATACTATATAACTACAAAGTTTGGGATAGAAAAGTTGCTAAAGAATAAAAATTTCAGGTGATCCAAAGGGCACAAAACATGCATCCTGGGAATGACAAGAAGAAAGAAGCTCTAGCTTCTTTCCCATTTTGTATAAACGAGAACAACAAAGAGATGCTTGATCAGAAAGTGGGGTGGACAGGTGTGAATGAAGGAGAACAGAATGATATGTATATTTCATTAGCACTAGTCTAATGTAAAGAGGATTCACAGGAGGACATGAGCAAGAGTTGCACAGGTTCTACGAAGCATGGCTGGCTTATGATCTGAACCAATGGGGCCGTGTGAATAATTGAATAATCTGTGGAGTATGGGCTATTTGCCATTCATTTCCCCCCAAGCCTTTTACTAAATAAACAAAGAAAAATAAAAGCTACTTATCTCACATGGTTCTTAATAAGGATCATCATAAGCAATGGATCTATGAGGTTGATGCAGCAAACTTTTTAATATATGGTAATTATTAAACCATTATAGACACCTTCCTTTCTTCTAAAAATTGATGGAATGAAAAAGAAATCTTTTTCACAGTGTGAAAGAGTAATAGTGCTTATTATCTGAGTGATGAAGTGGTGCCATTATCTATCCTTTACTAATTAATTTCTTTGCTGTAGCATAACATTGCTGGGGAGCAACTTGAGCAAGACATTTTAAGATCTGACAGAGCAGGCACTCCTATCAGCAGACAAATGCTAGGGTTTTGAGGGAAGGTGAACATGAACGGATTGGGCAGAATTAGTGGGACTTAATTGCCCAATGGCAATTGTAAAACTGTCACATGACATCAGGTAGGAAATGCTTGAGTAGAAGAAGTCATCCATTTTCTGGG
>CM053772.1:126557930-126568804 GCA_028658325.1 Potorous gilbertii | reverse complement strand
CCTTTCTCTCCTATTCTATAACTAAAAATCTTTTGACATTATCCCTCATTGTATTGCCTTTAACTCTTTTGTTTATTAAAGACATAGACTTTCTCCTGAATGAGGCCAATCCTTCTACCTTCCTTCAGCCTCAAATTCCTACTGATTTATCCCTTACTGCTTCCAGACACATTCAGGTCTCCCCTTCCTTAAATTTAAATAAATAATTTATTTGAACCTATCATTCCCTCAAACTATTATATTTTTCTTTCCTTTTGTGAAACATGGCATAGCATTATGAATAGAGAGCTTGCTTTAGAGCTGAGGACACCTGGGTACAAATCCTATTTCTGAGACATACAGGCTGTGTGACTCTGGGAAAGTCACTTAAATTCTCAGTGATCTAGACAACTCTCAGACTAACTTGACAAGAAACTTCTGACCTGTATTGATCCAAGGAGTTTCTTCATCTGGAAGTTCTATGTTTTCATGAAATCAAAGGCCCAGTCCCTCTCTTTCACAAGTAAATTTCTAGAAAAAATTGTTTATGCTAATTATTTCCATGTCTCTTCCCACTTCTCAATATCTTGAGGTTTTGCTTCTAACTTTTTTGCTCAACTGAAATTTGTTTCTCCACAGTTATCAATGGTTACTTACATGCTAAATCCAATAGCATTTTCTCAACCTAAATTCTTTCTGATCTCTCCGAAGTATTTGAGGCCTCTGAACACTCTCTCCTCTGGACATTCTATCTTCTGTGTTTTCATGGCATTGTCTTCTTTTGTTTCTTGTCCTATCTGACAGACCATTCTTTCATCTCTATGCCAATATTTTTGTAGACAGTCACCACCTTAACTATTGGTATAACCTAAAACTCTGCCTAGGCTTTCTTCTTTCTTCCTATTGCCTTACAGTTTCTCTCTTTTCAATTAAAATTTACATGCAAATTACTATCAGATTTATATATTTTTACTGGGATCTCAAATGCTCCTCAGTTCTACATCAACACCTGCCTGTTGGACATTTCCAACCTGGATGTATGAGAAGCATCTCAACCTCAACAGATCCAAAATTGAACTTTTCATCTTTCCTCCAAATTCACCCTTTCCCAAAATTTTTTAATTTCATTTACAGTACCATTGCCCTTTCAGTCACTTCCGTTCACAAATTTTGAGTCATCCTTAATTCCTCATTCTTCCTCAAATATTCAGTGAGTTGTCAATGATTGATTCTAACTCTGTATCACTCATATCCATGCTCTTTTTCCCATTCCCACAGCTACCACACTTAGTCCATGACTTTATTTCCATTCACCTGGACTATTGCAGCAGCATCTTAATAACCTCCCTGCCTCAAGGATCCCCCTTTGTAATTGATACTTCACATAGCTGCCAAATTAAAATTTCTAAAGCATAAGTCTGATCATGTTAGTCTCCTGCTCAAAAATAGATAGAAAGTTGATAGATAGAAACAGACATGTATAAATCCAGTGGTTCCCTATCATCTCTAAGGTCAAATGCAAACTTTTCTGATACATGTTTAAAGTCCTTCCCAACCCATCTAACCTTCCAGTCTTATTATACATCATTCTTTCTCACATTTTTCATTACAGCCAGAGAGACTTTTTTTTGTTTCTCCTCATATTCCATCTTTCTATTTTTATTCTTGGGAATAGATTGCCCCCAACCCCCACCCCTCCCCCACCATCATGTCTAAAATACATTTTCTTCTCATCTCTTCCTCTTAGAATCTCAAGTTCCCTCAAAGTTCAGGTCATATACCGCATCCTACCTAAGAACTGTTTCAGTCCCATCAGCTGCTAATGCCACCCTCTCAAAATAATTACCTAGCATTGATTTTAAATAGTCTTATATTTGTATTATCTCAACCAGTACAATGTAAGCTCCTTGAGGATAGAGACTATTTTTTTTTGTCTTTATAGATCCATTGCCTAACATGATAGCTATATAGATAATCACTTAATAAATGCTTATTGGTCATTGTTTGATTAATTGATTAAAGAAGACTTACCCTATAAATGTCTCACTTATTCTGTGATAAGGCAAGAGAATAGTGAAGAGTGAGTCAAAGAACCCACCCTTTCAGAGGTGAGAAATACTGCATTCCACTGGAAGTGGCAGAAATGGCATTCTTATATAAGCATTCTGTTCTCTCATGCTCTACATTTGGTTTCATGTCACAGCTTATGATAGCATTAGTCTCATGACTAGAAGGGACCAAGGGAGAAATTGAGTTCTTTAGGTTACCCAGATGACATTCAGTCATTCTCCTGCTGACCCAAAGTGCAGCTTAATTTTTCCTGGAGTCATCTATGTCTGTCTAATTAGACCTTTTGGTTTCCATTGAAGTGAAGAGAGCTCTTTCATCATGCTCCTGCATCTTTATGAAATAACCTGTGATCTATGACTTGTGGAACAATCACTGAGGATACAGCTGTTGTCAGCTGTCTGCTGAGTTTCCACAGTGTCTGTGTGCATTGATGCCATAAGCCACCACAAGCTTGGCTCTATTGTTTATTTTTCCAAATACCTAAACTAAAACAGGTTCTTTTGTAACTACAGCTTTGAAAGCAGTGCCGTATTAAATGTGACATCTGTAGAAGGTAATGGTAGACCTCATTTATATACAGGGTAGAAGGTGGAGGTTTAGTTCAAGGTTTAAAGCTCAAAGCAGGCTACTGCAAACCTTTACAGAGTAGCCTCCTGGGTAAAATTTCAAATGCATTTTTGACTTTATGGATTATATACTTTTGCAACTCAACCTTCACCCAAATTATTTGCTTTGCTAATTAACATTTTTGGCATTGGTGAACCCAGAGTAAAACTGAGTCAAAAATGAAGGGCAAATAAAATGCAATCAAAAAAAACAAAACACAACCAAGTTATATCCCCATCTTCACTGCTCTTTGTCAGGGTGGCATTGTGGGATGCTTTAAGAACAGGGTGATAGAACAAAGTGAATTGGAAGTGTTATAGATATGTCCAAATGAAAGAGAAATGGAGAGCAGTCATGGCAGGGGAAGTACAGAAGCAGGGGAAGTTTAGCCTATGTCTAAGATAAAGAAGATCCAGTTATGAAAAAAGGTTTCATTGTAGCAATGGTTTCAGAATCATTGCTTCTTCCTTACAGTGTTGCTCCAGTAACTAAATACTCAACAACAATAAACATTTACAAATTGCTGACTATGTGCCAGACACTCTGCTAAGTGCTGGCGATACAAAGAAAGGCAGAAGCAGTCCCTACCCCCAAGGAACTTATGCTCTAATAATAACTCATTGTGGTATAGTGGATTTGTAGTCAGAGGACCGTGGCTTAAATACCAGATTTGCCACTTGCTAACTGCAGGACTTGTTTTACCTCATCTCTCTGGATTTATTTCCTCATCTGGAAAAAGAAGGGAAGGGATTAGACTAGATGATTTCTATGGTTTCTCCCATCTCTAAATCCCATGATTCATTCTTGAAAACAATAGTAACTACTTTATTATAGATACTGAGAAGATGTTCTGTAGAGGTTCATTTACAAAACAGGCTACACACCCAGCAGCTGTTTCATATTAGTACCTTCTCTCAGTTTGTTTCTTTATCCAGAACTCCCACTCAAGTCTTACTCTCAGTTTGAGACTGTCTTGCTCATATTCTTGAGAATCAAAGCATGGAAGAAATGCTCATCAAATTTGCAGGTTACAGAAAGCTGAGAAGGTCTAATACACTGGACAAGAAAATCAGGATCCCGGAAGATCCTGATATGACAAATAATGTATGGCTGAATCTAAATGACCTGAATTGAAATAAAAATAAATATAAAATCTTATATTGGAGTTCAAAAATAAACTTCACAAGTATGGGACTGGGTAAGCAGCTTACCACATACACACACACGCACATACACACACACACACACATATACACACAAAAATCTGGCAGTTTTAGTAGATTATAAGCTCAATATGAATAAGCATGATGTAGCAATCAATAGCAACATGAAACAGAAGAACCCATCATGACCTAGGGTAAGATCAAGAGAGATAAAGTTTTAAGAAATGTGGAGGTGCTGGCCTCACCATGCTGTGTCTTGATTAGATCAGATTTTCATTAGTTCTAGGTGTTAAAATTTAAGAAGAACATGGGAAGATTGGGGACCTTGAATCCATGTCTTGATCCAAATTCCAAAAGGAATTTGGGATGTTCAGTTTGGAAAAGACTTATGGAAGTCTGGATATATATGTTAATTATTGGAAGATTTGTTGTTGAAGTGAATGATTAGGCTTGTGTAGTCGTGCTGAAGAGGAGAGGGTAAGGCTCACAGCTGTTTTGTCACTCCTATATGACCTTTTCCCAATTACTGATCCATTTTCCGGATGAGATTTACTGGCATAAAGACTCTTCCCCTCTGAGAAGTTGTTTCAAAGGATATGGAATTTTCTTTACATTTTATTTGTTCTGAGTCCCTAGCCAGAGACAGCACATCTAACAAAATACCACAGGGTTAGAATTTTCTCTGGTGATATTCCTTTCCCAGGTGCATTCTCTCATTTATATTCCCAACAAGCACACCCTGACTACCAGTGTCTGGTGGTTACCACGTTTTTTTTTATAAAGACAAAGAAAACATTGCAAATAAAGAAAAGTAAACAATGTGAAGTCCCCCCCTCCTCAAACTCAGAAGAAAAGCATTGGCCACTCATGAAAGATCTCAATGAACAAAGAGGAAATACAAGATTACAGCCTTGTGGTTTGTTTTGGGGAAGGGGAGACGTCAGAGGGTCAGAGGTTGCACAGAAGTATTTCTGTCCTGACACACCTTACTCCCCATAAGGCATCCTTGCTCCTTTTTCACTTCAGTGGTTTTCTTTTCTCCATAATTCTACTTTCTCAGATCTATGTGATATCTTATAGCTTCTCTTTGTTCGGGTCCATGCTTCTGCTCATCCTATTAGGAGGTAAGTTCCCATTTGAATCTCTTTTCTGGACCCACTGAACTGACTTTTTAAAGATCACCCTGAAGCATGACCTCATTCTCCATCCTGTCATATTGTTTCCTTTCTGATTCATTCCAGGGACAGATCTGTACCTCATAAAGATATACCTTTAGTGGCTTTGTCTTTTAAAGTGACTATAATATCTTATTTTCATCTCTGTTCTCTTGTTTCTTCCTGGGGTTTCCAGGACCTCTACCCAACTCTTGTTTTGTTTGACCCAAGAGGACAGAATCAGCCACAAGTTCTAAAGAGACAAATGGCGGTGTCAGGTCATAAAATTCCCTGAATAGTTAGACTGGTGCAAAAGAGAATGTGCTTCCTTAGGAGGGGTTGGAGTTCCCTCAAGTAGAGGAGAGGTGATGACTTGTCAGCTATATTACAGAGTTCAGGTATAGGTTGGATCAAATGGCTGCTGAGGCTCCTAAAATTCTGTGATGTTCAGTCTCCTTTTGTCTTTTCCTATTTTCTGTCTGACATTTTACCTCTAGGATCCTCCTTTTTTTCTCCCATTCAATGAAGACAATTATGCACTTTTTTGGTAAGAATATTTCCTTTGAATTTCTCCATCTTCAGGTTATCCATACTGTAGGAAACTTACTTTTTTTTTCAGGAGCATTAACATATTCAAAATCAAGCCTAAACAGATTCTCCCATTGGGCCTTGAATCCACTGGGAACCTGAGGACAGAGAATTAGATTGTCAAAATATTAGTTATATAGCTTTTGAAGGAGAGAGAGAGGAGACATCCAGGAAATAAGGGTCAATGTGACTTATATATGAAAATACAAATCCATACTGTATGTGACACCTTGTATACTTTATTTGTTACACTTGGGACAATACAGTGGTGGCAGCAGTTCAAATTGGCTGTCTTTCTTAAGTCTACTTGATAATAGCATGTCACTGTATTAATTATCTATTCAGAGAATAAGATACCTAAATTATCCTGCAAGTCATATTCTCCTTGAGGAGAGTAGTCACCTCAGTTCCTCTCTGGTGCAGGAATATAGTAGTCTCTTAAAAGGCTCAAGTACCCCTTCTAGACAACAGAGGACACTCAGCCTACAAATGTAGGCTATTCACCCACATTCTTGAAGGCAGGAGTTGGCATGAGGGGACAACAAGTTTCCAATGTGGTACTGAGTACTTTAAACCCATGCTGGCTAGGTTTGGAATTTAGCTGGAAGAGGGGATGAAATATTGCTCAAAATATGAAAGACATGAAATCTGCAACTCCAAAGTCTCTGTCCCGCATTTGGGTGTTACTCTTTATGACTAAATTTACAGGTATCAGATATCTAACATACTGAAGTCACATAGTTCCCTGGACTTAGTGAAAATAGAGAAGTAGTAAAAGAAGAGAAAGATTTAAGTTCTCCCTCCTTGAAGCTGTCCACCTCTGGACATCTTCCAAAACCTCCTTCTGAGTACTCTTCCAGCTCTTTGGATAGGGCCAGGAAAATTCTTGAACCATATATTTTTTCTGGTGATGGAAAGGAATAAGTTATCGAGAATATGCTGTAGATTCCATTTCAAGCTCACTGACTCTACATGGGGAAAACAAGAGGAAACATTATGAGAAAAGAAGACATTGATCATCAGCTGCCAAGATTCTTGAAAACTGATTGTTCTGGATAATTGAGACTTTCTCCCCTCCTTATTTAGTTTTCCTCTGAAGGCTGGTCTCTGATAGCATTCATTGGCCTGTCTCTGATTCTCATATCTTACTTGGAAGCCTGCAAGTTGGAATTCATGGACAGCAGTTGTTAGTCCTCAGTCAGGATAGCAGCAACAATTGTTACCTCAATGGCTCAGCTCACTCCCCTTGCCTGCATGGGGACTAGGAACTCTATATCTCACAGATAATGGGAGGAAAAGGGGGGAAACGCCAATTCCATAGGTTAGAAAACAGATTGTATTTCTGACTCTCTCCTATCATGTGGCTTCGTGTCCCAGAGTGCACTTGGGCAGCCCAGTCTCTCTGTCCTTTCTCTGTCCTAGAGACGTTTAGGAAAGTTTCACTTTTGGTGGTGTCTCATAAATTTCGTTTCTCTCTGTGGGAACTTTTAGGACCCTCTGGTCCCCCCACAGAGATGAAACAGTGGTGCTGATACATTCACTACTTGTATGGTACAATATTTCATAGGATTGCAGATCCAATTAAGAGCTGGGAAATGCCCCATGGGTTGACAAAGGAGTGAGAAGTACTTGCTACTGTTTGATATTACCATTAAAGGCCTGTTTTTTCCCATTAGGAGGCAGACCTATAAAAGTAGGTCCTATGTGCCATGGGTACACAGAACAGAGAACATCATTAAAAATGTTTTTGTTTGAACTGCAGTGACTCCCATTGAATGACAGATCCAAAGCTACATTTTTTCCTCTGCTGATTTAGGGAACACATCATCAGCATATTGCCCTGTCATTTGAAAAGTCCCTTGAAAAAATAGGAGAGGGAGACTGTGGGCATGAAACATGATAATCAGCTCTTTTCTATGTCTACAGAGGAAACGTAATGGATCATAGTGATGTCCTGGGTTCCATCTGTTTAAGCAGTAGCACTTGGTCCTCTATGTTGTTTGGCTGGCTGTCTAGCTTAGAAAAGGGATTTGTTCTGGGGTGGGAGAAAAGTACAGCCAACAGGGATTAGTTTCAAGGATTCTGCTTTCCATTGCAAATGTATAACTATGTACAATGAGAAAGTCCTCAGGTATGAAGGAAAAACACCCAGAAAAAGATCTAAAGCCAGGATCTGAGAGAAGCTCATTTTTCTTTCCCCTTAGAATCTACAGTGATCACACTGTAGGGGAAGAAGGGGATAAAAATGTTAATTGGGAAAGTTACCAAAGTTTTTTTCAAGGGCAAGTTGAAGATGTTGTAATTTCAGTTCAGCTTCAGGTAGAGAATTCATTAGTTTGGACACCTCATGATACAGTTTCGATGTCTAATTTATGGATGTCTTAGTTTTGATTAGATAAGAAGGAAGGAACATCCAGTGACTAAAGAACTGGGATAGGAGTTAAAAGATATTGGTTCAAATCCTGGCTATGCTCCTTTCTATGTGAGGGATCTTTGGCAAATTATTTCACCTCTGTAGGAATCAGTTGAATTATTCATTTTACGTACAAGGAGGTTGGAGTAATGATGTGTGCATTGTCAATTAGGATATGCTATTATATAAACACAAGGCAATGAAATCTCTTTTTAGCAGGGTGGATCCATAACCATCAAAAGTACTTTGGTACTTTTTCATGCTGGGAAGAAAGGGTGAGACAACAAATTTTTACTATCTAAGTTAATTCAACAAGCATCTATTAGGCACTTACTATGTGTGAGACTACCAACTATCAAAATTACAACAATTACCTCAAAGAGTTTTGCAGTATGGTAGAAGGATGAGATATATACATACATTAATTATATTACAAATGTAACAGTCCTAGGGTAGGCCTTCACATGTAGCCTAGCAGATGCAGGCTATGATATCTAGATTTAGTATCTATGATATTAAAATTACTACATCCTCCTTGCTAATTAGTCAATTGTCTCTGCCCCCAATCCATGTTTATTTAATAAAACATATATAAAAAACTGAAGAAGCTTCTTTTACCAGATATTTACTCATTTCTCACACCAAACACCCTACAAGTCTTAACTATCAAGATGACTAGTTATTCTACTTGTTAATAGCTTAACAAACAATGAAACAGACATAAATACTTCTCCATGATGTATTGGTTTTGAGGATAGTCACAGCCAAAGTCAATTGTACTTATACAACTGCTGACTTCTCACTTCTGGAAGCATAACTACACTGTTCAATTCCCTCAAGATAGAACCATTGTGGTTTATTCTGTAATAAAACCCCATGTGAAATGACAGGAGTGAAGATCTCATGTGGCAAGGGTTGCCCTATATCTGTGGCATGGAGATCTTAATGTGTGGCTGAAAGGGAAGTACATAAGGCATCTATAATCCTCTTCTCCCTGATCCTTCCTGAAGAGAGATTTTAATTCCTGCCATGAAGGGAAGCAAGAAGTTGAGGACAGAAGTTACCATGTTGCTTGTAATTATATTATAATTAAATTATATTACCTCCAAAGATCCATAATCTGTCTCCTCCTAAGTATGAGAAGGCAGCAAAGGAAAAGGTCTTCTAGGGCTAGAAGGCAGCTAAGACATGGTAGTTAAAACTGGAGATTCAGAGGCCAGAAGAAGAGAGAAGAGAAGAATGGTTGGGCTGGGTCCTTCACGGAGGCTCCAGGAGGAACTTACCACTGAAAGGAAGGCCAAAGGAATGGAAGAATTTCTCAGGTTGAGAAGGCCATTGAGATATGCCTAAAGTCTGAAGTGAAACCAGGAGACTGGATACCTTTTTCTTTGATTCCTTGGGCAGTAATCTGTTGCAAGACTCCTCTACTTCAGGAAGAAGATGTCATCATCTTTAATTCCTATTTATTGGTGATCAGACATACTTTAGATCTTCCAGAGAGAGACCATACCAGAGTTCCTCTAGGATTCTACCCTTCTCCTTATAAATCCCTAGATTAGATGGAGGATCTTACTGTTATTTCTTTTGTTTTTATTGATTATTTATTAATTTATTATGCATCTACTTGTAGTTTGATTTTTTTTTTGATTAAAAGGGCTGTCCCTTGGGCAACTACTTAAAGAAGTCTATTGACTGAATGGGTGTATTTCCCTCAAAGTGAGAATGCTATAAGACCTTAGCCTGAAAGGGTCAGGGTCTCACATTGCATCCTGATGAATATCAGGCCACTGGACCCAGATGGCTCAGGAGAAGAAAGTGAGGTTGGTGACCTTACACAGCCCTCCCTCACTCAAATCAAAGTCAACTGCAAGTCACGTCATCATCTTGATGTCATGGTTCTCTTCAAGAATGAAAGACAAACACAACAACAACAATTGATTATTGGTTCAGAATAGAGTACTGAGGTGCAAGTTAGGAAGACCTGAGCTTTGTGACCCTGAGTAAGTCATTAAATGACTCTCTGATTGAGTTTCCTCAACTGTAATATGAAAATAATATTAGCACCTACACCCCAGGGCTGTTGTTAGGATAAAATAATACATTATTTCTAAAGTGTTTAGCACAGTGCTTAGCACATAGTAGGTGCAATAGAATGCTATTGTTATCATTTTTAATCTAGCAACTTTTGGATTCTCTACTAGGGTATTTCTTAAAGGAGCCACAACAACTTTTCATACCACCATCTTTATTGGATGTTGTACATTCATATCAGGTTTGTTAATTCATACTGAGGTTGAATTCCACTAAAACAACCTGATTATTTTTTGTACAAACTGCTAATAGCTTGGACTTTAAAAGTAAGTTTTATAAACTTAGATGTAACATCTTGTTTTTTTTTCCTTATAAATTTCATCTTATTAGATTGGCTTAAACTTTTCTAGTCTGTCAAGATCATTTTTTAATAATGTGTTTTATTTATTTTAACAATTTAAAAAAATGAGTTCTAAATTCTCTCACTTTCTTTAATTCCTCCCCTACCCATCAAGAAGGCAAGAAATAATGGTTGTACATGCTAAGTCATGCAATGCAATGCATATTTCTATTTTAGCTATGTTGCAAGAAAAGGCAAGAAAAATAAAGTGGAAAAAATAGGCTTCCATTTAGAATTGAACTCAAAATTCCATTCAGAGATTATCAGTTCTCTATCTGGTTATTGATAGCATCTTTCATTGTGAGCCTATCAGGATGGTCTTGAATCACTGCTTTGATTGGCGTCTAAGTCTTTCACAATTGATCATCCTTACAATATGACTGTTACTGTGGATGACAGCCTCCTGGTTCTGTTCATTTCACTCTGTACCAGCTCATACAAGTCTCTCCAGGATTTTCTGAAACCATCTT
>CM053772.1:126539250-126557830 GCA_028658325.1 Potorous gilbertii | reverse complement strand
CCTCTCCTCTCCTCTCCTCTCCTCTCCTTTCTTTTTTGATCTCCTTAAAGTATAGACCAAGTAGTGGTATCTTTAGGTCAAATAGTATGCACAGTTTTATTGCTTTTTGGATACATAGTTACAAATTGTACTCCAGAATTATTGGACCAGTTTACAACTCCACCAACAGTACATCAGTATACCTATTTTCCACATGTTTTTGAATCCTCACCCTGTCATCCAAAGCATTGGATATCTCTTCCATCTTTCAGACATATTAATAGAGCAGTAATATGTTAGGTATGCAGAGAATGGAAAACAGTAGAGACAAAGATGCCTGGATTTTGGCTTAGCACTGTATCCAATTCCTAGGTTAATCTCTGGCAAATCACTTAGCCTCCTCATGACCTCATCTACACATCTTTTAAATATGCTTTATGATGTCTGACTCAAGTATTTCATTTTCTTTTTGTATTTCTCGAAATAATTTCTTAAAATCCTCAGATCAGAGAATGTTGGAATCACAGAGCAGGAAGAGATTGCAAGAGATTATCTTATCCAACCTCTTTCCCAGGGGTGGATTTTCAAACTGCCAATACAAAATCTGTTGTCTTTCTTCTTCCCTCCCTCTGTCCTTCCCTCCCTCTCTCCTTCCTTCCTTCCTTCCTTCCTTCCTTCCTTTTAAAGATATTCCATAGCTTTTCTTAATGTTCCAGGAAAAAAAATATCATTTCAATAGTCACATAGTTTTTTTTTCTGACATATACCTGAAAGTTATCCTCATTTTATTGGAGCTTTCTTCTTCTTTTTTATCCTCCTTGGGCATGGAGAACTGTTTAGCCTCTCCTTCATGCAAACTATTCCATGATCAATCATCCTTTAGCACTTACTTCATTTTCTTTAAACTAAACTGAGTGTGGAATTATTAATAAGTCAGGAAAATTGTAGTGAAGTGAAAAGAGCCCCAGATTTAGAGCCAGATGATCTGAGTGCAAATTCTTATTCTTGTTGCCATTTTTGGTGTTTGTCTCCATTTTCAGAGGACCAGTGACATGATAAGGTGATGTCTTGACTCATGATGGAATCGAATTCATGTGAGGCAAAGTTGTCAGCCTCACTTTCTCTTCAGGGTCGTTGAAGTCCAGTGCCAAGATCAAAGTCAAATGGCTAGTGATGACCTAGGATGTAGTAGTATATGACCTTGGTGTCTTCTGACCAAGCCCTAAGCACTCCACATCACCTGCTTCAGCTACCTTCATGGCCATTGAAACAAATTGTTCTCATCTACCCATTCCACTGGGAGAACTCTTCACATGCTTGAGGGTAGACATCCTCCTATCTCATTGACATATATGAGACCTATTGGTTATCTTTAATCTGGTTTAGCCCACCTGTGGAGATGGTTTAAAGGGCTGTGGCCACTGTGCATGCTACTGCTTCTTGGAGCCACAGGTGAGAACTGGGTGAAAGTGGACACCAAAGGTGGATTAACATCCCCAAAAATGACTGGAAAAGCTCACACACCAAAGGTGCTAGACCTCCATGAATACTCTCTCTGTCTTTCTGTACAGTCATGGGATTGTAGGCACATCAATCTCTCAGTCTCAGTTTTTCCCCAGAAAAAGCAACATGTAATAGTCAAGGACCACATATGACCCACAAGAAATATTTAAAAAAATAAATAAAAAACCCAATCAAGCATAGATAATATTACATTTCAAAATTGTCAATATGTGAACTGTAGGGATCCTTAATTGAATTTTGACACCCCTGGTATACCAGAGAGAGAGAGCTGACCTTGGTATCAGAAAGCGCCAGATGCAAGCTCTATCTATCACACATTTTGTCTGCATGAGTTTGGGCAAGTTGCTAAACCTCTCAGTGCACCAGCAATCTCCTGACACTTTTTATTTCATCAACTCCTTTGACATTCCAGTAAAGCCTGTGGACCACTTCTCAGAATAATGATACTAAATGCATAAAATAAAATACATAAGGGTACAAAAGAAATCAATTATATTGAAATACAACTATCAATTTTTTTAAATTGTGGATCTCAGATAAAGGATCCATATTCCAAGACTACAAGTTGTTGAGTAGTTGGCAATCCTAATTGACAAAGGGAGTTTCCCAGAGCTCTGGACCAAAATAGGAAAAATTTTGCCTGAGATACAGTCTCCCCTGTATCACAGGTTTGTTGGGGGCAAAAAGGGTTGATGAAATAACTTGATAAAGGCTTTAAAAACTTTATGAAATTGTGAATTCCTATCATAACATAAATGTTATTATTATAGCTACGTTTTTCATTGAAGAATTCAATCTAACTGTCCCACATTTAATTAGAAAAAATGATTATTATATACTATCATCCTCACTCCCTTTCCTATTAGTTGACAGTATCATACTCTTGTGGTTGTTTTTGCTGTTGCTGCTAAGTTGTTCAGTCATGTCCCACTCTTGGTGATCCCATGGCCCGTAGCATTCCAGGTCCTTCTAACTTCCACCATCTCTCAAAATCTGTCCAAGTTCATGTTCGTTGTTTCCATCACACTGTCTATACATCTCATACCCTGCCAATTTTTTTTCCTTTTGCTTTCAGCCTTTTCCTACATCATGGTCTTTTCCAATGACTTCCATTTTCTTATGTGGTCAAAGTATTTAAGCTTTAGCTTTGATATTTAACCTTTCTTTGAATAGCCTGAATTAACTGTTTTAGGCATTGACTGGTTTTAACTCCTGGCAGTCCAAAGAATTCTCAAAAGTCTTCTCCAGGAGCACAATTCAGAAACATCAGATGGGTAAAGCAATAGCAATAGCTAGGATTTCTATAGCAGTTGAAAGTTGGTGAAGTGACTTGAAAATGTCATCTCATTTTATCCCAACAACAACTGGGAGGTAGGTGCTATTATTGTCAGTATAGAAAGTTGTGGAAACCGAGGCAGCCTTGCTAATTGTGTCAAAAAACTTGAATTTAAATATGGCCTCAGACCTTGAGCAAGTCACTTCACCTCTACCTCAGTTTCCTCCTTTCAAATGGAAATAAGAAACTTAATCACAGAATTCCTAACATCCTCTGATTTTCCTTGGAAGGAAAATTCATGACATTCATTAACTTGCCCCATCCCAACCTAATCATTTTAATTGGATTCCATTCAATCATCACAATAATATTTTTCCCATTCATGTTTTCACATATGATTTGTTGAAATTGATGGCTAACGACTTAAAGGTGCTAGGAAGTGCCCTTGGCTGACTAGGATAAGTATAGAATCTTTCTACCTATTTCCTCCAAAGTAACACCTTGCAATATGTTGCTATAGCTAGTGCAGAAGTCTTCCTTTATTTTTCAAAGACCATAGCATGTTCTTTAGGACTGTGGGGTTCCTTTTGTCCCTCTGGTAACTGATTTGTATAGGAAATACATCTGGGTCCTAAACAGGTTCCACTTTCACATATAGAATTTCCTTTGAGATTCACAAAAAAATCAAATTAATTTCTGATGTGGCTTATCATTTGGAATCACTGAGTCTAGATCACTTGAGATAGAAAGGACCAGAGTTGGCTGATTTTTTTTTAACAGAATGGCACTGTAGTGATGATCCCTGTGACTACTCTGGTATGGTAGCCTGAGTAGAGTGAAGAGTTCTGTGTCATTGAAGGAACAGTGCTTTTTTTTCTTTTACTTCATATTTGAGGGCATGGACTCTTTCTTTTTTCTTGAATTTTTAGCATAGTTCCTATCTCATAATTGCCTATTAATTTATTTTAATATCATTTCTTTAACATTAGGGATTATGCTACGATGATTTTTGTATCCCTAGTTAACCCAGAACAGTGTTAGGCATAGTTGGTGCTTAAGAACTGTGTGTGTGTGTGTGTGTGTGTGTGTGTGTGTGTGTGTACTTGCCGGAGGATTCTGGGTAGGTCATTCAGGGGCTGCCTAACCTGGATATGCTAGAAACAACATCCTGATTTCTGCCCATGTAAATTGGGCTAGTTTTTTTCTTCCTTAAAAGGTATTTTTGAGATTTGATTGGCTCAAGGGACTAAAGGCTCAGACTATTGACATCACTTCCTGGTCTCCTGAATACAAAACAATCAGAAGAAATTCTTGACTTTCTCAGATGCTTGACAGACTATAATGGGCAATTCAGGTAAAGAAGTTTAACTCAGTTAAATCAATTTGATGTTCTTAATATCTATCCTTTTGAATAACCTTCTCCTACTTTGACTAAGTAAGTCTTTTGTTAATTACTGAATAAGCTACAAATACTTCATTTTTTAAACTACCAGGGGGCTAGTCTAAGTCAGGCTCAGTCCAGGACACAGGACAACATGGAACTGACAATGTTGGCTGAACGGTACAGGAGAAAAGCATGGACAAAATTTCAGCCCTACTTGCAACAGGGAGCTGGGCTCGGAAAGTTAGGATTCATACGCTCTTAGAATGTCAACTCTGGGAAAGACTTCAGGGATCATCTCACTCTGACACTTTATCTTACAAATGAGGAAACAGGCCCAAAGAAGTGTAAGCTCATATGACTACTATGCGTCATAGGCAGTACTCAAAAATTAGTCCTATAATTTTGTTGGAATACCTTGACACATTCCTAGAATATTACTACATTAAGTAGAAAATAAAAGGAGCTGGGAAATATTTGAAATTTTGTTTTAACCTGAGCCTTAGGAATAAAATTTTATTAAAGTTTTCCGTATCTTCCCATCCTAATATATTACCTCCTTCATGAAGTGTCCCCTAACCCGGTAGCTAGCAGTGATTTCTCTCTCCTAAGCCTCTCCCAATTTCACCTCTCCTATACCCCACCACATTTCAATTTGCATTGTAGTCATTTGTGTAAATGTTTTGTGAAAATTATAAGTCTCTTGAGAGCAAAGACTGTCATTTTTCATCTCTGTATCCTCAGCCCCACCACAGCGTCTTGCTCATGGTTGGTCCAATAATTGCTGAACCATTGAATTCAACTAAGTCACAAATAAGTAAAGAAGTTCTTCATTCTCATTCCAATTCATCCTTCAGACCACTGCCAGAATAGTCTTTATTATTGCATAAACCTAACCATGTCCCTTTTCCAATAAAAAAATTCAATGACTTTCTATTGCCTTTTAAATAAAACCAAATTCATTTACTTTCTGTTTCAGGACCTCCACCATCTGGAATCACCCTCACTTTTCTAGACTTCTCTCATTTTACTCCTTTCCATACATTCTTGCTTCAGAACACCTCTCTGAATGTATCCTGTGGCATTTCCTCTCTGCCTTCCTCCCTCTGTCTCCCTCACCTACGACCGTTTGCCTGTTTACTTCTAATGCACTCCTTAAAGCCCAACGAAAGGGTTATCTCTTAATAAAGTCTTTCCTATTGTCCCCGGTGATAATAGCACGCTCCCTTAAATTTTACGTGGGACTTTGTTTAAGCCTGTCAAAAACACTCTTCATATATTTCTATGTATTTGTGCATGTGTTTTATTCCTTTAGTAGATTGCTTACTTATGTTATCTTTTCCCTTTACCAAGAAACATTTTCCATGACCCACTCCCCACCCTCTACCCCTCACCACTCTAAGTTACAAATGATGGAAGAGAAAATTTGAAGACAAAAATTAGTTTCTTTGCTTTAAGGTAACTGGAAAGTTCCAGTTATTGGATTATGAAAATAAGGGATTAGTAGGGGAAAGAGAATTCCTCAAGAGAGTATGGGGCTCACAAAAAGAAAAATTGAGATGTTCAGAAAAATGTGAAAAAAATGGAGGGCATCAGAAAGTCAAAAGCTTAATTAGAGATTTATTAAGAGTTTATAGTGCTCCAAGTATAATGCTAGGAAGATAAGAAGATATGAAGCTAGGTAAAACATGAACTTTGCCTTCATAGAATTTATGATCTAAAAGAGACTAAATCACCTATATATCCCCTCTGATAGCCATGTAATCTCTATGGGTACTACATTCACTGATGTGGATATCTGTTCATGCTGGTCCATCCTCTGGGACTCATATTGGTTTCCTTCCATAAAGCATTCACAGAGGGTTCACTCAATGTCCTAGTAGCATTTCTCTAGCTTTCTTAACATTTGTTGAATACTAGTGTAATATGTAGGCAATGAAGTACTCTCATTCTTACTATATGAGACTCATATTTTTTTCTACTCAAACATTTCTGAGATGATTTTTTTTACCTTGCTTCTTCCATACAGTTTTTGTTTGGTAATATGTAGTAGTCTGTTCCCATTCATCATGCATCTCTCCATTGTCTTTTGGGTGATTGGTGACTTTAATTATTCAGAGATACGGTTATTTCATGAGTCATAGCCATGCAACATCACTAAAACAATGATTTTTTTAAAAAGGTTTGGCCTTTGTTTCAGCAAAAGCTTAGAATCATTAAAAGCATGGCAAAAGTCCTCAAAGCCAATAAAATCTGTTTTCTTCCTCCTATTTAATTCTGAGTCCAAGTTGATATCCATTAATAGTATTTGCCCTAAATAAATGTGCTGATTGACCTTAACTTGCTATGTGTTGTCCATCCAACTACATAGGATAATCTGGACAAAAAAACCCCACTTTTTATCTACTTTTTTTTCCCAGTGTGGACTGTTCAGATATCTTTTGATCAATTACGAACATAACTTTGCTTGATTACTATTAGGCAAGATATAGTAGTTGCTCACCAAGGTATTTGCCACTGTCACAGAAGATATGAAGTGTACAGTCCAAATGGAAGAGAGATTTCCTACAGGTAATTCACACCTCCAGATATGCCTTTTGTAGATAAAATTGAGCTGATTGCATCAAGTAACCAACATAGCAGAACTTTCTAAATGAGATCATGACATAGTAATAATATGGTAATATTATTATATTATATCATAATAACATATGGTAAGGATATAAAAAAATGTCATTTGAGGTATGAGGAGGAAGGTTATTACTAATGTGGGGGGTTAGGGAAGACTTTGTTGAAATCCTAATAGGAGACAGATTTTACTTGATAGGTACAACAGAGACATGGGGAGGAGAAACCTGTAATTTAAATGTAGATACCCTATCTGGAAGAGCTTGGATTGCCAAAAGGGAATGCAATGGAATAGAATTTCATGTCAAGGAAGACTTGTGAAGAAATTCAGGAACCATGTTGGAGAACAATGGAAAGAGAAAGAGAAGTTATTTTATTGGGAGAATAAGTTATCAGCTACTTAGGGAGAAAAAGGAATACATTTGGAAATTTGTGAAATATATCCTAAGTATGGCACAGTGATGGCAGACTTCAATTAAACAGAAATTTGCTAGAGTTCTCTCTCTTCCAAAAACAGAAGAGTTTTCGTATCTTCTCTTGACAATTGTGTCATTCTAAAGATGGAGAAACCCAATGGGTAGAAACTTTATTCCTGATTTCATTCTCACTAAGATGGAGAGATTGCTTGCCAGAGTAGAAATATAAGGACCCTTGTGGGAAAATAACCACTCCCTCCTCAATTATCTTAAAGATGAAAAGAAATCTACACATAATTTGATGTTCACCACAGATTCTGGGAAAACAAATTTCAATGGGTTCAAAGGAAGGATAGGTAGGATCTCACACAATATTTTTTTAGAAGTGACCTGCAAAGAGATGGAAAACTCTCAGGAATGAAATTGTGGTCAGTATGAACCGAGGAATGCCTCTAATCTTTGCTTTCAAGGAGGTTAAGGCTAGCCTCAGGAGTTTTGCCAAATTGCTTGGTTGTCTGTATACTAAGTTTAACATTACTGTGGCAGGCCCTGAGCAAATGAGAGGCCACCAGGATGCCTAAGGTAAGAAAAAGGTGAAGACTACTCTCCTGTGATGATAAAGGGGAATTGGGACCAAGTAGTCCCTGAACTTTCAGTCTGGATGAAATGAAAAGACAATTTAAAAAAAATTAAATTATGAACACAAAAAGGAAAACAGTTTTTATGAATAATGAAAATGAGAGAATGATATGAATACACAGCGAACCTATCAAGCACTTTATGTTTTTAAAAGACAAATATGAAAGCTGAAAATAAAGGCAGATAGAAAATGAGGGCATGAGGAGCTCTAAAGATCACAAGGAATTTAGTTTGGTGAGAAAAGCTAACGACAAAAAAGTTATTACTTTTTGAAAGCTATTTAGGTGGAAAGGGTGATCAAAGAAAAAGAAATAGGACAAATGCTAGCTGTCAGATGATGGGACTTTGATTACAGAAAGAAAGCAAAGATATTCAACTGTTGTTTTGCTTTTATTTTCTTTCCCAAGAAAAATGAACTTTTTGACTGGAAAAAATGTAACAAAAATGCCTAACAGGGATTTGATATCCTATGATGATCAATGAAATAATAAGAGAACATATAACTGTCCTTGATGAAATGAAGTCAACTGGCCTAGATGAACTCTAGTTTCAGATACTGAAGGAACTGGAAGATGGAACTGTTAGTAAGAATTAGCAATATTTCAGAAACCATGGAGAATGGAAGAAGTACTTACAAAACTTGAGAAAGCCAAATATTCTCATTTTCAGAAACAAAATTAAAAAAAAAGAGAAAAAATGATTCAGCCAACTAAAAACCAATCAACTTGATTTCTACTCCTGGAAAAATCCTTGAACAGATCATAAACAGATGACTAGTGAAAATCATGAAAAGAAAGCAGTGATTTTTGTTCTAGTTATGTCTGATTTTTCATGACCCCATATGGGGTTTTCTTGGCAAAAGACACTAGAGTGGTTCACTATTTCTTAGTCCAGCTCATTTTACAGATGAGGAAACTGAGACACACAGGATTAAATAATTTTGTCACACAACGAATAAGTGTCTGAAGCTGGATTTGACCTTGGATCTTCCTGACTCCAGACCTGATACTCTATCCATGCTACTGTCTAGCTACCCAAAGCAGTGATTACAAAGAGTAATAAGCACACCCCCATAACTTCCTCAAGAACTACTCATCCCCAAAGAACCTTATTTCCCTCTCTACATACTGGCTGACCGGAGAAATTCTATAGATAATAATTTACTTACATTTTAGCAAAGCATCTGATGCTATGACCTCAGTTTTATGGAAAAAATGCAGTAAATGGGAGCCAGATGATAGCTAAGTTACATGGATTTAGAATTGGTTGAAGGACTGGTCTCAAAGAGTGGTCATTCATAATTAATTGTCAAGGCTGGAGATCTCCGGTAGAAGGACCCGTGACTCTGTCTCTGACCTGGTGCTGTTTAGAATTTTTACGAAGGGACTTGAATAAAGTCATAGTTAACATTTGCCAAATATTCAGAAGATTTAAAACTTGGAGGAATCCCTACCACACTGGATGATAGTCAGAATTCTAGATGTTTACATATTGGAAAATTTTGTTTAACCTACTCATATTAAATTCAGTAAAGATAGTCGTACTCAGATTCAACAATTCCACTTCCCAAATAAGAGAAGGGGAAAAGCACAACAGAGAGTGGTTAGTCTGAAAAAGTTTTGGAAGGTTTAGTGAACTGTAGGCTCAATATCAGAGCAATGAAGTGCAGCCAAGAGCTAGACCTTGCATTGCCCTGAGAGCTGTAACTTCCAACAGTAAAGGAGGCAATCCATTGTTCCTTTGTACTCTGCCTTGTTGGATAATATGATTTTGTTAGAGCATGTATATAGATGGTTATGCTGTAAGTAAAATAGTATTTCTCCTAATTGTGGAAAACTTTTAATACAAACAAGAGACTTTGAAATTGTTAAATAGATAACAGAGAACCAGTGAACAATTCTGATTAAAGTACTGACATGGCCAGATCTTTGTATAAGGAAGAATAAAATGGTCAAATTACAAAGGATGACCTCAATAAAAGAAGGAATGGATGTAGGGTGACATTTTAGAACACTTGCAATTGTTTCAAATCACTATTCATTAAAAAAATGCAAATTAAAACAATTATGAGTTACCACCTCATACCTATCCGGAATAACAAATGCTGGAGAGGATGTAGGAAAGCAGGCACATAAATGAATTGCTGGTAGAGTTGGATCTGGTCCCAATATTCTGAACTATACCCAAAGGGCTATAGAGTTTTGCATACCCTTTGACTCGGCAACTCTACTAGTAGGTCTATATCACAAAGAGATCAAAGAAAAAGGAAAAGGACCTGTAAGTACAATGTTTATATCAGCTCTTTTTGTGGTGGTATAGAACTGGAAATTGAGAGAATGGTTTAATAAACTATGGCATATGATTGTGATGGAGATCAGATCTAGAAAGTAAAAAAGAAGAATTGAAATGGAATCTAAATTCTCAAAATAGCAAAGAATATAGGTTTGGGTATAGACGGATACATACATTCACATATGTATGTGTGGATAAATAGTTTTATACGTACATTTATATTATATATACACACTCATGTGTATGTATGTGTGTGTACATATAGATAGATAAAGAGAAAGAGGCAGATAGAGTTTGATATGGATTAGAATGGATTTATATAGACATAGCTATAAATATTTTCATGGGTGCACGCCATCAGATAGTGAGGGTACAAGAAGTACAAAATCTTTGGAGACTTTCCTTTCCTACACTCACCCCCATCCTTTGCACTAGTCATTCTCTCTTCCTGGGGCAGAATAGAAGGTGGGGTGAAAAGTTACCTAGTGATATGATGACCAGAGAACTTTCTGCTTAAAAGTTTATAGTGACCTGACTTATCATAACATATTTATTTAACATATTTAATCAAATTACTATAGAAAACATCTGGGATATTGCTTCCATTACAAACTCTGTATCTATGGCATATTTAATAAAAATAGAGTTTTGAAAATATGTATATGCACAATGTGTCCATTCAAGAGTAATGTCATGCCATGCTAGTGTTTTTATTTTATTTTTTTGAGCTCCTGTCAGTGTTTCATAGATTACTAATATGAAAGACCTAGGAAGTCATCTAGTTCAATTCCTTCCTTTGACAGGTAAAGGAAGGCCCAAAGAGGCTGTGACTTCTTTAATTTCCCATAGGTAGTGTGGGGAGAGTCAGGCTTCAAAGCCAGATGTTCTGACGTGAAATCCAAACCTCTAATCTCTGCACCACTTTTCTTCCCAGTTCTTATAACTTGTCAGAATTGGGGTATACCCAGCAGAATTTTGCAGTGATACAGGAGTACCTTGGTGACATCTTGTTGGGTTTCTTTTTTTCTGAACCCAATATAATTAGCTCATTACTTCTATCCATTTTCTTAACTCTCCCTGCATGCTAACTAAAGTAATATTATCCTGTCCTTTCCCTTTGAGTTCATCAGAGTCCCTGTAAGTATTATCAGAATTTACATGGATCATATCTTACATTTACCCTATTCTCCTTTCACTATAGAAAGAATTGAGAATTAAGTAGAAACAAGGTCCATCTAAATGGCCATTTTCTGTAGTTATTATTTATATAAAACGAAATCAATCGAGCCAATGTTGCTATTATCTATCTCCGGGAATAATGCTGATGTTTCATTTACCTTCTAGGCTATGATTCTTGTCTTACCCACCACCTGCAGTTCTGTAGTTAGCATAAAATTTCCTTTGAAGTCTAGGCATTGATCTTTTATTTAGGTTACACAAACTAAATCCTGTTAAAATACATTGTGGGATGTCTTTTCCTGTAATTGCAACTGTAGCAATGTCCCGTAGAATTGAGAAGGGCTACTTGATACTGATACTTTCCATATTTCTTTTGCCTGCATTTAAATTGAACCTATGCATTTGCTTCGAAACCATCAAGACAAAACAAATGACATGCAGGAAAAATGTATGGTACTTTCCTGCTTCCCAATTAGGTAAGAGAAAACATTGAAAGTTTATTTTGATTAGAGTAGAATGGTACAGAATTTATTAGGGGCATGGAATTCATTGAGGAAAATTTACTGGTCCTGATGAATGAGCCAATGTCTTGTTTTTAAATAACAAACCCTAGAAACACATTCTCAAGTCTATAGTTGATTTTTGTTATTAAACAAGATGAATTGTTATCTGCCTAATCTTCCTTCAATATCTGTTGTAGGCACATATATTCCATAAAGTCTACTAACAACAACGAGTGACAAGAAAAGAGTAAGTCATGAGGTTTTTAAGAAAAAAGAAGTTTGTTTTTAGTCTCCAGAGAAGCCACAGCTCAATATGTCCCAAAGGGAAACATGCCAAATCAAAGAAAAAAAAGTACGGCAGTAAAATAGATTGACTTTCTTGTAAACTATGTTTGTTGATAATGACTAGTTCTTATAGTTCTAGGAAAGTGAATTTGTTCAATCCAACATTGATTTGTAATATATTTCCTAGGTGCCAAGTAATGCACTAGCATTGTGCAATGGAGAGAACACAGACTTTAGATTCAAAAGGGCTGAGTTCAAAGAATTGCTACCTGTGTGACCTTGGGCAAAGCAATGAAAGTTTCTGGGCATTAGTTTCATTATCTGTAAAATAAGTGTGTTGGATTAGATGCCCTCTGAGTTATTTTCTAGCTTTATATCTATAATTTAAAATAATAATTTTAAATGAATTTATTGTGTATGGTCCCTATCTTTGGGACACTTATATTCCACTAAGGAAGAAAATTAGTGATATCGATTATCAACCTCCAACTTAGCAACTCAGAGAAGATTCTTATTCCAAACCAATTGCTGGGCTAGATGCTACTTCTCTGAAATAGGGAATCCACAAGAAAATACTATATACCACCGAGAAACTTCAATCAGCTTTGATTCTGGAAATAAAAGTGGTAATCTGAAAGAGTAAGGTAATCAAGATACTTTTAACTTTGGGTGATGATCAGTTATTTATAGTAGAATTTTTGAAGCAAACAAAATTTTCCTTGTCATCAATGGTGCTACCAAATTATGCATTGATATGATTTAAAAACTACTGTAAGAGTGTAAATTTGGGGAGGAATTATTGTCTGCCTTTTGAAGCAAATGCTAACCTTTAGCCATCTCTAAGTAATGTCATTAAATCAAAGTTGATTGATGTTAAATAGTTGGTCTTTTTGATTGGTGAAAAAAAGTTCTTTATGAAAAAATCCTACTTAAAAAACAAACAAATGCAAACATATAAAAAAGTTGTTAATTTATAACTTTGTAGATGAGAACTTTTTCTCCAAAAGAATTAGGCCTACAAAATGTCTCCAGATATGTTCTAGAGGAGATGTATTCTTTCACATGTTATCTTTGCATTACTGTATATAAGGAAGGGAAAGGTCAAAGAAGACAACAAGCATTTTTATAGTGTTTATTATAAGTTAGGCTCCATGCTAACACTTTACAAATGTCTCATTTGACCCTTTTATATTGATATACATACATATTTATCTATACACACGTATACATATATACACATAATGTATATATATATATGAATAGACACATGTATGTGGATATATGTGAATAGGTATATAAGTGGATGTGTATATGTACATGTAAATGTATATGTATATATATGTATACACACACAGAGTGGGAGCAGGAAAATTGTACTTGTAAAGAATGTCAGAACTGGAGGGATCCTTGTTCTCATCTAGTCTCAACCCATCATTTTACAGTAGAAGAACCTGAGAACTTATGCCTAATAACGTTGCATAGCTAATAAGAACTCGAGTTTGGCTGTGAACCCGAATCTTTTGATACTAAGTCTAGTGCTAGTTAAACCATGCTGTACTTTCTCTTTGGGGATAAATGACTGATTTCCTTTCTGGCAAAGAAAGAATCTTCCATGATGAGCCTTTAAAATCTCAGTTCTAATTCACTGATGCACAAGAACAATCAGGAATACGTAGCTTTGTATTGATGCCATGATTGGTTTAATTCCCAATTTGCTTTCCCTAGCTATCAGGATCCCTGAGAAATGAAGAAACAAAAGACATGTATTTTATGATTACAGATACTATTAGTTCATAATTATGTATTTATTTTTAAAAATCTAAAAATTAACCTGTCAATAAATCTGGAAGTGACATTGTAGGGACCACCAACCTTACTTTTTCCATTCAGTTACAGCCATAGTAAATCAACATATGAATACATTTCCCCATTGCAGATTAAAAAAAAAAGTACTGTACTGAAAATGATGTGATTTATGCTCTGTATCCTGATAGAGAGGAACTTCACAGGTTTTATTTAAAAAATGAACAAACAAACCAGCCAACCAATCAACCAAAGGCCTGACTTTCCAATGTGTTTGATTTACGTATGAAGACAAGAAGATCTGCATTTTAAAAACACTGTCATTTCAAAATCATAACTCATGCAGAACTTCACACCAGCAAGCTAGATATCATGTATTCCTCTACTTAGTGAATGTTATGCTTCTAAGTTAATGGATTCCATTTTTAAAAGATGGTAACATAGTAAAATGAATATAGGACTCTCACAGTAGTCAGACCCACAGAATCTAAGAGTTGAAATGGACCTCAAAGCCCTAGTGCAACTCATCCTGAACAAGAATACTCTGTAGAGAATTACCAAAGAATGATGCTCCAGGCTTTGCTTGAAGAACTTTAGTGAAATGGATCCAACAATGTTTCAGGTCAGCTCAAGATATGTATTTAAATAGTTTTTGCTATTTGGAACTTTTTCTTGGTATGAACTCTAAATCTATCCTTATGAAATTTCTACTGTTTGGTCTTAGTTCTATTTTTTCAGATTATGGGATCATAATTGGAAGGGACCATCGAGGCCATTGAATCTAATTCCCTCAGTTTATAAAAAAAAAGGAACCGAGGATTAGAGAGTTTAAGGTACTAAAGCTGGATTACACAGCTAGTAAGCGTCTGAGATGTAATTTTGAATCCAACCTTGAAAAAAGTGTGCACATTTATTTCTCATCTGTATTACAGCTCCTTCAGATAATTGAGGAGATCATGTTCTTCCTATTTAGTGCTATGCTGCAGGCAGTTACTCTTGACTCTTGAGAATTTACTATGAAACATTTCAATATAAGCATTTGTATTTTAATAATTGGCAAATACTTCAAATTAGAGCTTGATTTACAATTTTTATCAATTTTCTAGACTTAAGAAAGTGAAGGGGAAAATTTTGATAATGTTGATTAAACTTAAAAGTGTACTTTTTTTTTCTTTTTTGGAAAGACAGTTGTTTAATCGTACACTCTATATTTCACCAATCTGCAATGGATTCACATATTCTACTTCCACGATCGAGAATTCATTTATCCAACCATAATATTCTCTCATTCCAGCTCTCTTTAGGCCTTATTCCTCCTATGGATACCAGTGAGCTTGATTTTCCTTCAGGAGAAAATTCTGAACAGACCATTAAGATGTTGGTTAGCAAATGTTTTAGAAAGGAAGGTAGTGATTATAAAGAGCCAGCACTGCTTCTTCAGTAATAAGTTTTATCAACCTAATTTCATTTTCTTTTCTTTCTTTCTTTTGGGACTAGACCATTAGATTAGCAGATAAGAGAAATTCTGTGCATATGGCTTACTTTGATTTTAGCAAATTTTTTGAAAAAGTGTCTCTTACTATCATAGAAAAGATGGAAAGATGTGGCGTTAGGTGATAATATGTATTCAAAAATGGTTGAATATCACTGCTGAAAGACTCATCTTTAATGGTTCTATATCAATGTTGCAGGAAGCCCCTGGTGGAGGAGCTCAAAGATCTGGCCTTGACCTTGAGCTGCTTACCATATTTATCTATGGTTTGAAGAAAAGCATAGTTGGTACAATTAAATTGACTGATGACACAAAACTGGAAGGAATAGCTGATGGAGTGGATAATACGGTCAAAATCCAAAAGGATGTTGACAAAGTAGCACACTGGGCTAAATCTATCAAGATGAAATTCAGTAGATATAAATGTGCAATCTTGCACTTGGGTACTAAGGAGTCAATTCCATAAGAACACAGAATGAAGCCATAGATAGGCAGTAGTTGTTCTGAAAAGATATAGGGACTTTATATGAGTGAGCAAAGTGATGTAGGAGCCAAAAATGAAACAAAACAAAATGATAACAACAAGATAACCTTGACATGGTCTTGGGCTGCATTACGAGAGACCAAATAGCTCTACTGTACTCTGACTTTGTCAGACTTCATCTGCAGTTTTGTGATCATTCCTGCTCTAATTTAAGAAGGAAATAGGCATATTGGAGAAGGTTCAGAGGAGGGCAATCAGAGTAGTGAGGAAGCTTGTATCTATTTCATATGAAGACTGGATAAAAGAACTAGGAAACAATGCAAGATAAAGAGAGTGGCATAAATGATAAATTCCTTTGTTAATATACAGGCTGATTTTATTCAAATGATGAAAAGCTATAATTAAGAATATGTTCTTGTTACAATATAGTATGTGTGTTTTGAGGATGGATTACAGTCAAACCTACTGCTCACAGTAACTTTAAAGTAATAATGGGGAGAGGATTCTGGAAAGATGGCAGAATGGTCAGAAAGTTCCAAGCTCTCAAGATTTTCCTCCCACAAAAGAGTTTAAAATAGCACCTTAGGGCAAACAAACTGTGGGTGGAGTTAAATAAGAATAGGGGCACAACTCAAATCTTCCTGGGATAATTTGAGATGATCTGAAGAAAAATCCCAGGACAAGATTTTGTCCCTGTGAAGCTCCAGGCTAGGGTTCACTTAAATAACAGGTGGTCACTCTTAAATAACTGGCAGCAAGCCTTGCGATTAGTTGGTTTGAGAGGTTGCCTCAACCTCAGCCACAGAAACTTTCATCCCCGTGAAAATGAGGGGAGTTGGGTGTTTGAGTCCAGGAAGACTGATAGGACCTCTGCTGATAAGGAATGTCAGACCCAGCTGTTGCTGTGAAGAGTGGTGGGGGTGAGAAGGAACCAACACACACTCTGTGAGTGCAGAAGCAGTGGGGCAGAAAACCTCTGGCTGCGGGCACATGCTGGAGGTTGGAGGTTTGACTTTGGTTCCATGTAGGAGGGAAGAACTGAGATCTCAGTCAAGAGGCACCATTTCCCATACCCCAGGGCTAGAGGTGATTACAAAAATTAAGCTATTACTCCCCCAAAAATGCACAGGCAAGGTAGAAGAATTCGACAATAGAAAGCTATTACGGGAATGGAAAAGACCAAAAATTCATCTTCAGAGGAGGATATTGAAGTAAAGAAACCCCCAAAGAGTAATGTCAAATGATTACTCACCCAAAAAGAATTCTTAGAAGATCTTAAAAAAGAGTTTAAAAACCAAATGAGACGGTGGTAAAACAAAACAAAACAAAACAAAAGAATAATCCAAGAAAAACAAGAAGATTGTGAAAGGAAGTCAATTAGAAAAGGAGACCCAGAATCTTAAGGAAGGAAATGACACCCTGAAAATTAGAATTGGGTAAAGTAAAACCAGCAAAATTATAAGAGATCAAGAAATAATTAACCAAATGTGAACAATGAAAAAATTGAAGATAAAGTGAAATATCTTATAAGAAAAATAACAGATTTGGAAAATAGACTGAGAAGAGAAAATATGAAAGTAATCGAACTGACTGAAAGTTATGATCAAAAAAAGAATTTTGATACAATAATACAAGAAATAATTAAAGAAAATTGTCCTGAAGCATTAGAACAAGGGGTGAAAGTAGAAATAGACAAAAAATCCTTTAATCACCACTTAAAAGAGAGCCTATGAGGAAAACTCATAGGAATATCATAGTCAAGTTCTGAAACCCCCAGATCAAGGATGAAATATTAAAAGCATCAAGATTAAAACAATTTAAATATGATGGTCCCACAATTAGACTCACACAAGACCTAGAAGCAGAGATATTAAAGGACTGCAGATTTTGGAACATAATATATGGAAAAGCAAATGAACTGAAGCTCCGGCTGAAAATAACATACCGTGCAAGGTTAAATATTATCCTGAATGAACAAAAAATAGTCGTTTGATAAACTCTCAGACTTTCAAGACTTTGTTAAAAAAAATTCCTGAACTTAATAGAAGATATGACATACAATAACCCAAGAGAAATATAAGGTACATATCAAGGACTAATTATAAAGGATTCATAAGGATAGACTGTTTACTTTTTACCTTCCGTGTGTGTGTGTGTGTCTATATATATATAATATATATTATATATATATATAAAATGTAAAATATATGCCTAAGATTCCTATTAATAATCAGGGACCACATAAGTCAGATTGGAGAAAACCTGAGTAGGATATGAATTTAAAAAGTAAAACCATTTAGGAACAGCTAAAAAGAGTAATTATTTTATTCAAATGAGGTGGAAGATGAAGAATTGATACAGAGGAATTAGATGGGGGAGGAGTGCTAGTAGTTCTGGTAACCTACTTTCATCGGTAATAGGTTTAAGAGGGAACAATACATATATATTTAAAAGAGTATAAAAGTCTTCTAAATTCAGAAGAAATAAAATGGTAGGGGCATAGGGAGGGGAAAGAGGACAAGGGAGGTATCTTTAAAGGGGAGGGGAGGGAATAGGTAAAAGGGGGTATAGAAGAGTATTTAGCTTTATGGGAATGGGAGGATGGGGGAGAGATCCTTGGAGGGAGGTAGTCAAATAGTAGGAGGGCAAAGTGGTGGGTAGAAGTAAAGTAGAGGAAGCAGGAGTCAATAGGAAACAAG
>CM053772.1:126520395-126538750 GCA_028658325.1 Potorous gilbertii | reverse complement strand
ATAGATGAGGAAACTGAGGCAAACAGGGTTAAATGACTCACCCAGGGTCACATAGCTAGCGAATGAGGCCAGATTTGAAGCAAGGTCTTCCTGATTCCAAGCCTGGCACCCTACTCACTGCACCACCTAGCTACCCTTAAATACCTGTATGCATAATACATACATACATACATGTGGTAGGTAAGTAGAGGGAGGGAGAGAGGGAAGAAGGGAGAGAAGTCAATGAAGTATTTATTATGCAATTACTATGTGCCAACCACTGAAGCTAAATGTGATATAGAAAATGAGTCTCTACCTTGAAGAAATGTATATTCTAGCAGAAGATAACACAAAAAGGGGAACTGGAAAAAGGAGGCTAAAATATACCTGCCAGAGAGCAAGACTTCTGGTGAGGGAGAAGAAAAGAAGGCAGAGAGTGAATTGAGATGTGACTGGGACCCTTCTGAAAAGGCAATCCTGTTTGTTAGCTATCAATTGGGAGATCAGAGAATCAGTGGAGGTTTTTTCAAGAGTGGGAAGGCAACTGGTAAGAAGTAGGAAAGGCAGTTCAGAGACTAATGGAGACGTGAGTGAGGAAAAGCATGACTAGAGCCCTTCCATGGAGGTAGTCACCAATCAGGAGACCTGAGGCTGAGGGCAGAGATTTCTCCAGGTTGAAAAAAATTAGCTAGGAAGGCTTCCATAGGATGCTCAGAGGATCGTATATTTTTTAACGAGAGAGACGTTGGAGGCTATCTAGTCTAAAACTTTTGTTTTACACTGAGGCCCAAAGAGGTTAAGTGACTTGTCAAAGGTCACACAGGTCTGTGGAAGAGCCAAGATTTGGACCCAAGTCCACCTCACTTTTTGCTATATCATCACCATTACCATCACCTTTATCAACATCCTATTAACATGAATGTATTATGGTATGATCCAAGATATCACATCTTTTCTAGAATTTAAAGCAAAGTCATAAAAGATCCATTTAATGACAGTGATATATGAAGAAAATAGCCTTTGTCCTTTTGAAGAACACATCCAAAATAACCATAGAAGATAATATTAAATATTGGGATAAAGAGACAGGGCATTTGTCAAATTGTTGCAGATTTGTGTTTTAGGGAAATCTAATGTCATGTTGTGAAATCATTAAGAGGATATATATGTTCTCTAGCAATCTACGGCACTATAAAGACAGTGAAATATGGCTGTATCTTGTTTGATGGCTCTTGGTAAATATTGTTCATTTAGCAGATGCCATAAATTGCTCACTGCCACAGAGCAAAAAGAGAGTCATGTTTTACAACCATGAAGTAATCAAAAGGCTGTATTTTAAAACTTGGAGGCCATAGTCATAAAATGCAATTTAAACTAGCACTTTATGGTATATAGTCTTAGACAAGTAAATCAGATTTTCTAATGAACATCTCTGTAACTTTAGATCTCTCACACAACCACCAGAAGAGAGGAAGAAAAGTTAGGGCATAAAAGAAATGGGGGTAGGAGAGGGGGAAAAATGAGTATTTATGTAAGCATATACCATGTGCCAAGCACTTTACAAATATTCTATTATTAACATTATTTTATACTTTAGGAAACTGAGGCAAGTAGATATTAAGTAACTTGCCCAAGGTCACATAGCAAGTGTCTGAGCCTAGATTTCAACTCAGGTCTTCCTGACTCCAGGTCCAGTTCTCTATCCACTGCATCACCTAGCATGCCCCAACCACACAACAAAAATTTATCTTTCCCCATAAAAAATATCCCCCACAGACTTATTCTGTCCAAATCTGAGGAAATAAAAATGATGATGTGTCCCTCTCCCTTCTGGTTAAATAAGGGTACATTTCATATTCCCTTCTTCCAGTGACCAACCAGCAAGACTGGAATCCTGTAGAAATAAGAGCATAGCATCTGAAATTCTTTAGGTAGTTTACTCCCTTATTTAGGAGTATTAGTAAAAATATTATAATTCTAGTTCAAGAATCAGATAGCAGTAGTAGTAGCAGCAGCAATAGTAGTAGTTGTAGCATTAGTAGCGGTAGTAGTACTAGTAGTACAGGTAGTAGTAGTAGTAAACCATGATTATCATTTCTATAGTACTTTAAGATTTGCAAAGTATTTTACAAATAATACTTCCCCTGATCTTCACAGACACTATGTGAGATGGAGGCTATCATTGTAGTCATTTGACAGATGAAGAAACTGAGGCAGGCAAAGGTTAAATTGATTTCAACCTAGGTTACCCAGCTAGTAAGTATCTGAGGGTCTACTTGAACTCTGATCCTCCTGACACTAGGTTCACTTTACCACCTAGCTGCCAATAAAAATGAATCTTGAACATCTTGAAGTATTAAGAGTTTTGCTGTTCAAGAAAAAGGTCACAGACCTCAAAGTTTATCATCTAAAGTTGAATAAACACCCTTGATGGAATCTGAGGTTATTTATCCAGCTCAGGGACCAAAAGACAATATGACTTCAAGTTTAGGGACCAACCTACATAGATGTATAAATGATTGCTTTGCCACAGATGCTGTCTAGCACAACTTAGAACCTAGATCTTACTTTTTCAGGTTTAAATTTTAACACACACACCCTCTACCCAGGACAGCAAATCCATCCACAATTCTACTCTTGCCCATTTATACCAGCAGCAGCTTTAGTTTTATAAGGGAACTTGGCAATTATTTAGCCTAGTTCCCTGATTTTATAGATGTAGCCAGTTAGTGTCACTATAAAGAGAAGAGTTCAACTGAAGAGGATGTTTTTTCCTCTTCTCAAATAAAAAGAAGAGAAGTTAATCCTCCCAGACCATGCCTGTCTCTCCCCTTGGGCAGGCCTATTGGTATGACTTCTCCCCCCCACCCCATCCTTCCCATCAGGGCTTAGAGATTGACTAAAGTCACCTTTGCCAGATGATTCACACTTTATCATAAAGAGATGGCTTTTTAGCCAATAGACAAAGTAGTGGTCTTCATAGCCATGTAGATTTCTTTCTCTGATCATTAAGGGAGCTTATAATATGAATATAGCATTACTATATGGACATATACCCTCAGGCCAAGATGAGTGTAAGAAACCAAAACTACTGGACCAAACTACTGGATCAGCATTCCCAGTGCTGATTATAATTCTATATATTCAAATTAGTTACTGCCTTCAGTACAAAAATATTCTCTGTATGCAGTGTGTGTGTGTGTGTATACATACATATACACACATATAGACATGTATACACTTACGTATAATATATAATTCAATAGTAATCTAGATCGATTTTTTCTTTAGAGAAAACTGGCTTTGATACAGCTTTGAAAACAGCAAATAAATAGGTTAAAAGGACTAGTAAAAAATAATAATAGGTGTTGTTATATGTAGTACCTCAGCTCAAGCAGAGACAGGAAGAGAAAGATGAGAAGGATTTAAGACTTTTCAGCACTTTTATACAGTTCTTAAGTAGCGTACCCTACTCTACTTGTAACATCAAGGACTAGGGGTCTCCAAGAAAGCTAGAAGTATAGACTCAGCGCCTAGAATCCCAAAGTTGGGTCATCCAGAGAAGATCATGGACTCATGGACTGCTCAGGAAAGGATTACAGGTAAATCTCCCAGAAGAGTCAGAATTGCAGGTTTTGCCCCCACAGCTCCTAGCTAAATCATCAACTTAGGGTTTCTCAGAACAGATCACTAGATGGATGACTAAACAAAAAAGAAATAAACAGATGAAACACATAAAGAACTATTATAAGGCCAGGGATACCCAAGACCCAAACAGAGAAGAGAAAAGTAAGTTCAAAAATACCTACAAGCAAACCCTCAAAGATAAACAATCCACAAAATGAATTAGCATCCCTAGAAAAAAATTATACAAGAGTTTAAAATGGCATTGTACATAAAATGAGAGAAATAGAGTAAAGAATTGGAAAAGAAATGAGAGCTACAAAGGAGAGACATAGAAAAAGAATTAAGAAATTAGCACAATAGGTACGAAACTTTACCGAAGTAACAGACACATTGACATTTAGGATGGACCAAACAGAATTCAGTGACTCCATGAGACAAGAAATATTTTTTAAAAGTCAAAAGATTGGAAAATAGAAAATGTAATGTATCTCTTATCAAAAACAACTAACTTGGGGAACAGATCAAGGAACATAATTTAAGAATCATAGAGCTACCTGAAAGCCACTACCAAAAAATACTTAAATATCGAAAAGTCACAAAAGAAGATTATATAGACCTTTTAGAATCAAAGGGCAAATGAAAACGGAAAAGGCATCATCTCCTTAAAGAATTCAAAATGAAAATTACAGGAACATCATAACTAATATTGAGAGCTTTTTGATCCAAGAAAAAATACTGCAAACTGCCAAAATGAAAGAATTCAAGTCTCAAGGAACCGTAAACAGAGTCACACAAGATTTAGCATTCACTACCTTAACGAAGCAAAAATCATTCCAAAAGGCAAAATATATACTTACAACCCAAGGAAAGTGACTATAAAGAATGAAGGATCTTTAATGAAATCTAGGGCTTCCAGACATTCCTGAAGGAAATAATAGAGCTGAATAGAAATTTTGAAATATAAATACAAGAGTAAAGAAAAACATAAAAAGGTACACACAGGCAAGCAACTGGAAAATAATTTCTAATTATGAGAGGCTTGCATTCTAATAGGGAGGGAGAATGATACAAGTATCCCCTAAGAACAGTGGTGGGAGCAAATGTCAGCAGAGATCATGTAAGATAGATGCCCTATAAGTAGTTTTTGCTACGTTTTTATGGTCTTAAAACCACAAAGAAAAATAAAGGAGTTAAGGAATACACTAGAGAAGAAACGGGGAGCAACAGAGAAAGGGAAAGATCTCACATAAGATGATGATGCAAGTTGAAGTTTATACAAATGAGGAAGGGCTAAGGGAAGCTGGGATCTCTGAATTTCATTTTGAACTGAGGCAGAATAAATTAAACCGAACCAGGAGAATTTCTACTATATCAATAGCATTTTAAAAACAAATAGTTTTGAAAGAATTAGAAACTCCAATCAGCCACATTTCCAAAGGACTGAAGCCTTAGCATGTTTCCTGCCTCATGTCAGTGATAGACTAGATGTGCCGAGTGAAATACACATTGTTTGGACATGGTTACTGTGGGAATGTGTTTTCCTTGGCTATGCATATTTGTTTTGGGTACTTGTTGTCATTTCCTACCCACCTATACCCTAGAGTAGGGAGAAGATGGGAAAGAGACATGGTAGATGCTTGTTACTTCAAAACATAATATTTTAAAAATCATACAACACACAAGGCATAAAAAGGAATAATTCAGTAGAAAAAAATGTATGATTACTAAGATCATCTATACTATTGGCATGCTGCCAAATTCCACAGACATACCAAGAATGAAATGCGAATGTTGAGCCATTTTGATTTGTTATCAATATGATGGTTGCTTATACATATTTAAATAGGAATGTGATTTTCCCTTTTGCAGAGGGATTTGTAACAATATCTGTGTTATTTTGGAAAAAGAGTATCTCCTCAACCTTTTGTGACATGCTCCTCATTATGGAGTAGAATGCATTTACTGAGCAAAACCCAAAATAAAAGCTACAGTCAAACCCCATGAACTGGAGCTGAGCTATTTTGGTAAAGGTCTATAAACCCCATTCCCCAGAGCTGGCAGCTGCTCCTGTCAAGAGCTATGCTCTTAACTTCAGTTCCACCAAGGCAATAGATGAACCCAGAGGCTGTTCGCGAGGATCCCTCCCAATAACAAAATCATACAGAAAGGAAATGATTTTCTTGCATAATTGAGGGTGGAGTTGAGGGTACAGGGTGATCCTCATTCCAATGACTTGAAGCAGCAGCCACTTTCTGGTCAGATGCCACGTTGAGCTCTGAAGTCTAAGATTCACTAGGTCTTATTTTTGTTATGTCCGACATCTCTCCTATCCCTCCTACTGCCCCTATGTCCCAGAAATCATGCCATAATCTCACTGTCCACACATTTCACTTGGAAATGCCTTGCTTCTCCTGGTGGGTTTTACAATCAGACACATCTGTCCTAAACTTGCAACTCTAATCCATGGATGTTCAAGTGGTTTCTCCTATTTAAACAGAGAAATCCCTACCTGCCCTCACTACCATGTAACAATATTCATGTTGTGATTCTATCTGTAGTTTTCTACTCTGTGTATCTTCTGCCATTATTTCTATAAAGCAGGCAGATGTCTTTGTCTTTACAAGAAACTACTGGGTGATGCTATAATTTGAGTGTCGGAATTGGAGTCATGAATTTCAAATTTTACCTCAAATGTTTGCTAGCGATTAAGACACCCTAGGCAAGTGTCTTAACATTAGAGTTTAAAGCAGAGGTAATGATAGCACCTACCTCATAGGGTTGTTGTAAGACACAAATGATCTAAAATATGTGAAGTGCTATGCTAGATAATATTAATGCTATTGTTATTAACACCATTAAAAGTGAGGCCATAGGAGATTAACAGCTGTCCTCTTGCCTCCTATATTTCTACTGAATTCTCCAGAGATCAAGTTCTAGGGGATTTATTCTACTTTTTGGAACTCCCTCTTTAGAATAGTTGTCATCCTTCATTCTCGAAGAGGACCAAAATGACATCACTATGTTGGAGTTAAGGTATAGTGTGCCTGACTGTAATTGATCAGACCAATACAAGCTCCAAAGGCTCTACTATAGGTCAGCCACAGAAAGTCCCTATGACTATTTGGGAGGAAGATGTCTTTACCTTTGAGAATGTCCTGTTTCCTTTGAGCTAATGCAATTCTGCTTTGCTCATAGAGAACAGTTCCTTCTCTGATGTGGGCACACCATGCTGGAAGATCCTGTTCCAGTGTCTCCACATCACACAATCAATTCCAAAGTTCTTCAGAGAGACCTTCAGGGTGTCCTTGCATGACTTCTGACTTCTGTATGAACACTTGTCTTGTGTGAGTTCTCTGTAAAATAGTCTTTTAGGCAAATGTACTTTTTGGCATTCAAACAAAGTGACCAGCCCATTGGAGTTGTGGTCTCTAGCCTGAATGTTTGGCAGTTCATCTGTAGCAAGGACCTCAGTCCTGCCAGGTGATCTTCAGAATCTTCCTATGCCAATTCAAATGAAATCAGTTCAGTTTCCTGATATGGAGCTGGTATACTGTCCAGTTTTCACAGGCATACAATTATGAGTTCAGCACAAAGTCTCTGTAGACCTCCAGTTTTGCAGGTAGTCTAATAATTCTTTTCTCCCATAGTTTTCTTCATAGTTTCCCAAACACTGAGCTAGCTCTATTAATGCATGTGTCAACCTCATCATCTATATGGATATCCCTGGAAAGTATACTGCCAAGGTAAATCAACTTCTCTACAACATTCAAAACTTCTCCATTTGCTATAACCAATGATTCCATGGATGGATGGTGAGGTGCTGTCTGACAGAGAAAATCTGGGGGTTGTTAGGTCAAAATTAACACTAACAGCAGAGAATCAATGTCTCTCAGCCACTGAGTGAACAATGATCTGTAAACAAAAAGTCATTCACCAACTCCTTTGTTTTCACTTTAAACCTTTTAAGTTAAATAATTTACTGTCAGCTGACTTTAACACCATTTTTCAACCTCATTGAAGGTGTCTGACAGCATTGCAGAAAATATTGTGCTAAAAAGCATGGGAGCAAGCCCACAGGCCTGCTTCATTCCATCGGTGACTGGGAAGATGTGAGAGCATTTTCCACTAATGAGAACCTGGGCAAGTATATCATCATGAAACTGAAATACAATACTGATGAACTTTTCCTTAGAACTCCTTCCCTGTACCAAGAAGTCATGATTGGTGAATTAATGAGTCTAGTGACGAGTCCATAAGACCTAATTCACCCCAAACTTCTATTTTCTTGCCATTTACCCTGCCATTGGACAATTGGGTGGTTTAATGGATAGAGCATTGGACCTGGAGTCAGGAAGAATTTAGTTCAAATCCAGTCTCAAACACTTAGTAGCTGTGTGATCCTGGGCAAGTCACTTAAACCTATTTGCCTCAGTTTCCTCATCTGAAAAGTAAGCTGAATAAGTAAATGGCAAACTACTCCAGTATCTTTGCCAAGAAAACCCCAAATGGGGTCACAGAGAGTCCTAAATAACTGAACAACAACAACCCTGTTGTTCACTCTGGACCATTACATTTCCAGAAAACATTTCCTTTGGAAAGTCCTAGATTCAACTTTGTAACTCCCACTCTAGGGCTAAGCTATGTTGCTTTGTGGATCCCTGGGCAAAACCTAAATTATCTAGCTAACTCCAATCCATTAGAGTATGATTCTTTCTGCCCACTACAATCTCCTCTTTGCATTACGCCCTACCAATGAAACTCCTTTTCACCACTTACACACACATACACACACTTTGCTTCTTGTTTTGAAAACCATAAACAAATTAATAAAAAATGTTTTTTCTAGAAAAAAATGACCATCAAATTCACTGTGGTTCTATTTATCATCCCTGTGACTTCTAAAATCAAAATCCCTTTTCTTGCTCCTATTCCTCTCTTCCAATTAGTATAGAAACTCCTTGGCAGAGACTCCCTTGCTAATTATTTTATTTTTTGATATGCCTACAATTTGCATGGTGTTTGGCACACAAGTACTTCTTAAATGCTTTTTGTTCATTCACTTAACAAACAAACAAACACAGTTCTCATCATGGTAAAGAAAAAAAACAAGCAACTCACCCCCAACTCCTTGAATTTCTACTTTACTCAAGCACCAAAATGGCAGAAAATTTCAAGCTGCTTCAAACATAGGTTATACCTGAAATTTTTATTCTTTGGAAAATTTGATTTTCTATGATTTACGACCATGTAACATTACCAGGAAGACATTGGTGTGAAAAATATGGGCTTTTGTATAAAGAAGCAGCTTGGGATCTTCAAATTTTCATAGTTTTCCAATTGTAATCATGCCTATTCACTTCCTCTCATTCAATTTTGAGTTCAGTTCTTTTTCCAGCTTCAGCACCTGTCCACATTTTCTGTACGGATGGTCTAAACTCAAAGGGCCATCCTTCCAATTGTTTGCCATTATATGGTCATAATTCATTCTTGTCTGTACATTTAGTTCAGGAAATGTAGATTGCTGGGCTCTTCTCTTTTGTGTCTCCAGAAGGCAAGAGAAGAATGAGACAGGAAGAAAAGACATGGAGGAATTATAATGTGCACCTTGAAGAAATTACTCACACACACAAGTGAAAGCAAGGAAAGTATAATAGGAAGCTAACCAAAGAAGGCCCAGTCCTTAGAACATATTCAGATTTTCTCTTCTGGTGGCTTTTATAAAGCATCCTCAAACATTCTCTACTGTGTTCCAAACCATCACATGGAGATTTGGCAAGCCTCTGTCCAGGAACGAGTGGCTGAAGGATGATACTATGTGGTTGGTTGAAGAGCTGGAAAGCTAGATAATTCATGAGTTACTGAGTTGTAACTGAATGTGCATACAAAAGGAGTGATTTGTTCTTCTGTTGGTATTTTTGTTTCTTTTCCTTTCTGAAGATGAGAGAAGCAAGAACTGCTGTGAGCTACCAAAGGAGAAAGGCAGAAAGTCCATCACAGTCATCAGAGGTCCCACCAGCCACTAGAATCAGTAGTAGAGCACTCTAGAACAATAATGGCCAACTACAGAGGAAGATTCTTTAGGTTAAAAGATAGTCCTCCAAAGACAGTGGCAGTTATAGAAAATTACTGCTATGGACTTCTGGAAAACATTGATCTACTGATGGCTACAACTAAGGAAACTTCATGATGACTTCACAAAGAGAAAACAAATAAAAAACCACAATACGTCCCTTGCTACCATCATATTTTAAGTTTAAGCCCACTCTTTCCAGGGAGCTTGTGTGCAAAGGAAGAACATTCTCATTATGCCGGGGTTGCTTATGGTTTTGGTCTTGCTAAACCATTTCAATAAATCCCCTTTCTAAACCCAATAGAGCTCTACCAGTTGATTGAAAATAAAAAGCACACCAGATGAAGGCTTGTGAGCAACCGTATTGGAATCCCCAACCTCTGAGAGTGCCTTTTATAATCCTTCCAAGAGTACTAGTCAACCATTCTCTAACGACCTTTTCAGGAAGAGCAGGAGTTGAGACAGTGAGCAAAGAGGGAGTGATAGAAAAGCAGGACAAGAAAATTAGTCACATTTTACAGATAAAGAAACTGAAACTCAGAGAAGCTATTACTTGTCCACGTCACATAACTAGCTAATGACAGGACCAGAAGAAAAGTCAAATCTTCTGATTTCTTGTCCATACCTCTGTCTATTATACCCCACTGCTTCTAACCAGAGCCATACTAGTATCGCTCTCAAACAATATTCAAATAATAAGGAGATACCATATTTCACATATTTCTTGGGGGAAAATCTTTTCCCCATTTTTGGTATTCATTATCTTTTCTTCTGGAATACTTCTGTATTCTTTTGCATTCGTCTCTCTTGTCCCATTTCTGTCAGTTACTTTCTGACCTGCAAGAGAATTAAGATTCGCAAATAAATCTCTCATTTAACCTCAATTTGCTTAAGAAAACTTTTTATCTAAAGCTAAAAGGAATATAATGACAGTAAGTGAATAATGAGAAGAATTATTCATCACACATTAATGTGATTTTCAAGGGAGGAAAGGTGTCATACAGACATTGTCCTGGTCTGTAACCAGACATTTTTAAGGACAGAAATTGTAAAAGGAAAATTTAGATTTGTGTCTGGAAAGCTTAGAAACAAAGACAGTCATCTCAAGGTACAATAGGCTACCTCTGGAGGGCGTGGGTAACTTTTCATTGGATGCCTTTAAGAAGAGGCAAAATAATTACTTGTTGGGTATGCTTTAGTGTCAATCTTTTAAGGTCTGTGTTGGACTTGATGGCTGGTCCCATCTAGTATTCAGTGTTTCTGTGACTCTTTGATCCTTTATTCTAGACAACTCTTACCTCATTCCTCATAATTTTCATCCATTTATCAGCTCCTCTGTGGAGCCAAGCAGAACAAGCAAAATCCCTCCTCCCTCTTAGAGGAAACTAAGTAGTGCAGTGGATAGAAATATGAACTTGGAATCTAGAAGACTTGGGTTAGAATTTAATCATTTGGACCATTAAATATACAGAGATCATTTCCTAGGGGATTTGTTTTATTTAGTTTTGGAACTCCTACCTATGGCAAGAGTTCCTGATTGGTGAATTAATGGAACCAATGACTAGCCCCACTAGATCTAACTCATCCAGAATTGCCCATTTTCTTGCCATCTGCTCTGCTATTACACTCTCTGGATCAGCAGACTTCTAGACAACATGTCCTGTGGAACTTCTTGCATTCACCTTTGAAACTCCCACCCTAGAGTTGAGTTATCTTGCTTTGTGAGTCACTAAGCAAAAACTAACATATTTAACTAACTCCAGATGACTAGATCATAGTACTTCCTCTCTACCACAGCTATCTTTGAAATATCTTCTCAAGCACACATAAACACATATGCTTTCCACTTCTTGTTTGTTTGATTTTTTTTTTACTTTCTCAATTCTTATTTCTCCTTTTGAACAATTCTGAAATATTCCACTGTTTTTCCATGCTTGTTTGGGAATCCATAGGGTTCTCTGTCTCATCAGGTATTGATTCATTTTTCTTTATATTACAATATTGATTTAGAGATGTTTGGATTAATTTAAATGATCGGGAGACCAAATTACCTCTTCATATTAATATTCTCCCTTGGGGTCATAGGTATGTGGGGACATAGATAAGAGTCATAGAAGAAAATTTCTTTCTTTTCAAATCTTTTGGCAATTTCAGCATTTTTTTCTTTACATCCTCCTATCATTCACTTCACCTTTAACAGTGATTCCTTCAAGGGTTGGACCTTTCTTTTAGTCTCCTTCCAGACTAAGAAATATGTTTTTCATTAGCTTCAGTCTTGGTCCTTCAAGCTGTTTTTGGAGGGATAGGTTTGATCTAAGCTGGATACCAAACAACTTTTGTTCAGGTCTGGTGGACTTCCCTTCACATATGGGTTTAGTGTCCCAGTTCCCTCTATTCCTAACTTTTATGGCTGAATATTGTTGTACAGTAATAACATTGCTGCCCAAGATAAAGTACATTTCTGCTTTCCTATGTACCTTTACCTACCCCACATTACAGGAGGGAGGGATGCAGACACAGATGCAGAAGGGAGACCTTCAGAATGGTAAAGTGAGAGCTGGTAAGTGAGGAGGTTGAAAGGTAGATGAAAGCTGCTTTGGCAGCACAGAGGAAAGTTCTTAGCAGAATTCAAAGAACAAGCTATTTGTGTTGGATGAGGCTCCTCTTCCAGAGAGCATGGGAGCTGATGGAGAAGGAGGTACTTAATAAGAACTTTAGGAATTAGAGAGTAGCCCTCTTTGCTATTAATTTATTGGGTTGTTTATTATACTTTTGGGCATCCTAGATATGGAGACAATTATAGTAATTGCTTCATCTCTCATGCATAACTCTTATTTTGGAGTAGTTGGAGAGAAGTCCTGAGGATCATGGAAATTATCTATTTCTCCATCTTGCTGGCCACATCTTGATAGACTTTTAATGGCAAAAAAACTTGATTCTCCAGGATGTATAGGAATAGGTTTCTTTGACAAGCTAACTTGTCATATTTCTGCAAGGTGAGATCTGAATTTTGCTTTGTGGATGGTTAAGATAAACTCTTAAGTGATCCAGGACCTTTCTTAGGAGAATCTTCATTATTCCAAGGCTTTGTACAACCAGTACAACGTTATCTTCAAACAGCAACATTTTGAGGACTTCACACATATGTGTAAATATATATACATGTATATATGTTTATGTATGTAAATACATATACATGGATTATGTATAGGCATATATCCTATATGTGCATATATGTCTTGAACAAATGCTGAACAACTTGAAACACTTGGACAAATATATTTATATGTGTGTGTTTATGTGTATGTATGTATGTATACATATATATGTCCATGTATTTGTGTGTGTATACATATAATGCTAAACAAACCCTGCAAATGGACCAGTAAGATCCAAAATTAAACAAGAAAAGAAGACTAGGCTGGATTACTAATGGACATTTTTAGACCTTCTTTAATTACTCTCATGCTTTTCCCTGAAACATTCTATTGGTATTATATTACTGTGAGTCATGGAACAGAACAGTATAGCCTCTAAAGAATTAAAACTGAATATCACTAAGAGAACCATGAATAGCCTCACTGTAGAGGTAAGCAGGTTATAACACATAACAAGTAAGGAGTTATGAGAAAGGTCTGGAGTAAAAGATACCATTAAAAATGTATAATTTTCTAAAATGGAAGGGTCATGTAAAAAGAATGAAGGAAAATCAAGAGATGATTTGTGTGCTCCAGCAGTTTCCTTGTGAAGTAGATGAAATAAGGAAGGTCCACAGGATGTTCAGTGTATAATATGTTAAAGTGATATAGGCACATAGATATAGAATGGGTAGGGATGGACAGGGTGAAATCTGTATCACTGGAGGGAAATTTCACATTAATGGATCACAGATCCATTTGTATACTTTGATTATCAAGTTAAATATGTTACTTTGGAGATTCAAAGCCTCTAGCAGACAACAATAGGTTTTTGAAGCACAGAACGATAAAGTGAAAAAGAATTTATGAAGCAATCTTTTTATCCATTTAGCAGTGTCCAGTATAGACAGGGCAATAGAAACGCTCCTGCCTATTCAATTGTATTGTGGTGTATTTTATCCATGGAAAGAAGAAAAGAAAAAGAATAGCAAAGTCCAGTGGAGCATCATGGGAGTACATTGTGTGTATCTGATAGTAAATTCAATGCATTTCCTTGGAGACAGGGGACCCAATTTTCAAAACTGATCTAGAGAGCATTGCCCTATAAGTCCATCTTCCCTGATAGACCAAGCTTTCTTTGGGACCATGGCTCTCACACTATATCAGATTCTATAGTTATAAAGAAAAAAATTCCCTTTGGAAAGTGTAGGGTCAATTGGAGATATACATTTTGTCTATAAAACTGTACCATTATAGGACATGTGTTTGTGTGTTGTTGCCTTAGAGGGAAAAGTGTACCACAGTATAGCAATTTTGTGGGTAATAAACACATGTAAATGGGGGAAGTGTTCCAAGTTAGGGTCAGAGAATGGGCTTGTAGGTTGATTGGCCATGAGTATGACATTTCTGATAGCCCCAACAATAAGTTAGGAAAGACAACCCAGAATGTGGGTGGGGCTAAGGGCTTACATAGAACATTCTGAAGAAGTTGTATGCAAGATTTAGAAGGGAGGGAGGAGATAAAGGCCATTTCTCTGTTTTGACCATAATTATCTAACCCCATGGAACAAGGTCTACAACCTACTCAGATTCCGTAATGAATGAGTTTAGGTCAAACCTGTCAATGACTTCTTTCCCTACTCTGATATCTGTATAACTTCTGGTAGATTTAAGCCTTGTCCTTTGTACAGTAAATCGTTGCTGCTCAGTCATTTTTTAGTCACGTCCAGCCCTTCATAACCCTATTTGGGGCTTTCTTAGCAAAGATACTGGAGTGGCTTGCTATTTTGTTCTCTAGCTCGTTTTAGTGATCAGAAAACTGAGGCAAACATGATTGAGTGATTTACGCAAAGTCACACAGATATTAAGTGTCTGAAGCTGTGTTTGAATTCAGCAAGATGGGTCTTCCCGACTCCAGGCCTTGTGCTTTATCTACTATACCACCTAGATGCCCCAGTACAGTAAGTTAGTCTTGTGTAGATTAGATCAACCAGAGTTTATAAATGAAGAGTCAACTTCCTGAAGTTTGTGGGTGCTCTGGTGAGTGGCAGTTTGTAGAATAGAGGAAGAGTGACTAGGGCATCTGATCTCTTGCTAGCATCAAGATGGGCATCTCAGGTAAGGACAGCACACTAAAAGAAATCTCTTGGGCAGTACTGAAGTGACATCTTAATCTCTTGAAGCATTTCAAGAAGTTGTTAAACCCTTTCTTTTATAGTCTCTATCTCAATACTCTCAATACTTTCATTACTGCAACTTTTGCTCTGGCTTCCAGGCTTACCTAAGGCCAATGGATATGAACGCCTATCAATACTCATAGTGATGATCTTAGACATAGTGGGGCTCCCAATTCAGTGTTTAATGTTCTCTTTTTCAGTTTTGAGAAGGGTAATATTCAAAACTGTGAAAAGTATCATTAAAGACAAGGACAGGAATGTTTCTTTTTTAAATGATTCATTTCACAACCCATTCTCAGTATTCTTTCTCTAGGTTTAAGAGAGTTAAATGTATAAAAGATTACACAGATGATAAGAAAATACATTTTAAGTTGCAAATGATCCTAAGGCAAACACCCTCGTTTTAATGATAAGGAAACTAAAACCCAGAAAGAATCTAAGGAACTTGGGCAACAGAATTGGAACTTGAACACAGGTCCCTTTTTCTCGCACTATTTCACTATGCTGACAAAGGAATATAGCACATCTTCCTCAATTTATTTTTATCCTGGACCACATGTTTTAGTGAGAAACAGGATTATCTTAAGAAATTTATCCCCAATATTTGGAAATCTTAAAAGAAAAGATTGCATTATAATCCTACTTACTGTAATAAATATTGAGTGACAATAGAATAATTTAATCATGATAGATCCATTAGAAACACTACAGATTATAGAATCTTTAGTTAGAAGATACTTCATGTATTTCCAAGGTTATATTCCTGCAGGATACAACCTTAATTAGCCACAGACTAACCTTAACTAGACTGTTGGGGGAAAATTGATACCAAATGGGTCACTGGAATTTTTTTTCCCAAATATTTGGAATGTCCTTGTGCTGTCCAATTTTAAAAGGTTCAGATACTTTGAAGTATGCAAATAACTAACTTCCTGGCCTAACCTGAGTTAATTAATTCATGTAAGTCTGTCAAACCTTAGGCATTATAATTTGTGGTTCTTATCTCACTCATTTCTCTTTAAAAAAAAAACCATTTTTTTTAAAAAAAGATTATTAAAATATCCTAAAAGTGATGCAATTCCAGTTTCATTTAGTGCCTGGAACATAGCAAAATGAACATTTGTTGACCACCCTCAATGGTTGTGGGGGTTTTTTAGTATGATATGTGTTATAGCCAGTCTTTTAATCATGCATAATAGGAGCTAGGAACTGGATAAAAGGGAAACAAGGGTGGGCAAAATTATACAAAGCTGATCATTCACATATAACACACAATTATGCTTCCATTTATTAGCGTGAATGCTCATACGCTCACAAGGCTAAGAGCGTACTGTGTTGGAGGAAGGCGATCCCCAGGCTTGTCAGAGCAAAAGAACAATAATTGCTTGTATATAAGTGATCTACAATACAGGTAAATCCAGAAGTAATGGTTTTTATGTTTCTTTTCCCTCTACATATCATTATGTCTGTATAAAGACAAAATTATATGCAATATCATACATAATAACTGAAAATATGTATTTAAATATACGTTCCCCAGGAACTCTAGAAAAAAAAAACCTTACCAGATATCACATATTACTCCAAGACAGGTCAAAAGATTAACTCTCAGTGGAGCAATTAGAACTTACTGATTTTTCCCAATGACCTAGGACAGTGTCTGACAACCTATTGGTAAAGATATTATTGAGAAAAAAGGTTGTTTGTCCTTCATTCCAGTGAAGAACAATGAATTCCTATGAAGGCCAATGACATCATGGGTAATGTTTCAACTTGCTAGTAATTGAATTTAAAAGATGCAGAGTTACACAAAGTCATCAACCTCATTTTCTCTTTCAGAGCCATTAAAGTATAGGGGCAAGAAAAAAGAAGTCAAGATGACTGGCAATGGCCCAGGATGCGATGGATGATTTTGGAGTCTTTGCTGACTAAGTAAACCTCTGTTGACCATTAGATGGCTTACAAGTGTCTCGTTTCAATTCTGAACTTAAAGCACCAGACCAACCTGCATCAGATCTGACCTGAACAGATGAATATAGGCAGTGTCAGGTCTGAAGTCAGAAATACTTGAGTTCAAATTTGGCCTCAGGCATTTACTAGCTGTGTGATCCTGGGCATGTCATTTCACCCTATTTACTTCAGTTTCCTCATCTGTAAAATGAACTGGAGAAGAAAAAATTCTAAATGGGGTCGTGAAGTGTTGGACATGACTGAAAATAGTAAACAACCAAAACACATGAATATAAGGCCATTGTCAACTGGATTTACAATCTGAGAGCCCAGGTTTAGATTTGGGCTTCATTACTTACTGCTTGTGGAACTCCTTTATCCTCTATAGAGAAGTCTCAACTTTCTCTTCTATAAAATGAGACATTGTCTAGACTAGATTAATAATCTCCTAGGCCACTTCTAGATTTCAATCCTATGAAATTCTAAAGAACCCTATTCAGAAAGAACTCTCTCACAAATTTTGTGCTACATTGTCAAGTTCTCTCATGATGGTCTCCCACTCCCTGCTATGGAAGCCAGAAAAACATAGAATCATATAGTCAGAGCTGAAAAGAATCTTAGAGTTCATCCAATTCAACATCAAGAAAATCCTAGGCGGGGAGGAGCCAAGATGGTGGAGTAGAAAGACACACATACACTAGCTCTGAACCCACAGCCTATAAAATAATTGTAAAGAACTGCCAACAAATTCTGGAGCAGTGGAAACCACAGAACAACAGAGTGGAGGAGATTTCTGTTCCAGAGAGACCAGGAAAACTGACACCAAAGGTCCATTGCACACCGGACCTGGAGCAGAGCCCAGCCCTGCCCTGGCTGCACGGCACTGAGAGGACCAGATCCGAACAGGTTTCAGGAACGGAATCTCCAGCAGCCACGAAATTCCCTCCACCCACAGACGCACAGGTCAGTGGTAGAGACTGCTTGGTGGGCGGAGAAAATTTGACTTACAAACACAAGAATGAGAAGAAGCATGAAAAAGTAAACAGCAAAGAGAAGTCATAAGGGACTTAATAACATTGAACTGTTTACATTCCTACATGGAAAGACAATATTTGTAATTCTTGAAACTTTTCAGTATCTGGGTAGTTGGTGGGATTACACACACACACACACACACACACACACACACACACACACACGCACACACGCATGCACATACACATATATACACATGCATGCACACAGAGACAGAGAGCACAGAGTGAATTGAATAGGATGGGATCATATCTTAAAAGAAATCAAGGTAAACAGTGAGAGAGAAATGTAGTGGGAGGAGAGGGGGTGAAATGGAATGGGGAAAATTATCTGTCATAGAAGAGGCAAGCAGGAGACTTTTTAGTGGAGGGAAAAAGAGG
>CM053772.1:126500854-126519895 GCA_028658325.1 Potorous gilbertii | reverse complement strand
AAAGGCATATAAATCCAAATAGTTTATGAACTCAGGTGCCTAAAGATCTTATTTAGCAAGGTCTAAACAATGTCATTGACAAAGGAGTAAATAAGACTTTTCAGTGAGCTGTCAAACTTACACTCCAAAATCAAAATACTTAATATAGCCTAATGTTTCACCCAATAATGAGTCATATTTACTTATAATTTGTTTTCAAAAGATCTTGGACCTGATCCTTTGTTGAATAAAATAACATCTCAGAGAACAATACCTAATATTTATATAGCTTGTCAAAAGATTTTCAAAATTTTTTATACATGTCATTTTTTCCTGATAATCATGCTAAGTGGTAGATGCTGTTATCCTCATTTTAGAAAATCTTCAGTCTTTTTAAGAAAACTAGTACCATACACGCAAACATATTCACATGCTTTATGTCATGAGATTTGTCTCAAAGGAAAAGAAAAGTTTCAGTGAATTCAAGTGACTGCTACCAGATGCCCAGGTTTCTTGGGGCCCAATGGAATAAGATTCTTTCTGTCTCTGTTTCTCTGTCTCTGTCTATCTCTGTGGCATGTGTGTGTGTGTCTCTCTCACACACACAAAGTATCAAACTATAGTCAACAAATACAAATGTACTTTAGTTCCTTATGATCAATCAAGAAAGAGAGACAAAGGCAAAGGGGAGAAAGGGAGAGAGATACAAATAGAGTTAATGAGATATAAAGACAGGTACAAAAGGAGAAGACGAAGATGAAATGAGAGGAAAAAACAAATAATAAATGCAGACAAAAGCATATATATGTATGTATGTATATATACATACATATATACATGCATACATATGTATACACACACATATATGGAATATATATAAGTGAAAGAGTACTGGACTAACCAGTAATGTGATCTTGACCAAGTCACAATGTCTCTGAGTCAGTTTACTCATATGTAAAATGAGTGTGTTGGGATATGGTGATCCCTCATATAACTAATTTTCTATTTGTGGAAGAATAAGAATGATAAACAAATACAAAAAGAAATCAAGGATTGAGGGAAATAGAGAGACTTCTTAAATTCATGCCACATGATCAGGAGGTATATATAATTCAGTGCACTTATAGTTGCAAAAAATAATAATTTCAATTTTTTCAAAACCTTCAAGATAAAAAATCTGAGATATCTATAAATAGTAATAAAAAAAAGCAAAATAATCTTTACAAAGCACATATATAATCTTAAATAATCTACATTGTCTTTTGTTGCTTTGTGTCCTTTTCATTACCATGCATGAGAATGCTATTAGAAAATCTTATACATCTACTATTTTAGGGCATGTGACTAGTACAGTTAATGTATTTCCGAAAAAACTATTTTATCCACTGTGTCTTGCAAACACAAAATGCTTATTTGAAAGGATGTGGAGACCTAAAGGTATTTTAGACCAAAAGAAAAAAAAGTCTAGATTTTCAAAAATGCATAAACTTGTTTGATTATATGATAAAAACTGCCATGCTTCCCACTTAGAGTTTGAAAGGGTAGACAATTATTGAGATTCTCCTCTTTCTGTAGTCCTTAACAGTCTCTAGTTTCCCACTCTGAATAAGGGGGTGTATCACATCCCATTTTGCCAGAAAAGAGTTCTCTGCTTTCATCTTATCATATGTGTCTTTTAGTCTTGTAACTTCTCAAGAGTTTTAAAACCATGTTGCATTTTTACAACCACAGGCATAATTGACAAGATCTCTTGCTACTCAGCTATCTGCCCCCAATGAAAAGACTAAATCTAGTCTCTGAATCAAGAGTGTTCTGTCCCTATCCTAACCTATCACAACAGGCAATGGGAGATGGGGAAAAGAAAGAAACTTGTGTATGAGCCAATTGACAGGGGAAATCTGCACTTGAAATGTAATCATTTCACGAGTTTTGTTAGTCTCTAGCACTTTATTATTTTCCGCCTTAGGTTACCTCATATATTCCATTTAATGCCAGCAGTGATTTCCATTTAGTTATTCTCAAACCCCTTGAGGTTTCACAATGATGGTCCAAAGGGTTCACACTAGAAATTCTGTAATGGCGCCTTAAGCAAAAAATAATTGCAAGATATTATGAGTAGTATATTAAATTACCCTGGGGGTTCACAACACATTTTTGTTATTGTTGTTGAAGGGTTCTTAGAGCAAAAAACATTGAGTGTCGGTGTCAGGCAGGGCCTCCTAATTCTTGCACTGTAACAGCTCTGACCCTCTTTCCCTCAGTGATGTTGTTATAAATCACTGTCAGGATTTTCTCAGTTATCTGATGGTGGCAGGAAATGAATAATTTTTTTCAAAAACATTCAAACTCTAATGACTTGTCTATGCTTACAAACCCAACTAGTTGCCATGAATGTTTTTAAAGTTTTTAGCTTTTCCATCCTTAGTGGAGATTCATAAAAGGAGCCTTCATCAACTATAAATGCCATCATTTATCAAGTTTATTGCTTCAGCAAGCCAGTTTTCAGAATATACCTGACCGAACAACTTTTATATGGTTTTACTCCGCAGTCATAAATTCATTTAAGAATCACCGGTACAGTGTTTCACAAGAAGCAGAGTGTATGATGTCCCTCTTGCCACATGCATATTACCTACAGATCTTTCCAGGTGAGATGATGAAATAAGATAGGCTTTAGACCATTTCCTTGCATTCTTTACCATGTAACTCTCTGGTACCCCTGCAAGGACATACTGTACTACTGTACCTATATTCCAACCTCCCTGCAAATTACTTAGACTCACTATCAAAAGTGGAAATCAGTTCCCATTTCATGCTCCTAGAGAATGTCAAATTAATCATGCAAATAAAGAGGGGTTGTTAATGTGTCTACTATAGTAACACTGCAACCAACACCTGCTCACTCTGAATCCCTGAAACCTCTTCACATGCTTTTGTTGTACATTTTTGGATTACCTTTAACTGGCTGCATTCCCAAGGTGGAATTAATAGAATGAACAGCATGGGGTTAGTGGGGGTGGTGGGGTGAGGGTAGAGGGAAAGAGGAGGAAGTAACCTACTCCTGTGCAATACCAACAGTAAATAAATACATTTTTATAGTGTGTAATACCACAAAAATCAACATATTTCTGATACTGATAATAGCAATTTCAAGTAAACATTCTCAACCTCCCTTCTATTACCCTGTGAAATGCAACTTCCCAAGCACTCAAGTCTTGTCAACATTCAACATATAGGAAAATTATGTACAGATGAATGTTCTGACTATATCCTTTGCATCTAGAGAAATATCCAAATGTGTGGCAGCATACTAAGGGCTGACTGTGGCTTCCTATTCTTAAGTCTAAGTGTCTTTTGGGTGCAGTGGGGAAAGCACTGAGCTTGAGTTCAAAGTCTGGCTCGCTAAATGTCCTTGAATAAGTCATGGAGCCTCAGTTGCCTAATCTGCGCAATGAGAAAAATTCCAAAACTTTCAAGGATATTGTAAATTGGACAGCACTATATTACTAACCAGAACTATCCTTATTAGGGTTAACCTCTCTGAACCCGTTTTTTTCATCTGTAAATGCAATATGTACTTTGCCTTTATGTTTCACAGGATTGTTGTAAGAATTGAATGAGATAATGAATGCCAACTACAAAGTGCTATATAAATGTCCTGGGGGAAGGAAGGGAAGGAGGTTCTCTTATTCATCAGCATGGAAATTCCTTTGGATAAGGTTGACAAGTGAAAGTTAAGTAAAAAGAGTTTTCTGTGCAATAAAAGATGTAGTAGTAGTCGTCGTAGTAGTAGGAATAGTAGTAGCAAAAGTAGCTAGAATTTATATAGCACTTTAAGGATTATAAAGTACTTCATAAATATATTATTTTTACCTATACAACAACCTGGGAGGTAAGTTCCTTTAGTATCTCATGAACAGATGAGAAAATTGAGGCAGACAGCAGTTAAATGACCTGTCCAGATATTGATAAATATGTGGCCATATTTGAATTCAGGTAGTCCTGACTGCAAGTCAGCAGTCTATCCATTGTGTCACCTAACTAACTAACCTATGATCAGTTAACTAATATAACTAATCACTAATAGGATCAGTTAACTAATAATACGGGAAGTGAGCCCAGATCTTTCTGACTCCAAGACCCGTCCTCTCTTCCCACACAATATTATCTATGTTCTCCATATCAACATTATTTTTAGTCTAGTTTGGGCAGAACATGGATTCTCATCGATTTCACCTTGCTTTGTTATGGTATGCATAACCACACATCTAGCATGAGAGCTTGCCAAACCCCTTTCAGGGACATTCATCACCTTTGGTGGATCCATCTTTACCCAACTCTCATCCGTGGCTCCAAGAATCTGTAGCATATACAGTGACCATACCTCAGTAAACCATAATGGCAGGTGGACTAAACCAGATTGAGGGTAACCAGTGGTTCTCAAACCCTTCAGGAAGGTTGACCCAAGCATGTGAACTCTTTCCCCAGTGGAATGGGAATAATTTGTTCCAATGGCTCTGAAGGCAGCTGAAGCAGGCACTGTGGAGTACTTAGAACTTGGTCAGTCATCGAAGACACCAAAATCATCCACTATATCCTTGGCCATTGCTAGTCATATGAAATTTTTACTTGTCTCTGGATCTGGATGACTCAAGAAGGGAGAAAGAGAGAGGCTGACAATTTTGAACAACTCTGACTCAATTAAATCCAATCCATGCACAAGTCAGGAAATCACTCTGTAATATCATTGGTTCTCTTTGAAAATGACAAAAAAACAACAACATTTTTATGATCTACCTAGAGATAGAGAAATGAACAAAACGACCTTCTAGGATCTCTTCTAATCCTCTGACATTATGAAGCATTTTTTTTCTTTTTCTTTTTCTTTTTTTTACCATCCACAATTGCTGAGTGGGTCTGTAACCACATTGCTGTTTGGGATATGGAAGCAAAATGACTAATCTTAGCTAGAAGCAAATAATAGAAGTTCATATCCTTAGAGCTGTGAGGAGTCTTTAAGATCATCTAAACCAATATGTTCATTTTACTGATATGAAAGATAGGACCCTGAGAGCTTACATGATTCTCCAAAGGCTGCGCAACAAATTGGTGGCAGAAAAGGGATGATGACCCAGGTATAGTGAATCTGGAAACAGCAGTCTTTCCACTACACCAATACCACATATATTCCACAGTACATATATATATATATACACATAGGATACAGATATAGGATATAGAACTCAGTATCTTTCCCCAAAACTGTCCCCTCTTTCTTACTTTCCTATTTTCTTTTCAATTCATTGTTGTCCTTTTAGTGACTCAGGTTCACAGTTTCAGTCAAAATTGATACTTCACTAACCTTCACATCTCATATTTAATCAGTTGCCATGAGTTGTATTCTGCCTGTGCAATATTTTTTATGTCTATTCCTTTTTCCCTCTTCATGCAGTCACAAACTAAGTTGATCATCTCCTGCCTGGAATTTTATAATTGCATCCTATCAATCTCACTGACTTCAACTTCTTCCCTCTTCAATCCATCATCCAAACAGCTACCAAAATAATTTTCCTAAAGTGCATGTCTTTATGATTCCCCCAATTCAATAAACTCCCATGCCCCAAAATATGAATCTAAAACTTTTCACAATCTCACTCCAAACTACCTTTCCAGTCTTATTACACATTATTCCCCTTTGCACCCTTTATAGTTTAACCAAACTAAATTTTTTTTTATGTTCCAAGAACTCAAAGGGAATGAATCCGCTTCAAGAAATCAGTGTAGTTCTTTGGATTTGGTGAATTACTTGTTGTCATGTAGGCTACCTTTACTGCTGACCTAGATTTCTTTGTCATGAGTGGAGGAACCTGAAGAGCTATGCCTGTCACTGTATAAACTTGTTAAGTATTTATATATCTTTATACATAGTTTATTTGCTTTCAACAATCACTTCCATAAGTTCAAAATTTTCTACCCTTCTTTCTCCCCTTCCTCCCCAAGACAGCATGCAATCTTATATGGGTTCTACACACACATTCTTATTAAATACATTTTCACATTAGTCATATGGCATAGAAAAATTGAAAAAACGGGAGAAACACAAGAAAAACCTAAACAAAATAAAACATGGCCAAAGAGAAAATAGTCTGCTTCATTCTGCATTCTGACTCTATAGTTCTTTCTCTGGATGTGGATGGCATTTTGCATCATGCATTCTTTGGAAATGATTTAAGTCCTTGCCTTGCTGTGAAGGGCTAAGTTTATCAGATAGAGTCCTCATATACTATACCTCTCACTGTGTAAAATGTTCTCCTGATTCTGTTCATTTTACTCAGCATCAGTTCATATAAATCTTTGCAGGTTTTTCTGAAGTCTGCCTGTTCATCATTTATTATAGCACAATAGTATTCCATTACCTGCATATGCCACAACTGGTTCAGTCATTCCGCAGTTGATGGGCATTCCCTTGATTTCCACTTTTTGGCCACCACAAAAAGAGCTACTATAAATATTTTTATGATGTGAATCCTTTTCCTATTTTTATGATCTCTTTGGGATACAGACCTAGAAGTGGTCAAAGAGTATGCACATGTTTATAGCCCTTCAGAAATAGTTCCAAATTGCTCTCCAGAATGGATCATCTCACAGATTCACCAACAATGGATTAGTGTTCCAACTCTCCCACATCTTCTCCAACATTTATATTTTTCCTGTTTTGTCATGTTAGCCAATCTGATAGTGTGTGATGTGGTACCTCAGCGTTGTTTTGATTTGCATCTCTCTAATCAATAGTGATTTAGAACATTTTTCCATATGACTCTAGATAGCTTTAATTTCTTCCTCAGAAAATGGCCTGTTCATATCCTTTAACCATTTATCAATTTGTAAATGACTTGTATTCTTGTAAATTTGAATCAGATCTCTATGTATTTTAGAAATGAGGTCTTTATAACAGACACTAGTTGTGAAGATATTTTTCACAGTTTTCTGCTTCCCTCCTAATCTTGGTTGTATTTGCTTTGTTTGTACAAAAACTTTAAAATGTAATGTAAACAAAATTATGCATTTTGCATTTCATAATGCTCTCTATATCTTCTTTGATCATAAATTCCTCCATTCTCCATAAATCTGACAAATACACTGTTCCTTGATCACCTGATGTGTTTATAATATCAGCCTTTACACCTAGATGGGGTAGCCATTTGGATTTTATTCAGGTATGTAGTGTCATGCGTTGATCTCTGCCCAGTTTCCACCACACTATTTTCCATTCTTCGGGAAGTTTTTATCATACAGTGAGATCTTATCCCAGAAGCTGGGGTCTTTGGGTTTGTCAAACAGTAGAGTGTTATATCCATTGACTATCGTGTCTTGAGTACCTAACTTATTCCACTGATCTACCACTCTATTTCTTAGCCAGTACCAAGTGGTTTTGATGATTGCTGCTTTGTAATGCAATTTTAGATGTAGTATATCTAGGCTACCTTCCCTAGCACTTCACTAATTCCCTTGATATTCTGGACCTTTTGTTCTTCCAGATGAATTTCAATATTATTTTTTCTAACTATAAAGTAATTGTTTGGTAGTTTGATTAGTATGACACTGAATAAGTAGATTAATTTAGCTAGAATTTTTATTTTTATTGTATCAGTTCAGCCTACCCACAAGGAACTGATGTGTCTCCAGTTATGTAGATCAGAGTTTATTTTTGTGAAAAATGTTTGTGTGCCTGTGTTCATATAGTCCCTGATCTTGTTTTGGCAGGTACACTCCCAAACATTTTATAGTGTTTACCATAAGTTTAAATGGGATTTCTCTTTCCATCTCTTGCTGTTGGGCTTTGTTAGTAAATATAGAAATACAGATGATTTATCTGAGTTTATTTTGTAACCTGAATCTTAGTCAAAGTTGTTTATTATTTCAAGTAGTTTTTTACTTGAGTCTCTAAGTATATCATCATATCATCTGAAAAGAATGATAACTTAGTTTCTTCTTTGCCTATTCTAATTCCTTCAATTGCTTTTTCTTCTCTAATTGCTAAAGCTGGCATTTCTAGTATCATATTGAATAACAGTGGTGACAATGGACATCCTTGTTTTACCTCTGATCTTATTGAAAATACATCTAATTTATCCCCATTACATATAATGCTTGCTGATGGGTTTAGGTAGATACTACTTATTATTTTGAGGAAGACTCCCTTTATTTCTTTCCTTGCCAATGTTTCAATAGGAATGAATATATTTTACCAAAAGCTTTTTCTGTATCTATGGAGATAATCTGCTAGTATTGTTGTTGATATGATCAATAATGCTGATATTTTTTCCTAATATTGAACCAGCCCTGAATTCCTACTATTAATCCTACCTGACCACAGTATATCATTCTCTTGATAAGTTATTGTAATCTTTTCGTTAATATTTTATTTGAATTTTTTGCATCTATATTCCTTAGAGAAATTGGTCTATAATTTTCTTTCTCTTTTCTGGTTTTTCCCAGTTTAGGTATCAGAAACATATTTGTACCATAAAGAGGATTTGGTAGGACTCCTTCAGCAATTTTCTCAAATAATCTATATAGAATTGGAATTAACTGTTCTTTAAATGTTTGATAGAATTCATTTATAAATCCATCTTTCCCTAGAGATTATTTCCTAGGGAATTCATTGATAGTTTCTTCAATTTCTTTTTCTGTGATGGGGTCAAGTATTTTACTTCCTTTTCTGTTAATCTTGGCAATTGATATTATTGTATGGGTGGGGAGGGAGGAAGGGAGAGAAATTGGAACTCAAAGTTTAAAAAATGAATGTTAAAATTTGTTTTTACATGCAACTGGGAAATAAAAAATACAGGTAATGGGGTATAGAAATCTATCTTGCCCTACAAGCAAATAGAGGCGATGGGGATATGCCAGGGAAGGGATGCAGATTGGGGGAAGGGGTAATCAGAATGCATGGTTTCTTGGAGTGGGGATGGGGAGCTATGGAGAGAAATTTTGGAATTCAAAATCTTGTGGAAATAAATGTTGAAAACTAAAAATAAATATATAAATTTTAAAAAAAGTATGAGTATCCTTCCATATAGGGGTGTAAACAGTTGCCCATAAGGAATAGCAATTTTTTCCCTGTTTCCCTTTCTATGCCTCTCTTCAGTCCTTTGTTTGAAGATCAAATTTTCTATTGAGCTCTGGTCTTTTCATCAGGAAATTTTTGATAGCCCTCGTATCATTGAAAGTCCATGTCCTTGCCTGAAAGATTATGCTCGGTTTTGCTGAGTAATTTACCATTGATTGTAGTTCAAGGTCCTTTACCTTATGAAATATCATATTCCAATCTTTTTTTAAATATTTATTTATTTTTACTTTTCAACATTCATTTCCACAACATTTTGAGTTCTACATTTTCTCCCCATTTCTCCCCTCACCCCAACTGAAGAAATCGTGCATTCTGATTACAACTTCCCCCTATCTTTCCTCCCTTCTATCTTACCCCTCCCTTTTCTTATCCCCATCCCTTCTATTTTCTCGTAGGACACGATAGATTTCTATACCCCATTACCTGTATTTCTTATTTCTCAGTTGCGTGTAAAACCAAGTGTAACATTCATTTTTAAACTTTCAGTTCCAGCTACTCTCCATTCCTCCCCACCCATCCCCATTGACAAGGCAAACAATTCAATACTGACTATTCATGTGTAGTTATACAAAACACTTCCATAACTGTCATACTGTGAAACACTAATTATATTTCCCTCCATCCTCTTCTGCCCCCCATTTATTCTATTCTCTCTTTTGACCCTACCCCTTCTCAAAAGTGTTTATTTCTAATTACCCCTTTGTCCCATGTTCCCACCTTTCTATCATTACCCCACCCCCCACTTATCCCCTTGTCCCCCATTATCTCCTTCCCCCTGACTTTCCTGTAGTGTAAGATTGATTTTCATACCAAATTGAGTGTGCATGTAATTCTCTCCTTAAGCCACATGCCAAGACAGTAAGGTTCACTTTTCCTTCTCACCAACATTTTCTTGCCTCTTTTATGTGAGATTATTTGCCTGATTTTATTTCTCCCTCTTTCCTCCCCAAATATTCCTCTCTCATCCCTTAATTTTATTTTTTTAGATATCATTCCTAATTTTCAACTTACTTTATGCCCTTTGTTTATATGTATATAATTCTTCCGTGTACCCTAATACTGAGAAAAGTCTCAGGATTTACAAATATGATCTTCCAAGTAGGAATGTAAACAGTTGAATTTTAGTAACTCCTTATGATTTTTCTTTCCTGTTTACCTTTTCATGCTGCTCTTGATTCTTGTGTTTGAACATCAAATTTTTTATTCAGATCCGGTAATTTCAATAATAATACTTGAAAGTCCTCTATTTCATTGAATGATCATTTTTTGCTCTGAAATGTTATACTTAGTTTTGTTAGGTAAGTGACTGTTGGTTTTAATCCTAGCTCCTTTGACTTCTGCAATATCATATTAAAGTCTTGTTATCGCTTAATGTAGTAGTTGCTAGATCTTGTATTATCCTGATTGTATTTCCACAATACTTGGATTGTTTCTTTCTGGCTACTTGCTATATTTTCTCCTTGACCTGGGAGCTCTGGAATTTGGCTACAATATTCCCAGGAATTTTCCTTTTGGGTACTCTTTCAGGAGGGAATCAGTGGATTTTTTAAATATCTATTTTACCCTCTGATTTAGAAAGTCAGGGCAGTTTTCCTCGATAGTTTCTTGAAAAATGATGTGTAGGCTCTTTTTTTGATCATGGCTTTCAGATAGTCCCATAATTTTTAAATTGTTTCTCCTCCATCTACTTTCCAGGTCAGTTTTTTTTTCACTGAGATATTTCACATTGTCTGCTTTTTTTTCATTCCTTTGGTTTTCTTTCATAGTTTTTTTATTTTTTCACAAAGTTATTATCTTTTGTCCTCTCCATTCTAATCTTTAAGGAATTATTTTCTTCAGTAAGCTTTTGGACTTCCTTTTCCATCTGGCCAAAATTTTTTTTTTAGAGCCTTCTTTTCCTCATTGGCATTTTGGATCTCTTGTCATTTGGGTTAGTCTATTTTTTAGTGTTATTTTCTTCAGCATTTTTGAGTCTCCTTTAGCAAGCAGTTGACTCGTTTTTCATGATTTTCTTGCATCACTCATTTTTCTTTCCAATTTTTTCTCTACTTCTCTTACTTGATTTCCAAAATCATTTTGGGGCTTTTCCATGGTGTGAGACCAATTCATATTTTCTTGGAGGCTTTAGATGGAGGAGCTTTGACTTTGTTGTCTTCTGTTTGTCTACTTTGGTCTTCCTTGTCCCCAAAGTAAGATTTTATAGTCTGATTCTTTTTCCAGTTTTTGCTCATTTTCCCAGCTATTTACTTGCTCTTTCTCAAGGTATTTCTCTGCTTCCAGTGAGGGTGGGGTTTTACCGCCAGCCCCTTGATCCCCCCACAATCTGTGGGCCTAGAGCTCCAGAAATAGTCACTGCTGCTGCCCCTACCCCTGCTGTTGTTCCTGTGGTCTCCTCCTCCTCAGGCTTTTCCACCCCCTTTGCCACCCTGAGTCTGGAACTGGACCACTCTATTATCTAATACAGGTCCAAGAGGTTTTTTCCACTGGCCTTCAACTTTATATTTGGCATTTTGGAGTCATGAAGTCAAAACCACCAAAGGACCTGTGATTCAGTTCCCTCAAAGGCTTGCTCAGATCCAGTCTGTTCTGGCATGGCCCATACTGGACTGTGCTCTGTTACCAGTGCAGTGTGATAGACACTTCCCTGAAACCTTCCAGGTCCTCTTGGGATGGAAATTTGCTTCAATTTGTCATTCTGTGGCTTCTTCAGTTCCAGAATTTCTTTACAGTTATTTTGTCATTTTGTTTAGAGAGCTAGCAAGTCCATACTGCTACACTTCCATCTTGTTCCTGCCCACCCTGATCTTTTAATGTGTAAACTGCAAGATCCTGTCTGATCCTGATTGTAGTTCCTCGATATTTGAATTATTTCTTTCTAACTGCTTGCAGTATTTTTTCCTCAAACTTACAATTCTGGAATTTGGCAACAATATCCCTTGGAATTTTCAATTTGGGATATCTTTCAGGAGGTGATCAGTGGATTCTTTTGATGAGTATTTTGTCTTCTGAATCTACAACCTCAGAGTTGTTGTTTTCCTTGATGATTTCTTGGAAGATATTATCCAGGGTCATTTCATCATGGCTTTCCACTAGGCCAATAAATTCTTAGATTTTCTCTCCTGGATCTATTTTCCAGGTCAGATTTTCTAATGACATATTTTACATTTTCTTCTATTTTTTCATTCTCTAGTTGGTTTATTTTTTTTGACTGATTCTTGAGACCTCATGGAATAATTAATTTCTACTTACCAATTCTATTTTTGAATGAATTGTTTTCTTCCTTCAACTTTTGTACTTCCTTTCCCATTTATCCATTTCTTCCCAGTTAAGTTTTGTACATCCTTATCAATTTGGCCAATTTTGCTTTTTAAGAAGCTGTTCTTTTCAATGACTTATTTTTTCATTTTGAGAATTGTATTTTCAAAATCACTGGACAGTTTTTCTGTTACCTCTCTAATTTGGCTTTTAAAAGCCTTCTTGAACTCTTCCAAGAATGCTTTTTGGGCTTGAGACCAATTCATATTCCCTTTCGAGGTTTGATATATGAGTATATTGTCAGGTCTGTGCTCTTCTGAATTCATATTTTGATTTTCCCTTTTCCTGCATTAAAATTCTATGATCTTTGCTTTTCTGTTTTGCTTCTTGCTAATGATCGTTGTTTTTTCCTGGCTTTCAAAATGGATCTCTTCTTCTGGGGCACAGGAAGCTCTATCTTATGTTTCTTATGCTGGGAGTTTGGAACCTGTTTTCTAGCTTTGTGAGTTGTGGCTTCTAGTTCTTTCAGTTATATGCAGCAGCTTACCTGGTGCTGGACTGGCATGTGTGTGCCAAAACTGAGGCCAGGTGAAGTCTTTATGAGTTTCCCTGGGGTTACATTGAAGCTGCTGGTGTGAGGTGTGGAGAAGGTATAGTCTGGCCATGGGAGATTTCCTCCTACCCTAGATTTTCACTAGAACACAGTCAGGTTCAGCAGCTGATGAACTCCTTCTGCACTGGTGTCTGCCCAATTCCCCTTGGTGTGCTAAGGCACACCTTGGGGTCCTGGTATTGCTGCTTACCATCTCCACCTTTCTGAGGCTCAGGCTCTTCTGCTTGTTGACTGAGGTAGTGCTTGCTGGGATGCTTCTAGTCCTGTACTGCTCTCCTTCAGCCACAGCAAGAGGAAACTTTCTTGTCAATCTCTCTAGCCTCCTGAGCTGAAAGACTGCTGTTCTCTTTCTGCTGACTCCACTATTCCAGGATTTTTCCTGAGGCAATGTTCTCTGGCTTTTTCAAAGTCAGCAAGGGGAGGGTGAGAGCACTTACAGTTTACTCCACCATCTTGCCTCCTGGAAGTTCAAGTAGGTGACTTTCAAATATTTAATCTGTGGACTGATTGCCCCAGGAGTGGTCACAGATGTTGACAGGACCCCTGTACTTCTCTCTCACTCAGTTCTGCTGGACTCTCCGGTTTGGGAATCTGCACTACTGTTTCTAATTCAGTCTGCTCAGGGCCATACTTGCTCCACTATGGCTATGGACCAATTTGTGCTGTTGCACCCTCCACACTTTGCATTTCCCAGCCCTGTGTAATAGACTCTTCCCATCGACCTTCCAGGTTGTCTTAGGCTGGAAATCTGCCACACTCTTTTCTTCCAGTGAATTCTGACACTAAGATATCTGACAACAAATTCTAAAATTTGTTTAGATTCACTTTTCAGAGGTATCTAAAGGAGTTTGTGGCAGAGCTCAGGGGAGTCCCTGCCTTCACCCTGCTATGTATTTATATTTTTGCTATTGTCCAGTTTAAGCACTTTTTGTTTTTGTTAATGACCTATTTGACTCAATCTCATCAAATCCTGACCTTACATTTAGGACCATCATGTACCTGGCCCAGAACATTTGATATAGGTGGCAGAATTTGGTGATTCAGTTAACAATGAGTTCATTTCTATGGTATCTAAAAAGATATATAGCAACGGGAAGAGAATGGACTATGGCATGCTTTATATATTGAGATTGTCAAAAATCAGCCCTTGTAATTCTGTGGAGCAGAAATTGTGAGCTATGTAGGTCAGATATAATCAATGGGATAAATCTGGAGCCCTGAGAGACCCAGAGAAACTACAACCAGATTAAAGCAGGAGAGGAAGTAAAACATTGACTGCTTCACCATCCCCTATCTACTCCTAAATTCTCCTAGACTTTTTAATAAAAGTTGGTCATTGAGTTAATTAAAATGAAATTAAGTAAGATCATGTTGGTAGCTAGATGCATGCATAAGGTGGAAGGTCTGCAGGTAGGCCTTGTGAGAAACTAGTCAAAGATGGGAGAGAGGATGACATTATAGTCTACAACAGATCCTAACCCCAATCGAACCTTGTTGCTCCATGAGATAAAAGCTATTGGAAAATGAGGTAGAATAGGGGCAAAGGCAGAGACACAAATGAATATAACTTTCTGAATTCATTCTCCCCACTCATCTTCCTCCAAGCTCCCCACTCTACCACTTTTCCCCAGACCAGGGGAATATAGTTGATTAAACTGACAAAGCATGCCTTTTACAGAGGATGGAAAAAGTGTAAGATCTTAGTGGGTATTGAGGGAAGGATATAAGTTGTCTCCTGGCTAAATCCCGTCAGAAAAAATAAATGAAGCCTTTACTGAGCATTTACTATATACAAAGCACTTTACTAATTAATGGAAATATAAATTAAAAAGTAGGATTGTCCCTGTTCTCAAGGAGCTCACATTCTAGTGGAGAAGGAACAACATATGAGAGACTTCAGTTGCAAGTTAATTGGAAAAATCTCATGGCCCTTAGTATGCAACAGCAAAGCAAATGATGATACACCTTCTTTGATATCGTTATTTATTGTCACTATTCCTAGGGCTCTTTAGTTCAGGATCTCTGCCTGTACCCACTGCAGTGTCCAGGGAAAAGGTGGTCAAGGTGATAATGGTGGTGGTTTGACTTACCTGGCTCATGCTACCACCTGTCATTCTTGTGCTTCAGGTAAGTTAGCCTGTCCACCCTGTGTATGGAAGATGATTGGAAGCTCATGAGGATGGCCAGCCTCTTCTCCACAGGAGATATTACCCTGGATGATGACTGGGGAATAAAACCAGTGATCTGGGGTGTGGGGAGAGGGGAGGAATACTGTGGTTCCCAGCACTCCTGTGTCAAATAACTTATTGATGGCAGTTGTCAGAAGTCTGTTGTAGTGATGAGGAAGATGGACCCCCTCCCCACAATGTTTTCTCCTATCAACTATGAACTGCAAAGTTGAGTTGAAAAGGAGATCTGTGATTACTATGATTTCCATTTACTTCAGGGAGAAGTAAAGAGGGGACCTTACTATTACAAAGGCTCTTGGGTTCAGCTTCATGAACTATACAACAGAATCTAAAGGGATATGATGGTCAAGGTGGTGGTAGTGCTGGTGACTCTGGTTTAATTTTCCTAATACATGTTGCCACCAATTTCTCGCCATTTTTGCTAACAAGGTTTAGCATGCTCATCCATGGACAACATTAGTTTATGGGGTTCTTTTAACTGGGCACAAATTTCATAAGTTGGAAAAATTAGATAAGGACCCCCGGCTTCAAAAGGTCAAAGCCTTTTTGACATTCTAGAGAATTTGGAACAGGAGCTCTGTGCCTTTGTTCTAGTGGGTTCTGGCAGGGATGAGAAGGCCTTGTCTAGGCAACAGGGATAGATCTGGTTATCAAAACATGGAGTTAATAAAAGGGAATTTATGGCCACTCTCTTAGAATAGTGGTAATCAAGAAAAGAGAAAGGAAAAGGCCTTGGTGTCTACAACATTAGAGCCTCCTTCATCTCCACCAATTCCCCTGAACCCTAATCTAATGGAATTTAAAGGCTATCAGAGTTGAGGTCAACCTTCTCCCCAAAACTATTCAGTTCTTGTCATCAGTACAAAGACGATTAAAGGTCCAATGTCTAAGAGAGCTTGCTGAGTGAAAGATGGTGTTCCAACATGTATGTATCCTCTTGACACAGAAACTTAGGTAACTATAATTCCTGGGAATTCTGATAAAATTAGACAAAGAACTACCATGTAGGTAAGGAAGTTTAGTGGGAACCAATGTGTGATAAAGACTATTTCCCAGATAAATATGGAAGAGCCAAGTAATCTAGTCAGTTTAATCTACTATAGTATAGTATGGCATAGCATAGCATAACACAGTACAGTATAGTACAAAAAACTAACTGGACCTGAACTGCAGTGTTCTATGCTGGTGGGATATCTGCACTAAGTTTAGTACTAATAGGGGGAGCCTCCAAGAGACACTAAGATACCAGGGAGCTACAAACCAATCCTACAAGTCAGAAGCAGAGCTAGTCAAGGCTCTTGTACCAGTCATTAGTGGGATCAGATCTATCAGTAACACGTGAACGTCCAGGTTAAGTGATATAGAAAGATCTAGTCTTAAAAAGACAAAACATAAATCTATATAAAATATATTTGCTTACATTGATGACCCTTGGTTTATTGAAGTTTTCCTGAATATGCCAAATAATATATTAACTTTGAAAGATAGCTGTTATTATTGGAGAGTGGTATCCACTGAGCACTTAATTGGGGACATCCTATTGATCCTTGGGTGGGTTAAATAAGATTATGTCTATAAGTTAAAGTCAAAGAAGCCTCGCTTTCTAAGTAGAAATGCTGTATTCATAATATGCTAAGCCTGGGCCCACATCAGTGGCTTCCACTAAAAGGCCACTGATTTTCCTCAGGATGTACCATTCAGCCCCTCCTCCTGCCTTTACCAATTCTAGCCACGCGAGTGCCTCCTTATGAGCATTTGGACACTTCAGACCTCCCTGATGCCTGGCTCACAAATGTCTCTATCTAGTATGAATACAGTGTCCACCAATGGTCCTCCAAACTTCCAACCCAGGTTTCAATGTGTAGCTGAAGAATGGAGGACTTGGGAAGGTCTGCCAGTGTACCAGGTTTTAGGTCTTTTGGATGATTGGTATGACTTCCCAACATGAAGCAAGATCATGACTTATATGGATTTTTAGGCCTTCTTTATGGTCTACTGGAGCATAAGCTTGGAAGAGGTGTTGGAGACTCTTATTATTAGAAGGATTATACCTACATACACACACACACACACACATACATGCACACACACATGCATACACACGCACATGCACACACATATCCTATAAGTCTTTATTCTTTATTTTTTTTTTAGGGGTATGACTTTATTTCTCTAGGCAACTCCCTGGTGAGGAGATTTCTTCTACCAAAGCAACTATTCAACAACTCACAACTTCAGGAAGGTGCATTGGGCACTAAAAGGTTAAATGATCTACTCTACTCAGGGTCACACTATTAGTGTGTGTTATAGTGAGACTCATACATATGTTTTCTTGACTCTGAGGCCAACTTCATATCTACTCTACTATAAAGAATAAAATACCAAACTTGGAGTCAAGGAAACCTGAATTTGAATACCAGCTTAGGCACTTACTAGCTACATGACCTTGTACCAGTCACTTAACCCCATCTCTGCCTCAGTTTCCCCATCTAAAAAATAGAACTTACCTCCCAGTATTGTTGCATGGATAAAATGAGATAATATATGTAAAACATTTTACAATCCTTAAATTGTTATTTAAATATTAACTATTATTTTAGTGACTTGTTATAGTATTATGGTATAATAAGAGGCAGGCTTTTTGTAGGTTTTTTTTAGATAGAGATCTAGCCTTAGAGCTAAGATCTGTGTCTAAGTGCCACCTCTCACATTTACTCATTGTGTCATTCTGGGCAAGTCGCTAAAACCCTAGACAACTTTCTAAGACTATAAATTGCATTGATCTCTACTGATAAAAGATGTTTTCTCTCCAGGGAATTCCCTTACTAGTGATATCACTGGTCCATTCTTTATCCCCATCCCTATTTCCTGCAGATTAGAAATTTCAGATTGGAAATAGGAATTGCTGTATTCCTAGAGAAGTAGGCTATGACTAAAGTTATCATAATATTCTTGTAACTTTTGCAAGTAGGTCACTGAGTACAGTATAGAGTCTTTCTGATGTTGGTTGTTTTATAAAAGTTCCCCTTGGAGTTGTGGAGTCTTTTCTGTAGAAGGTCAAAATAGTGTATGGCTATAATAACCTCATTAACCCTTCTAATGTCCTTGGGAAATTTTCCATGAGTAGGTATTTTCAAGTCTCTACTTCAAAGACAAGGAAGCAAGGGCAAGCAATTAACCCAAGGTCATACAGGAAGGCCAGGAAGAGGACCTAAATATCCAGACTCCCAGGGCAGGATATTATTTGCTAGAATTCAATAATTCTCCTCATTCCCCTCTCAATATAATAAAAAGGGAAGAATATATTGAGCCTATATACTTCTCAGCCAAAGTTTCATATTTGAAAAGACTGGAGATGGATACATAATACATCTATGTCATTTTTAATTTCCTTTTTTATTAATACAAATTTGAAAAGTATGCTTATTTCCACATATAAAAAAGAATACAGTAAGAGGTTACTCTATCAAACCAAGAATTTCTATTAGTTACTGCTATGTGTATTTAAGTATATAAGAAATTCAACAGTAATTCTAAAACTGCCTTTCTTATCTATGCCTCCCTCTGAACTTCTGTCTTCTCTCTTCTGTATATTTTTTAAATCTTTCTTTGAATCTTTCATTTCTTTTTGTTGTCATGTCCATAAATACTTCTCCTCTACCCCTTCCACCCCACAAAAAAAGCCTGCCTTACAACAAATAAGCATAATAAATTAAAACAAATCCATATATTGAATTCCAAAAAGGTGTGGTTCACTTTTTACCTCTAGTCCATCAGCTTTCTATATCAAGAAATGGGAAGCATGATTCCTCATTAGCCTTTGGTAGTTGTGGTTATGGTTGGTCATTTCATTGATCACAATTCTTAAGTTT
>CM053772.1:126458868-126500354 GCA_028658325.1 Potorous gilbertii | reverse complement strand
GCTACCAGATCTCAAACTGTATTATAAAGCAACAGTTAGCAAAACCACTTGGTACTGGCTAAGAAAGAGAAGGGTAGACAAGTGGAATAGGATAGGCACTCAAGATACAATAGGGAATGAATATAACAATCTCCTTTTTGATAAACCCAAGGACCCCAACTTCTGGGATAAGAACTCACTATTCAACAAAAATCCTGGGAAAACTGGATAACTGTGTGGCAGAAACTAAGCGTAGACCCATGTCTGACACTGTACACAAAAATAAAGTCCAAATGGGTACATGATCTAGGTATAAAGATTGATACCATGAACAAACTGGAGGAGAAAGGAATGGTGTATTTATCAGATTTATGGAGAAAGGAAGAATTTTTGACTAAAGAAGAGATAGAAAGCATTATGAAGTACAAGATGGATCATTTTGATTACATTAAACTGAAAAGTTTTTGCACAACCAAACCCAATGCAACCAAAATTCTAGATAATGAAACTGAGGCAGATGGGGTGATCTGATTGAAGCTCTTCAGCTAATGCTCATTGGTAACTGTTCTATAACTTATAATCTTAGAGAGTTGGATAAGGTGATTAGAAAGTAAAAGACTTGCCCAGGGTCACTGAGGAAGTGACTTGAACCCATATTTTCCTGACTTTTAGGCCAATTTTCTAGCAACTGTACCACACAGCACACAGTCTTATACATATACACACACACACACATATGTATGTGCGTGTATATATGTATATATGAATACACACATATATACATATATATTGCACAGAAAAGTATGTACATTAAGTGAAATGGAATATATTAATATACATATGTTTACATGCTACATATACATACATTTTACACCTTTCTTTCCCAGAATTCTTTTTTTATAGACACTTGTATTTGGTGATAAATGCCCAATAAGAGAGTGAGTATATGTCTAAGACATCATCAAGTTACCAACTCTGGGAAAAAACAGAAGTTAGGAAAACCAGTGAAAATTTGAATAGATTTTTTTTCTGGTAAATATAATATGGGCTGATAGGCAATTTATTACTTTTATTCCTTTCCTATTGTTTGTATAGAAATAGTCTGGTATTTCTCTAACCTCTTTTTCATCTGCTCAAATTGAAAGCTCGAATATATGACATCTCAGAGATACAATCCCCAAAGCATTATGTGAAGGTTAAAAAAATGCAAGAGCAGTCTGAGAGCTGAGAGTGGGGAGTAGTAGAGGAACCCAGGAAATCTGTGACTCCATCTCAGAAAGGTCCCCAAATGAAACATCACCATGCAATTCTGAGGAAAAATAAGCATTTGAATGGTTTTGCAATGCTTTGTGTCAATTTCATGAAAACTAGATCTTTCCTCTAAAATTACTTTATTTGCCAGGAGAAAAAGAAAGTAAAATAGCTTTTTAAATTTAAAAAGTTAAATTACATCTTGTGTTTTTGTATTGTATTTCATTTTCCTGTATAGTTTCAATTATCCTTTCTATGCAAATAACTACCAAATCTATCTCCTGAGAACTAGTCTCCCACTACCAACTGTTTGTTATGCATATCTACACCTAGATATCCTGTAGACATCTCAAAGCTAAAATGTACAAAATGTAACTCATTTTTTTTCCAGAAACCCATACCTCTGCCAAACCTCATTTCTATAGAGAGCACCATTTTATTTCTACTCAGGTTCACAATCTTGGAGTTATCCTAGCTTCTCCTCCCTAACCAATAAGATGCCAATAAGAACCAATAAGTTCTACCTCCATATTTCTCACATTTATACCTTTTTCCCCACTTAAATAGCCTTTACTGTAGTTCAGAACCTTATCATCCATCATCTGACTCTTGCTGGAGCCAACCTATTCATACCCGCACCCCCATTCTCAACACAGATTTGCACAAAATCATCCTTCTACTCAAAAGTCTTGAGTCATTCCCTATTTCCTCTAAGATAAAACACAGACACCTCAGTTAAGCATGTAAAATCATAATTTAGTTCACATATACCTTCCCCATGTAATTTCAAATGACCCTCCTTCATAAACTCTCCATTATAATTGTTCAGCATGCATGGCATCCCTTCTACCTCTTTGCCTTAGCAAAAGTGGTCCCCAGTGACCAGAATGAGCTCCTTCCTCCCCTCCACTTCATGGAATACCTAGATACCCTTACATCACATAGTTCACCACTTATCTACAGCCTTTCTTGATAGCTCTAATTGTTAGCATTCTCATTTTCTTAAAATTACTACATATTATTTTGGTTATATTTTGTATCCATTTACTTCTGTACATATCATATCTGTCCAGTATATTAAAAGCTCTGTGAAGGCAATGAATATTTCTTTTTTGTTTTTGTATTCCTAACACCTGGCACATCATAGGACATTGAGAAATGTTTGGGAATTGAACATATGTTCTATAATTGTTTTAGAAAACTCGGAAATTGGAATGAACTCAGACTTCCCTAAATCTCTGAAAATTCCTCAAGAGAAGTTTATCTTTCCCTATTATTGGCTTAAGAAGAAGATTTGAGTCAATATAACTTTTTCTTAAAGGGGAAGAAGAGTGATTTTTTTAAATATGGATTTTTTTTGTATAAGAGATGATACACAAAATAAGTATGTGCCTCCATCTAGGAAAAGAAGCAGAATCTCAGTATGAGAAAAGAAAAAATTGTAAATAAAATTAATACTTTCATGTAAGTATAGCATCCTCACTGGGATCACCCTTCCTGACAGGGAGTCAGGGTTCCATTCTCTTGGTAGGCAGGGGGCTCCAGAGAGAAGCTGATTACTTAGACTGCTTCTCCTTTCAGGGTTCCACGGGTAATCCTGATGAGTTGCAATTTCAGACTCTATCACACATGAGCCTTACTTTCCCCCAATCTGTAACAATTCCCTTCAATATCATTTGATCAGTTGATATCAATTAGTTTTTGCAAAGCCATCTTTAATAAGAATGTGTGTAGCAAAAGATAGAAGTTACAAAAGCTTTTCCTCAAAACTGTTCCTCTAATTTGCACACGTTCAGTTCTGGGGAGAATGGGTTCAGATTGAAAATGGTTGGTAGAAAACAACCCTTTGACAACCCTTAGGGTTGAGGGTGAGGACTTTCAGGACCTGGGAATCCTTTTCTCCCTTGTCAGAATCCCTACCAAGTTAACTTCTGGTTGTAGCATAGTTGATAGAAGCTGCTAGGTAATTCAATGGATTGTATACTGAGCCTAAATTCAGACCTAGCCTCAGGTACTTTCTGTGTGGTCCTGGGCAAGTCATTTAATCTCTGATTGCCTCAATTTACTCACCTGTAAAATGGGAATAATAGCACACCTATCTCCTAGGGTTGCTGTGGAGTACATTGCAAACTTTAAAGCAATATACAAATGCAACCTACCATGAGAGATGAATGACTTTCTTGCTCAGACTTTTTTCAGCTTCCAGGTCAATCCTTTGATAGGCAGGCTGGAATAAGGAGCACTCTTCTCAGAGTTGCTCTGGCTGGTCACTCGGCTCAAACACAGCCACCACTACTCCAGGATTCCTGCAGTCAATGGAACCTCAAATAGTTTTGATGTCCCACCGTTCACCTAGAAACTCCTATCTCAGTATACTCCTTCACCTATGATAACAAGTAGTAAACACAGGAGAAGATAGAAACAAAAAATAGGGGTATACACCATGTTCATGAGCACATGGTGACTGGATAAGAGATAGCAGAATCTGTTTCTCCTCCCTCACCAGTGCATAGCAATACTCCTCACTCAAAAGAGAGCAAGAGATCATTCCCTTGAATTTTTTTTATGCACACAGTTTTGGGTCAGCAGCTAATGAAAAGACCTTCCCACCATGAAGGATACGGGAAACTAAGATGATACCTTTGAATATTCTGAAGTTGGGGAAGGGATTAGTCATTATGCATCCCTGGAAATCAGCTCATGAGAACTTGCATATGGATAGAACCAGGTAGGGCACGTTATTCATGGTCTAAGGACTATATCTTCACTCATTACCTAAGTTGTTTAAATAACTGAAAATCAAAAGAGATCTCTGGACAACAGAACTTACATGAATATTTACATCTTTACAACTTCATCTAGCAGTGTTGCTAACTCAAATCAACTCAAATCAAAGAAAGGAGACCCAAATGGTCCAGAAAACATCTTAGTAAACAATTGACATTTGCCAATGGAGAAAGATGGATACCAAAGTCAACACCACCTTAAAATATAAATTTGGGTACAAAATCTAACAAGGGATGATGATGAATAATTATGAGCAGGATAAAAGAAAGAGAAGAGAATGGGGATAAAATCAATTATTTTTAAAAATCTTGACAAGATGCGCAACTAAGTTAAGTCATCCTAAAGACATTCAGTGATGAAAATAGGACTACCAACAGCAAAAGATTTGAAAAGATTTGCAAAAAAGCATTTTGAAAAATTATTTTTTCCACCAATAGAAGATAGAAGAACCATCACAGTTGGGCCTAACGTAACAGTCCTTAAGATGCTTGTAGAAGATATAAAAATGATACTAAACAGAAATAAGACGGTAAAGGCAGAATGGAGCCAAGTACATACAGAAGAGAATGAGACTGAAGGCAATATAATTGTGAGAGCAGGAAGTGACTGAAGGAAAAAAAGATACCAAAGACATGGGAAAAGAATCTTAGACTTTATTAATATCTCAAAAAAGGTGACAGATAAGATCTATAACTAAAAACCTATATGCCTATTCTCAAAGTATTACAAAATCTATTGGAAGGTCATTTCTACACAAATTGAGAGTATGCTTGCTGAGAACAAACTTAAGTATAGGTTAATCAGAATTTTGCTAGCAAAATTCAATTATGAACCATATTTTTACTATCTCACAGTTAACTGAAAGATGTAAAGATATAAGATTTTTGCTCAAGAGCCACATTCTTCATGATCACCTCTGCTGCTAGTGCCTTCTGTAATACCAAACCCTATGATTTGTGCTCTTCAGTCATTGTCACGTTCAACTCTTCATGATCCCATGGACCACAGGATGCCAGGCTCTTCCACTATCTCTTGAAGTCTGTCCAAATTCATGTTGATTGTTTCCATGACACTAGCTTTCCATTTCATCCTCTGTCATCCCCTTTTCCTCTTGTCTTCAATCTTTCCCAATACCAGAATCTTTTTCAAGGAGTCCTATCTTTTCATTTATATGTTCTGCCTTTCCCAATAGAATATAAGCTCCTTGAGCAAGAGGACTAGTCTGCTTTTTGTCTTTGTATCCCCAGTATCTGATACATAATAAAAGCCTCAGTACCTCACACATAGTAGGAGCTTAATACTTTTTTGATTGATAGATCTAGACAGGAAAATTAGGTCAGCAGTTTGTAATGGCAAAGCAAGCATGATCCTCATAGGCAGGTTTGATAAATGCTAAACCAAGGGGAAAGGTCAAACATCCCTACTCTCTCTTTCACTGTCCATGAGGGATATGTGGTACAGATTCCACAGATGTGTAAACATAGAAGCCTTAGGCAGGCAGGAGACCAGTAAAAGTTGATTCCTTTTGGGGCTTTTTTCATCATTTCTGTATCTGAACTTTGTAGACCCTTGCTTCATTTGCTTCATCCATAAGGGAAGCCTTCATGTGAAACTTCCCCTCTGACCAAATCACAGAGATGCTAGAAATATGTCACACAAAGAATGAGTCAACATAAGAAGACAGCCACTATTCTTGGCTCCTGCTGTCCCAATCTACAAAGGCACCTGCTGGCAGGCATCCACAGATTCATCAAGGAAAGTCAATATAATACAAATTAGTGTCTTTCTACCAGGAACAGACATCTACTTGCATGAACATGGCAGAGACAGTGCATATCTCTGAGCACCACTGAGTTCCTCTGTTGAACATCCCAAGTTAATCTATACTATCCGCTGAGCCAGAAGATGAAGACTCCCAGCCTGTGCCTTCAGGGGGTTGTGCTTCCAGACTGTCATCTGAATTGTCAGAGGGAAAATAGTTAAAAGAGCCAATTGGCATTTTCTTATACATTAAATTACCAGGGAAAATATTAATTTTAAATTTTATAAACATCTCCAGGATCCATCTATCAAAGTGGAGCAGGGGGAGTGGTTAGCTCAGAGCAAGAGGGCAATGAGTTTATCGCAGCACCACTGATTGAATCTGTGGTTTGGGAATGATTAATCTGAGCAATACATTTGCAGATTGGAGTGAAATAAGTGATTTGTGACTGGGGGGGAATGAAACACCATAAATAATATAATTCCCCATAGCCATCTGAAAAATACAAGTTGAAATGCCAACAAGAGCTCTGCCCAAACTTATTTATTAAAAGACACCTATTCCAACAAGAATTCACTTCTGGAGAACTGCTCTATTGCAAGATAAAGCTCTTAATAAAATTTGCAGAGGAGTAGGGAGTGAAGACTGGGGCTTGTAAAGGCCCCCTCTGCAAGGGAAGGTAGAAATGAAGACTTAAGCTTCTTTCAGATAATGAGATAACACATATTTCCTTGTTCCCCCCAGACCACAAACCTGCAGTTTCCAAGTACAGCAAAACTCTTCCTTGGTTATTAATAAACTAAAGGAGCTCTGACAACAGGATAAGATGGAAAGAAGGAAAATGATAAGCCAGAAGACATGTTAATTAATGTTATGTTTTCCTCAGGATATATTGCTTTTCTACATCGCCATTGTAAATAATTGAGTAACCTCTTGAGGCAGTCTTCAGAGACTGTTTTTAACAACAAAGGTGTGTAAAACAATTAGAATGAACAGCTACACTCAGTGAAATGCTATGAATGTGGACTTTGAAGCCACAAATTAATAGTGTTTCAGTTACCTAAGAAGAGTTGAAGCAAAGTCGAGTTCTCTGAGCCATACGTGTAGAAAAAGAAAAATCATTACCCCCTAGCAGGATGGCTTGGTGTAGTTTTATTTAAGGATAAATAGATTATAACTCCAGGAAGCAGAATAGCTCACCTTCTGCATGATATTTTGAGGTTCACAAAATACTTTCCTCACAAAAAGCCTGTGACATCTGTAGAATAGGTATGGTTATCCCTGTTTTAAGGAGAAGGATGACTTCTCAAGGCCTTCTCTCCCAAGGATGCTCACCTGAAGAATTACCATCAGGTAATAAATAGGTCTTATTTTAGAGACAAGGCCCCTGTGAAATAAAGATACAAATGTGACACAAAGGGAGAGTGCCCAATGAAGAAAAAGTGAGATGTTCTTCTAAATTAGCTCCACTCCAAGAAAATACAACTAAAGAGTCAACTTTTGTGTATCTTCATAAAAATCAATGGGAATTCAGGCAACCTCACTGTGTCTAAATCTTCTCCTGCTCATGGATTTAGAGGGACTAAATCCACAAAAATGGCCAGTGTCCAACTTGGGAACAAAATGGTCAGAGTATTCTCTGGTAATCAGAGAAGTCTATAATACTGTCACCATCAAGGGCCCACTCTCCTTGTTTATTCCTTTTTAGCAAATAAACTGGTCATAGCCTGTTTTATGGCCCCTTAGGATGAAGAAGTTTGTGGGTGTCAGCAAAGCAAACACATTTACTATAATAGATGCACTGTGTCTGCCTGCCTAGCAATCAACCTCACCTCTGGAAAAGGGACAGAGAACCAAATAGGTCAGGAGAAGGTGACAGTACTGAATTAGATGGAGGCTTATTCTCTCTGGAATACGTAAGAGGATCCATTCCCCAAAGTACACACTATCCCTCTGATCGGTAAAGTGACAGCAAAGAAATTATGCAAGTCCTGGGTCGTATATCTAGCCTTGTGCAACCAACTAGGTATGGGGATTTTGGTTATCCTGTCTCAGTAGGAAGAAATATTGGGAGGGAAATAGAAAAAGAAGTCAGGAGGGAGGGAGAAGCAGAGAAAGATGTGGAGAGGGGGAAAACAGGAAGGGGGTTTGTATATGAAATGTTCCCTTCTTCCTCCCCTACCCTTTTAGCTGCTTCCCTGAACAGTTTGTGAATGATAGAGCCCAAAATGACCCAACATGGCTTAGGAACCTTTCTGTATGTATGGCAGCAGCCATTCTATCAGTAGGAAAGATCATGACTCTGAGATCAGGACACTAAAATGAGTCTGACAACCAAAAATTCTGTTTCTGCCCTCCCTTGAGGCCTCAGGCAAGTGACCTAGTCAGCCTGGGTATCTAAGTTTCTTCAAATAGAAATGGGAATGATGGGCTAGGATGAGCATTAATTATTGTTTGTGAAGTTTTTTGAGATCTACTCCTGAAAGGGAACATACTATTATTTTCCTTGGCACCACCAAGATCGCATCTGGTTCAGCTCTTGCTAAGTCATGTTGGATTAATGACCTAGTTGTCTACTGGAAGATAGGAAACTGAAATATCAGATCTATTTTTCCCCTCAATTATCCCAGACAGATTTGTGACAGGTTTCACAAAGAAACCAACACCCAAGTTGAAGCAAAGGGTATAATTGTGATAGATTCCTACTTGCGTATGATAATCATTTTGGAAATAAATACCAAGTATGAAATTGCAATGGGTGATGAAGTAAGTAGCTTATTAAGGATCATTACCTACTTCTTAACCCTCTTCATGTTATGGAACTCTTTGTCAAGGATGGTGAAGCCTATAGACTCTTCCTAAGAATAATGTTTTTAAATGCATAAAACAAAATATATGCAATTACCAAAAACAATTATATTAAAATAAAATTAATTTCAAATATTAATAAGTTATTGGACCACAGTACTATTGGGTAATTTATGTCCAAAGGTCATGATGACAAATAGTATAAAGTCAAATTTTGTATCCATACCACCTAGATTTGCTAACTGGATAATAAATGATTAGTCTGGTCAGTAATTCATGCAATATTTTAACACAGAAAGCTATTCCTCCTTTTGATATATTGTAACTTGGTTTGGGTTTTGTGTGAGTGTGTGTGTGTGTGTGTGTTGTGTGTGTGTGTGCATGCACATAGATTTGAGATTTCCTTGGTATAGGAAAAACCCACATCCATGTAATTGAGGAGTTATACCTTTACTACACAGCTAGTATACCAGAAAGGACAAAATCCAGATCCTTCCTGACTCCAAAGTAAGCCTTCTACCTATTGGGATGCCTTTTAAAATTCCTTAGGCAAGCTAAGCATTGTATACACACACACACACACACACACTTAGGGCCTGACCTCTAGTAGCTTATTTCATGAAAGAACTCTGACAAGTTCAAAAAACCAACCTCTAAATTTCGTGGATCATGGGATACAGAGCTAGAAGGGTGTCCTGCTCCTAATGTCTCTGCAGATGAGAGAAGGGGAAACAAAGAACATGAGGTTCATGCTGAGCCCTTAGGCCCCGTCCAAGTATCAGCTAGAGAAACAGGAAATCCCTTCTCTTGGTTTCCAGCTCTCATTCCTTGCTCTCTATAACTCTATAATGCTTAAGACAAATCTTGAAGGTAGATAGAAGCTTCCAGGAAGTTAGACCCAATCCAAGACAAGGATTTATAGACCTAGGACTTTCTGACACAGGGCCAGAGATCAGGCACATGTAGGTGAATTCATGTGAAATAGTTCTATGGTCTTCCCTGAAAGAACCATAGTGGAGGGATACAAATTAAAAAAAAAAAATTTATTCAGCACATTTCAGAAAAAAGTTCTTTCAGGAACTATAGGACTCTGGTAAGTCATTCTCACTGGAAAGTGGTACCAAGTATTTGGTCATGTGGGGAAACTAGATAGGAATCAAAGCAATGTCAGAGTGGCCATTCTTTTCCAATGTTTAATCAGGTTGTTAATGATGGCTGGGTACTAATACTAAGTCAGTTCCACTGAGGGTGGGGTGGTTCAGTCTGAAGGGGCATAGTTAATTAATGTAGGAGAGTGATAAAGAGGCATCAAGCCTGTATTCCAAAATGCTAATTCGGTAACCCAAAGTTAGACATCCTTAGAATCATTTGGTCTAGCCGCTTCATTTAACAGATGAGGTACCTGAGCCCCTCTTGCCCCTTGCAAAAAAAGAAAAAAAATGTTAAATGACCTTTACATAGTCATATAGAGACCATAAATAGAAGAATCCATGCTCAAACTCAGATACTTTGACTCAGATTCTGGTATTCTTACCACCATGGCCTGTCAAACCAACTCAGAAATTTAGTTATCTGGTAAATTTGAGTAGTGTCGATAGACAATTTAGCTAAAAAGTGAGATTTTAAGAGAAATAAACAGTCATCATTCAAGTTGGCAATAAACTAAATCCTTGTTTCCTTCTGCCCCACTCCCTCCCCACGTTTGCTTTGACAATATAGATCTAGCCAAAAATTAGAGCTTTTCATAATCACCCACCCTCTCAATGAAGGATTTGTCTAGAGGGAGGGAAGGACATCCCACTCCTCTTTTTAGGATTGAAAAGAACTGATTTTGAAAAGGGAAGAGAAAAGTAAGAGCTCCTAGGGTTAGGGACTGCTTTGTTTTTCTTTGTATCTAGCACTTAGCCCAGTACCTGGTGCTTAATAAATGCTTGTGGAATGAAGAAATCCAGTCATAAGCAGAATGTTTAAAGAGGTAAAGGTAGTATGACAAGTTAGATCAAAAATGCCACTCTGCATCTGAGTACTCTGGCCATGAAAGCACATCCTTCAGGAATGATTTAAGACACTTGAAACCTTAACATTTAGCTACAAATTCCCATAATAAATGGGAAAGACAACATTTGAAGTATTAAAATTTGAGGGAATGATAGGTAAATGTTGTGTGTGTGATATATATGATATGATATGTGTATCATATATATGATACAGATGTAGAAACATGTAGACATGTAATCTAGATGATGGATGGATGGATAGAAAAATAGATAGATGATAGAGTGAATGAATGGATGACTAGGCATTTATTAAATGCTTACTATGTGCCAGGCACTGTGCTGTGGATACAGACTGATTTAGGAAATAGCAGTATAGGACTTACCATTTCACCACTGGTAGTTAACAAAAAGCAGAAAACTAGGTCACCAGGCTTTGGATCCACAGTCAATACTGTGAAACTGTTTTGTCACCGTTAGTAAAACATGAACACCACCCATGCAGTCATCAAAAAGTACTTTAAAAAAACCTGCCTGTTCAGGTAGATTTTTTCTCTCTAAAAAGAAGCATAGCAGTCCTAGATTGCAACAGTTCTATTTTCCTATTATCTTATGATCACCAAGAGGAAATTCTGCTGGCAACATTTTTAATTTTTCCAAACAATAATTTAAAGCAAAGCAGCTCTGAACAGTATGGTGCTATACCAGCAAGATGTAAATTCTTTAGAAAATGGAAAGCAACTGTGGTCATATTGGAGTGCTGATGTAATACTTTGTTTATTTCATTTCAAATTTGTGTTTCAATGCCCTGAACAAAGGTCTCTAACCCTCAAAGATGGGTTCTAACATCCTCAGAGTCCATTATATGCCTCCATTTTGTGCTCTGACTTGAACCAGTTCAGTTAATGGATAAAGTGCTAAATTCTTTATCTGAGTCTGGTCCTGGCTTGTGAAACTACTGGCCTTGAAAAAACCTTTAATCCCTCTGTGTCTCAGTTTTCCAATCTGTTAAAGAGAAAAAATAATCGCTGTGGCCTGTCTTACAGGTGCAAACTTTCATAAAAACAAGTCTAAAGTGCTCTGAATAATTTGAAAAGAGAGTTTCACTTAGTATTATAAGTCAATAATATTTTTTGTCAAATTTTTTAAATTTAAATTTTATTTAAATAAATTTCATATATAAATATATTTATATATGTATATATCACATATATATTATAATATGATATATATTTTATATAATATATATTATGTGTAATATATTTATATAAATAAATTTTATTTAAATAAAAAATTTATTTAAACAAATTTTACTTAAATAAATATTATTTATTGACAGTTTTTTTTATCAGCTAGAAGTTGTAGTGAACTAGGGATACCGAGAAAATGAAAAAGAAAATTTCTTCCCTTAAGGAGTTTGTGTTAGTCTCAATTCTTTATGAGATCCTAAGCACCCTAAAAACAGAACACTCATTATGGCAGGGACATAATTTTAACTATTCCAACCCTTTATATCGTTTCTGGGCTCAGCAGTTCTTTTATAATCCTGTTAATAATGTACATATAATGAGATTTGGAATTTAGAATTTTTTGTAAGGGGAAGTGACCTTACTCTCAGGAAGGCAAATGAGCTTGCACTGATCAACTGAGACTTCTCTCTGCTTTTCATTATAATCCCTGTGAAATTACCTCCCAGTGACACAGCATCTCCCACCCTCCAGAATCCAAAGGGAAAATTCTACCTCCTTAAAAGCAATAGTTAGATTCCTCTTCCTTACAGAGCAAGGCCCAATGGGGTTCCCCATGGTCTTGGTCAAACTAGAGACAAACAAACCACAAAAATTCCTCAGGGTCATTTTATTGTTCATTTTCCACCTCCCTGAGCAATTTCATTACACCCTTAAACTGGGGGAAGATCTCTTCTTGTCACTAGTGATAAAATAATGCTCACAGATCAAGTAAAGTTTTCCCTGACCTTCGTGAAAGTCTCAGCTAAAATCTGCCTTTCTGTAGGAAACCTTTCCTCAGGTCTCTTAAAGTGAGTATCTTCCTCCTGTGGTTTTTTTCCAATTTATCCTTTAAATTATCATATTTGTACATAATTTTTACATGTTGTGCCCTGCTTCTCCATTAGGCTGAGGCTGTTTTTAACCTTTCTTTGTGTCCACAGTGATCAGCACAGTGTCTGACATATAGTAAGCTTTTAATAAATGTTCACTGACAGATTGACTTGTTGATTTGTCTTGTTGACTTGAAGTACTTCTTACTCTTCATTCAGTCATTGTTCTACAATCCCTGGAAACTACAAATGTCTCAGATGTGCAATGAGATCTGTTTTGTATAAAAAGGCAGAGTTTATGAGCCATATTAGGGGAGATTTTAAATCTATTAGAGACTGGCTTCTGTACTGCTCATATTAGTAGTACAAATCTGTCTCTAGTCCTTCAATGTTCCCTGAAACCCCAGGATTTCTCCTTCCCTTCTTCCATCTCCCTCCTACCCTGGAGAACCTAAGATAGCTAGCAGAAAGCCAATTCAAGCCATAGAGCTAAAGTGTTTCTCCTCTTATCTACACCTGGGAATTTTATTGCCTACAAAGAACATCTTTCAACAAATCTTTCAGGATTTATGAGTTTTATGTGTTGTTGGGTTCTTTCTCTCATGGATGAAATGATTAGTTTATCACAAATCACTTACGTAGAGGAGTATTGGCACTGTATATGAAGAAAGTATTGTGAGAATCTGGTAAAAATTATTGGAAATTTTGATAAATCCTCCTCTTCATTTATTTTTATATACCTATCAAAAGTAGACTGATTCATTTGGAAAAAAGAAGCAGGACATTGAAACACATGTATTAGACTACTTCTGTATATTGCACAGAAGTTATACTCACACAGGAGCTCAAAAAATGCTTGCTGAGTTACTGACTGGTATTCAATCTGTTAGCTTTTGTTGGGCTGTATTTCTGCTTGGATCACCAGGGTATCATGAACTAGGTTCTCTGGAATAAGTAACTTCATTGGCCCAGAAAGAGTAAACAACTCTCCAGACAGCATTTAATTCAATTCACTTCCATCTGGTCCATAGGGTCAGGTAAATAGTTATTCAATTTCTTAGCTTGGCTAATGAATTAAAGGCAGCATGGAATAACGGTAGAGCCCTAAGCATGGAAGAAAACCTGATTCTGACAGTTTCCTAGGACTTCACTACTAAATCATAGAAACTTTAAGTCTTATTTTTATGCACCCAATTTTCAAAAGGGGGAGATATAACTTTGAAAATGAAAGAAGGAAATCTCAAATGGAAATAAAAAGCTTCTAAGCCAATGAGGAAACTGATTTAATGCAATGGTTGTAATAAAAGAGAATACTCTTCTTGATGATTGCTATTGCACAAATCTCACAATTACAGTTGATGTTTTTTGGTAACAAAAAAAAAGTACAGGACTCTTTTCAAGATTTAACAGTGTTAAAATAAGCCTATTAGAAAAGAAAATAACAAAACCCAAGAAATAGAATAATATGAGTACTGGCATATTCTTTTTTAGATTTCTTCTTCAGAAAAGAAAGACAAACACAATTGGGATCCACTGAAAAGTGGAAGCTATCTCATACTGTTCATTCATGAGTTTTCAACTGTAATTAAGCATCTAATGCTCCAGATGGTTAAGCATTCAAAATTAGTACATTTCAGCTCCACTGAAATAGCTTATTTTGAAATGTGCAAAATACTATCCAGCAGAGCTTAACAACTAAGCAAGTGAATCTTTCAAAAACTCTGAAAGGCTTTTTAGAACATTTGCCCTGTGGAGAAATTCACGACTCCATTAGGATTCTTCACTCCTCTCCTTCCTCTCTTCAGACCTTTCTGGGTGCAGGGGGAGATATAGGATATAGATATAGCTATAACAAGCAAGATTCAGCTTCAATTAAACATTGTTTGGCAAATCAATTAATCACCAAAAATTTTTTGAAGTTCAAACCATGCATCAGCTCTGGAGATAGAAGGAAAACAGTGATATAATCTCTGTTCTCAAGAAGACTGATTTCTATTATCATGGGAAAATAGCATATTTACAGATAAGTGTATTCAATATATGTACAAAGGAAATGCACCATAATTTCATGTTGGAAGGTTGCTTTCCAAGGTGGATTTAGAAGGAAGTTTGGGAGAGTGGAGAGAAGGGAAAAGAGAAGAGGGGGAAAGACAAGGGAAAAATCATTCATTGTAACAACACAGCTGATTTCAAATTCTGGGGTCTATGGTTTACTTTAGAAAAAGAGACCTTGAGCATGAACTTCTTTATCTTTCTCCAAACAATCTGGACAACCCAGGCCAACATAACAATAAGTAGTATTTGTTAAGCATCTACTTTTTGCCAGGTTCTGTGCTAGGTGCTTGGGATACAATGGCAAAAATAAACAGTTCCTTTCCTTTCTGTTCCTTCCTGATACCCCTTTTCCTAGAGCCTCTGATTTCACACACAGAGAATACACCCTCTCAGGCCAATCCTAGGTAAGTAGCTCTCATGGGAGGCACACAGCTCTCACAAAATAGCTTAGTTAAGAGCAGCGTCCAAGACTCTGTAAGTGGAGAATTGTACAGTTACACTTTCATGCCCTGCTCCAGGTTACTATCTTCAAAATAATATAGCTTCTTATATTAATCCTTGGAGGTTAAATTGGATCACCAGCCATAGATTATCTCTGTCGCGGGTTCTTATGATATATTATTAACTGCCTGGGGGTGGGACTAACAATTAGAGAAGATGGTTCAGTTATGCTGTCTGAGCAATTACCAGCAAGTGCCTTCTGCCTATTTCTCAGCTATCACCATTGGTTGAGGTCGCGTTGTGGTTGTGACCTGCACTGAAAGAGTTTCCTTTCTAGCACTTAGCATTTCATTGGTGAGACTGACAAGTAAATAGTATAAATGCCCTTTATTAAATGTTTGCAATGAAATGGAATAATAATGCATGTTACCTAAAGTAAGGGATGATGGCAGAAGAGTCAGAGGACCTTGGGTCAAGCCTTCCCTCTGATGTATACTATCTGTGTGACCCTGGGCATGTCCCTTAACCTGTCCAAGCCTCTTCAGCTATAAAATGAAGATGTTAGATGATATTGTTTCAGTCCTAGATCTGTGATCATATTTGTTAAACCCCTTTCCTTTGAGAAAAAACAGCAATATTAGGAGTAGGGGGAAGCTAGGTGGCACAGTGGATACCTGGAGTCAGGAAGATCTGAGTTCACATCTAACCTCAGACATTTACTGTGTGACACTGGGCAAGTCACTGAATCCCAATTACCTTGAAAGGAAGGAAGAGAGAGAGAGAGAGAGAGAGAGAGAGAGAGAGACAGAGAGAGAGACACACAGAGAGAGAGAGAGAGAGAGAGGGAGGGAGGGAGGGAGGAAGGAAGGAAGGAACATCCAGTTCTTTCTATGCTTCCTTTGTTCTTGCTTCATCATTTGACAAATCATAGAAGAAAAAAGAACCTAAAATCTTGAAGAGTAGAGAGTGAAGGAGAAAGGGTAGGGGGTTAAAATTCAAGTAATGAAAAAAATAGTATGTCTTTTTTTAAGTTAAGATGAAATTGTTGAACTTGAGACAGTTGAGTAAGCCAGTAAATTGCACTCATTTTGCATTACTCACTGGGTAGCAGTATACAATTTTAATTATATTTGGTCAGATTCAATGTGGTTTTCAAATAAAGTAGATTCATGTTTAAAGCTGCTGAGTATTAAATCCATTAAATATTTGAAAACTATGTGCATGTGGGGGAAATTAGTTTGAGATTTGTCATGTTGCTTTTCTCCACTCTAACTATAGCTATTCATTTACATCAAGAATTAGTGCTGCAGGGAGGGATGCTCTCAAACTGCATGCAAAGAATGTGATATGAGACTCTCCTTTGTGAGTAAGGAGACAACCCCATCTTTAAAATAGATTTTAAAAGGTAAGTGTTGGATTCTCATACTTTTAAGCCCAGACCTCCAATCTGCCTCCAGGAGGAACAGGGCACCACAGAGTGATGGACCTGGAGTCAAGAAGACCTGAGTTCATATCCTGTCTCAGTCACCCACTATTTATGCAAGTCACTTAACCTAATTACCAGTTTCTTCATCTGTAAAATGAGATAACAATAGCATCTATCTCACAAGATTTTTGTGAAGATCAGATGAGATAAAGTATGTAAAATAATGTATGTAAAGCTCTTTGTAAATTTTAAGGTCCTACCTAAATTACTACTACTACTACAATGGCATTATTTGGCCCTTTTCTTCATGCCGACCAAATTGTGATTGATGGTTGATCTTGCCTTCCATCAAGAGTAGAGTTATGAGTAATGAATGCTAGAGTTTGTATACTATACCAAAGTGTGGTCATAGTGGACAGGTTCACAAATGTAGAGCTTAAAGGGACCTTGTAGTCCATCTAAACTCATTCTTCTCATTTTGCTGATGAGCAAACGCATAGAAATAGCAGGACTCAAAGGGGAGATTTGAACTCAGGTCTTCTGACTCTAAATCCAGTGTATTTTCCACTCTCCCCTTCTCCTGCCCTATGCTACTGGTTAAGATTGGAAAGAAATATAGAAACACCAAGGAAAAAAATCTGGCTATTTCCTGTGGGTTATTCTGTACAGAAGCTGATCCAGTGTGCAGGTGAACCAACATGGAAGAAAGGAAAAGTTGTTCCTTTTCAGTGGTGACCTATGACTTCATCATGAAAGGGAGTTGTTTCCACTATCCCTTTTTCCCTGAAGGTCAGGCATTGAATGTCCTTTCTTATCCTTCATAAAAACTCCTCGTATTTCTCTCCCCATTACTCTGTTTCTCATGACAAAACCTTAAGACATAGAATGCCTAGCACTTGTTGATGCTCAGTTCCCATGCTACAACCCAAGAGAAAGAGGGATTTCCTTTTTTCTTAGATCCCAGCACAATACTCTGTCCCCTTCGCCCTTTCTCTTACCCTTCCAGAGTAGTGAATCATCTAATTATAATGTACTTAATCAGCTATTTAGAGTACAAAACCTACTTTACTTGAGTGGGAGTAATTTGTAGGTACAAGTCACATAGAGATAGGCAAATTCTAAGAATTTGGCTTAGATTCTACTTGGCACAAATTAATACAAAGGTAAGGCTATTTTCATTCCAATTTCCTTCACCCACAAGCCTACTAGATAGTTAATCTTGGTCCTTGAAAACATAATTCCATTCTTATAGGGCTCTTGGATTTTATTCTTTCTCAGTCAATAAGCCAGACTTCAAGACTAGAATCACTTCTAATTTCTCTTGCCTGAGTCCCTCTCACTGGAGCTATTTAAATAAAGCTTCAATGGCAATTTATCAGATTTATCTTGACAGAGTTTCCTATTTCCAGTTGGGATCAAGCCTTGTGATTTTGTTGCCTTTTTTATGTGAGTTTCACAAGATTTTACTTCTCTTTCAACTAAACTCTAGCTTCTTGTAGTCCTCAGAATATTGTCTCCTTGGTTGCTAAATTAAATTCTTTCTTTTCATTCAGACTCTGCTATTCATGGCAAGTCTTCATAATTCATTTTCCCTCATTTTACCCTTGTATTTCTTCCCTCTCCAATGACATCGTCCATATTTCCTGGCTTCCACGTCTTCTGATACTCATTGCCTTCCTTTCCTATTGCTTTCCCAGAACTGTCAGACAACTCCTAGCTTTTCATAACAAAATAAATGATCCCTAAGTATATATATATATATAGACACACACACACATACATACATATACATACACATGCTTAGATCATATTTGTAAAATAACCTTCATTTAAAACATCTCATTGTGAAGGGGAGTTTTGACACTTCTTTGAACTAGGCTATTAGCCCTGATATAATCCTTAGCTACAGCCAGTGTTAGGATGTAGAGACAAACACTTGACACTGATTCTAGTTCTCTCCCCTGGGGTAGTAGCTGGAAATTATTCCATTTCTCACCATGTTGCAATAGGCATAGTGACCTTTACTTGTTCCTGCAAACTCTAACCTTTTCCTTTGCATGTGTGTGTTCACAGTCCTTATTTTATGCTAATTCCCTGGTTGAACTGTAGCTATCTCAAAGTCATAAATGGATTATGTTTCCTATTTCTTTTCCCTATCCTCTATAATGTCTAGTAAATCTCAGACAATAAAATGATAGAATTTAGAGACTGAAAGAAATTTGCAGATCATATATTTCCAACTCCTTATAAGAAAACATAAACTCAGAGTACTTACATGATTTGCCTAAGGTCTAGGGGCAAGAGACTGAACCAAGAATAAAACCTAACTTCTCAGATTCCAAAATCCAGGAGACTTTCCCCTGTGTCACATACCTCATTAACATAACAATTGCTTTTTGAGAGAAAGGTACTATGCAAGAAATAAGTACCAGAAAGAACGAGGTATATAGCCACCTTTTCTTCAACATAGATACTCCATTTATCCATACAAATCACATTCTATTCTTGTCTTCTGGTCTTGAGTGGTCCTTATATATATTCTTCCATATATTTTCTATAGAGAATTCATTGAATGAACAAGACCTTTCTTCTAAATAAGGAAAGGTCTTCCTCTAAAATTTGCACTTCCTCTCTGCTGTGACCATATGAATAGTCTCTTTTTCCAATAGGACACTTCTTCGGCATGAGTTCCTTTACACAACTTGTGCATATATATTGTTTTCCATTTGTACCCATGTGAATCTTTCCATTGTCTTTGAATTACTTTCAACTTGGATTCTTCTAGACCTGGGGTAATTTAAGATTTGTAATCTTAACTTGTAAGCAGTACCATGACGTTTTCATTCACTCTTCCTAATAGAAAGGATCTCTACCATATCCCCAAATCTCCTTTGGTTCTGTTTCCAACCTCTTGCTGTTTCACTTCCACAATTGTTTACTGGTCTTAGTAAGTAGGGTAGAGAGATTCATACTAAATCATTGTAAAAGAGGTCTATATGGACGCTTTGGGTCATCCTAGTCAGCCCCCTGGCCACAGCAGGGAAGGGTTTAAAAATAAGTGTGAGGAGTAGAATGGTAGGCCAAGGACCCTGTTCAATAAACATAGGGCATCCCTTAGCTACGTTTGACACAAAACAGATCTCAAGTGCTAAAAGACATTTAGCCTAATTACTTTCCCTGTGTGGAGCAGAACAGAGAAACTGGGCACTGTAATTAGCACCAATCTTTCTGACTGCTGTGATTGTGAACTCTGCACAGGAGATCCGTTATGGGGGGGGAGGTACTTACTTGTTTTGGTTCTTATTACATAGACATTATTCTGAGGACTGCATTTAATTATAGAGAAAAGCAAGTTATTTGCTTTCTAGTAGCAAGCCTCCTTCTTTGGATTTTTCTACCAGAGACTTTCCTTTAAGAATAAAAAAGACATGTTTATAAAGGCCGTACCCTCCGGCTTCCATTTCACAGAACACTCTTTCATACCCAAAGGAAAAGGTAGCCTGATGCAAATAGCCCTTAGCTTTACTGCAGTGAGACCTGTTCTTAAGAGCGAGCAAACCAGAATTCCCCAAAGATCTGTGAACTGTAAATAACCAGAGTGTGAAAGAGGTCAGGTTGGTTTAATTTGGGGATGCACTGAGCTTTTCTAGAGAAATTCAAACTCTGATGAGCAAACCTTTTTGAGGCCTTTAAAAAAAATTCCTAGGGCCAAGACCTCCATTTACTCTTTTGACACTTCCGTGTCTGGTTCGGGTTATGTTTAAAAGCTAATCATTTCTGCTTTTGTGTCTCTTGCCCTTGGTGAAAGATTCACTGACAAAATACGTGGGAAAAGTTAGCTGCCTGGGCAGAACGGTAACTTGAGAACCTACTGGTCAACCAATCAATCAATATGTATTGCTAGGTGCTACAGATAGGACAAAGGAAGGAAATAGTACCTTGCCCTCAAGAAGCATATCTTCTATCTGGGAAAATAATGTATACATGTAATACTAACTCCTGTGGCCCTCCCTGCCTGAAGGCCAGGTGGGTTATATTTCACCAATTCTACCCCTCCACCCCAGGAGTTCTCAGATGCTCATAAGGGGACTGAGAGTATTTAGGTTCTCTACCACCAGTGACATTCCCTCAAGTCTAAGGTTAAGTGATTCCTTGCATCCCAGTTACATTTAACCACTAATGGTTAGATTAACTTTTACACAGAAATATTTACTTCAAAAGATATAATCACAAATATACAAGTTTACTCCTCTAACACATGGGAGCCATAATACTATTCCCTTCACAGTTCTCCTACCACCACCACCTCAGTCACTAAAGGATTAGGTGTGTAGCTTAGCTCAGTTCCTGTAAGTCCAAAACCCTCTTCAAGCTCAAGCCCCAGGCCCCCGGATTTGTAGGACTTCCATAACAGGCTGGCTGTACCATTGGACCTCCAGTCCTGGCTCCAAGGTCACCAGGACTTGATCTTCTGATATCATGGGGATCACCTCCAGCCCCTGAAACTGAATACAAACAATGCAGAAAAGAAACACCAGACCCATTTCTCTGGGGAGACAGAGGAAAAGAGGGAGTACGGGAAGAAGGGTTCTTTCCCTCCTACCAGCTTAGTTCATGGTCTCCACTCTGGGCCTCTTTTTTAATAGAAGTAGCAGCGAAGAATGAAGTTGTAAAGGATTTAATCTGCTCACAGCCTCACCGGTTTTAAAGCCACAGGAGGTCAGTCAGCCAATCAAACCCATATGTAGGACATGTAGTGAGCACCATGTTAGGAGAACTGGGTGTGTTCAGAGAAGTTCAGGTTACCTATACATACAAATATATGTGAAATAAATACAAAGTTGTGTTTTTTGTTTTGGGTTTTTTTTGCGGGGGGGACAACATAAAGTATTAGTAGCTAGAAGAGTGAAGGTCAGGAGAGGCTTCATGTAGAATATTCTAAGAGATGAAGGGAGGATGGAGTGTATTTCAGGCATGAAGGATAGCCAGCCAGATAGAGAGGATGGATATGTTATAAGAAGGAACAGGAAGACGTTTGATTGAACTATAGTGTGTGTGTGGGGGGGAGGGGGAGTAATGTATAAGGTTAGAAAGGCAAATTAAGGCCAGGTTGTGAAGGATTTTAAATACTAATTGGAAGAGTTTATATTTAGTCCTAGAGGTAATAGGGAACAGCTGGGATTTTGCGAGTTCCAGTCAGGCCTGGTGAACCTTAGGAATCTCATTTAGTAAGCTATGTGGGGGATGGATTGGAAAGAGGTAGATTTGAGTCAAGACCAGTTAGAAGGATATTATAATATTTCAAACCAGAAGTGATGAATACATGATCCAGGGGAGTGTTTGGATGAGAAGAGAAAGGAGATAGATGTTGGAGACTTTGTAAAAATAAATACAGGATTTAGCCATTGGTTGAACATGAGGTAAAAGAGAATGAGGGTTCAAAAGTTATACTGAAGTTCTAAACCAGGGATGGGGAACCTGTGTCCTTAAGGATATGTGGTCCTCCAGGTCCTAAAGTAGGACCCTTTCACTGACTCCAAACTTCAGAATTATTATGTTTATTACATATTATTATGTATTCACAAAATAAATACATAATGCACTCAATATATAATAAATAGATGTGATGTAAAATGTAATAAACATTTAATAATATTATTGTATTATAATGTATGTAAGATGTACATATATATAATAATAACGAAGTTTGGAGTCAGCCAAAGGGCCACGCTTGAGGACTTAGACATGTGGCCTTGAGGCTGCAGGTTCCCCACTCCTGTTCTAAACCTTTAATAAACATAGGGAACGTTGAAAAGGGGATGGGTTTGGGGGCAACTTGAATTCTGTCTTTGATATGTTCAGTTTGAGATGCCTCTCAGATGTCTAATTCAAAATATACAGTAAGTGGTTTGTAATTCGGAATCCGTGTTCAGGAGAAAGAAAGTCGGTCTGGATACGTAGATCTTTGAGTCATTGGCAAGGATATGGTCATTAAGTCCATGAGAGTTGATGAAGTTACCAAGTGATAGTTCAGAGAGAAAAGAGAGGAGGGCCCAGGTCAGAGCCTTGGGAAAAACCCTCAGAAACAAGGTAGGACATGGATAATGATGCAGCAAAAGAGACTGAGAAGGAAAAATCCGATAGACAGCAAGAGAAGGGCCTGCTAGAAATATACCTCCAAGAAAGTCAACAATCAAAAGACAATTCCCATGGTACAAGAAAAAAATTATGGCAGGATTTTTTTGTGGTAACAAAGAACTGGGAACAAAGTAGATACCCAACGAATATGGCATAGTTATATAACTTGTGGTGCATAAATGCAGTAGAATATTATTTCCCTGTAAGAAATTATTCTTTCTGTTCACCCTTCATTCCCAAAGAGGACAAAAGACATCATGAATACAGAGAAGATGAAAAGACTTGCATGAACTGATGTGAAGTACAGTAACGAAAACAATAGACATAACTACCAAGGAAATGGAAAAGACAATAAAACAATTGAAACTGAATGATATGTAATTATAATGGCCAAACAACAGTTGAGAAGAAATTGGAGATGTGTCTCCTCTCTTTGCAGTGATAGGGGACTATGGGTGTGGAACACAGCCAATCTTTCCCCATTGTTTAGGTATTTTTTATATTTTCCCCTATGCTTTTAAAATATTTTAAAAGAGAGGAAGGAAGGAATATACTATACATGTGAGTGATGCAAAAACAAAAAATGACTTCAGCAATGATCACAACCCATCCATTTCTGCACATCCTTGTCGACGTTCTCCAAAAATTTGCCAAGTGTTAGAGTGCTAGAAACTTTCCTGAGCTCAAGTGGATGACCAGGTTTTCTCTCCTTTGCCACATGGTCTGTCCTTCTCTTTTTATCATCTAATTCCTTGATGACATCTTTTACCCTGTTTTTTTTTAATGTTTGTTTTACAATTCCTCCTGGGTTTTATACTGCAAACTTCTCACACACACACACACCATACGTCTTTCCATTGCTTTCTGAGTTATATTCTTCATGTGTCAGAGGCAAAGATGTTCTACAATTTGTTGCTATGTCACGAATAAAATGTCAACTTGGACAAGATGGGTCTTTGCTTTTATGGAAGGCTTGGGTTCATTATGCTTATGCATATACGTCATAGGTTCATGCTTAGCTCTGGGCCTAACTCTTTGTCTCACAGTTGTCCAATATATACATACTGTTGGACAATCTCTATTGAGTTTCCGTTGAATATATGCTACAATCTGAGAAACAGACATTTTTCATACACTTGGTCTATTGGATGAATGCATTGAAGTCCTTTGTTGTTCTAGATCTGTTCTTTGACTTTGCAGTGTTCTGAAGCCTGATACAATCAGCAAAATGTTATCTATAAACAAAACTGTCTATAAAACCTCACCATCCAGAAAAAACTGCTCTTGGCATGAATTCTTCGCTGGATCTCTTTCATCACAGCGGCAACTACCTATAGTAAGCACGTTTCTTTGCTTTATGCCTCATTCGAACAAAAGATTTTTTAAAAATGTTTCTGAGGCTTTTATGGTATAGAGTAGTTCGGGAGTGTTGGAAGTATCATTTACTTTCCTAAATACAATCCATTCTATTCTTTTCCTCCTGTTGAATTCTGGGATGATCTGCGTATGTATGTATGTATGTATCTATGTATATATCTAAATACATACATATATAATATGTGTATGTATATGTGTGGGTATGTTATTAGCATAATCTGTTAGAGTAACTGACTGGCCCATCCACCTAACCATGTCAGAATCGGAAGAGTGGGTATTTCTTCATTTGCATGTTCTTTTGTATTTCCTGTATGAACTTTTATCATCTTTTGAGTGACTGTCAGTTGCACTGAGCAATCTTCATAGTATTCTAAGGCTTCATAAAAAGGTACAATACAATGGTATTTGCAAACAGGAATATCTCAGATCCTTAACTTCTATAGATAGTCACATTTCTCTTTGGACTTTGCTCAGGATATTCTCCATGAAAGTAATGAACCTTTTTGGCAATGTATTTCTCTCCATGTTATGCATTAATTGATATAGATAATCCAAGTATCAGAGAACTCAGATTTCTATGGTTATAACTGCAAAGGAGGAAGTTCCTCTACCCATCTCATGATAAAGTAACTGAAGGCCAGGGAGACCTTAATGAAATTTTTCCTACAATCCCATAACAATGTGTGAGTAAGTTCCTTGGTCAGCCTGAGAGGATTATAGGACCTTGACCATTGAGTGGTCAATTGGCATTACATAGGAAATGTTGTAATTATCTGAGAGAAGAAACAAGCCATTCAGCATTTGAGGAGTTTGATTCTGAGCATGAGAATTAGAGGTGATTATGGAAGGAGAACTCTGTAACTGTTCAAGATGGTAACAAGTGAGATATAGAGAAGAAAGAACTTTTTCTCCCTCTTAGCCCCACTGCCTGCCCCACGCTATGTCATCAGAGCATTGAAACAAAAGAAAATGTTCCATTCAGCTAAGAAACATGGATTCCAAATAGGCTTAGAATCAAAGAAATAGCTACTATAAGAAAAAGTAGGTTCAAAGAGCACGACTTTGTCACTGAGGAAAAGAAAGTCAGCAATAAAGTCAAGAAAGGTGCAGAGGCCAGAAGACAAGTTGAATGTTATACTTAGTAGAGATGCTCCCAAGGGGAACTACGTAAGGGTTCTACTCAGAGAGAAATGACTTACAGGTGCTATAGTACCAGAAGTCATGAGTTATCTTTGCTACATATGTGCCTCGCTACCATTGTACTCTAAGAATAAGTCCACACTACTCAGGGATACTACTTGTTTTATGGAAGAATATGCCTTGAGTTTACAGGGGAATATTGTATAACAATTTTTCTTACTACGCCATCTTAATAACTACCTGTGCTAAGAGTAAATTGCATCTACTGCATGAATGTTCGCTCAAAGCACCCTGGTAGGAGCTCATGAGGTCCAGTAATAGAAGTAATTATCCACAGTTACAACCAGAATCAGAGGTAGCTACACATCTGTCAAAGAATCCTACATGAAATTAACATGTATATGTGAAGTAAGGACTGAAAGATCCATTAAGTAAATTTCTCCTTCCCTCTCTCCTTTAGGTGATCTCTCAGGAGTGTGCATTTGCAGTGGCAGTGAGTTAAATAATTTATCTTAGCTTCCCCCAAAGAAGAAAGGAAATATAAAGACAATGGAAGAGAGTAGGGGTACTCCTTCAAATCTCAAAACTAAATTTCAGCTCCTGATGAAAACACAAGACACATAAACCTTTGTTTTTAACCCATTAGCTCTATTAACACCCTAATAGAACAACTACTTTACCAGATTAGCTATTAGCCATCAAGACTTTAAAGGATTGAAATATGAAAATATATGGAGGTAGCATTAGGGAACTAGCCACAAAGATTTTCCTACCTTAGTCATTTTGCTCTAGTTTTCTCTTCCAAGGAAAATAATCACTGAATTAGAAAGAACAGAGCAAAAATGGCTAATATTGAGATGAAAAACAAAATAAGTAGGAGGATAGAAATGAAATAGCTAGCCTTGATGAGTTCAAGTCACCAATCCCAGATGAACTACAACTTAGCCTACTAAAATAACAAACAGAAATGAATAATGAACCACTTTCAAAGAACTTTGAAAGATTATAAGGAATAAGGAATATAGCTAATGAGACAGGTGCCACAGAAGTGGAGAAGGTCAGATGTCCAGATTTCCACAAAAAGGAAGAAAATGGTGTTTATAAAATGAGTTTGGCTTATTGGTAAAACGTAGAACCTTTTTAAAAGGTATCCTTGATAAACATCTGAAAAAAATGAAGTAATTATCACAAAGAAAGAGAATATACACACAAGAATAGGTCATGGCACCCTAAATATTATTTTTGACAGGATTACTAACCACATAGATCAGGAAAATGGTGACTATGTTGTTGGCCTCGTTTTTTAGCTAAACATTTGGCAAAGTGTCTCATTTTGTTATTGTGGACAAGTTAGAGATTTATATGTTCAATAATATTTAAGTTGGGAAAGAAGTCTCTGATGGCAGGCCTTAAAGCATCTGTCTTTGTCCCTGTATAGCTTAAAATTTGCAGCAATAACTTGAGTACAACATGCTAATCATATAGATAGAAAGATGATAGAAAGTTAGGACAAAGAGTTCATGGATTGTGTATGAGAGTCAGGATCCAAAGTGATCTAGGCTCAGACACCATGCTGAATCTAAGAACATGCATTGTAATACAGACAACTGTAAAATCTTAAAACATGGTTCAAAAATTTAACTCCACAAAGACAAGATGAGGAAGGCATGGCTGGGTAGCAATTTATCTGAAAAAAAAAATTGGAGATTTGAGTGTACTACAAGACCAACATAAATCAACAGTGTGATATGACTACCAAAAGAAAGGGAAAACTAATTCATGCTAGATCAAGAGGATCAGGATCTACCCTAGTTAGGCCCCATATGAACACAAATTACAACTAAATACATATGTGTTCAGTTCTAAATGCTAACTTTTAGAAAGGATAGTGATTTGGAGCACCCAGAGGAGGGCCTCCAGAATACTAAAGAATCTAGAGATCTTGTCATTTAAAGATCATTTGAAGGAACTGGGGATATTTAACCTGGAAAAGAAATTATCAACTCATATGACAGAGGAATTTAAAAACTTTCTTCAAATAGCACAGTGTTATCAATCAATCAATCAATCAATAAACAGACATTTATTAATACTCATATTCTGGGCAATGTGGTCTATATTGGATATACAAAGTAAAAAAAATGAAAATTCTTGCTTTGAAGGAGCTTACATTGTATCTGGGGACATAACATGTAGTATCATGGAGACTGGACCCTTTATTGGTCCCTTAGATTCTATCTTACTGGGGAGGGGGAGATATACCAAAAACAATTGATCACTGAGCCAGGAAATATAGCCCACTCAGGAAACCCCAAAAGAAGTGACTTCACCCTCTGACATTCTCATTCTCTCATATTCTCCCTCCCTCTCTCCCTCTCTCCCCCCCTCTCTCTCCCTCTCTCTCTCTCCCTCTCTCTCTCCCTCCCTCTCTCTCTCCCTCTCTCTCCCCCTCTCTCCCTCTCTCTCTCTCTCTCTCCTCCCCCTCTCTCTCTCTCCTTCTCTCTCTCTCTCCTTGCCTCCTCTTCCTCACCCACTGTGTAGGTAGGGTCTTTGTGAAGCTTTCTCTTGGACTTCCTATGAAGGAGCTAGGAAGAATGGTGGATAGAGTTGGGGTTGAAGTCAAGAAGGCCAGAGTTCAAATTCAGCCTCACCCTGGGGAAATCATTTCCCCTTAATCTGATTCAGTTTCCTCAACCATGAAATGGGCATGATAATACTATAGCACTTCTCTCCCAGGATTCTTATGAGGATCAAATGAGATAATATTTGTGAAGCACAGAATCTGGCATAGAGTAGGCTTTGATAAATGCTTGTTCTCTCCCTTCTGCCCATGAGGAGAGAGGATTGCTTGGATATCCAAGTGAGGACTCATGTGCAGAGTTAAACAAGCCTGAGACTAGACTTCAAGTCTCTGACTACTTCATTTTTCTTTCCTTTAATATAAATGACCAAAGTGATGAGAGATGTTTTGGAGAGCTACCTCAGAAGACTGGGACTTGGATTTCCTTAAGACATGACTGGCAGAAGAAGTTTTCTGCAACTACTCCATTTTCAGAGAAAATGACCCAAGTGGATGACACCCCCAAGCTGTGTGTTGTCTTGCAAGATTGGAATTTGAGGGAATTAGTCGCTCAGAAAGTATGAAGCTAAAGAGACCATAGAATGATTTTTCATCAGTCCCACAAAATGCTTCATGTTTTGAAGATTTAAGTATAATACAGATTACAAAAATCAGCTCATTTTAAGTCTAAGAGCAATATAATAGGTTCATATTGTTCTTTTCTCTGCAGTCTTAAGGAATTATTTTAGAGCTATAGTTGTAATTGTCATCAAAATTGATCCAAAGCCCTAATTAGGAAAATTCCTAACAAAAGACAGAAGTTGGATTCTCTGCCTAAATTTACATTTGTACCTATGTCTAATCTTTGACCTCTTCTGTGGGTTGAAGCAAAATTCATGTTATTAGGAACACGAATTCCAATAACAAAACTGCAAGTTATATTATAATTTCTATGGACAGATAGACACCAGGAGGGGAAGAAAAAGAGACTTTGTCTTCCAACTTTACTAAGTCTCTTACTAGTGAGTACACTGGTAATATTAGCCCTTTTCTTCTGTTCCTAAATATCTGTAGAGCACATGGCCTCCTTCTATCCACCACTCAGTCCAACTCTCTCTTTTTCCTTTTGTGTGTCTGCCATGTTCTTCCTACCAGTTCTTCACAACATGGCTGTGATTGATATGACTCCTTCCTCTTCACTTCCAGGACCTTAGGATCATTCTGAGATAGTTCCATTTTTGTCTAAGTCCTTAGGGCCATGACCAAGCTTCTCACATAGGAGTTTTAGTGGATTCAAGCAGGCTAAAATCAATTTCAGTTCTGATTGATTGATTGATTTAATCACTGTGTTCTTATCTAACACAAAAAAATCATTTTAAATGGGGTGGGATAATGAATGGGGCATCACTTTTACATAAAAATTAACCTTCGAAAAATGTATAAGGGAAATTGTAGTTTATTATATCATGTTTTAAGTCTTTGTCAATATGGGCTTAAACATTTAAACATTTATTTTTATGGAGGAAATAAATAGTGGTCCTATATCTGATCTACTGTATACAATGAGTGATTTTCTAATCTCTTTTGAAGAGATATTAGATTTGAAATCGAACCAAAGGTTTGCTCAACTGATCTTAACCCTAGAGTTCCAGGATGGCAATATAAAGAGGCAAAGACAGTGCAAAAGAACGTGATTCCCCAGAACCTAATTTTCTCTGTATGATTCCAGAGCCAGGCTTCCTTAATATAAATGTGCTCAACCTACCAGGTAAAGGTTTCTATTGTCACATACTTTGGTTTTTTATTAATTTATTTATTTTTAGTTTTCAACATTCACTTCCATAAAATTCTGAACTCTAAATTTTCTTCCTATCTCTCCCCTCCCCAACCCCAAGATGACATGTAATTTGATATAGGCTCAACATATACATTCATACTGAAACTATTTTCACATTAGTCATGTTGTAAAGAAGAATTAGATTCATTGGGAGAAACCCCAAGAAAGAAAAACAAAGAGAGAGAGAAAAGGGAGGGAGGGAGAAAGAGGGAGGGAGAGGGAAGGAGAGAGAGGAAGGGAGGGAGAGAGAATAACATGCTTCAATCTGCATTCAGACTCCATAGTTCTTTTTCTGGATGTGGAAAGCATTTTCTATCATGAATCTTTTGGATTTGTCTTGGATCCTTGTAATTCCTAAGAAGAGACAAGTCTATCAAAGTCAGTCATTGCACATTGTGGTTGTTACTATGTACAATGTTCTCCTGGTTCTGTTCACTTCACTCAGCATCAGTTCATTCAGATCTTTCCAGGTTTTCCTGAAATGTGACTGCTCATCATTTATAATAGTATTCCATTACATTCATATACCACAACTTGTTCATCCATTTCCCAGCTGATGGGCATCACGTCCATTTCCAATTCTTGGACACCACAAAAAGAGCTGCTATAAACACTTTGTAAGTTTTGCATAAACAAAGTAAATACAAAGTCGTTGTGGGTTGAAGCATTAATGGTAGGAGAGGGAGATGAGGAAACCTTTCCAGTACAGACACTTGAATTGAGTTTTAAAGGATTCAAGGGATTCTAAGACATGGAGATAAGAAGACAGTAATATCCAGGTATGGGGGATAGCCAAGGTAAATGCACACAGAAAAAGAAATAGATTATCACGTATGTGGATATGAGGAATAGTATGAAAGCCTGTTTGACTAGAGTATGGGAAGGGAGGTAATGTATAATAAAGCAGGAAAAGTAGAAAGGGCCAAATTATGAAGGGCTTTCAATGTCAAGGGGAAATTACATTTGATCTTAGAGGCAATAGGGAGCCATTAGTTTTCTGAATAGGAAATGAACATGATTGTACCTGTTGTTTTGAAAAAATCTCTTTGGCAGTTGTGTGAAGAATATCTTGGACATGGGAAAGTGTGATATAGGAATGCAAATTAGGTTATTTTATATTTAGGTTGTTTATATTTTATATTTATTTTCTACATACTTATGTGTTTATATAAGCCTGGTTTACAAACAAACCTGAAGCATTCTACAACAAGAATCCCTGTAGAGAATTCTGCTGCATCCTTTAAGGGCAGTGGAGCATATGCAAGAGCTTTGGAAGAGCTAGTTTCTCCATTCTTTCTTCAAGAGATATAGATATATGTTCTAAGACTCTCTTTGGAATCATCTCCTGAGTGGAGAAAGGAAAATATCTCTTCTTGCATAGGAGAAGTTCACTTTTCAACATATCTCAGGTTTTCAGCTTGCCTTGCTGGACTCCTTAAGGAATTAACTCTAAGGTGAGATCAAAGTCTCTTTGGTTGAATTAGATCTCATCTTGATCTCATCTAAAGAGTTAATTCAGTCTTATATGCTTTCTCGTTTATCCTAATCTATATAACTTCTCTGACTTATGTTTGCTATTTGCTTGTCACTCCCCTATGAAATCAGTTACCATGACTCCCAATTGTCTCTAAAATCAAATATACATTCTTCTATTTGCCATTTAAAGACTTTTACAATCTGACTTCAATTTATATTTCCAGTCGTATTGCACATTACTCCCCTTCCAATATTCTATGTTCAACTAAACTGGCCCTCCTCCTCCTCATATATGACAGTTCCTCTCTCATCTCTATGCCTATAAACATATTGCTAATGCTTGGGATATACTCCATCCAGTAGAAACATATCTTTATTTGCTATTCAATATTTGCAGTGGTCTTTTGTATAATTAGCATGTTGTGTTAAGGAGTCAACTAGTGATAATGCTGTTATCTGTTCTGTTAATCCCAACAGTAAAGGAAGAGTTTTATCCAAAAGGGCATGAGGTTCAGCCATCATCTTTCTTTCTACTATTGGGTTCATAGTGCTCTGTTCCCCCATTGTAGGTGTGACCACTTATCATCTAGTCCTAACCCAGGTGTCTGGTTTATGTGTTGGGAAGTGGGGTGGGGGGAGGGCAGACAGACAAAGAAGTCCCTATTGACTCAGAGCAACCAACCCTAGTTCTTTTGGATTTAGTGTTGCTCAGTCCTTGCAGTCATGATCAACTCTTCACGACCCCATTTGGGGTTTTCTTGGAAAAGATACTGGAGAATTTTGCCATTTCCTTCTCCAGCTCATTTTATACATGAGCAAACTAAGGCTAATAGGGTTAAGTAATTTTCCCAGGGTCATACAGCTAGTAAGCATCTGAGGCTGGATTTGAACTCAGGAAAATGAGTCTTCCAGATTCTAGGCCAGTACTCAATTCATCACACCACCTAGTAACACTTGTTCTTTTGGATATTCACCAGGAAAGATCACGCTGGCAGCAAACAGGGAATAATGCATCAATCCCATTTTAATAAGGCATAGAGAGAGTACAGAGGCACAGGGAAGGGGGTAGGAGGGGGAGGCAGACAACCTGGAAAATGAACAGAAGCAGGGTCGGGGTATATAGTGTCACTCATGTAACAGGATAAGAATTGGGGGCACTCTGACAACATGAACCTATAGCAGTTGGACAAGTTCACAAAAGGCAGGGTTTGGGGGTCTCATTTTTACAGAATTCTAGCAAGTGGGTAACAGACTAAGTCTTATCTGAACCATCTCATTAGCATATTAGTGTCATCTTAAGGTTATCAGCTCCTCCTTAGGAGTGCCTTATTAGTAAAATGCTGAAATCTGAGGGCTATTGGTGCTACTTTAGGGTTGCCTTATTAGCATAATGTTTTTCTGGTTTTTCTGTACATATCTGGTACTTATCTGTACTGCAGACTAGGGGCCATTTATTGGGGCCTAGCTGGCTTCTCTTAAACAAAGTCTCTGGGTATGACTTTAACTAGTTTTGGATACAGGTCTGATAAGTGACATTTCCACTGTTTCTTACACAATATTTCCTATTTATTGCTATATTCACTCACTGCTAACATATTTACTTACTGTATTAATGGTGCGATAGTCATAGAGACCCTAACAATATATAATTTCAACACACCTACCCTCTCTCCTTTAAGGGATATGAACAGGGAAGTCAACAACTTTTGAACTAAATGATCATACCTAATTGCTAGCAATATTAAGGGGAATAGATAGGTGTAATTATATTTTAGTAGGCTCTTCCCTCACAGAATAATGGAATACTAACCAAATGGTCCTTTTCTCTTGGTCCCCTCAAGAAAGGAATATCAATCTCCCTTGGAGAGGGGTAGGCAAGTTCCTGAGACATTTAGACAAGCCATGTGGATGTACACATATTACACAGGCAGGACACGATCTTATATGTACATTTTGTCTTCTCTCATATTTCCTGAAGGCAGACACTATTTGATTCCTTTCTTTGCAACCCTGATAACTAATTCACTTCTTTTTACAGAGTAAGCACTCAATAAAATACTGCTGAATTTAATTGAATATCAACAGGAAATTTGCCATCAGGTAGACCTGAATGATGGAGGTACTAGCAACTAAATCAGGAAAGATACCTATTTCCATAAAGGAAATGTCAGTATTGGACTGCAAGGGATGGTTGTTAAAGATAATGTAGAATCAAAAACTCCCTGCAGATTTTTTTTCTACATAAGGGGAAATACAAATGATAGTTGATACAAAGGGAATATGAATTGAAGTTGTTTCTGTCCTGTAATGGTCACTGTCCATTGAAGTTTCAGATGAAAACCAATGCAGCCTAAATTGTGACAAAATTTGTGTTTCTGTTCACTGGAGAAAGCTCCAGGCCAAGAGAATTTCCCAAGTCCCTTGTGTCTGATCCTGGGACTATACCCTAATAATCTGCCATGTAAATGTTAAGTTGGGAAGAAGACAGCAATTTCAAGAAGATAAAAAGAATCAGGAGAAGGAAGAGTGGGGTTGAATGCCATCTAGGAGAAGAATAGTCACACAGAGAAGGTATTAGAGAGTTGGGCAACGCCAACTTTCATGGGGCCGAAAAAAAACAGAAAGAAGTAGAGTTGAACAGCACCAGGAGAGTGGGTATGAGGGACTAGGAGAAGCTGGAAAAGGAGCAGGAGAGCCATGAGAACACAGAAGGCAACCTAGTATAGTCTAGCAATAGCATGATGCTGAGAGAGACTGAAACAAAGAAATAGAGAAAGAATCACAAAGACAGAGATAGGCAGAGCAAAGAAGAGACAAAGACACAGCAGGAGACAGAGACAGAACCTGACAGAGAGACAGAGGAGTAAAGAAATACAGAGACAAACAAAAAGACATATAGACACAGAGAGACAGACATCGACACAGAATCACAGGGACAGACAGACAAACAGAAAGAGATGTATAGAAATAGTGAGAAAGACAGAGATAGAATCACAGAGACAAAGATAGATAGTGAGACAGAGATATGCAGTGAAGAAGAAAGGAAAAGACAGAGACAGTCATGGAAAGAGAGAGAAGAGCCTCTGTGACACAGCTCTGAGAACTCGGTGTTCCTATTCTACCTTCCCGAGACTGGTGGAAAGAACCTTGGACTAATGATATCTTACCCTAAAAGTTGTATCAGTAGTGCTGAACAAACCGAGTATTCCTACTGTTCCAGGGAAATAGAAAAATTGAAAAGGAAAACATATAACATTTATCTGAAGGTTTCAGAGATTAAAGCATGGGTGAAAAGAATACTTATTCCCTAATACAATCAATCCTTTTTTTTTCACCTTGCTATTTTACCATTTTATTAAAGGTTTTTTTTTTCTTCTTGCATACATAGTGGGACAATGATAGAACAATTTAGCATTTATTCCACTTGAGCCTACAAAAACAATGAGACTTATTATAGCCTTGGGAAAAGACAGACTTCTTTTCCCTCATCTTGAGGGAAGAAAAAAGGGAAAAATCTTTCAAGATAAGAGAAAAATAAGCAGCATGGGCATTCAGTTTTGCTTTCAACTGGGAATGAATAGAGAGACTGAGAGAAAGTAGAAGAGATGTTGCATGTGTAACAGCTGCTGAGGCACTATGGAGTGTGGCCATCTTCACTTTCAATGGCCAGATGGGACAGTGTAAGGTACCAAGGAGAACGTCCCATTCAGGAGAATAGCTAACAGATGGTGAAGAGTATGCCTTCTCTCAATATACATGAACATAAGTGAAATTGAAAGATTTTTCTGCTCTTTAAAGTTCATTTACATTTTGTTTCTACTATTTCTGGCTTGCTCTAATAATAAAAAATATCTGAATGATTATTACTGATTAGGTTTGCTGGCTTCATTGTTTGAGAATAAGGAGTTGAGACCATGGCTCAAAGGGTATGCATAGAAATAAAAGGAAAAAAGTCTCTGTCTCAGTCATCAGTATTTTATTTCCACTGGGGGTCCCTGAGCTTTATGAGAGAGAAAATCTTATTTGTTGTTTTTGTTTCATATTTTTATACATAATAAACATCCCCAAAGCAGAAAAAAATTCAAGACATGAGGATGTGGTCTCCTTTTTATCCTAGTAGGGGTCTGTGGTCCTGCTGCTTTTTTTTCCATTATTCCCCTTCTACACATATGCAGAAAAATCCATCTGTAGATATTTCAGCTAAGGGTGGCAACTATAGTCATGTCTCATGGGATGAGAAAAGGAGTAACTAGTTAAGGTTGGAACCACCCACATTGAAAAGCAGGGGTCAGAAGAGGGAGTATCAGCTCTTTTCCTGTAGTAGCTTAATAGTTTAACCTTTATTTCCCCACCTTCAACCAAGCAAAAGAACTATCACTTGAGTCCTTTACCATCACTTCTCATATCGCTTTTCACAGTCCTTCATTAACAGTCTCATGCAGGTCTGATAATACTCCTTCAAAGTGTGTTTTTGATGTTGTAGTGTGGGAAGAGAGAAATTTCCTTCTCCTTCCCTTGTAGGGGTCTCCCCTCCACAGGCAGCTCCTGGTTGCAATCTTTCCCACTCGCAAGCTGCCAAAATTCATACAGGGTTTAGCTATTTAAAGCCCCCATAGGCATGGTTAGTTTGTTTGCTCAGCCAATTAAATTATTTTCTTCCTGACTCAATCAGAAGGTTTTTCAAACCTTATAAAGGAATGTTACACATTGATAACACATTAAAATCTCATTACAAATGACTACATTTTCTTATTATATTAACTGAACTAAATGGGGAATCACATTCCCTTTTTTTAGTTAAGTATGGGGAAAATATGGGTACATTTGAAGATAATAGCAAAGGAACTAGTAGATAGGAAGACATTGAAGGGGGATAGAGCAGGAATTGGGGAAGGAAGGTATATGTAAAGCCAGATGCTCAACTCCCTAAGAAAGGAAGGAGAATGACGGGGGTTTGGTGTATGAAGTAGCCATCATGATCCATATATATCATAAGTGTTTGATGAATGACCCCTTAGAATGTTTCTATAAGGTAGGAAGAAAGGATTCCAGATGATCCCCATTTCACCAAAAAGAAAGAATGAGAGAATAAGAGAGAGAGAGAGAGAGAAAGAGAGAGAGAGATTGAAAGAGGGAAAGAAAAAGGGAGAGGAAAAAAAGCGGGAAAGAGAGAGAAAAAGAAAGAAATTGACCCCAGGGGAAGCCTGCCATCATTGATATATGTCACCTTAAAAAAACCACTCCTTCATTCCCCCATGAAACAGTGGGAAGAATAGTGAATTTGGAGTCAGAGAACCTGGGTTCAAATCCCAACCGTTTCATTCACTGGCTGTGTAATAGTTGGTAATTCACTTCAAGTCTCAGGGTTTTAATTTCTCTGTCTAGGAAACAAAGGGAATAAAGAGTCAGTCTCCTCCTGCCCTAAACTATATAAGCCCTCTGGAAGTAGCAAGCCCTAGTGAGAGGGTCTCAGCCCCTTCACTTACCTTTGAAGCTTGTCAGCCTAAATGGCCAGCCTCATGAGCAGGTGAGTTGCATTAGCAATAATTAGTTACATCCCTGAATTAAGCACCTTCAAGACACAGAGACTGAGTAATTAGAGAAGCAGAAAGAAGGTTCAGATCTCAAAGGCTCTTTTTTGTTGAGGAGAATACCAGGCTCTCAAGCCAATCTTCCTTCATAGCTTGATATGAACCAGGTTCTTTCCTCAATGGCATTTGCTTTGATGAAGTATCACCTTCTCTATTCCTTTCTTTCATCCTTAATAGTCTGATATACTATAATTCTCCCCCACTGACCTTGCCTTTTCCCTTAATTACCATATTCTTGCTTTTTCAGCTTTTCCCCATGGGTTTTTTAGGTTCTCCACATTCCTGCCAATCACCAGTGCAGAATTTTCTGGGATTCTCTTCTCTCACCTTTGTAGCACCTGGCTGCCCTTGCACAATCCCCTCTTTTGCATCTATCAGAATGCTTCCATATTTATCTCTTGTCTATGTAAACTCCACTGTGTGAAAGCCAGGTGTGTTACATTTCACCTTTACTCCAGGGTCCTCAAGTACCCTGAAGGGACTGCCCCCACATGTTGTGTGCATATGGTTTATGTGAGTACACTTTGGTCTGTCTAGAAGTGGGTCACAAGGAAGTATGAATAGATCTCTGGAAAGTTTCCTTCACCCACCTCTTTCCAAAGGAAACTTTGACTTCTGTCAGGAGGAGAGCAGGAGACTGGTACCACAAGGCTGGATATTCTGCTCTCCTCAAAGAGGGAGCACTAGAGTAAAAATTGTATCTACTGAAACACAATTCCAATATAGTCAGTCAAGAGGAAATCCTTTTTAAATTTAAATCACTCTTCTGATTAATGAGGAAGGATTGATTCATGCTGTGTCTAAAGGCCCAACTCCTTTTCCATCTAATGCAGTTAAACAAAGACCATTGTAAATAGTAAATAACAAATCTTTATTCAAACTGACCACAAATAGAAATTAGAAAGGTTATTTGGATTAGAATTTGCCAGACAATACACAGAGTATAAACAAATTCTCCCACTGGGAGCTGGATATCCCAGCTCAATCAAGACAGTCCTCAGTCTCATCTGAGATTTGTCCCCAAAATGTTCAGTGTGGTAAGCTAGGAACAGTGACATGATTGAGGGAGGTGTGCTGGCTTCTCTACATGTCACCTGCTTCCAAGAGTCTTTCTTTAGGACCTCTCACCCTAAAGAGAACCTAGGATCACATGTTTTCTCTACCAGTTAGAAGGTAGAAAAAGCAAAAGTCTGTCTTCTGGCAATCTCTCACCAACTCTACCTGCCCCTCCGCCCCCATGCAATCATGGAGCATTGAATAATCAATCTCCATCTATGAGGAGTCTTTTTATGCAAATAAGCTTGATCTTGGTGTTATATGTGTAAAGAAAAAGGTTTTTAGAGGAGAAAAACAATGCCACACTACTCCTCTAATTGTAATAGCTTCCCTTAAGATAGCTTTCTCTTTTTTTGTAATTTTGGAAAGACCTTTCTCTGTGAAGCAGATAGAAAAAAAAACTATTATTAGGTCCACTTAATAGGGGGGCAAAGTGAAACCCAGTGACAGATTCTTCACTACTACATGGTGAACAAACAGCAGAACTTCAAATGAATCTCAGGCTTTTGATTATGATTCGAATTATTCTTCCCTCTATGCTCCACTGACTATTTCTAAATTGTAAGCTCCTTGATGATGAGAATTTCACTTGTTCATTTCCATGCTCCCATTTCCTCAAGGACATGTCTCCTTGACACTCTGTTGTCACACAGATGATAGATACAATCACTTCGGTGACTTCATTTCAACCTTCACTGAACTGTCATTCTAAACTGCATAGACAGTAGCTTTTTCATAACCTCCATATTACTTCCCACAGTGCCATGCCTGTAATAGTCTCTTAGTCAGTATTTCTTGAGTGTATCAATAAGTGAATGTCATTTATGAATGTCAAAAAGTGTTTTGTTTTTGTCTTTCTGAGGCACACTGAGAAGGTAAGCTTTCTGAAGTAAAGGAAATCTAGTAGATTAGAATGAAGACAGGTGGAGAGGCAAAGGAACACATTAATCTGTCCTGGACTCAGGCTTGGGAAGGAAGGAAGAAAGAAAAGAAGGGAGAGAGGAAGGATGGAAAGGAGGAAGGAAGGAAAGAAGGGAGAGAGGGAAAAAGGACTAAAACAAGAGTTTATTAAGAGCCTAAAACAGACTAGACATTCAACTAAGCACTGTACAAATATTTCATTTGGCCCTCACAACAATGCTGCTAGGTAGCTAGGTAGATGCTGTTATTATTTCTACTTTGCATTTGAGGAAACTGAAGCAGACAGAAGTTGAGTGACTTATCCAGGGTCACACAGCTAGACAGTATCTGAGACTGTATTTGAACTCACATCTTCCTAATTGCAAGTCCAGTGTTCTATCTACGGTGAAAAGAGGAGAATAAAACAGGAAAAAAGTATTTTCAGAAACAATTCTATATGGAAACTTCTATTAAAATTTTCAGAGTTAATTTATTTCCTAATGGTATCTTTTAGCATATAGGGAAATGAGTTGAACTATCTTCTTCCAAAGAGATTTGTTCATCCCATTTGACTCTTGATGACCCTATTTGAGGTTCTCTTGGCAAAACTAATGGACGGGTTTGCCATTTTCTTCTCTAGCTAATTTTACGGAGAAGGAAACTGAGGCAAACAGGGGGAAGTGACTTGTCCAGTTAGTTAGTATCTGAGGCTAGGTGGTCTTCCTGACTCCAGGTCTGACTCTATCCACTGTACCACCTATCTGCCCCTCTAACAAAATCATTGTGTTTCTATCCTCTTCTATCACTCATGATGGCTATAAGGTCCACAGAAACAGTCATGGGGAATATATTTCTGCTGACCCCAAAGTCCACAAGATGTTGTATTGAAACCTTGAATGTATATTGATGAACAGTGTGATCACCATCCCTTTTCAGGCACAGGACCCTCATTGATGGCAACAAGGATAATGTTTGAGTTAGGCTAGGGCACATTAGGAGTGAGGTAAGGTCAGGAGCATAGCAGGAGAGAAGGCCCTCTGTCCAGAAGAAGATCTATTGTTTGGCTTCAGGCACCTACAAAAACTGACAGCAAACATAGTAATTGGCAGAGAGAAGGATCAATCAGGACAAAAACAAGGAAATGCTTCAGCCTGCAGGCTATCAGTGAAAGGCGAGAAAATGAAAGAAGACTGGGAAAATGTTTGGATGAGTTTCAGAGGAGCATTCATTCAGGCTTTGTGTGTGGGGCATAGCCATTCTAAAACAAACCCTTTGCAGTTCATCCATCACTCATTAAAAGTTCACCAAATGAGCCTTAAGGGAGATGGATGACCTTTTCATATTAGCGATGGTGTCTTTCATCTTCCCTTCACTGCTTAGGGCCTAAAATAATTCCAAAACCTCAGTACTCTTAATATGGAATGACGTGTGAAGCCCTGCAGTTCGGAGCACTGGGAATGCTAAACAGTAGTTTACAATTTCATCTGAACCTGAGCCCATAGTCCCCAAAAGTCAGTGCCTATTTTAAGATTTCCATGGCGGGTCAATGCATTGCTAGATTTTTATTTTAGGCCTTGTCACAGCTGCTAGGTTAACAGAAAAACATAGTTCTGCACCAGTTAGCTATAGAATTATAATCTTCATTCCAGACAAGAAACATCTCAAGACTCCAGAATCTTTCCCTCCCTCAAATCAGAGTACAACTTGATAGAAGGAAATACCAGTTACTTAGTAGGATTCTTGAAATGAGAGTAAATTAAATGAATAAATGGAATTGAAAAAGCATGAGAGGGTCAAACTAATGAAAACTCACAAGGTATTTGGAAATACTGTCTGTCTGTGACCCCTTCTGAACTTCCTTCTGCTTTCATCTGTGTAGTTATAGGGGTTTCATTAACATTCTTTTCTTTCTTTTTCATTATTTTTCATTTTTTCTTTCTTTTTCATTATTTTTTATTTATTTTTATTCATTGACATTCTTTTCTTTCTTTTTCGTTATTTTTTATTTATTTTTATTCATTATTTTTTATTTTTGTTATTTTTCATTTTTTCTTTCTTTTCCATTATTGTTACTGTCCATCATTTCCTCCAAATTTCCCCAAAAGAAAAACCCTCTTGTATCAATTAACTATATATAATTGTTTTATTAATCTAGTTAAGCAAAACAAATCTACATATTGGGTGTGTCTGAAAATGTCTTACTCTGCCTGTGTAGTTCATTTCCTCTCCACCAAGAGATAAGAAGAAAACATCTTCATTTCATTGTTAAATCTTCTCAAGTCATGATTGGCTGTTGTTTTGATAATAGTTAAGTCTTCCAAAGTTATTTCCATCTTCGTTATTTTGATGCTGTTGTTATCCAGTAGTATCTGACCCCTCAGACCCCACAGAAAGGCACATCAGGCCCTTCTACCCTCCACTATCTCTCTCGAAGTCTGTCCAAGTTCATGTTTGTCGTTTCCATCTATCCATCCATCTTATCCTCTGCCCTCCCTTTTTCTTTTTGTCTTCAATCTTTCCTAAAATGAGGGTCTTTTCCAAAGAATCCTGTCTTTCCATTATGTAATCAAAGCATTTTAAGCTTCAACTTTAGTATTTGAGCTTCCAATGAATAGTTTGAAATAATTTCTCTAAGTATTGACTGATTTGAGCTCCTTGTTGTTCAAGGGACTCTCAAAAGTCTTCTCTAGCACCACAATTTGAAAGTATTGATTCTGTGGCCTTCAGTTTTCCTTATACTCCAATTCTGTTTTACCTTTGCATCAGTAAGGTGATGTCTCTGCTTTTTAGTATGCTATCCAGACTTGCTATAGCTTTTTCCCAGAGAGTCTTTTAATTTCAAGGCTGCA
>CM053772.1:126436029-126458368 GCA_028658325.1 Potorous gilbertii | reverse complement strand
TCACTCTCAACTACTCACACTTTGAAGCTTCTTTCTTGGGGGTCTCTTCATATTTAAAAGAGTGAAATATATTTTTTGAAGCTTTCCTTCCCCTTGTAACATTGAGACAATCCTATCTCCAAGTTACTTCAGGAAAAGAAATTTTAAAAAACATTTTGATTTAGAATTACATGTCAGCTTCCAGCTACATTGATTTTCCTTGGCTCAGTTCCCTTAAGAGTTCCAGAATTCAGTGAATTTTGCTTTGCTCTTTGAAAAATTGGTAGGAGTTTAAAGGTTCAAAGTTCAAACTGATGTTTAGCTCCCAAAATAATTTTTCTTTGAAAATTATGACCCTTTCCCTCCTCTGCCTTCATATGCTCCTCATTCCATTTCCACAGTGCCCATCTATGTGTTATATTCTAACTTTATTCCCATCTCTACCATCTCTGAGATGTTAACATGTACCCTTCAATTTTTAGAATGTCAAAAGTTGCATACAGGGATTTTTAATTTTTTTGTATGAACCTAATGATCTGTTCCGGATTGATATTCCTCAGGTGACTAAAGTGTTTTTAGGACATAACAGCAGAGCTCATTAAAATGGATTTGGATTTCTCAGATAATAGTAGAAAAGTACATGCATCATATCTGAGTTCGTTTCCTTGTGACCCTGGAATAAACTAGCACCAATATCCTTGCCCCCTTCCTGCAAAAGAACTACATTCTGGCTGAATCTGTTCTTTTTGTATTCTCTATCTCTTCCAATCAATTGAAAAATGGTAAGATATATAGTCCTACTTGTTTCCATTTAGTGTCTTCATTGAGGGTGTCCTTAATCTGTGTGTAACTGAGTCTCATAAAGATTTCCTATAAATGAAAATGTAGGCACATAGGATGATTTTTTTATCTTCCTCTCCTTCACATGCCTTGAGAATCAATCCCTCAAAGTCAACCTGTCAAGTCAAGAAGTATTCATTATTTATGGTATGTCAGGCACTGTGCTAGGCGCTGGAGACACTGGAACCACTTGCAACATGGATCCCTTCTTTACATACTCAGTCCACTTTGTATGCTTTCCCCCATTTTTCTCTTTTTAATGCCATTTCTACATTCCTGGTATACAAATATGGTACTTCTATTTGTGATCTCAAATGTGCTAGTTCTACTGTCCTTGACAATATATTTTTAATTAAATATTATTTTCGCAGAGCTTTTTCACTTCTCTACCATTTGTCATCCATCTTTCATTTTCATTCTTAAATTGCCTTGGTGCGTCCAGTATTCAATAGCCATTTGAGTAAGCTTTGCTTACTTGTATCTCTTGCTGAACTTTTTTAAAATTGACTTTACCCTGTGTTGCTTCTCTGTGCTTTGTGACGCAAGACAGATTTTACAAATGAACTTTGTATTTTAAACCAGTGTTGCCTTTGGCCATCATCTCTCTGATTGACAAGTCAATTAAATATTTGCTGACAAAAGTCCTTTTTAGATTCCTTTGTTCTTCTCATTGCAGAAATGCCTAAAATTATGATACAGTGTTGATGTCATTTCTGCTGTCCATTATCTACTTTACATTATTAATTGTGTGTTAAAATAGCTCAAGATTGAGTTGTTTTGATTGTATGCCCTATATTTTTCTCATTACTATTCTCTAAGATTCTTATTAATTCTGATCTTGGCTCTTACATGTCAATGGTTTGACTGTACACAGACAGCTGATTCAGGGATGACTCCTGTAATAATAATGTCTCCTTTTTTCATGGCTGTTAAAATATACATAATTTAATTTTTGTGATATATTTGGAACTTAACATGTGTGGCGCCTATCAATTCACTTCCTTCAGATGTAAAGACACAAAAATGATTCCTGTAAAGATTTCTGATGTAAAGACATAAAGCTTCTTTATAGTCACTTATATTCTTTAAGGCTCCACAAAAACCCTATGATGCTTTGTCATCATGAGGTGCTGGCTCTAAAGGAGGTGAAGGTCTTAAAGGTCCTACCATACTCAAAAAACTTCATCTCAGGCTCTTGTGACAAAATGAGTCTGTTTTCCAAGGACTGAGCTAGTTTTTCAGCTTCATTATCCATATTGTTCCCCTTCCTGCAGGTTATAAACCAAAGTTCTGTCCTAGAACCTCTTTTCTATTTTCTCTACATAATCTCATCACTCTCATGAATTTAATTATCATCTTGGGGAAGATGATCCCCAGTTCAATATATCCAGCCTTAGTCTGTCTCCTGAGGTTCAGTCCCACATCTCAGTCTACTGCACATTTTAAGTTATACATTCCACAGGCACCTAAAACCCAGCATGTCCCAAATGGAACTTCTTGCTTTTCCTCAAATTACCACTGGTTTCTAAGCCTCTCTACTTTTTTCAAGGGTACTACTATCATTCCAGCCATCTACATTGGGAAACTCAGCTTTATCCTCTGCATATCATTCTTTGTCACTCTACATATCCAGTTAGTTGCCAAAACTTGTCATTTCTATCTTCACGTCATCTTTTGTATGCATCCCGTTCTCTCAAATCATGAAATCACCATTGCATTATAAGCCCTTCCCTGGACTATTGCAATAACTTTGAAACTGATCTCCCTGCCTCAGTTCCTTCCCTCAACAATCCATCTTTTCATGTCTGTCAAAAGGAGTTTTCTGCTTATTATAATCAATTTGTGTAATTCCATCTAAGTATAAAAATAAAATCAATATGATTTTCCCCCATAGTGTAGTTTTGCTCAAATTATCTAATTATCTTCACTCTTTTGCCCATGTAGGTACAATTAAAAAGTCATAAAAGGAGGACACAATCCATTCAACAGAACAAAACAGAAAGTTTATTCAAATAAATAACAGGAAAGAAATTTCAACAATAAAAGGAATTTAATCTTCACAGGGTGATTTGCAGTATACTAGTCCATCTTAAATTAGAAATTTGATCCATAAACATTCAGTATTTTACGAGATTGGAGAAGTGAAGAATGCCAAGAACAGATGACCTGTTGAGCTGGCAAAAAAAAATTTATTATGATAATGATGAAAATAAAATTAGAGTAACAATTTGATTTAAATAAATGTTGGTATTGAAGACCAAAACTGGTAAAAAATGATGCACCTTTTTGAGTACTTTTTTTTCCTAAATGACCTGATTTCACCAACATACCTGAATCTTTTCAAATATTTTCCTGCTCTTGAGTGATTCTATTAAATATACATATATTCACATGGTAAAGAAGAATGACAACTAATGAGAAGAACCACAAGAAAGAAGAAACAAACGAAAACAACAAAAAGGAGAAAGCAAATGGAATGCTTCACTTTGCATTCAGACTCCATAATTCTTTCTCTATAAGTGGTAATTATTCTCCATCATGAGTCTTTTAGAGTTGTCATAAATCCTTGCATGGTTGAAATGAGTCAAGCCAAGTTAGTCATTGCACAACGCTGCTATTGCTATGTACAATGTTCTCCTAGTTCCGCTCACTTTACTGAGCATCAGTTCATATAAGTTTTTTAAGTTTTTTCTGAAGTCCACCTACTCATCATTTCTTATAGAACAATAGTATTCCATTGCATTCATATACCACAGCCATTTCCCAATTAACAAGCATCCCCTCAATTTCCAATTATTTGCCACCACAAAAAAAAACTGCTATGTTTTTGTACATGTGGGTCCTTTTCCTGTTTTTATGATCTCTTTGGGATAGAGATCTAGAATTAGTATTGCTAGGCCAAAGGGTACTTTGGGCATAGTTCCAAATTGCTCTTTAGAATGGTTGGATCAGTTCACAACTCCACCAATGAGTTCCAATTTCCCCATGTCTTCTCCAATATTTACTGTTTTTCTTTTTTGTCATGTTTGCCAATCTGATAGGTGTGATGTGGTACCTCAGCGTTGTTTTGATTTGCATATCTCTATTAAATAGTGATTTAGAGCATTTTTTCATATGATTATAGATAGCTTTAATTTCTTGCTCTGATAATTGCCCATTCATATCCTTTGACCATTTATCAATTGGGGAATGACTTGTGTGCTTATAAATTTGACTCAGTTCTCTATATGTTTTAGAAATGAAGACTTTCTCATGATGGAAAGTATGGAAATCCATATCCAGAGGGAGAATTACAGAGTCTAAATGCAAATCAAAGCATACTATTTGATTTCTCTCCCTTTTGTTTTGTTTTATTCTGTTCTCATGGTTCATTCCATTGATTAAAATTCTGATTTACCACTTGATAAATGTGAAAATATGTTTAATATGAATGTATATGTAGAGTTATATCAGATTGCATGCCATCTTGGAGAGGAAGAGGGGGAGGGGGAGAAAATTTAAAACTCAAAAGTTTGTGGAACTAAATGTTGTAAAATAGAAATAAATTAATTTTTTTAAAAAAAGAAAGAAATGATGCCTTTATCAGAGACACTTATTAAAAAAATGTTGCCTGACTTTCTATTTCCTTTCTAATCTTGATTACATTGGCTTTGTTGGGGCAAAAACTTTTCAATTTAATGTAATCAAAGTCATCCATTTTGCATTCCATTATGTTTTCTAACTCATTTGGTCATAAATTCTTCCTTTCTTCACAGATCTAAAAGGTCAACTCTTCCTTACTCTCCTAGTTTGCTTATGCTCTCAACCTTTATATCTAAATTGTGTACCCATTTTGACTTTATTTTGGCATGCAGTTTAAGATGTTAGTTTAATACCTAGTTTCTGCCATACTCTTTTCCAGCTTTCCTAGCAGTTTTTGTTAGTGAGTTCTTATACCAGAATCTGGAGTCTTTATGTTTATCCAACAGTACATTACTGTAGTCATTGACTACTATATCTTGCATACCTAACCTATTCCACTGATACACTATTCTGTTTCTTAGCCAGTACCAACTAATTTTGAGGATTGCTGCTTTATAATACAATTTTAGATTGGGTATAGTTAGGCCACCTTCTCCTGAATTTCTTTTTATTAATTCCCTTGTTATTCTGGACCTTTTGTTCTTCCAGATTAATTTTTTTCATGTTTTCATATTTTTCATATTTTCATATTTTTCATATTTTCTTGCTTTATTGCTTTATAATACAATTTTAGATTGGGCATAGTTAGGCCACCTTCTCTTGAATTTCCTTTTGTTAATTCCCTTGTTATTCTGGACCTTTTTTTCTTCCAGATTAATTTTTTTTCATATTTTCATATTTTTCATATTTTCTAGCTCTATAAAACATCTTTGGTAGTTTGGTTGTTATGGCACAGAATAAGTAAATTAATTTAGGGAGAATTGTCATTTTTATTATATTTGCTCAGCTTACCCATGAGCAACTGATATGTTTCCAATTATTTATATCTGATTTTATTTGTGTGAAGTGTTTTGTAATTGTGTTCATATAATTCATAGGTCATTTTTTGACAGGTAGACTCCCAAATATTTCATAATGTCTGCAGTAACTTTGGGCTTTGTTAATAATATATAGAAATGCTGATGATTTATGTGGGTTTATACTATATCCTGGAACTTTGCTAAATTTGTTTATTATTTCGAGTAATTTTTACTTGATACTCTAGGATTCTCTAAGTGTACCATCACAGCATCTGCAAAGAGTAATAGTTTGTTTCTTCTTTGCTTCTCCTAATTCCTTCTGTTTTTCTAGTACCATATTGAATAACAGTGATGATGATGCACATCCTTGTTTCACCCCTGATCTTATTGGAAATGCTTCTAGCTTACCTCCATTACATATAACGTTCACTGATGGTTTTAGGTAGATGCTACCCATCATTTTAAGGAAGACTTCATTTATCCCTGTATTCTTTAGTATTTTTAGTAGGAATAGTTGTTGTATTTTGTCAAAATCTTTTTCTTCATCTATTAAGATAATCATATGATTTCTGTTAGTTTTGCTAATATGGTCAATTATGCTCATAGTTTTCCTAGTATTGAAACAGTCCTGCATCTGGGTACAAATCCTACCTCATCATTGTGTATTATTCTCGAGATAAATTGCTATAATCTCCAAAAGGATTTTTCTAAAGTATAGATTTGACATCATTCCCCTACTCAAATTCTTGTAGCTCTCTTTTAATTGTAGATTCACAAATAAACTCTTACAACCCAACCTGAACCTTAATTTCCAAACATATTATTTATTGCTCCCATTCATGAACTCCATAGTCTGGCTAATCAGATGTCTTTGCACTGACTCTTCACCTACCTATCCTGAGATATAGTCTTTCCTCTTCTGTGCCTCTAAAATTCCTTAATGTTTTGGATTTTTTTCATAATTCAATTTACATGTGGATTTTCTTGCTTTCCCCAGTCACCAAGGCTCTTCTCCAACCTCTAAAATACCATTTTCTCTGTCTCTCTGTCTCTGTCTCCCTCCCTCCCTCTCTCTCTCTCTCTGTATCTCTGTCTCTCCATACACATATAAACACATATACATAATGCACATTATGTATATGTGTATACATATGTGTATGTATATATACATGCATATATACATGTATACATACATGTACATGTATGTATGTGTGTATGTGTAGTTTTACCAAGACAATCCAAAGAATAACATAAAATAACCCTCTGTTCTATATAGGCCCTTTCTCCTTTAGTAATGGTAACAGTCAAGGAAAATGGGGAAGAATGTGCTTAAAATCACAGGATCTATAAATTTGAACTTGGCTTCTAAATGTGAGATTTTTATCCAGTGACCAATGAGTAAAAATACTGCTGGAGGATCTGCATCATATTGGTCTTGATGTTCATTTGGGTATCACTACAAACAAAATTGGAAGAGGGAAGCTGAAGCTAAAGAGAGGGACAGCTCACAAGTATTCCTTCAAGAGGTAAAGAAAGGGGTTAGCTATGTAGTGTAAGAGTTTATTTTTGTATATTCTCCCTTTCATATAGGATCCAGGAATGGAGCAGAAATAGAGAGGAGAAGAGAATAATTTTGCCCCAAAATAGTAATCTCTAAAACAGAGAACATGGACTCCGAGGGGTAATAGAACAACCTTAAGGAGAATGAGATCAGCCATCCAGAAAATGTGTTAGATAATCCAGATTTCTTGTTAAGATGAGACATGAAAAGTGGCAAAGAAATCCTTGTCTGTTCCTTGCAAGGGAAATGAGTGGCAATCCAGGTAAAAGAGAAAGCTGAAGAAGCAGGAAGAGGAGCTCCACCACTGATGTATTGTCCCTCCCAGAACTTTGTCCCTCTATTCCGAACCCAGTCCGTCTTCAAGGCCATTTATAATAGCTTGTACTTACTTTCCTGGACTGATTTCTCTCCCTAACTCCACCAGCTTCATTCTTTACCCAAACTCTTGCTGGTTTCACTGGTGCAATCTCTCTGCCACCCTCTACTATTGCATGTAACTATAGAGTAATATTATGTTATTCCAATTGCATGTCCTTTATTTTTGAAAGAAAAGACCATGGCTACTGGCAAAATGTGATCTGTCATTTAAATTACTCAATTTAATCACTATTTTTCTTAAAGTTGGAAACAAAGGATTTGTATTTCTTTTTCCAGAAACAAACTCTGGATGACTCTTTCTCCATTGTTGCTGTGTTGCCTATATTCTGGAAAGTTTTCTTGTATTTCCTGTTGTCTCTTTTTTTTATTTGCCATGGCCTTCTGGGAAACCAGTGATCTTCAGTTTATCTCTCTGCATTCTTTCTTCAAGGTCAATCATTTTTACTTTTATAGAATTTGTGCATTCTTTTGATGTTGTTGCCTTCAGCTTCTCTTCTGACAGACTCATAGATTTAGTTGGAAGGGATGTTATATGTCATTGAATCCAACCCTTTCATTTTATAGATGAAAAAAATAAGTCCCAGAAAGGTTAAATAACTAATCCAAAGCCCCAGTAAGTAAATGACAGAGCTAGGATGTAAACCCAAGAGTTCTGACTCCAAATCCTATAGTCTTCATATTTCAGTATTTCTGTGCTCTATACCTTTTAATCTCTCTTTTATTTACTGGAGAGACTCTACATCATGGCTTCAACTTTATTTAATCTGTTAATTGAGTTTTTGAATAAAGTTTTTAAATCTATTTGTAGAAAGCTCTGTTTCTTTTGTGGATTTCTCTTCCTTTTTGAAATATTCCTGAGTTTCATATTGCTTTTCCAAGCTTACTTGGAAGTCCAGAGAGTCCAATATTTCATTGGGCCTTTGTTCACTTACCTTTATCTTGTAATATTTGTTAAAAGTGTTATATTATCTTTGACCATTCATTCTTCCTCCAGGTTTTCAAACTCTCTGTTCATATATGCTTGTTCTCTGAGCATTTATTGAGTTTTTCTCTTGAAATCTTTAGTATTTCAGGCTTAGTTTTTAAGTTCCCCTGTCACTTGCTTTTTGGCTCCTTGTCTTTTCTTCATATATATACTCCCAAGGATGCAATGCAAGACTGCTCAACCTACTTGCTTTAGGGGATATAGTATTCACAACTTTGATTCCTTGCCTTTAATAAGTTTTTGAAGAAACACTCTAGATTATCATGAAAATTATGGATGGAGAGAGTAAGGATGGGGAAGAAATAGAATTTCTAAGCCTCTACTATATGAAGTTTATCATCAAAACTTTTTGATGCTTGTTTAAAAATATAAAAGCATGTCAATGGAATAAACAAAACAAGGAAGAATAAAAATAACTGATTGTATACCCTAAATCTGAAAACACAAATCACCTAGAAAAGAATTCCCTATTTGAGAAGATTTTCAGGGAAAGAGAGAAAAGAAATTGGTAACACTTAAGTTTTAACCTTTTTGATGTCAACTTACCACACATTCCACCACAAGCTCAAAATACTATTGAACTTGAATATTAACAGTCATATATGAAAAATAAATAAATAAAAAAGAAACCAGATTGGTTATTTTGCATATGTAGTTAGGAATTTGTTCCTTAATCAAATAATAGAGAGGATTACAAAAACATAAGATAAATAATTTCTATTAATTGAACTTAAAACATCTTTGCATGAACAAAATTAATGCAGCTAGGATAAGAAGTGAAGTAGCTGACTGGGGAAAAAAATTTTTATATCAAATATCTCTGATGTTCTAACATCCAAAATATTAGATAACAACTAACAGAAATAGATAAAACTAAACTGGCTAAAAGATATGAATAAATAGGTCTCTAGAGAAAAATTCCAAACTATTATTAGCATATTAAAAATATTCCAAATCACTGATAATAAGATAAATGCAAATCAAAATAACTCTAAGGTTTTACCTCAAAACCAGGAAAATAGCAAAGATGACAAAAGATGAGAATGGTTAATGTTAGAGGAGTATATACTAATACCCTGTTTGTGAAACTTTGAATTTGTCCAACTACTCTGGAAAATAATTTTGAATTATGCAAAGAAACAACTAAACTTTCCATACTCTTTGACCTACAGATTCTACTTCAGGGCATATGTCCCAAGGAAATTAATGGGAAAAAAGTCTGTCCCCCCATATATACTGAAATATATGTAGCAGCACTTCATGTAGAGGTAAATTAGTAGAAACAAAGTAGAGGCAAAATAATTGGGGAATGGTTAAACAAGAATTAAATTAATTAAATTGAATATTACTGTACTTTTACAAACCAAAGAATAGGATAGCTACAGAGAAGCATAAGAAGATTTAAAGTAATGTGAAGTTCAGCAAACAAATCAAGAAAATAATATGCAAAATGACTACAAAAAATATAAATATCCAGGACAACAAAGTAATTGAAACCATATACTATGAAACTATAAGAGCTAAGCTTCAATCATTCAAAAAGCTTCAATCATTCAATTAATAAACTTAATTTAAAGCAATTCTTTTTTCCCCTTTTAAAATTACCTTTTTGTTCTAAGGGATGGTTCTCTACAAGGAAGAAAGAGGAGGAATATGTTGCGATTTGTAGGTTATTTTTAAAACAAAAGACATTGATAAATATCAATTTAATAAAAAATTAAATTATATATGTGTATCAATAAACACACAGAGAAAGGATCTTAGTTATTGTTACTTGCAGAGATGATTTGAGCAGACCCTAGATTTTCAATGCACCAGATAGAATTTTAGCTTTGCAATCTGAAGACAGTTAAAACCCCAGCACTGCTGTGAAAATACAAAGGCAAATATTCCCTTAGCTTATTACAACAATAACATGTAAGCTAAACATCAGTATAAGAGTACAACCTTTTCCTTGGTTTTTACACATTTCATTCAACCCTTTAGCTGCTCATCATTTGAGAATGAAAAGGCATCCGAAGGTTGTGTATCCAAGGATCAAACTTCCTATTGTTCTTTGAACAAGAGACTGTATTTGAGTACAGAGCTTTGCATAAGAATTAGTCCTCTTTCTTGTATCAAGTCAGCTATTTTCAGCTCAGCATAGCAATCTTCGATTTCTTGGGTTGTAACTATGGCAATAAGATTAGATGGCATTCAGTAAAATTCATTTTACAAATTAGCCTGGGAGGGTGTCCATGACTGTGATAAAGGAGCAATGCAAAACACTATTGGAAGAAGAGGGAAATTAAATCAGGTTTCAGAATATTCTTCAAAAGAATGATTCTCCAAATCATTCAGTGCCATATGGCAGTTTGTGAGTGATTTACAGGGAGCTGAAATAAGTACCAGAGGAAGACTGTGCTTGATAGATTCCTTTGCTTTTTTTTTTTTAAGTCACCACACCTTTCCACTTAAGAACTGGGTCTTAACCTCCACATAACTTCTTTTTTCTGTATATGTCCTGTAAGTCTGTGGGTCTTCTAGATTCTTTGATCTGGGATTTTTTTTTATCCCAAATAGCAGTCAAACCAATTTCAAACACCTTCATTACAGTACACAGCTCATTATGTTCTAAAAAAAATTTTTTTTTTGTTTAGCTCCAGGCCTCAGGCCATGTTATAATGAGGAAAGGAAAAAATACTGGTGTATATACTCTGTACGGTGCCTCCATATTTCAAGTAGATGGTACGTTCTCCATCAGTTTAAGTGAAAGACAGACTTTCATGTGTACACATTAAAGATGGATTCCTGGAGCTTTAACTAGTTGGTCACAAAACATTGTTTTAATCTTGTTTCATGGAGAACGTGTCTCCTGTTTTTTTTAACAGCTTTTTAAATAATAATATGTATGGAGATATGGAAAGGGAGAGGGGCTAGATATTTTTTGAATATTTTATGAATGACTTTTTTTTTCTTTTCTTTATTGACTGACAGCTTCCTTTGAAAACACAGACTTGACACAATTACCTTGTCAGGAAAACATTGGGGTAGGTTTTTCTTTGACCAAGTTGCTCCACAAGAACATAAATAAGCACTCTTATTATCAGAAATTTTCATTTATATTTATTTCCTTCAAGGCTTATCTCAAATGCCACCTCCTACACTGATTTTTTCACTTGCTTGAGCTCATCTCTAATGTTGAATGAATGGATGGATAGATGAATGAATGTAAGATCTTAAAAAGAGAAATGGAAAGTAGCATGTGACTCTACATAGATTGCTTTCTCCTCTTGGTCTTTGGTCCTTTCTGCTCCCTTAAATGACGACCTCATTGCTTCTGGCATTACACTAGAAATAAATGTGCCACTCAGTGACATGCTAGCATTTTGTCCCCCTGTGATTTAATTACGGATCTTCACTGAAAGCCAAGTAACAGGGAAATTACTTCAGTGGACATATGACACTTTACAAAAATTGCTTGAATTTCTCTGTGGGCTGAAATACAAGTTAGTGGGGTGGAAATTTTTTGCTGTCACCATTGATTATCAAAAAGTAATTGTTTACAATTCTAAATGGAAACAAATGAGCACTGGAGTATAAATAATTATAACCCATTTTCTTGCAAGTGAGGCATATTCTGCCTGTTATCTGAGCTCACACTAGTGTAACTGGAAAATTGTGATGATTTTTTTAAAAGGGCTTATTCCAAAGAATAAAACAGATTTTTATGAAGCATAAGCAAGTGATACAGTTACCATGTTAACCTTGAAGTCCTTTTCTTGAAAACAGGATTCAGAAACATTCTTAGTAAACTATGAATATTTGAACATAATACCAGCTGAGAGTAAATTATTTTTAAGCAAACTCTTAGAATGAGTCAATTAACAAGTATTTCAGGGCCTACGAAGTTCCAGAAATTGGACATATTCTTCTCAACTCTCATTCTCAGAGATGTCCCAGGTCCCCAAAGTTTGGCTACATCTTCCCTTCAAGGTTCTAGGGGTTTCCTGATGAGCTATAAGCAAGGGGTGTGCCAATAGATGTTTGACAACCAAATCTCAAAAAAAAAAAGTATGACTGATACACTTTTAAGTTTAATCTGCACTATTAGTATTTCTCTCTTGCTTTCTTAAAGTGTAGACAATCAACAGAGCAATTGTCAAGCCCTGATTTCTATGATGTGTTGATTTCTAAGGAGTAAATGGTCATACTGAAAATTTAATATTCAGCTTCTCAAGCCTGTTCAAGCTGTCTTCATCACACCTCAGCACATATATATGACAGATTCTCTTATGCCTTTGGCTCAACACCAATGTGTTTACATCGTGTGTCCCCACTAGTATGTTTCTTTCCAAGAATGTCAGTTGAGAATCATTTTAGTCAGCTTTTAAATAGCTTTTAAAATGAGAATATTTACTAAAGTGACATAGTGATAATGCTTGGTATAAAATATCCTTCGCAAAAGTATGTGATATGCTTTCCCATGAGTACACACAGATGGCAGAAAAGTAGGAATAACTTAGAGAATACAGGTGACAAATGGGGTGACTCTCAACTCCTGGTTTCTGGAAGCGATTTTCTCCCATTCATGGAATACACAAGAAATTTTCCTTGGTATAGAGTGGTCTTTGATGGTCTTATGGAACCAAAATCTTAGGTCCATCTGATCTTTGACTTCTAATGCAGAAGTGTCATCATCTGATCAGACATAGATAAGAAGACCAACACCTTCCACACACTTCAAAGTTTGCAAGACCCTCCTCTCATCAAAGTAAAGGAGAAGTGGGAATGAAGGTACCAAGTCATGGAAAACGAAAGTCAAAAGCTCTCTTTTTCTGCTAGAAAGTAATTTCTCCGGGGTTTCAGCTAAAACTTTCCATACTCTCTCAAATTCCTAGAATTCAATCCCACCTCAACTTGCTTGAGAATTAACATAATACTAATATCAAAGATCACTGATCACAGATTACTATAATATAATAATGAAAAAACTTGAAATATTGTGAAAATTACCAAAATGTGACACAGAGACACAATGCCTCCAATAGACTTTCTCATCACAGGGTTTTCACAAATCTTCCATTCGTTAAAAAAAAGCAGTATCTGCAAAGTGCAATAAAATAAAGAACAGTAAAATGAGGTATAACTGTATTCTCCAATGTTAAAGTCACCTCTACTTCTTTTGTGACTTTCACACAGATAGTCTCTATCATGCTTCCCTGTTCTGGTTCTTAGATTTCCTTATGTAAATATACTTTCTTAATATACAAAATTATATCTCCATTTAATTTTGAATTAATTATACCCATCCAGAGCCTAAAGTCTATTTATGAAATTTGTCCCACTGAGTTTTAATAAGACCAGATTCATCTCCTTCTTCTTCCTTGTTTGTTGCCTAAAGTTTGGGCATTTGTGTATAGACATTTAAAACTATTGGTTTTTCTAATGACTCTTTTCTTAGATTTTTATCAGCAATTATTCTATTTATTCCTTCTTTGTAGATGTTCTCTATGGTATCTAACTTGGAGAATACACACACATGTTTATATAGATATATACATATTATATGTGTGTATTATATATACATGTGTAATAGAGAAACACAGACAGATAGAGTCAGAGAAAGGAGGGAGGGAGAGAGAGAGACAGAGAGACAGAAGCAGAGGGAGAGGAAGAGGGAGAGGGAGAGAGGGGGAGATAGAGAGGGAGAGAGAGAGATATTATATATATTTTATCAGTTATTGTTAGATGCTCCACCTATGGTCAATAATCTGTCATCCCTATATTTTAAACCAATCATGGCCCAGAAATCCAAATCCTAATCTCACTCACACCTTCTCAGACAGCTCTTTACTTCACAAATTAATTCTTCTCTTTTGTACCCATTTCCTTCAATAAGCAATGTGAGGAAAGCACAACTTATGGTCCAATGGCCTTTAGTTTTGGCAATAGTTTTTAAGATCATTCTGGAAGTATCATCGTGCCCACATGAGTAACCAGAAGCAGATAGTTGTTCTATGTTCTATTAAGTCTTGGGGTATTCTGTGTTATGTCTTAGATATGTGTTCTGGGAAGACAACAGACCTCTCTGTTGTTGTTGTCGGGTTAACATAACTTCCTTTGTATCACTGAGCAAGAATTCTACAACCACTACTTCTCCTTCCTTCTTCCTCTGACCCTAACTAGGTAGTATCTGTATCATTCTTGGAAGTACAAGCAACTTTTTCCACCTCAGAGCCTCCAGTTCTCATTTTCTAAATTCCTTTTTGAGTTCCAATTATTCAGCTGCCCTTTTCCTTCCCTTCCTCCCCTTTTGTATCCTTTCATTCTGTATTCTCAAGACAAGAGTCAAGCTTTTCCTCTTTCACCACAAATCCCCGCCCCCTTTAATTTCCTCTGAAACTTCAATGTGGTTTCTTCAGGAAGTCTTCATTGCCCCTTACAAAGTAAAATGTGGATTGACTTTGAGTTTCTTCATCTAGAAGATAGATTGGACTATACATGAAGTAAAGATAAACACTCGAACAATTCCCTCTACTCTACACCATGGTTGAGAGTGTCAATCTTCTTTTCATTGAACTGTTTGTGTATATTTGCACACCAACTTGAATCAAAGGATAAAACTCTCACAAACAATTTTTACTTCTTAATAACTTGAAATACTACTCAAATTTATTTCCTTCTAAAAAACTTTCCAAATTCCCCAGACACATCCATCTTCTCCTCAGCTTTGAGACATTATCCTGTTTTACCAAGTTGCTCCAATTTGCATTTATTGTATAAATTTATTTAACCTTCTACATCTGGGTCTCTATTAGCTCAAATAATGAGTCCCCTGAAGTTATAAAAATTATTTGAATTTACACGCATATTTCCATTGGGCTAGACCTAATTACCATATTTTACATAATTATACTTTAAATAGTGCAGTTTTGAATACATGAACTTGTTCTACATATTCATTATTCACACTAATTGGAACCTGGCTATAATTATTCCAGCAACCTTTTCTTACCTTGCCTTGCCTTGCCAACTACCATCTTCTTGTTTTTCTTGAATCTACTTCCTCAGGTACTATCAGGTACTATTCCTTGAACCTCCTTAATCCACATTAATCCTTTTTAATAATATCCCCTTAATACTCCTTCATTTAAAGTCTTTGAGTAGAATTCAGACCAGTATTTAGGCCTGAATATTTTTCTCTTTCAAATTTTTCTCATTGTCAAATTCTACCCAATTTCTTCTCTCAAAATCAGTTTCTGATCTATTTATCTAGTCCACACCCCTTCCAAATCATCTATAGTATTTTTCTTTCTTATTTGGATCAAGTCCTTCCTTCTTATCTTGAACTTCTTTAGAATTTAAACAAATGGATATTGAAACTTTTGAGCTATGGTATATATCTAAGGGTATGCTAGAGTTAACTTGAATAAACTTAGAACAGCTGGTTGTTAAAGTTGCACTTGAGAAACCAGCAAACACTACACACTAATTAATGTTTAATATATTGTTAGGGTGATTGTCCTGACTTAAGAGATTAAAAAGATGTCAGTAATGTAAACCAAACTTTGAAGTATGTTGTGTACTTTTTTTTGAAGAGCCAGTTTTTAAACATTAATCAGTACATCTTTTCATGTATCTCTCTTTTAAAACATAGATTCATTTCTGAAATATTGTGTTCAAATGCTCTTAAGGAGCTTATAGCCTAATGTTTGTTCAACTATGAGGGAAGATATGTACAACCGTGACCCAAGGAACAATGAGAAAATTGTAAAGAAAAGATCAGGTAATAATATGCTAGGAATAATTTGATGAGGGAGAGACCACTTTCATCTGAGGGTGATGGTCAGACAGTCAAAGTAGATATCATAAGGGAATAACAACTTGAATTGAATTGAATCTTAAATGAAGTTTGGAGTTGGGGAATGTGGGAAGGAAAAGAAGAGTCCATTTCAGGCAAAAAAAATGATATGAGCAAAGATCCAGGAATGTGACAAGGCAGGATAAGAATGAGAGAAGAATAGCCTAGCTTTTCTGAAATGTGGAATACCTGAAAGGGATTAATATGAGCGAAGTGATGAAGGTAGCTTGGAGCTGGATCATAGAGAATCTTGAATGCCAGGATCAATAGTCTATATCTTCTTTAACGGATAATGAGAAGCCAATTAAAGGTTTTTGAGTAGAGAAGTGACAACATCAGAAGAAACTCGTTAAAAAGATGAATTATTTTGCTTATAAATATAGTTTTTTTAAATTAACTCTGTGATTTCCTCATTATTTTTCAATGAGGAAACTTTCTCTACCAATTCAGACTGACACCAGCTTTGCAACTGAAATAGTTGTATGGGTCTCTGAAAGATCAACTGGTTCACCTAAGGTCATCCTGCCAGTATTTGTCAGAGGCGAGATTTGAACTTTAAATCTGCCTTACTTTACAGTAATTACAACATGGAAAAAATCTGGATTTATATAACAGATAAACTATTACTCAGATAAATGACTTGCTTTATAAAATGATTTGCAATAGGGTCCCTTTAAATAGTGATCCCCTCTCTAAATTTAAAATATTATTTGATTTATAAAACCTCTATTAACAATCAATTCACAGGTGTTTATTAAGTGCCCATTTCCTATGAGCCAGGTACTGTGCTAAAGACTGGGCATACAAAGGAAGAAATGAAAAAGTCCTTGACCTCTGGATCCTTATATGTAACTGCATTAAGTGAATGCAAGATACATATAAATTAAATGAAAAGTAATTTTTGAAGAGAAGGTATTAGGAGAGGATCAGAAATTGCTTAACATACAGTTTTTTTCCATGAACAAATTTATTTTTTAAAGGGTATTTCATCCAAGCTCCAAGTCTTAAGACCTAATGTTAGTTGAAGTCCCGCTTCATGCCATCATTTTAAAGTATTTCCATAGGAAGTATCATCTGAACTCATCTCCTTAGAGGAAAAATTAACATACCTGTAGAGTTTACTAATTTTTACTGGAGATCTCCAAGCACAGATCCAAGCTAGAAAACAATTATCTTTGTTATTGAGGATGTCAGTCACATACTGGATGCAAAAATATGGATTGAGACCAATAGTTGTACTTTGTTAGATATGGGAATCAATCAAAATTCAGTCATGAGATTTGTCTTTTGATTCTTTACCATTCAAGATAAGTTGGAAGTTTTATGGGAATTCTTGGATCATATGAGGAGTTTAGAGTAGTGACTAGAGAGCTGGCTTCAGGGCCAGAGAGACCTTGGTTCAGATCCTTTTTCTGGCATGTGATATCTGTACCACCATGATCAAGTTACTTAAACTTAAGCTCTTAAGACTCTAAGTTGCTGAGAAGTCACTGATCTACATTGATACAGCGTGTTTCCTCATCTGGGAGTTCCCTCTTCCAATGAAATCACAAATTCAGTCCATATTTCCTATATTATTGTAGGATCATAGACTTAGAACTGGAAGCAATTTTAGAGACCACCTAAGCTAATGCCCTCATTTTACAACTGAAGAAACTAAGCCCCAGAAAGATTAAAAGATTTGCCTAAGGTCACACAGGTGTCAGGTCTTCTGTCTGGTGTCTTCTGACTCCAAACCTGAAGAACACCATTATATACATTAACAAGATGACATTGCTAAAAGACATTGCAAAAAGGGTGGCTTGCTTATTGGAGGCAGGATGCTATAGTTGAAAGAAAATAGGAGAAGTTTGAAATTTCAAGGTGTTTTAAGGTCCTAATTTGAAGGAATGTGCTGGGACTGTTGAATATTTACCTGACAAATCCATGTAGTATTATGTCTCTCTCTGGGGTTATGTGTGTGTGTGTGTGTTTAAGATAGGCAACACTCAGATAAAACTGCAGAGCTAAATGGGACAGACAGGTGTATCAATAACTTGTGTAAATGTTGACTGTTTCTTTTCTTTTAATTTGTGAGTGCATTAGCTGTGCCTCCAGAAAGCCTATCTCTGATTGCAGAGGAATGCCTACTGAGTAACAGGAGACTGTGGATAAGGTTTACCTTCTCTTATATTCCCTCACACAGAGAACAATACACAAAATCAGTCATTACTTAGCTGACAATACAGAAGATCAGGAAAAAAAGTGATGCTTATCTATGACTGAGAAGACATCATTGTAGTTCTTTTTACTTAAGCAATTTAAAACCTTTCCTTTAATCAGAGAGAAAGGAAACTCTGCTGTTTTATTGAGTAAGGTACATTCTTAGTATTACTCAATATTGAAAGGTCAGAATTTCCACCTGTCCTTGAAGCTGTCAGAAATTTCCCCCACTCTCATTTGTGACATCTTAGAAGAGATTTTCTCTCTCAGATCTATTCTAACTTCCTCATTTTTTTTCTTTCATAGAAGAGGTCTCCAAGGAAACTTCCATGCAAGATAGAGAAAATGGAGTTAGAAAAGCAAAGGGAAGGAAATGGGAAATTTTAATGACAAGTCAAACTGACATCTGCTTTGCTATTGAATTTGTGTATCGTTCTTAAATAAATCAGAACACCATTTAATTCAGCATTCCTAAGAAACTTAACCCCCACCAGCACTCAGCAACACTGGCCACTGAGCTGACTTAGTTATAACATCTTTCTCCAATATATTAACCCTTTTGGCTCTAGATCTCTTCCCTTGGGTCTTTGGCTCTCCTGAAGGGCAAGGTCCTCAAATGAACCAGCATATCTAGGCTTCCCCAGCTCTACTTCACTTCACTCCAAGTCATCCTCTTGCCTTTCATCCCCCTTTTCTATATAATGGTCTCTCTCTCCTTCTGATCACCCCAGCTCTCTAATTCTGGTACTATAATCAAGTTGTATCTGCCATTACTAGAAATAATGTGTTGATCCACTCTCCTTAGGCTACAATCAACATCCTAGAACTTTGGAATCCAAATAGAGTACCACTGCCCTATATATGCAATCTATCCCCATTAGAATGTAAGGTCCATGAGGGCAGGGATTATCTTCACTTTTGTTTTTACAAATACATGGTTCTTTGTACTATTAGTAAGTACTAAATAGTAACTGCTTCTCTTTTACCCAGGAACCCTGAGGGTCTTCCCCTCCCAGTCTGTTGTTATTTATGCTTTTATTAAAAAGGACCGTCCCTTGAATAACTACTTTAAGAGGCCTATCAACTGAATGGCAATATCTCACTCAATAAGACCTTAGCCTAAAATTGTGCCCTGGGTCATTTCCAGTCATCTTGATTATCTGGCCACTGGACACAGATTGCTCTAGAAGAGAAAGCAAGGCTGGTGACTTTGCACCACCCTCCCTCGCACAAATCAAAGTCAAATGCAAGTCATGTCATTATCTTGATATCACGGTCCTCTTCAAGAACAAAGGACATACACAACAAATTAGTACTTGATACATAGTAAAGAACTTGTAAGTTTTTTAATACCTCTTCTTCCTTCTCTTCTCCAAGTCAGACACATAAGTTGCTTTCCACCTAATTCTTTTTCTTGAAGGCATGGATACCCAATTCTTCCTTTTCAGTTCTGGAATAGGCAACCAGGTCTCCAGGAGAGATTGGGAAATAGAGATTTAAAGTCTTAATGAAACAAGAAACAAGGAAAAAACTTCAAATTTTCTTCTGGATTCTTTCAAATTATTCTTTAACCTGGTTTTAAAATCAGGGCAGGTATCATAGAATTTCAAATTCAGTATCTTAAAAAAATCAGTTGCTTTTAAAGTGAACATCTGAAGAAGAGGCTAGGGAGTATGTCCTTGAATAGCAAAATTGTGCTTTATTTGTCCTTAATACCAAGGTTACAGATGTTATTTGAAAACCAGCTTCTTCCTTGGAGAAAAAAGAAACCTATTCTGGATGTAAAGATTCAACATAGGTTCACAATAGTGTTTCCTAATAATAAAAATTTCCAGAACTTATGTAACCTTGTGCAAGTCACATCTTCTGTGGGTCTCCATTTGTACATCTGTAAAATAGGGGAGTTGAATGAGATGGCCTCGACCTTCCTCAGATCTCCAAATCTAAGATCCTCTTAGGCTCTCAACCAGATGGTAATTTATATTATTGTGATTGTGTTAATATACTATGTAGTTATAGTATATATTTCATATATATAACAAAGTAATGTCATGTGAAATAACATAATATTGGATACCGTAACATAGTGTGGAATAGAATATTTAATATAACATGAATATGATGTAACTTCATATTATGAATTTAATATGTGGCATCCCATGCTGTCAAGATGTATATGATATAGCAACAGAATATAACACACAATAGCTATATTATTCAAATAAGTATTATTTTCAAATATCTTGTCACGGCACTTAGAAGTTTATAAAGCACTTCACAAACATTATCTTATACAATTTTCTTAACTTGGTCTGGAGGTACTACTGGAATTACTATCTCCATTTTAAGTGGAGATTTGAATTTATAATTTAAGTGACTAAAATTAATAGCATTTATATAGTGCTTTAAGGTTTGCAAAATGTTTTACAAATTCTATCTCATTTTATCTTCGTAACAATTGCTGGGAGGTCATCACCACTTTATATATGTGGAAACTGAGGCAAACAGAGGTTAAGTGACTCATCCAGGAGCACACAAGCTTTCAGGTGACCAATTTTGTGTGGTCAAATTTGAACTTAGATCCTACTTACTCTGGGTGCTATCTTCTCTCTGCTTAGTTGCCTCAAACCCAGCCTCACATAGCTAGTAAGCATCAGTTCTAGGATTTAAACATAGGTCTCGGTTCAATTCCTAGTCAATACCCACACTGCCTATAGAGGATGACACATATTCATGTAGACTGAAAAACCTGGTTTTTAAGCTCAGTAACTAGAAAAAGGTGGGACTTTCTCCAAGATGAATACTTGGAATAGATATTTTGGGACATTCTAAGATAGCTTAAGTTTGGAATGACCACCACATTTTGGGAAATGCATTGTCAGATTGAAAAAGCTCCAGAGATGATCAACGAGAAATATGAAAGACCTTAAGTTCTTGCCACACAATAATCAATTGAAGAAATCAGAGAAATTCAACCTGAAAAAGAGCACTGCCACATAGAAGAGGGATTAGATTGCTTGGCCTGGCCCAGTAGAGTAAAAGTACAACCAAACAATGAAAAGTACAAAAGTAAAATTTAGCATTAAGATAAGGAAAATGTCATAGGAACGGGAACTATCTAAAAATGGGATTGGTCGGGGCAGAGCCAAGATGGTGGAGTAGAAAAACTGACATATGCTAGCTCTGAACCCACAGCCCATAATTACTTATAAACAGAACTCCCAACAAATTCTTGAACAGTAGAAGCCACGCAGCAACAGAGTGAAGGAGATTTCCGTTCCAGAGAGCCCTGAAAAACTGATCCCAAGGGCCATCGGCAAGGGACGGGAGCAGAGCCCAGCCCTGCCCTGGCCGTGTGGCACTGAGAGGAGCAAGCAGATCTGAGCAGGCTTCAGAGACGGAATCTCCAGCGGCCACGAAGTTCCCTCCACCCACAGATGCACAGGTCAGTGAGAGACAGGCTGAGAGGGGAGCAGGGTGTCTCCATGACTCAGGCCCCCTCAGGAGGCAGCAACAGAGGCATCGGGTGGCCAGAGGCTCCCAGGGCAGGCAGGAGCTTGGCAGGAGATCCATTTTGGAAGGTCTCTGCATAAACCCCCTGAGGAAACTGAGCCTGGGAGGCAGCCCTGCCCCTACCTGAGCACCAGAACTTAAACTCCCATTGAATAGCAGCCAGGTCTGCCGCCAAAAGCCCTGAGGCTGGGGAGCAGTACTTGAATCTCAGACCTCAAGCACTAGCTGGGAAGATCTGGGCAGGGGCGGAGAGGAATCTCAGAAGTCAAGTAACTGGCTGGGAAAATGCCCAGAAAAGGGAAAAAAGTAAGACCATAGAAGGTTACTTTCTTGGTGACCAGAAGATTCCCCCCTTCCTCTCTGACAGGAAGAACAATGCTTACCATCAGGTAAAGACATATGAGTCAAGGCCTCTGTATCCCAAACATTTGAAGAGCTCAAAAAGGATTTTGAAAATCAAGTTAGACAGGTGGAGGAAAAACTGGGAAGAGAAGAGAGATGCAAGAAAAGCATGAAAAACGGGTCAATACCTTGATAAAGGAGACCCAAAAAAATGC
>CM053772.1:126420315-126435529 GCA_028658325.1 Potorous gilbertii | reverse complement strand
ATTCTACAAGAATTAGATTGAGAACCAAATCAAAAGAAATGGAGTTTGGGATAGAATACCTTTTCAATAAATGAACTAGAGTTAAATTATTAGTCTCTACATAAAATCTTTGCTCAGGATGTGACACAACTAGATGGAATACAAAGCAGAGCTCTGGCTGTGGAGTCAGGAAAACAAGTTCAAATCTGGTCTCTATGTGACCTAACTTCTCCCTACCATAAAATAAGGACCTGCCTCCTGAGGTTTTGTGAGCATAAAATGAGATAATTTGTAAAACATTGAGCTTAGTTCCTAGCACGTAATAGACTCCTAATAAATGCTTCTTTCTTTTCTACCTTCCTGCTGGCTAGAGTTGAATGTAGAATCTAGGGAAATTCCCAACTTACATCGTGGGTGTCACCCAGGTGAGGCCACTCCCAGCTTCAAAGCACTCTGTGGATTCCAATCCCCTCAAAACCATGGCTCATGAGCCCCCAAAAGTTGTCTAACAAGTAATCAGAGAATAAAATGAGTTTGGAGAAAAGGCATTTCATGAAATATAAATGTTAAAAAAAATAGCAATACATTCCCACAAAAACCTGCAATACACTCTCTCGCACATACATACAATATAGGTGAGAGGGATATATAGTGAGCATGCAGGGACGGGCACACCTGTAGGAAACATGACAACTTCTGCCTCTAATGCAACAGAATTACTGATTTTTGATGAATTCTTTGAATTGCTTCTACCAATCTCGACTGAGCATGAAGCCTCTGTATAGTCCTTCTGTGGCATCCCCACTGAACACCTTATCACCAATAGACATGTTGTCTGCTCTGACTGCTATCAAGCACAGCTTTACTGGACCCATGGAACTTTTGTTTTCAGTGAGAGTCCTAGGACGGCCTACTCTAAATTCTTCATGAGAAGAATATGTATGTTCCATCATATCTTTTAACTTAAAAACCCAGAGGCACTTAACTTTGCATGAGTCTGTGTGTTTATCGACAAGAATGTATTTTATTTTTTCCTAATTTTTATTGTTTGTTACTTAGTACTTGAGAAACAACAAACATGAATATTCCCATATACAAAGAACTGAAAGAGATGATTGTATATGAAACCACACATAGGTACTACATTCATCTCATCTCCATACTATATGATATACAATGAATTCAACATATTAATTTCAAAGCTATCCTACCTATCCATGTCTCCCTCTCTTCTGTGTATTGTTTTTAGGCTTCATTAATATTTTCTTTTTTCCCCTTCTTTCTTCACTTTTTGTCATCATTATGACTCTCCCCTCCCCAACCCTCCCTTCCAGTTCATGGAAATATGAGAGCAGAGACAGGTCTTGAGTCTAACTGGAGTTTACAATCTAATAAATGGAAACAGTACGTCTAAGGGAACAAGAGCCAGGAGAGTAACCAGGCTGATGAACGTAAAGAGCAGATTAACAATGGCCATATTGATTTGATTATAGTTCTAGAATTAGAAAGTGAGTTGGGGGAGGGAGGTTTGTTGGAAGAGGGGATGGTGGATGTGGATGATGAAGGGGGTAGCAACAATGTGAGTGGGCAGATGATGCATGGGGTATAAGGTAGTTTCTAGATATAGTAGACCATACTCACACTCACTAATCAAGAAGGATTTCCTCATCTGTAAAGATTAAGTTCTCCTGAGCATGGTACCTGCTCTTTTCCAGAAGTAGAAGGTGATGGGTGAGAAGATTGCCAGCCTGTAGGGTGAAGTATGGTTGGCTATTATAGATAATAGGCCCTATGAAGCTTTCATCACTAGGAATAGTGGGACCATAGGATGGGATCTCTGGAGCTAGAAGTGTTAAGTCATTCTGGGTTCAAAAAGGAAAGTTAAATATCTATTCAAAGTCCCATGAAGCATCCTTGCTTTCAGGAAAGCATAAAACATGATAGGTTCTTATTTCTCATTTGAAGTATTCGTTAATGCACACTTAAAATTCTACTGCGCTTAAAGCATTTCTTTTGTAATAGAAGAAATAAATATCAGATGCTTAACATTTACTTTTTACATTGAGTACCTTTTCTAGAAGGGATCCTGTCCATTTCTTTTAGGGGAGATCCTAGACATGAGTCATACCTTAATTTTATTTAAAAGCCTTTTCCTGGAATTCTAGGGGGAGAGGGCAATGAGTTTGAGAATGTGAGCAAAGTCTCATTCCTCTTAACTCAGCTGGGTTATACAAAGGATACAGTGCTGAGTCTAGAGTCAGGAAGATGGAAGCTCAAATATGAACTCAGACAGTAGCTGTATGACCCTGAACAACTCACTTAACCTTGGTTTCCCTCACTTTCCTGTAAAATGCAGATACTAGCAATAACTCCCTCTCAGTGTTGTTATAAGGATCAAATGATACTTTGTCAAGCACTTAACACAGTGTCTGGGACATAGTAAGCACTGCATGTTGTTTGTTGTTCAGTTGTTTCAGTCATGTCCAACTCTTCATGACCGTATTTGGAGTTTTCTTTGTAAAGATATTAGAGTGGTTTGCTATTTCCTTCTCTAGCTCATTTTACAGATGAGGAACTGAGGCAAACAAGGCTATATGATTTGCCCAGAGTCTGAGATTGGATTTGAACTCAGTCTTCTTGACTCCAGGCTGAGAACTCTATTATAGACTTGTGCCACCTACCTACCCTCGGCAGTCTATAAATGCCAACACTATTATTGGTATTGATTACTCAGAACTGAACACAGTTGTACAGAGCCAGAGCCCATTGTAGGAGAGGCATCCTTTGGTCCATGGATATTATTTTGTAGAGATCACCTAACCAATTCTTTCAGCTGTGGTATCTTCCAAGTAGTTTCTTTAGATGGTGGTAGGTCTTATTCTCCATAAAGTGTTGTCGGAAATACTGCCTTCTGGGCAACTGACACTGACTCGGGAAATCCTTACCTCTCTGACTCCCTCAAGGCTCTAAGTGTCCATCTCACAGGTTCATTATTCATTATGCTTGGGCTGAGTTAGGACAGAGAGAAATCCCCTCCTAACTTTTCTGGAAATCTAAAGCAATACTGACAAAGAAAAAGAGGGATTTTTCTCTCATCCTTTGATACAGAACAGAGTGGCATAATATACAGTGAATATGCATAACTAATTTACAGTTAGTTATGGTAACTAGTAGATGGCAATGTTAATGAGACTTACCATTCTTAATGCGTGCAATCAAATTTTAGGAATCAAAACAATCAAACTATGTCTTCTTCTAAAAATAAATCACCAACTTACTTTTAAGAAGTTCCAATAAGCCCCTTTTATATCAGGTCAACAGCTGACATATGGTCATTTGGTTATACTCTGTCTATCAGCACTAGCCTCTAGCAAACATGGGCTGTTTAAGTCTCAAATGTGGGGACCACAGAAATCAGTCCTAGTCTAGCCTTGGGAACAAGTTCATGGCTAGGCTCCCTGGGGAACTTTTTATACTTTCAGCTATGGAGGTTCCTAAGATATTTACTCCTATTCCCAAATTAGGTTTGCCCTATAATTTGATTGGTAGTTTACTTCATAATTACTGATAAAGATGTTGGTAACATTTTTTTTCCATTTATGGTTTGTCTTATCCAATAATCTACATGTTTAACAATTATTTAAGAATACACACATGTTGCTTACTCTATCATACTACATGAGTGTTTGTACTAATTGAAAGAACAGCGTACTTAAACAGTTCAACCACAAATGGAGGCTTAAAACAAAATGAAGCCATTTATCCTAAATTTACAAGCTTATTTGTACTGTATAATCAAGGCACCAAAAAATTATTTTCGCCACAGTGGGTGGCATTTCTTGACAGTCATCAATCGTCTTTTAACAAAGCCAACCAGTCATGGGGGACAAATAAAGGAATGACTGCATCATCTCAAAGTACAAATGCTTCACCTCTCCAAGAGAACCTAAGCATCCATATCTAACTACATGGGAAGCATCCTAGCCCAAGGGCTTCCCTAATCTCCTCTATTATGAGGGCACATGAATATTCCAGTTACTAAGCAAAAATTTCTTCCATTGTAAATACTGTTTCACCTGTTGGTCTTCTAATAATTTGAGCAGTAAGTGTCAGTTTCCCAAAACTCTATCTCTTATCATAGGATGATATATTCAGTGTTAGAAAGGACTTTAAAGGTGGGGGGGAGCCAAGATGGAGGAGTAGAATCAGAGACTTGCAAGAGCTCCCCACCCAAAAATACATTCAAAAAATGACTCTAAACAAATTCTCAAGCTGCAGAACCCACAGAATGACTGAGTGAAGCAAATCTCCAGCCCAAGACAACCTGGAAGGTCAACAGAAAACATCTATCATACCAAACTGGGAACAGAGCACAGTACAGTGTGGGCCACACTGGCACAGAAGAGACCTGAGCAGGCTTCGGGGAGACTGAGTCTCTGGTACCTGTGCCAGTTTCCAGAACTCACAACCCCGAAATTCCAAGGACAAATAGGAAGGTCAGTGCAAAAAACCTTTAGGACCTGTATGAGAGAGGAGAGTGGTCCAACATCAGCCCCTCTGTGGCAGAGGGGGTGGAATAGCCCCTGGCAGCCACAACAGCAGCAGGAGGAGCAGCAGCAACTATTTTTGAAGCTCTAGGACCTCAGATTGTCGGGGGATCAATGGCTGACAGTAAATCCCTCCCTACCCCCACTGGAAGCAGACAACTACCTTGATAAAGAACTTAAAAATCAAGTAAATGGCTGAAGAAATAAACAAAAACTGGAAAAAGAATCAGATTGCAAAATCTTACTTTGGTAATAAAGAAGAACAAAATACGCAAACAGAAGAAGACAACATCCAAAGCCTCCAAGAAAAATATGAATTGATCTCAGGCCATGGAGGAGCTCAAAAAGGATTTTAAAAATCAAGTAAAAGAAATGGAGGAAAAATTTGGAAGAGAATGAGAGTGATGGAAGAAAATTATGAAAACCAGGTCAGCTGCTTGCTAAAGAAGACCCCCAAAATGCTGAAGAAAATAACACTTTAAGAAATAGACTAACCCAAATGACAAAAGAGATCCAAAATGCCAATGAGAAGAAGAATGCACTAAAAAGCAGAGCTGGCCATACAGAAAAAGAGATCCAAAAGCTCACTTAAGAAAATAATAACTTAAAGATTAGAATGGATCAGATGGAAGCTAATGGCTTTATGAAAAAACCAAGCAATTACAAACAAAACCAAAGGAAGGAAAAATAGCAGAAAATGTGAAATATCTCATTGGAAAAACAACTGACCTGGAAAATAGATCCTGGAGCGACAATTTAAAAATTATGGGCATTTGAAATTTGAAAGCCACAATCAAAAAAAAAAGAGCATAGATATCATCTTTCAAGAAATTATCAAGGAAAACTGCCTGATATTGGAGAACCAGAAGGTAAAATAGAAATGGAAAGAATTCATCAATCATCTCCTTTCTTAATACAGGGAAGAGTAGGGAGGTGAGAGGGAAAGAGTGAACCTTACTTTCATTGGATTTGACTTAATGAGGGAATAACATAAACATTCAATTTGGTTTGAAAATCTATCTTACATTATAGGAAAGTAGGAGGGAAAAGGATAAGAGGGAGGCTAGGGGAATGATAGAAGGGAGGTCAAATGGGAGGAGGGGATAATTAGATGTAAACACTTTTGAGGTGGGACAGGGTCAAAAGAGAGACTAGAATAAATGGTGGACAGGATAGGATGGTGGACAGGATAGTCAGCCTTTCACAACATGACTGTTATAGAAGTGTTTTGCATGACTACACATGAATAATCTATATGGAGTTGCTTGCCTTCTCAGTCATGATGAGTGAGGAGGGAGGGAGGGAGAAAAGTTGGAGCTCAAAGTTTTAAAAATGAATGCTAAAAATTATTTTTACTTGCAACTGGGAAATAAGATATACAGGCAATGGGGTATAGAAATCTATCTTACCCTACAAGAAAATAGAGGGGAAGGTGATAAGAGAAGGGAGAGGTGTAGAGGTCAGATTGGGGGAAGGGGTAATTGGAATGTGTGGTATCTTGGGGTTGGCAGAGGGTAGAGATAGGGAGAAAATTTGAAACTCAAAATCTTGTGGAAGTCAATGTTGAAAACTAAAAATAAATTAATTCAAAAAAAAGGAGAGACTTCAAAGGTCATCTAATTCAACTTTCTAATCTTACATATGAGGCATCTAAGATTCACAGGGATGAACTGAATTTCTTAGGGTCACACAAATAGTAAACAGCAGAGTTAAGAGATGGGAGCTGGAATTTGAACCCATGGCCTTTGTTCCCTAAAAAGACAGTTATCAGGACAGCAAGAATTGGTGTCCAGAGGTATAACATTTTGGAGAACTCTTAATCAAACTGCCTTCTAATTAGTCATGTCCCTTCTTGATGTGCCATTTTTATGACTCTCTGAAAGTTTAAGCTCCCCTCTTCCACATCTCCATGTATCTGACCCCTGACCAACACAACAGCCCACCAGTCAGTTCTTATCTGAGGAAGTCATTCAAATCATAAAGGAAAATACATCATTGATTCAGTTACTCAGTGAAGATTTTTGTGAGTGCCAGGTGAGATGCTAATAGTGGTTTAGGAAATTCAAACAGACTCTTATCCCTGGAGGAGGGCTCTGCAGGTTATTATTAAGAACCTTTATCAGTCATGTAAGGAAACAACCTCTGCTCTTCCCCATTTCTATATTGAGCTTACTGGAGACATAAAATCTCACATGGGTGTTTATTGCTCAGACAATGTGAAAACAAATCTTTCTACAAGGGGACAATCCACTGTGGCACAGTGGATAAAGTACCAGGTCTACAGTCAGGAAGATTTACATTCCTGACTTCAGAGGTGCCCTCAAACACTTACTATCTGTGTGACCCTGGATGAGTCACTTAACCCTTAACCCACAAATGCCTTAGTTTCTTTATCTGTTAAATGAGATAGAGAAGGAAATGGCAAACCATTCTTGCCAAAAAAAACCCTAAATAAGGTCACAAAGAGTGAGACACAACTCAAAAACAACACAACCTGTGATCAGAGAGTTAAAGCTAGAAGAAAATTTAGAGTTCATCTTCCTAGTCCAACTTATTGGATCAAATGAGGAAACTGAGGGTCAGAGAGGTAATAGTTGTAGTTGAGTCATTTCAGTTGCATTCAACTCTCCATGACCTTATTTGCAGTTTTCATGGCAAAGATACTGGAGTGTTTTGACATTTCCTTCTCCATTTTATTTTACAGATGAGAAATTGAGGCAAGCAGAGTTAAGGATCACAAAGCTAGTAAGTATAACTTGCCCCAAATCACACAGGTAACTCGTAGTAGAGCTGAGATTATAACCCACACCTCTCAGTTCAAATCCAATGCTTCTTTTACCATACCAGAGCACTGCACGTGAGGTCAGGAAGATCAGTTTTCAAATACTGTCTCGGACACTTACTAGCTGTATGACCTTGGGCATCACACACTGTATCTGCCTTAGTTTCCTCATCCGTAAAATTGGCATTATTTTTTACTTCCCAGGGTTTAGTGAGGACAAAATAAGATGTTTGTAAGAGTCTTAGTGAACTAGAAAGTGTTATATAAATGCTAGTCAATATTATCGTTAGAATGATGATGATGATGGTGGTGGTGATGATGGAGGTGATGATGGAGAAACTCCATGATAATGATGATGATGATGGTGGTGATGATGGAGAAACTCCAATGGCCTCTTTTCCATTGAGACAAAAGATAGGACACAAATTCCTCTGTTTAGCTTTGAAAGCCCTACCCAACCTGGCCCAACCTATATTCCCTGTCCTATTGAACATTACTCCTCTTTCCACACTTTGATCTAGCCAAACTGACCCTTTTTCTCACACAAGATATTCCGTGGTCATTGCAGTGGCCATACCCTATGCCTGGTTATGCCCTTCTTACCTTTTCCTTACAGAGTCTTCCACCTTTGAGATACATCTTAGATACCATCTTGTATATGAAGCTTTTCCTGATCTCCCCACCCTAAATGTTAGTTCCCTCCCTCCTAAAGTACCTTAAATTTCATACATATATATATTTATACACACATATACCTATGTATATGTACATATATATGCATATACATACCCATATATCCATATGCATGTGTGTTTATATATGTATATATGCATATATATAATGTTTATTTATTCACTTTTTATGACATAAGTATATTTAATAGGTACTTGTCTCTCCTATTCGAATATAAACTCATTGTGAGTAAGAATTGTTTAATTCTTTCTACTTTTATCAACTTCTATCACAACATCTGATCCATAACAAATATATAATAAATACTTTTTGACTCACTGATGATACACAAAACTCATCCTAGTTCTTCTTGTTGTTGAAAATCAAGTATAAGATGCATACTCACCTTTTTTTTGTATTAGCTGAGCAATTAACATGTCCTGTTGCTCATATTTCATTCGTTAACCCTTGTATACCACAACCATAGAAGATAATATACACATCATACATTGGTTAGTTATGGTCATAGTTATAAAATTAGAACAATTTAGATTCTGGTGGATTTGAAATCCACAGTAAGATGAATCATTCTCAATGTTCCATTCTCCAAATTGTTTGCCAAAGAAGAAATAACTTTTGGTTCAATGTAAAGAAATCCTTTCAAATGTTGCTGTATCAAAAGCAGGTTACTTGCCAGGCAGAGGATTCACTGTCACTGGAGGGGTTCGGGCAATGGTGGGATAAAAGTCTGTCATGAATGATGTAGATAGGATTGCTGAAAGGAGTACTAGGTCAAACCTCTAAAATCCCTTTTGACTCTGATTCTATGAACTTTTTCATCACCTAGGCTGGACTACATTTAGGTTGATTTAGCAGCCAACTATGGCATGATTTGGGGACAAGTAAAAGGTCTCCTGAATCAAAATGACCCCTTTTAAAATTTAATCATGCTTCAAATATCCCTAATTAGGGACAAACATTTATGCACATAAGTAGTCTTAAAAGTCAAATATGCCATTAGTCAAAACAAAACAAAACCCATTAGCTTTAGTTAACAATAAGGTTCAAATGGCTGATAAATTTTTTCCTATGACATGATTTGAAGTGCTGATGGAGTGGTGGTCCAATAGATATCTGAAGTAAAAGGAAGGGCATTATGGACAGAAAAATAGAAAAGGTACAAAATGAAAAGGTTGGGCATGCTTAAGTCAAACTTTCTGGAAAATTATAGGAAGTTAGATCTAAACAAATCCTTAGAGATCATCTAGTTCTGGAGTTCTTGTCCTTTTTTGTGTCATAAACCCCTTTGACGTGGTGAAACCTATGAACCCTTTCTTAGCATAAGGTTTTTAAATACATAAAATGCATAGGATTATAAAAGAAACCAATTATATTGAAATATAATTATCACTATATAACTAATAAATAAAAATATTTAAATTGCTAAAAATAAAATTATAAAGGAAGATGGCAGAATAAGACAGCAAATACTGAGCTCTCCACATTTCTCCTAAAAATAAAACAAAACATCACCACAAAGTGAACTTTAAGCTGCAGAAATAATTAATAGTTGGGGTGAAGCTGTTGTTGTCCTAAGACCAGTGTGGAGGACCTCAGGAGACACCTGACCTCCAGAGGCAAAGGTGTGGCCCAAGTGAAGTGTAAACACTTCCAGGCAGACTCTATCTGGGCCATCTCCAGTTGTCCTGACCTATATCTGGCCACTGAATCCAGATGGCTCCAGAAGACAAAGTGAGGCTGGTGACTTTTCACAGCCCTTCCTCACTTAAATCCTGGCATGTACTGAAATCACCTCTTTGAAGTCAAGATCCTCTTCAAGAATGAAAGACAAACAACAAAAAATGAATCAACAAACAACAAACCCTGGGGACAGCTGGGGTCGGGAAGGCAACCTCAGCATTAGGAACTTTAACCTCATGGTCAGTGTAGGGGTTGGACAACTGAGTAAGGGAAAAATGAAGGATCCTCCAGTGTCATGGGATGCCAGGGCCAGTTATGTTGACTAGAAACAGTCCTGGACTGTGGCTGTGGATGAGAAGAAGTCCTCATACACCCAGTGAATGCAATAACAAAGTAGCAGGGATCCTGCTGGCTGTGGGAAGTTTCAAGAGAGTGGAGTTCCTGCTTTCTGTCTCAGGGCAGAGGGGACAGTTGAAGCTTCCAGATACAGAATGGACCACAGGGAGCAAAAACATTGGTAGTGACAAGCTGGCTGGGGGTATTAACTGTGGCTCAGGGCAGAGAGGAGTGCCTGGTCAGGTCCCCAGACAATGATTAGAAAATAACAGTATGAATAATTTGAAATCCCCCTTACCTAGGGACTGGAACCTAACTATAACAATGAGAACCTAACTAACTATAACAATGAGTTGCTAAAATAAATAAATAAATGAATTAAATGAATACACGATGAGTAAGCAAAGGAGAAAGAAGCCAACCATAGATATATAATTTGGTGCCAGAGAAAAATCTGAGTTCATAATCAGAAGAAGATAATGAAATTAAAAAAAAGCCACTCCTGCTTCAAAGAAAAATGTCAAATGGCCACAAACCCATTAGGAAGAGCTTACAAAGGACTTTGAAAATCAAATAAGAGAGATTGAGGACAATTAGGGGGACAAAAGAGCAATCCAAGGAAATCAAGAAAATTGTGAAAAGAAAGTGAGCCAATGGGAAAGAGAGATACAAAAATTCACAGAAAAAAACAACTACTTAAAAACTAGAACTGGGCAAGGGGAAGCTGATGCTATTAGAAGATACAAAAAGTAATAAAACAAAATTAAAAGAATGAAAAAAGAAAAGAATGTGAAACATCTCATTAGAAAAACAAATGATCTAGAAAATATATCTAAGAGAGATGATATAAGTATTGTTGGACTACAAGAAAGCTGTGGTTTTAAAAAATGTCTAAATATGATATTATAAGAAAGCATTAGGGAAAATTATCTTGAAGTACTAGAATAAGACTGTAAAATAGACATAGAAAAAAAATTCATCAATCATCAATTGAAAGAGATCCCAAGATGAAAATTCACAAGATCATCATAGCTAAATTTCACATATCTAGTGTTAAAGAGAAAACACTACACATAACAAGGGAAAAAAAACAATATAAATATTGGAGACCTATAGTGAGGATAACACAAGATCTAACAGCTTCTGTATTAAAAGACCAAAGGGCTCAGAACATCATAATTCAAAGAACAAAGGAGCTGTCATTGCAATCAAGATGAATTTAGTCAGCAAAGCTGAGTATCACCATGAATGGAAAAAAAAGAAGATATTTAATGAACTGAACGATTTTTACGTGTTTGTGACAGAAACACCAGAACTCAATGGGAAATCTGTCAAATAAGATCCAGGAGAAACATAAGGTGAACACTGATGACCAATTGTAAGGAACTCAATAAGGTCAAAATGTTTAATTTTTATGTAGAAAAATGTTATTTGTACCCTTAAGAATATTATCATTACTTGAGGTTGAAAGAGAAAAAAGGATAGAAAATTTGGGTTCAGTTGAGTATGAAGGAATGATTCTAAAAAATAAAATTGGGTATGGAGATGTAAAAAGGAGCAATTATCTCATGCAAATGAGGCATGAATGGAAGAACTGTTATAGTGGAAACAGGTGAGGGTGAAGGGCTGGTAGTACTGGAAACATTCTCATGGAACCAGATTAAAGAGGAAATAATATACAATCTGAAGGGTATGAAATTTCTTCTATATTTATAAATAAATAGAAGAACAAGGGGACAGGTAAGGGAGGGACTTTTAGAAGGGTGCATGGATCAAGAAGCAGAAGGGTGAGGGGAAGAGATAAGAAATGGATTCTTAGAAGGGTGGGTAGATAAAAGAATAAGAGGGTAAGAGGAGAGAATGTCTGAGGACTCTTTAAAAGGGTACAGATTAGGGAAGTTGTAGTGAGAAGTAAATCAGATGTGTGAGGAAGGATAGGCTAAAAAAAGAGAGTGAGAAGGATAATAGAGAGGAAAAATAGGATGAAGGGAAATACACAGCTAATAATTATGATTTTAAATGTGAATGGGATTTATTTACACATAAAACAGAAACAGCAGAATGGATTAAAAAGTCAGAATCTGACAATTTGTTGTTTACAAGAAATATATTTAAAAATGAGAGATGGGCTGGTATAAAATTGGTTATGCTTCCCCAGAGATTCAAAAATAAAAGCAGAGATAGTAATTGTGATCTCAGATGAAGTTAAAACTAAAATAGATTTAATTAAATATGATAAACAGGGAAGTTACGTTATGATAGAAGGTACCATAGAAAATGAAGCAATATCAATCCTAAACATACATGCACCAAATGCTATGGCATCCAAACTTTTTCAAAGAAAAGTTAAATGAATTATAGGTGGAAGCAGTAATACTATAATTGTGGGGTGGGAATTAAACCTTTCCCTCTCAGAGTTAGATAAATCTAAACTACCACCACCATCACCCCCAGCCAAAAAAGAACGAAGTTAAAAAGGTGAATACAATTTTAGATAAGCTAACTATAATAAATGTCTGGAGAAAGTTGAATAGCATTCAAAAGGAATTCACCTTTTTCTAAGTGATACATAGTACCTTTAAAAAAATTGACCATAGATTAGGGCATAAAAAACTTTATATCTAAATGAAGAAATACATCCTTTTCAGATCACAATAAAATAAAATTATTTTCAATAAGGGATGATGGAAACACAGATTAAAACTAATTTCAGACTACACAACCTAATCTTAAAGAATGATCAGGTTGAAAAACAAATCATAGAAACTATCAATAGTTTCATTAAAGAAAATGACAATAATAAAGCAACACACTAAAACCTGTGAAATGCAGCAAAAGCAATAAACAAGGGAAAATTTATATCTCAATGTTTATATCAATAAAATAGAGAAAGTATAGACCAATATATCCTTTTCAGATAATGATACAATAAATATTATATGTAATAAAGGGTCATGGAAAGATGAACCAAAAATTAAGTGGAAACTAAATAATCTAGTCCTAAAGAATGAGTGGGTCAAACAAGTCATAGAAACAATTAACAACTTCGTTCAAGAGAATGACAATAAGGAGACAACCTATCAAAACCTTTGGGATGCAGTGAAAGCATTTCTTAAGGGAAGTTTTATATTTCTGAATGCTTACATGAGTAAAATGAAGAGGCAATTAATGAATGGGGCATACAACTGAAAAAGTTAGATAAAGAATAACTTGAAAATTCCCAATTAAATAGCAAATTAGAAATACTGAAAAACAAAGGAGAGATTAATAAAACTGAAATTAAGAAAGCTATTAAACTAATAAATAAAACTGATAATTGGTTTTATGAAGAAAATAATAAAATTGATAAACCATTGGTCAATTTGATTTTAAAAAAGAAAGGAGGCCAAATTACCAATGTCAAAAATGAAAAGGATGAACTCACCTCCAATGAAGAGGAAATTAAAACAATAATTAGAAATTACTTTGCCTTACTGTATACCAATAAATTTGACCATCTAAGTGAAATGGATGAATATTTTTTAAAAAAAAATATAAATTGCTCAGATTAACAGAAGAGATAAAATATTTAAATAACCCCATCACAGAAAAAGAGATTGAACAAGCCATCAATGAAAACCCTAAGAAAAAATCTCCAAGGCCCGATGGATTTGCAGGCAAATTCTATCAAACGTTTAAAGAACAGATAATTACAATAGTTTATAGAGTATTTGGGAAAACTAGTGAAGAAGGAGTCCAACCAAATATTTTTTTATGATACAAATTTGGTTCTGATACCTAAACTGGGAAGAGCCAAAACAGAGAAAGAAAATTATAGACTAATTTCCCTAATGAACATAGATACAAAACTTTTAAATATTTGCAAAAAGATTATAGAAAACTGGTTAACAGTGTGATGGAAATTAGGCATAGACCCATGCCTGACACCGTACACAAGAACAAAGTCCAAATGGGTAGATGATTTAGGTATAAAGATTGATACCATGAATAAACTGGAGGAGCAAGGAATAGGGTATTTATCAGATTTATGGAGAAGGGAAGAATTTTTTACTAAAGAAGCGATAGAAAGCATTATGGAAATGCAAGATGGATAATTTTGATTACATTAAACTGAAAAGTTTTTGCACAACCAAACCCAATGCAACCAAAATTCGGAGGGATGTAGAAAATTGGGGAAAAATTTTTACGGCTAAGCTCGGGGATAAAGGCCTCATTTCTAAAATACATAGAGAACTGACTCAAATGTATAACCATACAAGTCATTCCCCAATTGATAAATGGTCAAAGGTGATGAACAGGCAATTTTCAGGGGAAAAAATTAAAGATATCTATAATCATATGAAAAAGTGCTCTACATCACTACTGATTAGAGATGCAAATCAAAACAACTCTGAGGTACCACGTCACACCTGTAAGATTGGCAAACATGACAGAACAAGAAAATGATAAATACTGGAGAGGATGTGGGAGAGTTGGAACACTAATTATTGTTGGTGAATCTATGAGCTGATCCAACCATTCTGGAGAGCAATTTGGAACTATGTCTCAAAGGCTATAAACATGTGCATACTCTTTGACCCAGCAATACTGCTTCTAGGGCTATATCCCAAAGAGATCATAAAAATGGGAAAAGGTCCCACATGTACAAAAATATTCATAGCAGCTCTTTTTGTTGTGACCAAAAATTGGACATTGAGGTAATGTTCATCATCTGAACAAGTTGTGGCATATGAATACAATGGAATACAATTGTGCTATAAGGAATGATGAACAGCCAGACTTCAGAAGAACCTGCAAAGACTTCTATGAACTAATGTTCAGTTAAATAAGCAGAACCAGAAGAATAACAGCCAGAGTGTGTGAGGACTGTTTCTGATAGACCTAGTCCTTCATAGCAATGCAAGGAACTAAAATATTCCCAAAGGACTTAGAAGAGGCAAGCAGGAGACTTCTTAGTGGAGGGAAAAGAGGAGAGCTGAGAAAAAAACATGAAGTTTACTCTCATCACATTCGACTAAAGGAAGGAGTAAAATGCACACTCATTTTGGTATGAAAACCTATCTTACAATACAGGAAAGTGGGGGAGAAGGAGATAAGCAGGTTGGGGGGGATGATGGAAGGGAGGGTAATGGGAGGAGAGAGCAATTTGAAGTCAACACTTGGGGAGGGACAGGATCAAAAGAGAGAATAGCAACAA
>CM053772.1:126384610-126419815 GCA_028658325.1 Potorous gilbertii | reverse complement strand
CAAATGGGGAGAAAATTTTGGAACCCAAAATCTTGTGAAAATGAATGTAAAAAGTTAAATAAATAAATTTATTTAAAAAAAAGGAGACATAAAAAAATTAGAAGGACATGGAACATGTTATCAATCAGACTTATGGATAGGAGAATATTTTGTGACTAAACAAGAGATAGAGAGCATTGTGAAGTATGAATTAGATAATTTATATTACATTATATTGAAAAGCTTTTGTACAGATAAACCCAATGTAGCCAAGACTAGAATTTTTAGAATTAGAAAATTTTATAAACAGTTTCTCAGATAAAAGCTCTCATATTTCAAATGTAGAAATAACTTTGTCAAATTTACAAGAACACAAGTCATTCTCCAGTTGGTAAATTGTCAAAGGATATGCATAGACAGAAAGCAAAACTATACATGGTCATATAAAATGTTTTAAATAACTGTAGATTAGAGAAATGCAAATTTAAGCAACTTTGAGATATCACCTTCTATCAGTTTGCTTCAAATGAAAAAAGGGTAAAGAAATTATTCAGAAGGGACGTTGAAAAATTGGAACATTAATTCACTGTTGATAGAACTGTGAATTGATCCAACCACTTTAGAGAACTATCTGGAATTATGCCCAAAGAGTTATAAAACTGTACCCTCTGTCCCAGCAATACTACTATTAGGTTTCTTTCTCAAGATGATTAGGGAAAAAGAAAAAGAACTTATATGTTCTAAAATATCTATAGCAGCTCTCTTTGAGGTGTCAAAGAATTGAAAATTGAAGTGATGTTCCACAGTTTGAGAATGGTTAAACAAATTGTATTATATGGTTGTTATGGAATACTATTGCTTTATAAAAAATAATAAGCTGGTTGATTTTAGAAAAACATGGAAAGACAAAAAATAATGAAGAATGAAATAAACAGAACCAAGGGATGTGCAATATGTTTCTAAGAACAACTTTGAATGACTAAGTTACTTTGAGTACTATAAGTACTAAAATTGATGAGGGTTGGAAGGGGGTCGGGGAAGGAACTCCAAGACTGGAATTCCCTGTATGGGCCATCTGGAGAAGAATTCACAGATTCAAGCACTGTTGAGGTCAAGGTAAAGATTTATTATACTTTTCAGGGGGCAAGAGTTTTTAGGGAAACTGTGATTTGAATGGGATACAGGTAAAGTTTATATATAATATTCTACCATATAACATGTGCCAAATATGCTAATTAGTGATTCAGGGTAGAATTAGGGAGAGGTTAGTTCTTAAAGAAGCATGCAATTTTGGTATCTACTGCGCAGATATTTTACCCAGAGTACATTGGGAAATAGCCCAAGGTAAGGGGACTACCTGGAGGCATGGTTTTAGGCCTGAAATGTCACTGTCAGCTAATGTTCAGGACTGACTGAGAAATACCAGGTTGCTCTCATCAATGTCAAGGTAAATGTAAGGGAATATACATATGTCTAAGTCTAAGATACATATGATTGGTCAGTAAGTAGCAAATATCATTTTGACCCATTCAACAAGTACACAACTGGTTCAGACTATTAAGTTCTATAGGTGCAGCTGGCTGCCATATCAGGAAGGGAGATGGTGATTGTTGCTAGGGCAGGCTGTGTCCTTGGGCTGAGGAGAAATTGCCTGGAATAGTGTTTTAAGGCTAGCGAGAAATGTGATTTTTAAAGAGAAATGTGATTTTAGAATTGAGACCCAAGCACACACACCCAAGCACCCCATCAAAACCAACTACAAAGGAAGATATAGGAAGATCACATCCAGAGAAAGAACTTATAAGTAGAAGTAAGTATAGTATGGCTTTTATATTGCATAAATATATGTATATAGAAAGAGAGTAAAACCATTGTCTCTCCATATGCATATATATATACACATACATATTTATATGTGTGTATACATATATGTATATGCATATGGGTATGTACACATATATACATGCATGCATATACGTGTATATACACAGACATACATATTAATGTCTAAAGGTAACCTTCTGCATGGCAAGGTGAAGAGGAAGGGAAAAATTAAAAGTACACAGCAGAGAATAAAAGAAAACTTAGAAGGAAGCACAGAAAAGCTGTGTAGTTTTGAAAATGGTTGCTAGTAGTTATTAAGTTATTTTTTTTAGGTAAAAGGGATGGGAATGGAAATACAAAATGGAAAGTCATGGTTTTATATTGAATTCTCTTTTTATGATGTGCCATGTACATGAAAATGTTCGTTTTGTTTGTCTTATTCTATTCAAGTTGAAAATGAATATAAAAATTATACATTTTTAAAGATCCATAGATGCCTAGAAGTATCTTCATTGGTTCCAGGTTAAGAACCTCTGATCTAATCCAAACCCTGCGATCCAGAGAGACCATCCAAGTTGGCTTGCCCAATGTCACATATTGGGTAAGTAGGAGAGCCATTACTAGCAATTTTTATACTTAATATTATTAATGATAGTGACAAAAACAAATAGATTTGCAAAGCATTCTTTAAATATTATCATATCTAATCCTCACCAGAATCCTGGGAGGGAGCTGCTAATATCGTTCCTATTTTTACAGATGAGGAAACTGAGGCAGACAGCAGTTAAACTCAAGTCTTTCTAACTCCCAAATCTAGTGCTCTAGCCACTGCTTTTTGTTTCTTTCACTGATCACAAATAACCAAGCAGGAATTTTCAGGGAGACTGCCTTAGCCATAACCTTTTGAGTTTATCAGATTAAGACCTTTGAGGTGGTGTGCTCATTACCAACAAGAAGTAACCTTGAAGCAGCTTCTTGGAAGACATGACCATTGCTTAGAAAATGTGCTTGTTCAAACAGTGGAGAGCAGACTGGAAAAGTAAGTGCTTGACCTACTCAATAATTTCATAAAGTTTTTCATATTTTTTAATATTTTAAGTATTAGCTTCCTAGGGAAATATAATGAAAGTAGAGATTACTCTCATGTTTTAGGTATTTGTCAATATGTGCTTATTAGTCTTTTCTCTTTTATTTCTTTTTTGGGGTGGAAATAAATAGCTACCCCATAGTGTTTACTTTGAGTATTGAGTACCTTCTTAGAAGATAGCCTATAATTCTTTTTTTGGAGAGACCCTAGAGATGAGGCAAATCTAAGCTCTCAGGTATTTTACATTTGGTAAAATACTGTAATGACCCAAAATGTATAAGAAGAACTTGAGCCTGTTTCATGGGATTAGGCTTCCCTGAAGAGAGAATCTGGTCTACACAATCCTTGAAACTTAGTGGACCAAGGTTCTTTAGCCTCTTCAGATCAGTGGACCATAACAATAGATGTGGTCATGTTAGTCCTCTGCTACAAAACCTTCAAAGCTTCACTGTTGCCTATGGAGGGCAACTAGGTAGTGCAGTGGACAGAGTGCTGGGGCTGGAATCAGAAAGACTCATCTTCCTGAGTTCAAATCTAGCCTGAGACACTTGCTAGCTGTGTGACTTTGAACAAGTCATTTAACCCTATTTGCCTCAGTTTCCTCACTTAAAAAATGTGGGGAGAAGAAAATAGCAAACCACCCCAAGAAAATCCCAAATGGGGTCATGAAAAGTAGGACACAATTGAAAAACAACTGAACAACAACAAAATTGTGTTTTGGAGTAAAGGTCAGAATCCTTTACTGAACAAAGTCTTCTGAAATCTGTCATTACACTGTTTTCCAGTTTTACCTCCTATTATTCACTGCTACATAGTCTACTGTCTGCCAAACTGGAATATTGTCTGTCCCCTAAAACTGCCCTTTGTTTTCCCCATTCCTTTGGTCATGATGTTCTATGTATCTAACCCTAACCCTAACTCTAAATGCACTCTGTTGAATTTTAAAACCTGAATATTACTACTCAGTCTATATCCCAAAGAGACAAAAAAGAAAGGAAAACAGCCTATATGTACAAAAATATTTATAGCAGTTCTGTGGTGACAAAGAATTGGAAATTGATGAGATGACCATTAATTGGCTGAACTGGTTGTGGTATTTAATTTACGATGAACTTGTTATTGATTTTGCTCAGTCATTTCAGTCATGTTTAAAGATGTCTTCCTGACTTCATCCACTGTTCTACCTAACTAGCCCTACTGTGTTATAAGAAATGATGAGGGGGATGGTTTCAGAAAAAAACCTTGGAAGGCGTATATGAATCGATGCAGAGTGAAGTGAGCAGAACCAGGACATTACCGTAGCAGCAATATTGTAGCAATAATCAAATGTAAAAGATTTTACTACTATGATACATGTAATCATTCTAGACAATTCTGAAGGACTCATGATGAAAATGCTATCCATCTCCAGAGAGAGAGAGAGAGAGAGAGAGAGAGAGAGAGAGAGAGAGAGAGAGAGAGAGCTGATGAATTCTGAAAGGAAATTGAAGTATACTTTTTTAATTTTTCTTACTTTTTTTTGCAACATGGCTAATATAAAATGTTTTTCATGATTTCACTGGAATAACTTGCCTTCTTCAATGGTAGGGGCAGGTCTGAAGGAAGTGTAAGAATTGAGAATCAAAAATTTTTAAGTTAAATATTAAAAATAAATTAATGATTTTTTCAAAAAAATTAAAAGTATTCATGAATTGTCAATCCCAATTCATCCTGTCAGAAATGACCTTTTCTCACTAGTCCTCACAATGTACTTTTGTGCATCTGCTAGATGCACTTTGTATATCTTATTGTGTCATAAAAATAATATTATTCCCTTGCTAGAATGAAAGCTTCATTAATATCACAACGTCTTATTGAAACTTTGCATCTCACTAAATGCCTACCCCCATTGTCCTGGAAATAGTCATTTCTAAAATTATTATTTTATTGAATTTATTTTTACTTAGACCAAAAGTTCCCTCAACTTGTTTTCTGGTAGAAAATGGTTGCATTTCAGGAATCCCAGAATCTACGGTGAACATGAATTTAAAGAGAAAGAGATTTCACCACTATATAAAGTTTTAAGTTCCACTATAGTCAATTTAATTAATTAAAAACCAAACTGAATACAGTGTGTTTCACATACTTTGTCCTTAAAGTATTATTTCTATGTCTCCTTGAAATCCATATCTAAAAGAACCAAAAATATCTAACTCCTACCTCTCTTTATATGTAGGACTTCTCTCTTAGGAACCATCCTTCTGCTTCCTCTGCTAATTGGCCTTTCTCCCTGGGGATGCTCAACATAGTCACCTAAGATTTAAGGGTAAATTAAGGTGGAGATAGGAATTGAATTAATGTTTGTATACACTTTCGTTATTGTAAAATGGATCCACATGCATTTTAAATACTATTTGTCTTATACTACCAATGCTTCCATTATTTTTGTGGGTTGCTTCTTTAAATTTGTTGGGACTTTATATATCCCCATTCTCTTTTAAAAAAAGACAATTGACTATTTAATGATGCAATCTACTCTGTTATGCAAATTTAATACCCTCCCTTCAAGTCATGGAATGTGATACTGTGCAGAATAATATACCTGACTCTACAAATTATTTTTTAAGCACAACTTAGGAAGGCAAGTCAGAATCTTTGAATAACTAATCCTAAATCAGAACTTTTCAGGCAAATCTTTACATTTTAAGTATGATTGCTAATGATTATACATAATGTTGTTCCTCTTTTAGTGCAGGAATATAACTGAAATATACTGAAGCAGAGAAGCAAATCTGATCTCATAAGTACCATCAGTTACTGGCATTCCCAATATGAGATATTTGTTCAATAACCAATATTCTTGCTACTAAAGATACTGAATCATAGCAATCATATGCTACAGATGTTTGTAATGTATCTTGGAAGTTAATTGAGGGAAATAGATCAATAACACTGCAAGGAAGATAGCTAATATATACACTTCATGATATCCTCAAGTTTTCTTTTCTCTTTGCCTTTGAAGTTTGCCTTTCCATTCCTTTCCCTTCCTTATCGCTGGAGGTGGGAAACAAGGTGGTTCATGATGACTTATGTCTTCTGTCACAGCTGCTGAGCCACTGTGACTGCAGCTCAATTTAGATTGATCACCACAGATGAACTGGAACAGATTCTAAGAAACTCTTGTGCCTGAAGAAGATCTGGAACAAAATGGAACCAAGGTGTTGAGCATACCACCCAACATTAGCAAGAAAATAATTGACCAGGACTAGCAGCTATTATGGCACCCTAATCATGTTGAGGTCATGCTGAGAAATCTATCCCAATCCCTAAAACTTTCTCTTTTTTTTTTCCTGATTGCTTGCTGATGAGGTCTTTGCAAATGTAATCACAAAGTTCCATCTCCTGAGGAGGAAGGATTTCACCTCAGAGAAGGAGGAAGCAACAGAAAGAGACACAAAGAGAGTCACAGAGAAACAGAGACAGAGAGAATGAAGAGAGTAGAGAGAAAAGAGAGGGAAGAGAGAGATGGAGAGAAAGGAGAGGGAGAGAGAGAGAGAGAGAGAGAGAGAGAGAGAGAGAAACTGTGGCAGAGAAGATAGGATCATGATGGGCTGTTGAATCTCTACAGGCATCTTAGGACAAAAATTCAGAATGGACACTACCAGTTTTAATCACTTCTTCACAGAATGAGAGAAGTTCTGAAAGGAATACTCTTTCCCTCACTTTCCCTCCACCTGCCTGTGTGGTAACAGGTACTTTTGTATACATTTATCTTATTTCTTTTCATCAAAGTTGCTATCATTATCCTGATTTTGCTTCATACAAAAATCTTTGATCAGTCTTGAAGGTTAAAATAAAGTGAAAGGAGGGAGTCAAGAGTTAGCTGGATATACACAGAATTTAAATAGGGCAGAGATCAAAACATCTGTCTGAATTTTTCTATCTGGAGATTTTGAGCTGTTACTTTACTAATGACATTTTATCTTATATAAATTTCACAACCAAATTGAGAAAGGAGTCATATTTTAGAGTTAAAAATATACTTTTCAACTACAAAATCCTTTTATAAATGTACCAGAATAGGCCTTTTTATAAAATGTTGCAGGACAGGAAAACATTTATCACTTCATTTTGAACTTCCTCAGAAATTATGTTGTTCTTTGTCCCCAAATTAATAGGACAAACAATTTCAGAGGTTGTTAATGTGATGGGTGTGATAAGTTACTCAGCTGTTTCTGTTGTGACCAACTCTTTATGATCACATTTGGATTTTCTTGACAAAGATTCTTGAGTGGGTTGCCATTTCCTTCTCCAGCTCATTTTACAGATGAGGAAACTGAGGTAAGCACTACCTTAAGTCTAGGGAACTATTCAAAGTGAAGAAATGCTATACCAATGTATAGAGGCAACTGCAGCTTACAGTATTTAGATTAGGGCACTAAAAACTTAAGTAATATGCCCAGGGCCAAGTAGCCAAGATTTGTCAGAGGCAAGATATGAATCCATGTCTTCCTGGCCCTGAGGCAGTCTACTTGTTTTATTTTCTGTCTTATAATTTATTTTTTTAATTTTGTATTTAATTTTTAATTTTATGGAACAAAACAAACATTTCCATAATGTAGTACGATAAAAAAGAATTGCACATGAAACTGCAGATCTGTCATATACAACTTGCTATGCCTTTTAAATATAATAAAGGTATCATGTATTTTTTTACTTCCCTTCCCCCTCACCCTAGAAATGGCTATCGTTAGACACAAATATGTGTGCATATGTGTGTGTGTGAATGATCCATTCTATACATCTTTTAAGTTTCAATACATTTTCTATGCATTTATCATGTTATATTTTCAAAATACCTTATTTTAAATATACTTTATTCAAAATCCCTTAAAATATCCATTATACTTTTGAAAGTTTTGATTAAGTGGCCTCAATATATAACCAGATATCTGAGTATACTCTGAGCAAGAAAAATCTAAGAATATGTAAACAAAGATTTTATAAAAGAGAAATTTCATGAACAGTAATCTTTGATTTCAGTAATAGGCATGACAGTTCTTGTGCATTGGACAATTATCCATAAGTAGTAATCAGGGCTCATACATGACTAATCAGTATTTCTTTTATACATTCAACCCAAATTTTACTTTTTCTAAATTCTTCTTAAGCCAGTTTTCAAATATCTATCAAAACTACCAATATTAACAATTTTCCTGTTATTATTTTACCAATAAGGCAACCAAAATAATTTTGTGGCACAACAAATCTGTGAAATTCATTTTAAGAGGAGGAGATTACCTTTTCTTGTTCTTTCTACCTATGCTCAAGACAAGCAGAGTTGACAAACATCAGCCCAGCTAGCAGTGTAGATCCACTAATGACAAAAGAAGATACACACAACTTCTTTCCTTCCAATCTTTGATTCAACCTAAGAGGAAAGTCTCAAAGAAAGATTGAACATTCACAGTGTCTTCTGTGTCAAAAGAATGGTATCTTTCTGCTTTCAAGAGGAAAGTGACAACCTATTCTAAAAACATATATTGTGGCAGAGTTCTAGGATGGATTACTAAATGAATAGGTCTTAAAAACTTTTAAAAAGGAAGTAACAGTCATCATTATCCAATAGAAGCTAATTTAAAAGTTATTTCAGAAGCAAGTGCTCAGCATTTTTTTCAGATAAGACAAAATGGGAGTGCTCACTCATGCCCCAAATGACACAATTGAGATCATAAAAGATCTTGGAAAACTGGGGTTATAATCTAACAAAATGAAATGTATTAAACAAAATGTGGTACTTACTAATCTGATCACCATTGTAATATATCTTAGAATGGGTAGAAAGTTTAAATTAGACACGACCTCTGATTTTGTGGTGCTTACAGGAGGTTAAGACACACGCTGGATATTTTTTAAATGCTAAATGTAGTACAGGGGTATAAATAAAGTGTCATGTGAGGTCCTAAGTGAATGTATCTGCCAATGGGAGAACTCAGGGAGAGCTTCAGAGAAGAAGGAATATTTTGTTTAGATTTTAAAGAATTGATAAGAATTTTTTAAATAGAGAAATCAAAGTGTATTATAAAATGTAGGGGAAAGAATGAGTAAAGGCACAGAGGAGAGAAAGACTGGAATATAACAAAGGGATAGATGGTTGTCTAATTTTGCTAAAGCATGCAGAGGTGGAAAACCTGTTGCCTTGAGGCCTTATGTGGCCTTCTAGGTCCTTGGGTACAGCCTTTTGACTGGGTCCAAGTTTTACAATACAATTTTTTTTTATAAATTTATTTATTTAACTTTTTAAATTCATTTTCACAAGATTTTGGGTTCCAAAATTTTCTCCCCATTTGTCCCCTCCCCCTCCCCAATACACTGAGCATTCTAATTACCCATATCACCAATTTGCCCTCTCTACAAATATTTTATTAAGGGGATTTATTCTGTGAAGTTTGGATTCAGTCAAAGGGATGTACTTGAGGACCTAGAGGGCCACATGGGGCCTCAAGGCTGCAGGTTCCCCTCCCCTAACCCTGGTAGAGTCTGTGGATAGAAATGTTCTATGACAAGACTAGAAAAGTAAAATGATCCTAGATCGTAAAGGGTCCTTGAATTTGAATTTTATTAAGTAATAGGTTAACATTGAAGATTTTTGTTCAGGGAAATAATGTGGCCATCTTAAAAGCTAAGTCAAATAGATTTTTTTCTGATTGTAGCAGAAAGGATGGATTATAAAAGAAGAGAATCATAGGTGAAAGCAGATGTAATGAAGTTAATGCAATAATCTGAGAGAATTGTAATGAGGGCCTTTACAGTGTGAGAGAAAATGGTGAAAAGAACAGGTGGGAAAGTTATTGAGTGGTGGAATAGACAGGTCTTAGTAACTGATTGGATATGATGAGGGAGAGTAAAGAGTCAAAGAGTGTACCAACATTTCAAAAATGGAAAACTAAGGGAATGGTGGTGCCACTTATGGAAACAGCAAAGGCAGAACATGGAATATGTGCAGGAGGAAAGATAATAAGTTTGATAAGATCGTGTTGCATTTGAGATGTCAATGAAGTATACAGTTTTGGTCTTGTAAGCAAGTGGAGCTGGATCTTTGGAGCTCAGAAGAAAAGTCAGGGATGGAGATATAAATTGGGAAACCAGTTCCATGAGGATGATTTTTGAAACCAAGAGAATGAATAAGAGTGTTAAGGGAAAGACTGTAAAGAGAAAAAATTGTCCAAGGAAAGAACTTGAGGAAATACCTTGAGGGGTAAAGAAGACCATGAGGAATCAAAAACAGTGGTGATAATATTGTATGATGATTAACTGTGAATAACAGCTATACTCAGTAGTACAATGATCCAAAATAATTCAAAGGACTTACGATGAAAAAATGCCATCCACTTCCAGGAAAAGAATTGATAGAGTCTGAATGCAGATTTACACATAGGTTTCTTACTTTATTTTTCTGGTTTGTGTGCAGTCTTTTTGATCTGTATTTTCTTTCAGAACATGTCTAATATGTTTTACATGATTAAACATGTATAATCTATATCAAATTGTTGTCTTCTCAGGGAGAGGCAATGGGAGAGAGATATTTTGGAACTCCAATTTTTTTAAAAAAATGTATGTTAAAAATTGTTTTAATCTTTAATTGGAAAAAATAAAATATCATTTAAAAATGAACAATAAATACCAATGGAAAATTGTCATCAGATTGACCGTTAGATCATTGACGACCTTTAATGGAGTTCTTTAGGTGGAAAATTGACATAAAACTGGATTGCAAGAGACTAGAAAAAAAGAGCAAGTTAAAGATAGATGGCAGCTAAAATACATCTATTGAAAGAAGGAACCATAAAACTTCTCAGGAAGGTTGTTAATGGGAACAACTTGGCATCCGAATCATTACACAAAGTTATTTATCACAAAGTCTCATTTTACTGAACCAACTCTGGTGTTGGTGGAGATAATCATTCCATAAGAAATAAGAAAGTGGGTGAATCCCATTATGTAGACTACTGACATCAAGATCCATGAAAAAATTTTTTCATTGAATTATTCCAGAGAATAATTACATTAACTTATATATTCTTCTATAGAAATGGGGATAAATATAAAATCTTCAACTTGATTTCAAAAAGTCAATTGTAGATGGTACAGGATGGAGCAATAACTTGGGTGAAAAAGTATTAAGGATTTTAATTAACTACGAACTCAGTAAGACTCAACAACAGTGTGACATGACTACTCGCAAAGGTCATGCAATTGCAGGCTGAATTAATAGAACTGTAGAAAGGCAGGGTAATAGAGAGCAGGCCTAGATACCCAAAGACTTGTGACACAAACTGGCTGTGAATCTGGACAAGTCACCACCAACCTCTCAGTGCTTTTGTTAACTCTCTAAGACCATAAGTTTCAGAGAAGGTAGCAATCTTGCATTGGTAGCAGGAATTTCTTCACCTGGGAGTTCCCTATCAGTGAAATCACAAGTATATGTATGAATATAAATGCATGAAAGTCCCCAATGAACCAGTGCCCCCAAGGCCACTAGTCCAACTCCCAAGGTATCATCCAAGAGAACAAGACCTGTAGAGAAGGGGCCCACCATCCCCACCAACAACACCAACCAAAACTACCAGTTGACTACCATCAACCGGTATGTAAGCAAACCTACCTGAGGTATCAAGGCATCCTAAAGGAGAGACAGGGACAACAAAATTCAGTCAAATAGTAATAACAATAAAATATAATATGTATATACATATATGTTTGTTTGTTACATTTATATAGTGCTTACTATGTGTCAGGTGCCATGCTTAGCACTTTACAATTATCTTCTCTGTTGATCTTCCCACAACCCCGGGAGGTCAATGCGATTTTTGTCCCCATTTTACAGTTAAAGAAACTGAGGCAAACAGAGATTGCCAGGTTCACACAGCTAGTAAGTATCCACGGCCAGATTTGAACTGAGGTCTTCCTGACTCCAACCCCAACATTCTCTCTACTGAGCCATCTGGTTGACTGGGTAAGTCACTGATACCTCCTTGACTGTCATCTCCCTTCAAACCCTGATGAAGACAGGTCAGAACACTAAGCCCAAGAGCTCCAATAATAGTGGTACTCCACCTTCTTTGCCCTACTACCGGCCATGCTTCTAGTTCTCTCCCCTTGACCATTGTCCATGGATGTTGTAGACCTACAACCTAGCAACTGCCTCCATAGGATTTACAGCCCTGCCTTTTCACCAGCCACAGCTAATGAAGACTGAGAAAAGAAAACTCTAACAAACAAAGAGTTAAAGTTTTATCCATGGAAATTACATTAAAGAAGATATATTATCATATGACATGTTGTCTAAGTACAGAGAAGGCTCTTTCCATCTGATTTGCTGATGAAACCTACATGGGTTGTCTCCCCCTATTATAATATAAGCTTTTTGAGAGCAGAGACTATCTCAATTTTTCTATTTGTATCCCAAATACTTAGCATAGTGTACATAATAAATACTTAACAAATGCTTTTCCATTCATTCATTAAATGCATGTAAAGTCTCTCTCATAAGCTTGCAGGAACTAGAGAATACAAATGAAAAAAGCATTTCTTCCAGGGATTATGCAAAGCTTTGGGGATACATGAAAGAAAGGAAGAAAGAAAGAAAGAAAGAAAGAAGGAAGGAAGGAAGGAAGGAAGGAACGAAGGAAAGAAGGAAGGAAGGAAGGAAGAGTACCTGACTTGAAGGAGTTTGCATTCTAATAAAAGAAAACACATAAAATAAGGTGGCTAGAGAAAAACGGCTTGGTCTGGGGAAATCCTAGTGATGGTGAGTTGAGCCATAAGGCAAAATTGATTGACATGTTCTTTCCAGGAATGGGAACGATGACTTCTTTATTGTTCCCAAAGCTAAAGGTAAGCGAGTGGATGGAGAAAGGGCACAAGGGCAGTAGCATGGCATGAAGACAGATGGAGAAGAGTGGCAGTGAGTGTCTGGGTTTAGCTATTTGGGCAGAATCCTCATCGATCAGAGCACAACTCCCCAGGACATGAGGTGAAGAGCCGAGCTGCAGGCAAGACACATAGCATGATGATATCAGAAGAAAAGGGATGTGGAGTGGTTTCATCTGTGAATGGAGCTCCTAATGAGGAACTTCCTCTATGATTGTAGAAAGGCCCTTTCTTTGCAATTTATAATCTATGTAGTTTTAGAGGATTCCCTGGGGACAATTAGAAGTTAAGCAATTTGCCAAGGATTATATTGTGAGATCAGCGAGAGAGAGTGAGAGAGAGAATATTTATAAAGCATACATAGCATACATATGTGTACTATTACATATATATATATCCATTTTAATTGTTATAGAAAGAAGTTTGTTACATATATGTGCATGCATATAAATACACATATGTACTTCGTGTATATACACCTATGGATATATGGATATGTGTGTACATACTATGTACATGTCTATATACACACATACATATACACATGCATATATATATATATATATATATATATATATATATATATATATATATATACACTTCCTTTCTAATACACATTCAAATTCTCATTGTACATCTGTCACCAAGAAGTAATTATTTAAACACCCTGGGAAATTTCATTAGTTATTCCAGGTCAAAAATAAAACATTATAGCCACAAGCAAGTGAGTATTAACTTTGGGGCCTAAAAGGGTAAATTATGCTTGAGGTCTCTGTGTTTTCTTTCTCTTTCTTTTCTTCTTTCTTTTTTCCTTCCTTTCTTTCCTCCTTCCTTCTCTCATTCTTTTCTTTCTTCAATTTATTCAGTACAATTTTCGTGATGCAATGGAAAAGTTACTGAACTCAGAGTCCAAGAACCTGAATGCAAATACTAACCAGTACTGCTCTTTATCACCTTTGGACAAGTCACTTGCACCTTTAAGGTCTTACTTTCCTCATTTGCAAAATGCAATTGGCCTAGATGATCTCCAAGAATTATTCCTGGTCTGCATTTATGATCCTAAGGACAAAAGTTTAATTTATTTTTATATTTATTTGCTATAGAATGAAGTCTGGGTTGAAGAGGTAATGAACCCAAGCTACTCGAATTAATAGGTTCCATGACCATTTGGGGGTGCTGTGTTGAGTAACATTCCATTCCCCCAGTCTGATGTTGAAAGTCCACAGCTGAAGTTCATTCAGAGGAACAAGAAATACAGAGGAATAGAACAATTCAGACCTAGAACAATGCAGGCCCTGTCAACTCATTGAGCATGACAAATGTAGCTGCTTTGCTTAAGTTTAGCCTATGTTGGCTACCTAATTTATTTGAACTCTAGCCTGACCTTAGACTGTGTTTACTTCATGTTCCTCGCATCTCATTAATGTCACATGCCTAGCCATTAAGAAAAACAACCATTTTTTGGTACCTTTTATTTTGGACCTCAGATCTTGCCAGATACTTCCTCCCATCACCTTAGAACTATGCCTAACATAAAGATAAGATGAACTGATATCCACTGTGTCTGACCTTGTTTACAGGAATTGGCAACGGTAGCTCCCTGTCTCTGTACCAAAAAAGAAGGCTATATGTTTCATTATCTGACCTCTGAAACCAATATTGTTCATTGCCTTTAATCTGAATTCAACTGTACTTTGTTGCTGTTTTCATTTATATTGTTATAATTATTGGATATGCCTTTCTTCTGGTTCTGCATCAGTTCATACAAGTCTTAGCATGTGTCTTTGAATTCTCATATTTGCCTTTCCTAGGGTACGTTAATATTTCTTCATTTGGATATACTGCAATGCGTCAAGCCATTTTTCAATCCATGGGAGTCTACTTTCTCACCAGTTTTTGCTTTGACAATAAGTTCTTCTAGGAATCTGGTTAAACTTTGGGAACCTTTTTGTTTTTGACTTGCTTAGGATATATGCTCGGTAGGGAAACTCTAAGTCAAAAATTAACTTAGTATCTTGAACAAAATAATTTCAAATTGTTTTCTAGGATGTTTATATCATCATTCCAATCTTTCAAATGACTCTCAAAACACTAACAATTTTTCACTTTTGTCATCTTTGTCATTCTGATGAGATTGAGATGAAAACTATGTAACGGTTTAATTTTCATTATTTGTTTTGAATATGTAGTAATGTTGGGGTAGGGTAGCGAACAAGACTTTTCAGTCATTCTTATTCACTCCCTCCCCAGCGTATTAACTCAATTCACGGATTGGCTCTCCATTAGAAATATTTTCTCTCTTCTAGGGTAAGTCACAAAGAAAGAATTCATAATTCCAATTTTTAGGTCCAAGCCAGAGATAGCACAATGACAAAATGCTGCATTTTATCTCTGTCCTCTCCCCCACTCCTATCCTTTCCAACTGAATACATTCCCAAGAAGTCTGCCCAGACTAGCAAATGCCCTAGTTAACAACTGTTTATAAGACAAAATAAACATTTAAAACAAAGAAAGGTAAACAGACTTTTAAGAAATAAGCTTTCCTCTCTCAGAGGAAATAGAGAATGACTATGTTGGAGTCTGTAGTCTGGGGAAAGTTTCAGAAACATAGCATCTTTCCTAGCACATCTTGTACCCAATTAGCCCATGTTGCTTCTCTACCATTGTGAGGCCTCTCCTTTTCATATCTTGTCAGAGGCTGAGTTCTTTGAGTCTGACTCACTTAACCTGACCTCCTTGCAAACAGGTCTATTTCTTTTAAGGGCAATGTGGGGGTGTGCTACTTTTGTCCATATTTTTACTCTTTTTCTGATTTCATCAAGGAGTTTCTTAAAGGAATGTAGTTTCCCCCCTCTCCTTTTTTAGCAGTTAGCTTAGAATCTTATCATGATCCCCTTATTTTCTCAACGATTAGATCTTAGACTTTCAGAGATGACTCTGTTACAAAGAAATTGAAGCATATTTTCATGGTTGTGGATCACTCAATCAATTAACAAGTACTTACTAAGCATTCCTGTATATGTAGTGTATGCTAGGCATTATGTTAGGTGCTTGGAATACAAATACAGTGAATGAAGCAACCCCCATTCCCATGAAGCACACATTATAATAGGGAAACAAGACTAAGATATTCAGGGTGTTCCAGAAAACTTAGTGCAGTTGTGACCTATGTAAGCTTAATACTGCTCTAAGATGTGTGGAATATCCTGTATATCTACTGTGATTGCTTCCATATAGAGCAGTGGTGTCAAACTCAAATAGGAATCCAGGACACACATTGATTTAGTTTTTAAAATGTAATGGTATCTATTTTTTGTATAAATATTCATTTTATTGTTTTCCAATAAAATTTTTATCTGTTTTGAGCTTCATGAGCTTAAAATTCATTGTAAATGAACAAAAGGGGTTTTATGAGGTAGAGATGAGGAAGATCTAGGGACAGTCAGTACAAGACAGAGTGTCCAGTGTGAAGAATAGGGTGAGGAGTTTGTCTGAAAGCAGGGAAAGTAATGGGGCAGATAGGTGGCATAGTGAATGGGAGTACTGGACCTGGAATATCTGAGTTCAAATCTGGATTCAGATACTTACTAGCTCTGTGACCCTGCCACTTAACCCTATTTGCCTCAATTTCTTCATTTGTAAAATGAACCAAAGGAAATAACCAGACTCATATCTTTGCCAAGAAGACCCCACAGACAAAATCCAGAGGGTCACGTAGAGCCAGACATGACTGAAAAACTGAACAAGAGATTCAAAGAGTCCAGAAAGATAGTTTGCGGCCAGGTTGTGGAGAGTTTTAAAAACTAAGCCAAGGAGCTTAGATTCAATTATAGAATAAGGAACTGCTAGAGTTTCCAGTTTGGGAAAACAATACGATCAGTTCTGCAACTAAGGAAAATCACTGGCAGCGGTGTGGAGGAGAGTGGTCTGAAGTTGATTGGTCAAGTTGCCAAATCATCTAAGTGCAGGGTGATGAGGGCCTGAACTAAGGTGTTAGTTGTATGAGTAGAGAAAGGGGAGTGAATATAAATGATATTATACAAGCAAAAATCAAAAGATTTGGCAAATGATTGCATCTGTAAAGGCTATCCTCAGTATTATGAATCTGAGAGCTTAAAATGGTGATACTGAAGACAGAAACAGAGAAGTTTTGAAGAGGAATCTGTTTGGCAGAATATATATGTATACACACACAAGCACACATACACACACATATATACACATACATATATATATACATACACATACATTCATACACACATACATTCATACATACACACACACATATTCTCTATTTTTTTGAGTTCAAATGTCTCCAGGACATCCAGTTTGAAATGTCAAGTAGGAAATTGGAATATGAGATTAAAGCTCAAACATTGAGTTTGGATATGAAAATCTGGAAGTCATTGACATAGAGATTACCATTAAATTCTTGGTGGGGATGATAAGGTCAACAAAATAGACAGTGTAGAGAAAAAATCTGGGGCTTTGCACAGACAGAGAAGACTAACAGTTTGCGGCATGATTTGAATGACAAGTCAGCAAAGGAAACTGAGAAAAGAGGGGGAAGGAACCAAGAGAGATCAGTGTCACAAATGTCCAGAGAGTATCAAGGAGGACAATGTGGTAAACAGTGTCAATGCAGTGGAAAGTTTCAGAAAGATTAGATCTGACAAAAAGACCATCAGATTTGGCTTCCCAGAGATAATTTCGTAATTTTGAAAAGAGTAGTTTTAGATGAGTGATGAAGCCAGAAAACAGACTGCAATGAGTTAAAGAGTGAGCAAAATGAAAGAAAATGGATACAGTGGCTGAAGACAACTTTTTGTATGAGTTTTGCTGAGAACGTAAGGAGAGATATAGGACAATAGCTTGAAAGGATGGTAGTGCCTACTGAGAGTTTTTTTTTAAGGGTATAGGAGACTTGATTTTGTTTGAAGGCAGTAGGAAAGGAAGCAGTAGATAGAAAGAGATTGAAGTTTGGGGGAAGGATGATTGAAATGGTAATCTGCCAGAAAAGACTGGAGAGAATGGGATCAAGGCATGTGGAGAAGGTTGGCTATGTCAGGGAGAAAGGCCACTTCATTTTTAGAGACTGAGGGAAAGAAGGAGAGAGTAAGGTTTGATTTCAAGGCATTTTCAGATGAGGAGAGTGGGAGGAAAAAGAGCTCTTGATGAATTAGTTCAACGTAAAATAAAAGATGTCCTCAGCTGAAATGGATGGGCAGGGAGAGATTCAGTATGCTTGAGGAAAAGGGAATGATCTGCAAATGCTTTTCTTTGTAGCGACAGGGAATCATTTATAGAAAAACAAGAGAAAATACTTTTATTGCATTAAGGGCCCAGTTGAAATTAGATGACATGAATTTACAGTATATTGAATCAACACAATTGATGGTTTGAAATAATTTTGAAAAATTTTTTTATATCTTTTGACCTGTTATCTATTGGAAAACTTCTCAGTCACATATTTATATCAATTCTCTATTTATCCTAGATATCAAATTTTTAGATGCCCCACTCTGCAAATTTTCTTCTTGTTTGGGTCCAACCAATTTCTCAGGTACCCATTAACCCTTTTGGCTTAGGCTCCCATTTACATAGTGTTCTGGGTATGCCATTCCTGCAATTGACCCCCATTTTCTATATGACCCAGTTCTTTCTTCTTGACCCTTAGAAATCAAGACTTGTTATTTCAGATTTTTCTGCCCCAGAATGGCTAGACTGAATTGTTTTGGTCTTAGTTCCTGGCCAGCTCTGCCCCTGGACAGAATCAGCAGAACAGAAAGTGACTAACATTCTAATTTTAATGCTGAACTAACCAAAACCCTGCTGTATGGTTAATATACCTCTCCAGTCTACTTCTTTATGTACTATTTCACAAAGGAATATCATCCTGAACTTGAGTGCTTAGGTATGAATCTGGAGAGAGGAAGAAGAAACCTTCCCCTAATACTTCCTCACTCCCATCCTATCCCTCCCCAAGCCCAAATCAGTCTCTTCTGATCCGGTATTAGTCACTTTCATTGTACTTTTCAGAATCTTCACTCTATTATAAACCAATTCCACTGTATCCTTGACCTTTTCCTCAATTACTCATTCTGTCAAACATACAGAATGCCATGAAAGGAGAAACAATTGTGTGTCTGGGGTGCTGGGGAGAAGAAAGAGACAGGCAGCTGTGTTTGATTCTGTGGACAGATCTAAGGGTCAGAAGGTAGCCTCTGACCTGGTATTGATCATTTTGTATATTTAAAATCATACTGCATGATGAAAGAAAGAGTACTGAAAGAAATTAGTACTTGAGGGTTAATGAGTCCCTAGTTATGCATTGGGAGAATATAAAACTTTATGTAACATGTCATGTACAATTGTCTCATTGTAAATGTCTTTCTTTCACCAGGAGAATCCTCAAGCTCCATTAAATACAATATATGACTTTGTCTATGTGCAATAACTTATTTCTACAGGTCACACTATTACACAGGCAACACTCAAGGTTGTGTAGTAGTTGCTGTGTGCAATGGTAGAGTTTCTTCATTGAGGGTTCCACTTCCCAATGAAAGCATAGATTCAGTCCCCCCAAAAATACTAATTGCAATCGTATAAAGCTAACAACAAAAAACCATAGAAACTCAAGTGACCAGAGATCAACTAACCAGCAAGATCAAATATCTATATATAGATATACAATGCACACATACCTATGCATATATTTCACAAAGAAGTAAAATAAGCAAAATAAAACAATATTTCTTATTAGTGAAATAGGCTGAGTCAAAAGAATATTACGCTCAATGACTACAATGATATAAATAAAAAGGACACTAAAAGGAAAGTGTTCTGCAGCAGGAATTACTAAAGCTGGTCCAGTGGTTCAACCAAATCACACTTGGGACTAGACCCAAATAAGTCAGTCATAGACGATCTAACAAAAGTTTTACACGAACACAATATACAGAGAGGATGCAGTTCTGATTCTGATAGATGTAGCCTTTCTGCCTCCCTCCAACCCCTGCCTTTCTAACAGATTTAGATGAAACAAACATATCTGATCAGAACAATATGCTGACTCCTATGACAACAGGACATCTGTCAGATGTGAGGAGGTGGCTGTTTCATGCTCTGGATGATAAGGAAGTTTTGTCAATGGTTGGAACCCCACCTGGTGTTTTGAACAAATCTCAGCTACTCTATGGGATAACACTTCTACCTGTTAAGAATATTCTACCTGAGTCTACCAGATAGGAATCCTAGTAGATAATTCTACCATTACCTAGCAGCCCTTCTTGTCAAGGTCTTAAAGGGCTTCTAGAAAACCTGCATTACTGCACAACTCTTACCAAGGGGAATCAGAAAAGACTTACTCAAAGATGGAAGACAGAGAGAGCATTTATTAAGCACATACTGCATGCCATGCACTGTTCCAAGCAGAGATTCCTCTTCTCCTCTGTTCTTCATCTCACATCATTCAGGTGCCTTCTGTTACTCTCTCCCCCTTAACCTCTTTTTCATACAAGCTGGACCTTTCGCTTGTCCAAGCAAACCCCTCTGCATTCCAAGTGATCCCATTCCATCCTTTGTTCTCCAGCAATTTACCCTCTCTGTCATCACAACTCTTTTATTAATATTCAATTGCTCTCGGCCCATTGGTTGCTTACCTTCAACTTCCAACATGCCCATGTCTCCCTTAGGCTCAAAAAAAATGTTCATTTGATCCACTCATCCCCACTAGCCATCATCCAATAGCTTTGCTTCCTTTTGTGGTTAAACTGTTTTGAGAAAGCAGTCTATAATAGATATTTCCACTTCCTTTTCCCTCACTGTCTTCCTAACTCCTTACACTCTGGCTTTGATCTCACCATTCAAGCAAAAGTGATCTCTCCAAAGTTACTAACGATCTCTTAGCTGCTGTCAAGGGTACAATCATCCTCCAATCACCTGGGCTTGCCCCCTAGGCATTATCCTTAGCTTCTCACTCTAGCTCGCTCTGCTTCAATCCAATCTGTTACCAAGGTCTGTCAATCTCACCTTCGTGACATCACTTGAACATGCCTCCTTCTCTCCTCTGAGACTGCCCCCACTCTTATCATCTCACACCTGGACCTGGTAGATGTTTGCCTCACGTCTCTCCCTGAAATGATTCATCCATTGATTTGCCAGAGAACTTCCTAAAACACACATCCAGCCACCTCAATACCCTGCCCAGTAAACTCCAGGAGGTTTGCCTTTGTTTTCTCCCTAGTATTTCAGTGCATACTTCAGAGATGCTACTTATTGACTGACTGACTGATTGACTGTTTCCAGGATCAAATATAAAATCCTCTCTTTGCATTTTAAAGCCCTCCACAACCTGGCTTTCCTTTCCTCTTTCTAGTCTTTTTACACTTCACTCCTAACTATATAGGTTTTTCATCCAGTAACACTGGCTATTCCATGAACAAGAGAGGACTCCAGGTACTTCTACTTTCTATCCTTCATTCCTAGAATACTCTCCCTCCTCTTTTTCACCTCCTGGCTTCCTTCAAGTTTCAACTAAAGTCCTATATTCTTCAAGAAACCTTTCCAAGTCCTTAATATGTATGCCTTCTGAGGCTTCCCCACAATGTATCCTGTATAGATCTTGTTTGTACATGGTTGTTTGCATGTCATCTCTCCCTTTACACTGTGACTCCCTGAGAGCAGGGACTACTTATTTTTTTGTTTTGTTTTGTGTTGTGTTTTGCACAGTGTCTATCACATAGTAGGCACTTCATAAATGCAAGATGACTGACAACCAAAAAAAGGCAGTCCATACCTTCAAGTTGCTCAAAATCAATCAATAAATAAACATTTATTAAATACCTACTATGTGCCAGATGCTGTGCTAACAGAGGATGACAATACATAAGAGAAAGTGGAAAAGTAGCGTAGAAGGGGGAAGGTATTCAAGTGGTGTAATAAAAAGTGTAAAATTCCAAAGAGTCAGTGGTGGAGTTGGGAAAGAAATGAGTGTGGCTGTCTTCAGCATTTTCTCAAATTGACATAAACTAACCCATTTGGAGGAGGTGACCACAGAGACAGAACCATCAACAGGATGAGAAGGAAGCACTGAAGAAACAGTTTAGTTCAGGTTAAAGAAAAAGAAAACAAGACAGAAAAAAAAGATCATTAATGTAATATTTCCCTAAAAATGTGTGGCAACTGCATGATCAAATATAGAGGAAAGATATGACAAGAAACGCAGGGTTTCATATCCTCTCTTTGGAAATGTCAAGTTCTGGATTTTCTATGTAGTGGGTGATGTTGGGAACACTTCACAAAGAATATCCTAATATAAAAGGGAAATGATGAGCGGAGGGGACAGCATTAGTAACACCACTGCTAGGGTAAGGTAGACAGAGACTTACCCTGCACTAGCCACCAACCAGTACCTCCTTGGGAATTTCATGATGCATTTTATCCCCTCCTTATGTAGAAGATGAATAAATATTGAGAGTCAGGATTGATACCATGTCAACTAAGGGACACCCATTATTTCAGCAAAATGTACATTCATCATAGATACGCAGACACAGTTTCATCTCCCCCGCATAATTAGATATAAAGACATAGCCAAACATTTCTGCCTTATAGTTCTCCAAGATCTTTCTGGGAAGTAATTGTCTGAGCTATCCAGCAGAAAGAAGAGCTGACAGTTGAGGGTAACCTGAGTCATTTCCTCAGCATGTATATCGTACATTTAGGAGTTGGGACCTTGAGTACAGAATAACTCTAAGTAGTTGATGAGCCAGAGAGAGTCAACTGGAAACTCCACTCTCAATGCAGAAGTATATTATAAACCTCTTTTTTTTTAGTTTAACTGAAAATATTAAAGAATCAGAGAAGAACTCTTTTCTGACTTTTTCCCTTTAGGAAAATGTGTAGAAAGAGAAAAAAAAAGAAAGGGAGGGAGGGAGCAAGGAAGAAACAAAGGAAAGATGAAAATAAGGAAAGAATATGGAAGAAGGGAAGGAAGGGAGAGAAGGGAGGGAGGGAGAAATGGAGGGAGGAAAAAGAAAAACTTAAAGTTTGAGGAAAATATATTAAAGGCGGTAATAAAACTTAAAATGAAAAAGTATCTTTTGTCTGGTTAAGATCATTGCCTTTCCCATCCCCTGAAGCAATTGGCCTTACAACCCACCTAATGAAGTGCCCTGTTTGCATTCAGAAGTAATTAGGATATTTTCAATCCTTGAGGGGAATGGTGAAAGAACAAGTTTTAGTTGGACATCTACTGTTGTTCTGGAATGTTGACCCTAAATTTATTTTTAATGTATTATTACTTTTTTTCTAATTCAAAATTGTTACAATAACTTTTTAAATCTTTAAAATTTTTAGATGAATATAATGTCCTCCTTCAGCTATGATCACTTATTTTACATAACTTGATCAATTCACAATATTTGAATATTTTCTTATTTCTTTACCAAGAAGCTACATTTATCAATTTGATATTAAGTGTACCCTTGAGGAATGGTTTAGTTGTTATTTTATATCTTTGATTACAGTCCCATAGATTTTCAGTAGGCTTCACGCCAGACTCCCAGGACATTGAAACGTTTGTAAGTATCTCCTAGACACATTTCTTAACCTTTCTTGGTGTGTGCCATGGAGTAAGGCTCTGTTGCAGTGGTTCGTCTTCCTTTGGGAGTTTCTGTAAGTTAGAAACAATTTTACACTTCAGTTTATTTATGAGAGGGCGTCATTCTCCTGATGGCAATGATTTCCTGATCCACTTGAAGTGTAAAGTCCCCAAAACATTTTGGGTTGGAGATGTTATACAGTCCAATGAAGACAGACAGATTTTAAAGACTCACTTGGATTTCTGTCAATGGTTTTGGTGTAACCTTGACCAAAAAAGTGAGGTTCAACAGTAAAAATCACTTTTGTCCAAACATCAATAATCCAGTCTTTGTATTGTCTTGCCTTTGATATCCTTTCCCCTTCTCCTATCATATTAAATGTAAGGAGATTTTTACTCTTTTTTTTCACCATTTTCTTAGTATTCCTCCAATCTCAAGTTCCCACACAAGGAGTTCCCCATACCCATGAAATCTTAGGACTTGACCAAATAAAATTCTTCAGTTTGCTTCCCAAGTTTTTCCCCAAACTGGTGCTGCCATTTGGATGGGGTGGAGGGGAGTATCAAAATAAGTACCAAACATGATTTTATGGGTACTAGTATATCCATGGACAGTACAGTGAATAGAGGGCACTGGACCTGGAGTCAGGTTAAACTCTGGCCTCAGACCCTTACTAGCTATGTGACCTTGGGCAGCTCACTGTTTGTCTCAGTTTCCTCATCTGCAAAGTGGGAATAGTAACAGCCCCCTGACCCCCTCCCTGCCCCAGAGTTGCTATGAAGATAAATGAGATAATATTTGTAAAGCACTTTGCAAACCTCAAAGCAATATATTAATATTAACTACTGTTGTTATCACCAGCACAGAGCAGTACCTGCTCTGCCTCCCTCAGGGCACTGAGAGGTTAAATGATTTATTCAGTGTCATGCCTCCTGTATTTATCATAGCCAGAATTTCAGCCCAATTCTTCCTTACTCTGAGGCCAACTTTTTACCTGATTTGCCATGTTGCCTCTCTAATGTTGATAGAATTTACTATGAATTGTATTTAGAGAAACAAACAAATAATCACAGGTTTCATCTAATTCATAAATGTGAAATTTTTCAATTATTAATAATATATGTGACATATAGATAGTGCTAGACATTTTGCAAAGTACTTCATGGATGTTATTTCAGTTGATTTCCATCCACCCAGTGAGGTGTGGAGATTATCATCTCCATTTTGCACATAAGGAAATTGAGGTCAGAGAGGTTAAGTGACAGCCAGGCTCCATAGCTAGTAAGTGTCTGAGTCAGAATTCAAACTCGTCTCTTCTAGATTCTGAGTCCAGTACTCTGTCCACTATTGTGGCAATTATTTCATTCATAATCCCTTCCCAATTTCCCTTTATTTGGGTATTTCCAGCACTTATGGTCAGTAACAGCAATGCTTCCTTTACAAGAAAAACTTCCAACAAAACTCAAATGAACACTTTTTTTAAAATTAGGGTAGTCTGAGTCACCTTATTGAGTGCAGACGAAAAACAACTAATTAGTTTCTTGTGGTACTGGTTATAAATAGCATCCAATAGCAATCGTTACCAATCACTCTCAAATATGCCAATCTTGTTTTCTCTTCCATGACGTGAAAAACTTCAATGGAAGGATTTGTGTCTTATCTGGCTCCCTGAGTCATTTGTTGTTGAGAGTTATGGTTTCCTTAACCAATCAACCTTAATAGATATTGGATTTCTTACGGGCAATAGGTATATACTTTCCATCCAGAAGTGTTTGACTTAACATTATCTAATTAGGCAGAAACAGTAGACAATTCCCTTAATGAACAAAAGGCCATATGGGAGATTTTAAAGCCTCATGTAGTCTATTCATTTTACACATTGATCATATCAATCTCCATAAATTTATTTTAACTCTTACTTCAAGACATGTGTAAAGATCAAGTACAAGTTTTTAAAAATAAGTAAAACAAATTAAGTTTTTATCCAAATACTTAATTTGTTTGCCGAAAGAAACAAAAGAAATTGAAGAGATTTTCTCTGACAATTATATTTCTATTGACTTAATAATAAAAATACATGTAATATTCAAGGGATAAAATTAAGGAAACTACTTTGACCTCTATCTGAAGCTGCACCTGGCACAGATGTTTAGGAATTTCATCCCATACTAAATCATTGTCTTTTATCTTTAATTTCCCTTTTTCCAAACATTGTTATAACTTCTTTTTCCAGAATGTTTTAGGTTATGTTAAGATCCTATCCACAGATGGATATTCATGCCTTTCCTTTATTGCCTATGGATCTGGAGCATGAACAACATGTAAGTTAGGGAAGGCATGGAGCAGGCAGGCTGTTTCAGATACTAAAGGTCTAGGGAGAAAATTGTTTGAGCCCAAGAGACTGATCAGTAGAGTAGGAACAAGTAAGTATCATAGCTCTACACAGAACTCCAAGTCTCAATGGTTCAAAAGGGAAAAAACTGGCAAGTTCTAAAGGCCAAGAAGATAAACAAAGACAGTGAGAAATAAGTAAAACAGTAAATATATCATTAGGAAGTAGGGATAAGACCTCTCTTACCCAAGGGCAGACATTCCTTGTTCTGCCTCGGTTTATATTCCCTTATTACAGAGGGTGGGCAAGAATTTAAAGTGTTTTTGCAATTAAAGTAAGGCTGTGTTGCATTAGTACAAGTATAACTTACTTACAATTCAAAGACCAGGCCTTTCCAAGGTATTCTTGTGGTCATTCACAACATTTTTGTTTAGTTATTTCAGACTCTCTGTGGTCTTATTTGGGATTTTCGTAGCAAAGATACTTGAGTGACTTACCATTTATTTTTCTCACTCATTTTACAAATGAGGAAACTGAGGTAAACAGAATTAAATGACTTACTCAGGTTCACACAGCTAGGAAGTGTCTGAGACCAAATTTGAATTTGGATCTTCCTGACTCCAAGCCCAATGTTCTATCCACTATTCTACCTACCTGCCCCAGAATGTAAGTGAAAAAGTTGCCCCTAAAGAACTTGATGGATAGATAGTGTGTGGTGGGTTGAGTTATTTGGTTTTGGGGCATAATGTGAACAGTGTCTTTACCCCTTACTATGATACTGGTTGGGAGAAAATATAAACATATGTGAGTGTGAATGGCACATAAAAAAAGACCACTAGTGATTTGGGGATTATCTGAGAGTAAACCTGGAATTGTAGGTGAATGAATTCAAATGTATCAAAGTGGTCAGATCCCAGAAACTATGTTCTAGGACAGAACATGTCATTCTTGCAGATGCTAATAAGGTGACGATGGAATGGACTTTTGACTGGGAAATTTAATATTTGAGTCAGAAGGGTGAGGGACTAGGTATTTTTTTCCACAAATCCCTCCAATCATCTTAATTTATGGTATTATTTCTGACTTGTATGTTCTTTTCCCTGTGAATAAACACTAGAAAATATTCATGTACATTTTGAAATGCATAGAAGACTGAAACAAGGATACATTTATGTTAGTTTCCACTAAAGATGAATGACAGATAATTAGTGATCATATGCAACCATTACATGATGCTGGCAAACCAGGCAGTCTCTGGGATCAAGAAGGTAGGATGGCTAGGGTGAAGAGTTGACTCAAGTTGGGACATATAAGATATAAGTACAGGAGAAAGTCTTCTGCTTAAAGGTAAGGTCCCTTGATTCATTCTGAAAAGATCTGGAATCCCTAGGAAACTAACCATAATGCAATAGGGCTAGATCCTTTACCAGGAACTTATTAAAAACCAGAAAGCTCTGAAAATAGTTCTGATATACACAGTCAACAAAAATCAATCCATTCTTTTCAACAACTTCTTTGACATCCAATGGGCATCAAAAACCAGATAGTATAAATTGTGTTTATTATGTGTGATAAACTCATTTAAAGCATCTGAGATGCTGTCAGTGTCATCATTCTCTCCACTGATGCAGATAGCAACCCCTCTACCATCCAATAGATGGTCTCCTGAAGTTGATGTGTCCAAAAAATGAATTACTTTGAATCTAGTCTGATGAGTCTCCAAACTTAGCTAGACTTTGCCTCAGATGAAAAATAAATAGATCACAATTGGGCTAATGCTTCAAACCAACAATTCTCAGCTTAGGGTCTGTAAACTTGGTTTAAAAAATATTTTGATAAGTGTCTTTTGTTATTGATTTCCTTTCTTATGCTATGAATTTTATTTTATGTACTTAAATATTATTCAGAGAAGGGGTCCACAGACTTCCCCACAGTGCCAACCAAACAGGTCCATGACAGGAAAATGAGAGAATGCTGCCTTTAAGTCCTTTTGGTTTGGTAAGACCTGCCAGAGATTCTAGGTAATTGGCAATAATTCTCAGACTCTTCTACATCCCTTCTACATCATGCTGAAGCATTAGAGAGGGCTTTTATAGGAAAATATACCTACGCATTTCTATATTTTCCTCAAGTCATCCAATGAATTACCAAGATGCAAAAGTACTTGTAGCTCTAGAGGGTACTGGCAGGAAAGTATAAACTCTGACAGGCCCTATCAAGCTTGGAAGCCTTAGAGTATGGGACCAGTAATGGGCTGAGGGCTGTCCTCTAAAGCTATTATCTCCATATTGGCAGTCCACCGTTAATAAAATATCCCATGTCTTGGAAAAGACCATTATGCTCCCTCAGAGGCCCATAGTAAATTGAATATATCTATTGAATACTGAACAAAATCCATTAGTTTTCTACCACTTCCCCCCACAAAACAAAGTTTCTATATTTCCTCCTTTGTTGTAATTATAGTTTTCGGTAGCTAAACTTAGAAATACTGGAACCTTTATTAGTCACATTTAGAAGTTAGCATTATCATATCCCAACATTTTATTCAGTAAATAGATCTAAAATTAGATTTCTTACAATAAGAATGAATGTGCTCTGTCTTCTAAATACAGCCTAATAATCTTAGACTGATAGGAAGCTAAATTGAGAGCTGTAACGCATTGTGAATTTGGAAGTTATCCTCCTTGCAATCACACAGAATGGACTTAATCTTTCTTCCTCAGGATGAGATATTCCTTCCTGTTAAATGAGACCTTCCTTTTCCAGGATGCTGATTTGCACTGATAGCAGCCAATGTTACTGCCCTGGCCTGGGCCACAGAGGCCTGGGCGTGGATGCTAAGTGCCCTCTTTCTGCAAAGCATCCTGTACGTCAATCTATTGTACTCCACAGTGTTTGTGTGTGTGTTTGCATTGGAGGCGGGGCATGGAAGAAGCTGGAGCATGTGCTCCTGCAGAGAGAAAACTTCTTTCATCGAAATACCAACAAGCTACCAGCTGGAATAGCAGACAGAAGCAAAACATTCAACTGACGTCACATCAAGCAAAAGGGAAAAAAACATTTTGGCACCCAACAGGGCTAGGGAGGTGGGCGATGAGAACAAATGCCTTTTCATTGATTCCAGAAAGAAAAATACATTTAAAATTCCTTGAATGATTGAAATGGAATGGATAATGATGGATTATTTTCAAAGAATCACATTTTCTGTTTTGGTAATATGTATACCCTGGATAAATTATATGTATGCATATGCAAAGAAAAGAGAAAAGAAATAATTCATTTCTCCAGGTGTGTAAAGGAATGCATGAGGCAGGTCATATGTGCTTTCCCTGGGAAAAGTCAGTATCAATATGAGTACTTCAATTAAATACCCCTTCCTAGAACTTGTTCTAAAATCTCAACACACAGTGAGATTTGGTATTGTGCAGTTTGTTATTGTGAGATTTGTTATTGTGGGACACAAAAGACCTAGGAAAGTCAGGGCTACTTCAGGGTTATGACTTGCATTTTTAAAATGATTCTACAAAAAAATTATATTGAATACTTCTTATGTCCATGACATTGTGCTAGGCATGGTGAGATACAAAAAATGAATATGGCACAATCTTTGTCTCAAAAAACTGAGAGTCTAAAGTACCCTCAAGCTGAAAGTGAGAGATTATAAGAAGTCTGAGGGGAAATAAGCTGGGAGTTTTAATAAAGACCATTGCAGAGCTGAGAAAGACGCATTAGTACATGAACCAGGTTTACTACTGTATCCTCCACAGAGCTGAAGAAGGACGGAAGGAAGAAAGGAAGGAAGAAAGGGAGGGAGGGAGAGAGGGAGAAAGAAAGAGAGAGAGAGAGAGATAGGCAAGGGAAGGAGGAAAGGAGCATTTAAGCACCTGACGTACCAAGCACTATGTTAATCATGTATCACCTTCTTTTTCCCCAAAACAACCCTGGGAGGTAGGTGTCCTTGTTATCCCCATTTTATAGTTGAGAATACTAAGGCACAACAAGTGACTTGCCCAGGCTGGAACAGCTAGGACCTCGGGAGAACTAGAAATCAAGCTGCTCTGACTCCAGCCCTGCCCCACCTAGCTACCTTATTACCTGGGGACAATCACAGATCTGGTCTGAATTTCAATACTCTCACTTGCTACCTATTTAACTTATATGGACCTCAATTTCCCCATCTATAAAGTAAAAAAAAAACTCTCTAAAAAGGACAATAGCCTCTTCTATCCCTTACCAATCTAACTGTATGGTTCTGTGACTTTACAAATTCCCTCTCCTCTACATGAGTTAGGTACCTTCATGAGATAGGTACTTAATTACTACTTAACAATTAAGTGTATAATTCACACTTTTGGCCTTGCTACCTACTAGAGGAAAAGCATGTTATAATGGCAAGAATATTGGATGAGGAGTCAAGAAGCCTGGGTTCTAGGCTCATCTATCCCTGGAAACCTAAGACATTGATCAAGAAGTTGATCAATGATTTCTAAGTTCCTCTCCAGCTTGAGCATCTCCTATATTTTCCTAGACCCCTTTTCTTCTCCAGTAGAACCTACCGCAAACTAACAAAGAAATACTTTATAGAACTAGATAAGATAATAACCAAATTCACTTGGAGGGACAAAGGATAGAGAATATCAAAGGAAATATATTTTTAAGTAGAAATTAATAGAGAGGAGCACTTTCCGACCTCAAACTGTATTTTAAGCAATCATAAAAATTATTTAGTATTGGTTAAAATGCAGAAAAATAGATTAGTGGAACAGAAGAGACAAGGAAGAATCTGGAAAAAAGTAAACTCAGTTACCAAGTTTTTATTAAATTCAAAAATATAAATTTCCTAGAAAAGAATTACCTATTTGATAAGAATGTCTGGGAAAATTGACATGGTCTACAATAAATGCTAAATGGTTACATGACCTGATATCAAAGATTAGGACTTTTAAAAAGTAGAAGATAAAACATGTCTTTCATCATTATGAGTAAGGGATAAACTCTTAATCAGACAAGAGGTAGAGGTAATTACAAAATATAATATAAATAATTTTAATTACATAAAATTGAAAAGTTTTTGCTGAAATAAAATTAATCTAAGGTAAGAAGGTAAGGGGTAAAATAGGAAAAATATCTCTAATAAGGGCTTGCTACTGAAGTTACATAAATAAATAATTAAAATTTGTTAAGTCAAACACCATTTCCCAATAGAGAAGTGGGAAAAAACATGAGCAAACACTTCTCAAAGAATTTCCAAACTATCAACAAACCATTAGAAAGAATCCTCCAGCTCACTAGTACTGAGAGGAATGCAAATCAGATTAACACTTAGGTTTCACCTCAAGTCCAACAAACTGACAAATATGACATAAGACAGGAAGCATCAAGGTTGGAGGAGAGTTAGACAGACACTGGAAAGTATTGTTAGTGAAAATGTGCATTGGCATGATCCTTCTGGAAAGCAATTTGGAATTATAAAAAAATAAAGTGTTTAAAATGTCTTTGAACTTTTCCTCTGATAAAATCCCATTGATAACCATGTACCCCAAGTAGATCATTGACAAAGAGAAAAGTCTCCACATACACCAAAATATCTACAGTAGCTCTTTTTGTAGGGACAAAAAAATCGGAAATAAAGTCGATGTCCAATTATTAAGGAATGACTAAGGAAATTGTGTTACATGAATATAATGAAATATTACTGAGCTGTAATAGAACAATGAACATGGTGAAAACAGTGAAGCACTGAAAGACAAGTGGAGTGATGCAAAGCAAAGTAAACAGAATCAGAAAAACAATATACACAATAATTACAACTGTGTGGGGGGAAAACACAAAACAGATGAAACTGAATATTGTGAATTACTAAATAATAATAAACTTGGCACTGAAAAGAGTTGTGAGAATACACCACCTCCAGCTCATTTGAAGATGTGAGAAATGGCCGATAAGTATGATAACTTCAAATTTTATTTTGATGTGTTCATTTGTTTTGCTGAATCACTTTTCTTTCTATAACAAAAATCTTTTTCATAAGTGGCATCTCTCTAGGAGGGGGAAAGATGCAGGAGGAAATGTAGGTGATTTAAAAACAAAATTTTTTCATAAAATTCTATTTTTTAAAAAAGCAAAAGAATTGTGAGATTTGAACAGACTGGGTTACATGTCTTCAGCTCAGGAAATGTGTATAACAGAGAAATCAAGGTTGTGTAACTGTCATGCATACAGTTCATTACACATGTTCCCAGAACATATCCCCTGACCTCTGACCCCTCATTAAAGTGCCTGTTGGCCACCCTAGCTCTAGAAGCTGTCTTTGACCAGGCTTACAGGTGGGCCTTAGCCTGAGTTTACAAGGGTCACTTGCTTTGCAAGAATGAGGCTAATCCCCAGGCCATCATGTGAAAAGAATTAGCCTAACTGGTGATGTACAGTTCTGACAGGCAGCTATGGTGTGTGGCCTTACTTGATGCAGATGACTACTACCAGCTGGAAGTGATGGAGAAAACACACCTATATCCTGAGGGTCCATTTAGAAGCATACACTCTTGAGGAAAAGGAACAAGGACTACAACGAAAAATCACCTACCTAGGGAAATTAAGTGTAATACTTCAGGAGAAAAAAAGATGGTCATTCAGTGAAATTGAAGGATTTCCATTTTTCATAAGGGGAAAACTAGAACTGAACAAAAAAACTGATCTCTAATATCAAGACTAAAGAGAAGACTAAAGAGGTGAAAGAGGAAAAGAAAACATGAGGGACTCAATGGAGCTTAACTCTTTTCATCCCTTCATGGAAAGATGGTACTTGTGAATTCTTAAAAATTGTACCACTAATAGTACAGCTGAAAGGAATACACACAGACAGAGGGTATGGGTATAAGGTGAATTTGAAGGAATGTCATTAAAAATAATTAAGGAATGAGAAAGAGGAGTACACTGCATGCAGAAGGAAGGGAAAGGTAGAATGGGGTAAATTATCTCACATGAAGTCATAAAAATATATTACAATCGAGGGAAAAATGGAGGGCTGGCAACAGGCATTGCTTGAACCTTGCTCTGATCAGTATCAACTCAAAGAGGGAATAATATACACAATCAATTAAAAATAGAACTCTATCTTACCTGACAGGAAAGTAAGAGGGAAGAGATTAAGTGAAAGGGGAGGGAGGAGACTGACTGAAGAGAGGACAAACCAGGGAAAGCCGTAGGCAAGAGAAAAACACTGTTGAAGAGGTAAAAGGTAAAAGTACAGAGAGGACAAACAGGAGAAAAAAATAGGATGGAGGGAAATACACAATAACTGAGAATGTGAATGGGATAAACTCTTCCATAAAACAGAAGTAGATAGCACAGTGGATCAAAAACTAGAATTCCACAATATGCCATTTACAAGAAACAAACTTGAAATAGAAAAGACATTCAGAGAGTAAATGTAAGGGGTTGGAGCAAATTCTATTATACTTCAGCTGAAGTGAAAAAAAATAAGCATGGGTAGCAATAATGAACTCAAAACAAAAGCATAAATACACCTAATTAAACAAGATAAGGAAGGAAACTACATGTTAAAAAGTATCATAGAAGATAAAAAAATATCAATTCTAAACATGTATGAAGCAAGTAGTAAAGCATCCAAATTCTTAAAGGAGAAGTTAAGTGAGTTACAGGCTCACAACCAAACAAGAGATGGAGAACATTACAAAATGTAAAATAGATGATTTTGATTTGCACAAATAAAATCGATGCAACCAAGAGTAGAAGGAAAACAGAGAAACAATCTTTATAACAAATATCTCTGATAAAGGTCTCATTTCTCAATAGGTAGAGAACTAAGTCAAATTCATAAGAATACAAGTTATTCCCAATTGATAAATGGTCAAAGGACATAAACAGGCAGTTTTCAGATAAAGAAAACAAAGCTATCTATAGGTATATAAAAAAGTGCTCTAAATCACTTTTGATTAGAGAAATACAGCTTAAAACAACTCCAAGAGACCACCTCACACCTATCAGTTTGGTTAATATTACCAAAAAAAAAAAGAGTAAAAGATAAATGGTGGACAGGGTGTGGGAAAATCAGGATGCTACAGGTGGAGTTGTGAACTGACTATAATGGTTGCATTATAGACAACAATTTACAACTGTGCCCCAAGGCAACCAAACTGTCTATCTCTTTGATTCAGTAATAACACTAAGAGGTATGTAGCTCGAAGAGATCCAAAAAGGGGAAACAATCTACACATGCAAATATATTTATATTTTTCACAGTGTCAAATATTGGAAATTGAGGGGATCACCTATCATTTGGGGAATGGCTGAACAAGTTGTGGTGTATGAATGTAATGGAATACTGTTGTGCTATAAGAAATGACGAAGAAGCAGAATTCAGAAAAACCTACGGGGGAGGAGCCAAGATGGCGGAGTAGAAAGATTCACATATGCTAGCTCCAAACTCACAGTCCATAAATTACCTGTTAAAAGCAACTCCCAACAAATTCTGGAGCAGTGGAAGCCACACAGCAATGGAGTGTAGGAGATTTCTGTTCCAGAGAGCCCTGAAAAACCAGCACCAAAGGTCCATCGTACACTGGACCCGGAGCAGAGCCCAGCCCTGCCCTGGCCGCATGGCACCAAGAGGAGCAGATCTGAGCAGGCTTCAGGGAAGGAATCTCCAATGGCCACGAAGGTCCCTCCACCGACAGGAGCTACCAGTCAGTGAGAACCTTTTGGACTGGCCAAGAGGGGAGCGGGCTGTCTCCATAACTCAGGCCCCCTTGGGAGACAGCAGCAAGGGGAAACAGCAGACAGGAGCTCCCAAAGCAGGCAGGAGCTCGGGTCCACTACTGAAGGTCTCCACATAAACCCCCTGAGGGAACTGAGGCTGGGAGGTGGCCCTGCACCCACCTGAGAACCTGAATTTAATCTTACCCTGAACAGCAGCTGGGCCTCACTGCTGAAACCCTGAGGCTGGAGAGAAGTATTTGAATCTCAGACCCCAAGCACTAGCTGGGTGGATCTAGGCAGGGGTGGAGAGGAATCTCAGAAGTCAAGTAACTGGCTGAGAAAATGCCCAGAAAAGGGAAAAAACATAAAACCATAGAAGGTTACTTTCCTGGTGACCAGATGATTCCTTCTTTCCTTTTGGATGAGGAAGAACAATGCTTACCATCAGATAAAGACATAGAAGTCAAGGCCTCTGTATCCCAAACATCCAAAATAAGTATCCAATGGGCTCAGGCCTTGGAAGAGCTCAAAAAGGATTTTGAAAACCAAGTTAGACAGGTAGAGGAGAAACTGGGAAGAGAAATGAGAGAGATGCAAGAAAAGCATGAAAAGCAGGTCAACACCTTGCTAAAGGAGACCGAAAAAAATGTTGAAGAAAATAACACTTTGAAAAATAGGCTAACTCAATTGGTAAAAGAGGTTCAAAAAGCCAATGAGGAGAAGAATGCTTTCAAAAGTAGAATTAGCCA
>CM053772.1:126245048-126384110 GCA_028658325.1 Potorous gilbertii | reverse complement strand
AAGGGTGTGGAATAGGATATTCCAGAAGTCAAAGGAACCAGGACTAAAACCAAGAATCACCTACCCAGCAAAACTGAGTATAATACTTCAGGGGAAAAAATGGTCTTTCAGTGAAATCGAGGACTTTCAAGCATTCTTGATGAAAAGACCAGAGCTGAAAAGAAAATTTGACTTTCAAACACAAGAATGAGAAGGAGCATGAAAAAGTAAACAGCAAAGAGAAGTATTAAGGGACTTACCAAAGTTGAACTGCTTTCATTCCTGCATGGAAAGACAATATTTGCAACTCTTGAACCTTTTCAGTATCGGAGTAGTTGGTGGGATTACACACACACATGCGCGCACACACACACACACATACATACATACATGCACGCACACACAGAGACAGAGAGCACAGAATGAATTGAAAAGGATGGGATCATATCTTTAAAAAATTAAGGTACATGTATAAGGGAAATGTATTGGGAGGAGAGAGAGTGAAATGGAATGGGGAAAATTATCTCTCATAGAAGAGGGAGGCAGGAGACTTTTTAGTGGAGGGAAAAAGAGGAGAGCTGAGAAAAAAACATTGAGTTTACTCTCATCATATTCGACTAAAGGAAGGAAACTTTGGCATGAAAACCTGTCTTACAATAAAGGAAAGTGGGAAAGAAGGAGATAAGTAGGGTGGGAGGATGATGGAAGGGAGGGCAATGGGAGGAGGGAGCAATTTGAAGTCAACACTCTTGGGGAGGGACAGGATCAAAAGAGAGAATAGCAACAATGGGGGGCAGGATAAGATGAAGGGAAATATAGTTAGTCTTACACAACACGACTATTATGGAAATCACTTGCAAAACTACACAGATATGGCCTATACTGAATTGCCTGCCTTCTCAAAGGGAATGGGTGGGGAGGGTGGGATGGGGAGAGGTTGAAACTCAAAATTTTAGGAACAACTGTTGAGTATTGTTCTTGCTACCAGGAAATAAGAAATACAGGTAATGGGGAATAGAAAGTTATCTGGCCCTATAGGACAAAAGTGAAGATAGGGACAAGGGAAGGGAAGGATGATAGAAGAGAGGGCAGATTGATGATAGGAGAAATTAGAATGCTCAGTGTATTGGGGTGGGGGGAGGGGAGAAATGGGGAGAAAATTTGGAACCCACAATTTTGTGAAAATGAATGTAAAAAGTTAAATAAATTTATATTAAAAAAAAAGAAAAACCTAGAAAGACTTGTACAAACTGATGCAAAGTGAAATGAGCAGAATCAGGAAAACATTTTAAATGGCATCAGCAACATTATGTGATGATCAACTATGAAGGACTCAGCTCTTCTAAGCAACACCATGATTCAAGGCAAGTGGAAAGGACTCAAGGCGAGAAATGCTATTCACATTCAGATAAAGAACTTATGGACTCTGAATGCAGATTGAAAGAAACTTTTTTTCACTTCATTCTTTTTCATGCTTTTTTTTCTCTTTTGACTAGTTGTGACTTATTGAAGTACATTTTACATGATAGCTCATGCATAACCTCCATCAAATTGCCCATCATTTTAGGACAAAAGGAGGGAAGGAAGGGAAGGAGGAAAATTTGGAATTCAAAATCCTGGAAAAATGAATGGTGAAAATGATCATGACATGTAATTGGGAAAAAATAAAAGCATTGTTTAAAAAAAGAAGCATGCAATCTTTTTTTTTTCATTTTTTCTTCCAAATGTATTAATTTGTTTTCAGTTTTCGACAATCATTTCAGTAGATCCCAAATTTTCTCCCTCTCCCTCAGCACTCCCTCCCCAAGACAGCATGCAATCTTATATGGGTTCTGCATATATATTCCTATTAAACATATTTTCACATTAGTCATGTTACATATAGAAGAATTTAAATAAATGAGAGAAAGCTTGAGCAAAACAAAACAAAACATAACAAAAGATAAAATAATTTCCTTCACTCTCCATTCTGACTCCATAGTTCTTCCTCTGGATGTGGATGACATTTTGCATCATAAACCCTTTGGAAATGTTTTAGGTCCTTGCATTGCTGAGAAGGGCTGTCTACCAAAAACAGAGTGTCGCACACTGTGGCTGTTACTGTGTATAATGTTCTCCTGGCTCTGCTCACTTCACTCAGCATCAGTTCATAAAAGTCTACCTAGTTATTTCTGAAGTCTACCTGTTCATCATTTCTTATAGCACAATAGTTTTCCATTACATTCATACACCACAACTTGCTCAGCCATTCCTCAATTGATGGGCATCCCCTCCATTTTCAGTTCTTGGACATTACAAAAAGAATTGCTATAAATATTTTTGTACATGTGGGTCTTTTTTTTCCATTATGATGATCTCTTTGGGATACAGTCTTACAAACAGTATTGCTGGGTCAAAGGGTATGTACATTTTTGTAGCCCTTTGGGCATAGTTTCAAATTGCTCTCCAGAATCTTTGGATCAGCTCACAGATCGACTAACAATGAATTAGTGTTCCAACTCTCCCACATCTTCTCCAACATTTATCATCTTCTTGTTTTGTCATGTTAGTCAATCTGATAGGCATGATGTGGTACCCCAAAGTTGTTTTGATTTGCATTTCTCTAATTAGTACTGATTTAGAGCATTTTTTCATATGACTATAGATATCTTTAATTTCTTCCTCTGAAAACTGCCTATTCATATCCTTTGACCATTTATCAATTGGAGAATGACTTGTATTCTTGTAAATTTGACTCACTTCTCTATATATTTTAGAAATGAGGCCTTTATCACAGACAAAAGGGCTGTAAAAATTCTTTCCCAGTTTTCTGCTTCCCTCTTAATCTTAGTTGCATTGGCTTTGTTTGTGCAAAAACTTAGAAGTACACAATCTTGACAAAGGACTAATTAAGGAATATTCAGCCCAATCCATTCTGCCCCTTCTCCCACATACATATATGCATACTTACTCACACATCCACACATACCTTCTTTCCAGTCATTCATTTCTCAATCTAAACATACATTTCTGCAGAAGCTCTGGGTGATGCAGTAGAGAGAGCCCTGGGTCTTGAATCAGGAAGACATGGGTTTGAATCTAGTCTCACATGGTTAGTAGTGGTGTAACCTTGGGAAAACTACTTAACCTCTGTCTCAGTTTCCACCAGTATAAAATGAGCATCCTAACAGCACCTATCTCAAAGATTGTTGTGTCAATGAAATGAAATATTTTTAAAGGGCTTAACATACTTCCGAGCACTTAAGAGATACTTAATAAATGCTTATAACCTCCCACTACCCCTTTATTTTCTTGCTGCCAAAAACCACATATTTGCCTTAGTGTCAGTGCTGAATGTATTCTATGTATTGTCCTGTGGTAGTTCTAAATTACTCAGAATAAACTGTGAAATGGGCATTAAAGGATATTCTGTTTTCTCCATTCCCAGCCTTGCTGTCCAAGGTTTATGTCTTGTGAATATATGCAATAATAGTGAGTAAAAAGAAAGGGAAACAATTCACCTTACTAGTTTTTAGAGGACAGAAAACATTCTTATCTTGATCTCCCTTACTACTTAACACCACGTTTCGTAAGATTTTTGTTGAATGACTGAATGAGACATTTTCCACTGTGAGCAATGAGTCAAATGTTTATGTCAGCTTTACCCAGCAGATTTAAGCATCTCTGCCTACTCATTTTTATGTTCCTAGATATTCAGACTGAACAGAGAGAATTTAATTAAATGTAAAAACTAAGATCTTTTCAGTCTTTTTAGCACTTCCGAGGAGTAAGTATTTTTTAAGTCACAAATATTTTTCTGAGATGTGTCTCACAGCATGAGCTGAAACATCATAGCTTTCTTCCAGGGATCTGCCCATACAGTGTGCCGCAGGATATATATGTATTTCCAGTGTGTTCAGCACAATGAAAAATTATTGAAGTTTCTGGAATAAATATTAGCATTTAAGATTGTTACAGATGATGTTCTGCTTCCTGAGCACAGCCTTTTTGTTGGTACTTAATTAAGTTGTAGCTGCAAAGCAGCTGGCTGTCCATGGAGAGTTATGGGAATACTTTGGAGGGTTAGCATGAGGTTGACAAAGAGACCAACCAGCCAGTCTTCTTGTTGATGCTTTATGCAAGATGAGACAAAAAAAATCCACCATTTTTAGTTAGGCAGAAATTGTATTGTGGAAAAGGCATTATAAAAGGAAAGTGACCTGATCTTTTAGTAATGCCAGAAATTTTAATGAAATAGGGATTAATGCCTTTTTTATAGCAAAGGGCAGCATAAAGGGGTAACAGAAAGTGCCAAGAATCACAATTTTTAGATCAGCCATAAACTCAATAGAAATATTGGTTCTATGAAGGGTGAGATCCTTGTCCAGTGATCAATGGGCCCATGTATTATTGAAGTAAATGAATCATATAAATCTTGATATTCTAAATAAATTATATCAAAGGCAAGAAGGAAGTTGCCACTAAAGGAAGGCTGGTTCACAGATTGATCTTGGAAGGACAAATGAAAGGGTGGAAAGAGGTTGGTTTTATTATACACTCAAAGGCAACAAGAGACATAATTCATGGGACAGTTGGTCATTCCTCCTTGCAGTGCTTGCGACAAACATTCGGAGGGAAAATACCATGAAACGAAGTATAGTTTGTGCACCAACACCTTTTTATTAAGGATGAAAATATAATGGATTTCCATGAAGAGCCTGACAAGACCCTCTAAATGCAATCAGTGTATATATATATATATATATATATATATATATATATATATATATATATATATATATATATATATATATTTGTTACTTGGTGATTTCAAAGAAAAGGTAGCAAGAGAATGGTGAAAAGTAGATTAGAAAATATAGATCAGGATTGAGAAAACTCAAAAACTTTTGTACTGCACAGAACTCTCACAGTAGATATCATAAATACTCTGAGAAAAAAATCAATAGGCACTGGACATGATTAGGAACAAATAATGCCACCAAAAATGAAATGAATTATATTTTAATAGACATGAAACAACTCATTACTGATGTACGCAGTACTATTGAATTCACTGACTATATCCAGTGAGACCACCAGAGCAAATATGAAAGTTATTATAAAGTTAGAAGTGAAAGGAAAAAGAAAAAAAATGTGGCATGCCATTGAAACAACCAAATATGACATATCTTAGCAAGTTATTGACGATGAAGAATGAGAAAGGACACAAACGAGAATTTCACATTTTTAATCAATGTAAACCAGTTGCTCTTAAGAAGGAGACCAAAAGAGCCTAAAGTGAATGCTCACAATTATCAAGTGGAAAGAGAAGGCTGTCAAAAGAAATCTTGCTTTAGAATACAAACTTTTGTTTTTGTAAAATATTATAGCTTCCCAATTGATATGAACAGGCAGTTATTGAAGAAAGAAATTCAAGCTACTAATTACATTGTAAAATGCTCTAAATCAATAATAATTATAGAAATATAAATTAAAGCAATTCTTAGGTTCCATCTCCTACCCAACCAATTAGAAGAGTTGACAAAAAAAAAAGAAAAAATGGCAAATGTTGGAGAGACAAAAAAAAAGAAAATATAGCAAATGTTGCGGAAACAGTTGCATTTGTGCATTGTAGATGAGGTTGTGAATTGGTATAGCTATTCTGCATAGCAATCTGGAACTATATCCAAAAAGTTATTAAACTATGTAGTCAATAAGCAGACCCAGTGATAGCTTTACTAAGTCCTTTCTCCAAAGAAAATAAAGAAAAGCATGCAACTACATAGAACTATGGATAGCGCACGAGACCTAGAGACAGGAAAACCTGTGTTCAAATCCAGACTCAGACACTTACTAGCTGTGAAACTCTAGGTAAGTCACTTAATCTCTGCCTCAGTTTTCTCAGCTATAAAATAGGAATAACAACAGCACCTACCTCTCAGAGCTGTAAAGACCAAATGAGATATTCTTTGTAAAATGCTTAGCATCGTGTCTGAAACATAATAGGTACTATATAAATGTTTATTCCTTTTTCCTTCCATCACCATTCCTACCACTAAATTTGTACAAAAATATTCCTAGCAGCTCCTTTCATGGTGGTAAAGAACCAGAAACTAAAGCAATATTCATCAATTGAAGAATGGTTGAACAAATTATGATTTATGAATGTGTCTTAAGAAACAGATCCTACTGTGACTGTCAATTGTTTTTAAAAGAATCTGATTTGACAGAACAAAGTACTTGTTAAAGGGGTATCTTCTACCAAAGTATCTCTCATCTATTAATCAAAAGTATTCATGATTTCTTGTATAATTTGTGAGGGAAATGCAGTGACTTTCAGGTATATAGAGGGATAGCCTCCCCAACCTGTATACCTCTCTGCTACTGGCTTATATTGTTACTAGTTTTCTCTCTCTGGGTTCAAAGTCAGTCTAGTGAGTATGCTCTGGAATAGTTTTAGTAAATTTTGATAATTGCAAAAATTCACTGTCTAATCATCCCAGGTCACACCCTGAAATAATGCCAAGAAAATCTCTCTTCCCATGGACTGGATTCTCCTCCCCGTCAGCCTTCCAAATTCTCTTGGACTGGAAATCTGCTTCACCTTGTCGTTTTGTGGCTTCTGCTGTTCTAGAATTTGTTTAGAGTTATTTTTTACAGGTATTTTGAGGGGTTTGTGGAGAGAGCACAGGCAGGTTTCTGCCGCTACTCCACCATCTTGGCTCCATTCTGAAAGTTCTCTTTTCAAAGGTACCAATGATCTCTAAATTCCAAATCCAATTTTCTTTTCTCAATCATCTCTCTGCATCTGCTCTGATTTTTCATTATACTTCGCTTGCCTGATTTTCCCCTTATCTCTATGACTGTCCTTTCTCAGTCTCCTTTGCTGGATCTTCAGTCGGGTCATATCCACTGACTGTGAGTGTCCCCTAAGGCTCTATCCTAGGGCCTCTTCCTCTCCTCACTTCATATTATTTCACTGAGTGATATCATCCACTTCCATAAATTTAATTGGTGTTGCTGTACTGACTATATTTTATTGTATTTACCCAACCCTAACCCCTCTCCTGACCTCCAGTCTTAACATCATATCGCCAACTCTGCACTGGAAATCTATGTTCCATAGACATCTTAAATTCAACCCAAGATTTAACCTTTTCTTTGAGCCCTTCCCTTTCCCTAACTTTCCCTATCACTGCCAAAGGTAGTACCATCCTTCTAATTATACACCTTCACACATTGGTTGTCACCCTTGACTCCTCATTCTGTCTTCCTCTCCTATACCCAATCACTTGCCAAGTTCTGTCGTTTCTACTGTCATTGCTTCTAACTGCTCCCTTCTCTCTAATATTACCACCATCCTGGTGCTTAAGGAAGATCAATTAGATGGCTGAGTGAAGGATGAACTGGAATAGGAAAAGCCTTAAGGCAGGACAACCCATCAGCAGGATCTTGAAATAGTCCAGGAATGAGATTGTGATGACCTATACCAGGGTGGTGAAAGTATCAGAGAAGTGAACATACATGAGAGTTATTCTGAAGGTAGAAATAACAGAACTTGAAAACTGGTTGGATATTGGATTTGGGGGGTGAGGAGTCGATGAATAAACTTAGGTTGAGAGCCTGGGTGATTGGGAGCATAGTGGTACCCACAAGTTTTTATTGAGCACTTGCTATGAACCATGACTTTGGATTCCAGGGATATAAAATCAAAAAACTAAATCCTTCTTGCCTTCAAAGAGCTTACGTTCTGTCAAAGGTAATAGCATAGGGCAGAGCATGTCACCCCCCTCCCTACTCCACAAATTCCAGTGGTTCCCTATTACCTCTAGGATCAATTATAAAATCTTCTGTTTGACTGTTAAACATAACCTGGCCCCTTCCTACCATTCCAGTCTTCTTACATTTTGTTTCTTCCACGGACTCTATGATCCAATGACACTGATCTTGTTCCTTGCACAAGACACAAAATTTCCCAACTCTGAGTGTTTTCACTGGCTGACTGGCTATGCCTGGAACTTTCTTATTCCTCATCTTTACCTTGTGGCATTCCTGACTTCCTACAAGCTAAAGTGTCACTTTCTATAGGAAGCCTTTCTCAGTCCTCTTTAAACATAATGCCTTCTTTTTGTGATGATCTCTGCTCTGTCTATAGCTTGACTGTGGACATTTGCATGTCCTCCATTCAGTTGTGAGCACCTTGAGAGCAGAGACTGGTTTTTTCCTTTCTTTGTATTCTCTGTGCTTAGCATAGTACCTGGCACATAGAAAATACTTAATAAATGCTTGTTGACTGGGTATAGTAAACTTCTGGAATGACTTGGACAAAAGCTACATAGAAGGAAGTAGAATGGTTAAGTTGCAAGCTGCATCCCTAGAGAGAAACCAAATTGTTCTCATTAAAGATTCATCCATATATTTGAGACATTTATGGCCAAATACTTTTGTCAAATGCATACTTCATGAAAGTATGTTTTTGGTTTTGGTTTTGGGTTTTTTATATTAAAATGTTCATCAAGAGAGAATTTGAAGATGTTTAAAGTGATATTTTAGTTTTAACCAGTTTTTGGTCATATCTTATTGATCTTACTCAAGTAACTGGATGGAACCCAAAACCCTTAACTTTTAAAGTCAAGATCTACTGAATTTAGAGAACCACATAGTAGAAAATTGAAGTCATTTAAAGAGAGGACCCTCATATAAGAAGGAACGATGCTTCATTCTGTGCCCATATTTGTATCATTTTAACCAAAATATCTACTTTAAATGAATTAGAAGTCTTGAGATTCATAATTGGTCCTATTTTTCTACTTAACTGTAAGGATATAATTAGCAAATGATTGTAGCATCTTATCACTGAGCAGGAACCTCATATCTTGCAAATACCTTTTGACAACCACAGTTTAACTGATCATTCTAACTATTTCATGTGATCAAGTTATTCTCAAAACTAGCTATTTATTTTGGTCTACCTTTCAGGTAGGATTTACCTGAAATCCTCATATAGATTCTATAGGAATTTGGAGGCAGAGATGGCAATGCAATTACTACATTAAAAATAGGACTTTAAAATTTATACCATTATCATAACAAATGATTTTTATTGATTGAAAATAAAAATATGTGATATTTCTTTCCCATCTAATCCAAATATAAATCTAATTGGAAAAATCCAATAATCCATCTAAAACTACATTTGTTGTAGTTTAGAGATGTGATATCTTTTAACTTGAATGTATCATCAACACCTTTAACAATTCCTTTGCTTCCCCACTGTCATGGGAGCATCCTTTTGCTTAACCATTTTTTGATCTCTTAGGACTTGGTCTTCAAACTATTTCCACAATCACTTTTTAAAATTCTTTAAAAATTAAAAAAAAATTTTAATTCTAATATAGGTTTGTTCAAGGTACAAAAGTTCTCACTGAGGTTTACTATAGTCTAGCCTTTTCTTTTCTCTCCCTCCCCCTTTCCCTTTCCCATGGACTGAATCCTTGATGGTGGTCTCATATTGTAAACAGTGACCAAGTTTTCTCACTCTGTTATCTCATACTTAGAGAGTAATTTCCCCTTCCTTCCTCTCTGCAGCAAGCTATGAAAATTTAAGTTGATTCTAAGGGATGATAGACAGTCCTGCTGTGCATAACTAACATGTGCCACACAGATAGATTCAGTTATTTATTATTTATTATTATGGGAGAGAGCAAGTTCTTTTTTGGGATCATTTTCACAGAGCCCCCCACTCTTACAGGCAATGCCTTCAACAACCATGGGAGCTTGTTTGAAATTATTTTGGTGAAAATAAAAAAGGAAAGACTTAAGAGAAATGCTCATTGCTGGTAATTGCAGTGCTATATTGAATTTCACTTCTGAGCCATCTTATTTTCATTTCCTTTCCCTCATTAGAAATTGAGGTCCCATTTGTGAACCATGTAGTGAAAGAACCGTAAACATTAATGATATCTATAGAAATTACTATTTATCTATATTTCATAGTCAAGATCTTGAATGACAGAACATTTTTTTAAAATAATCTAAGCTCCCAAAGTTCTAGAGGTTTTTGAGTCAAAGATAGGGGAAACTTCCTTGAGAACTTCTATGGCTGGAGCAAACATAGCTAACAAAGTTAAAAATAAGATGATGGTGGCCAAAGTCATTGATAATGACTGAGGGAGAAATCTACTGAAGAATATGGAAGGAAACAGAATCATCTTCATTATTTCCTCTTTTGCCAGTCTGACAATGAGGTGGTCCTTCTCCTTGTTAAGATCCTGCTTTCCTCATGCACTTTTTATGCCACTGGATAAGAGTCTAAAAAATGATCTTGATAGGATAAATCAATGAACTGTATCTAAGAATGTGAAATGCACTAGAACAAATCAACTTCATGAGTATATTAGATAAAGGAGTTGTGGCTAGACAATAGCATTTTTTTTCCTGAGAAATTTTAAGGGTTTTAAGGGTCTATAAGTTTCCCTGAGTTGTCAACATGATATGCCAGCCAAATAATCAATATGATTTGGGGCTGCATTAAAGAAGACATAGCTTTCGGGAATAAGGATTATCTCTGTTCTGCCCTAGTCATATTATCGAGTATTGTTTGTAGATCTGAGTGCAGCACTATAAGATGAATATTGCTGGGGTCTTGTGAAGGGTAATTAAAATGGTAAAGGACCTTAAATCCCTAATGAATATCAGTTAAAGGAACTCGGGATCTATAGCTTGGAGAAAAAAAGAATGGGGCAGAGCAGGAGGGGTGGAATAAAGAAGGGGGTCAACAGCTATATTCAAATAATCAAAGGTCTGTCATGTGGAAAATGTATTTGGCTTGTCCTTTTTGGCCCCAGAGGGCAGAATCAGGAGTGGTGTTGTGAAGAGAAAGAGTCGGATTCAGGCTTGATGTCAAGGAAAGCAAAAACAGACAAACAAAGCTAAACTATCCCTAAGTAGAACTAACTGCCTTGGGTGGTAGTCAAGGTTTTCAAGAGACTGGATGATCACTTGAAAAGTACAAGATATTCTAGTGAGTTTCCCTTTTCAGTTATGAGTTGAACTCAATATCTTCTAAGGTCCCCTTTCAACTCTAAAATTTTATGATTTTATGAGCCTGGGATGTGGCTATTTCCAAAGAAAAATTACCATCTACTGATTTATCTGGATTTTAATTTCCTATTAACCACTTTTCTCCTTCCCCGGATAAAGATTATTTCCTGTGTCAGAGAAAACTGAGTGAAATAGAAATTATGTAGTTGTGCCCCGTGTCTGTCATTGATGATCAGCATCCCAAAGACCCCAGGAAGGGGTCCTATTTTTTTCCTTCTGTTGCCTACAACGTAGCTAAGGTAAGGCAGTTTTCTCAAGTTAGAGAAAGATAGGGAAGGGGAGAATGACAGTTCTCTTAAAATAAAAACGATGAAATCTTTTGAAGTAGTCTGAAGAGAAGGATGAAAAAATGCCTCAGACCACTTCCAAACATGATAATCTGCCAGTGTAATAACACTAGATAAATGGAAAGCAGCGGTATTTCATAAAACTTACTTATCAGTTTATTTTCATTGCCTCTACTCTGGATTCTGGCATCTGGTCATTAAGCATGACCTTTTATTTTTCACTTAAATTTTAGTATATAGAATAGCGTTTTTAAGCCCCTAATTAGAGACGTGGTCAAGGCACACAAATGTATACAAATACAGGTGATTCTACTGGATAATGACTGCCTCTACTATGTAGACTGAAGCAAGGGCATATGAGATATGAGATGAGAGAGGTGGGAATGGCAAAGGGGTTGCTACCAACTATACTTGAAACGTCTGAAGGTTCATACATTTCTTTGTGTACATGGCATTACGTTACTGGTAAAGGGAACTATACCCTGGGTATCCAGGCAAGCAGTCATGTCAAAAATAGTAACCATTTCTCAGTCTCTCTGGTTTGTCCTTGTTCATCACTCTTTAGGGGGAAAGCATCACCCTCAGCCCAATAAACTTGACTTTTCATTCTCCTTTGCTGAAACATCATCCATGTTTCATACTCCAACCACAGGTGTCCTCTAAGGTTGTATCTTACTGTGAGCAATAAATTTTGGCATATGAACTGATCACATCTATTCCCTTGTCAACTCACACAACCACTATCCTAGTTCAGGTGCTTTTACTGGTCATACAGTCTATTATAATAGCCTCCTAGTATAATTCTTCCAGACTCTCCATTCTTCAAGCCAATCTCCATGATCTGCCAAAATGACCCTTGTAAAATGAAGTTCTGCTCGCATTACCCCGCTGCTCAAGTTTCAATGACTCCATCTTGCCACCTGAATAAAATACAAATTCCTTGGCTTGCCTTTGAAAGTCCATCATAGTTTAGCTCCATTCTCTTTTTCCAGACTTATTTCACATTGATCCTATTCGTATAATCTAGGTTACAGTTTAACTGACTTACTTTCTACTCCCTGAACTCATCATTCTATGTTCCAACTGCATCCATTTACCCAATTCTCTCACATGCTTTCCTCACCTCTACTTTTTAGAATTCCAAGCTCCCGTTCAAATTTCAGTTCATATCACCTACTAAAGCAAACATTTTTCCTGCTCCCTTATTTTTTAGTATTTTCTTCCTTCTCAAATCAATTTCTATTTATTTATTGGTTTGTGTGTTCCCAGTAAAATGAAAGCTCTCTGAAGCCAGGAACTGTATTTTTATGTTTGCTAAAGATTATAAATCTTTCACTCTATCAAAGTACCCTGAATATAGAAGATGCTTATAGAATTGAATTTTGCCAACTTTTAATAGACACTCTATCTTTCCTGGTTTGCAAAGAAAATATTAAAGAGGTAGGAGATAACACAGCACTTTACACATAGTAAGTGCTTGGGGTGGAGAGGAGGTGAAGGAGGTTGTTCATATATATACACACAAAAATTGATTTATAAGAGAAAATATAAGGTGACTCATTTCCCTTCCAGGTCCATGTAGAATCATAGATAACGCCTTGCTGTATGCAAAGAGGAAAATAGTTTAAATAGATTAAGCAAATATTGAGCAAACAGTATTTACCTTGCAGATTCAAGCAAAATATCATTAAAAAGATGAACTATGTTCATAAAACTGGGCTCAGATGGAATGAGAATTCTTAAGACAATGACCCTTCCTAATCTACTTGTACTTCCCTGGCTTCCTCCTCCTGCATAGCAATCGAATTCCTCCGTAAGAAGGAGAATGACAGAAAGCTAGGGTTTGCCGGTGCAGTAAGAAGTACATTCCAGAATGCTAATACTTCCACCTCAACTTCAAAACCTCTGTCTCCGTCTCTTTCTGTCTCTCTATCTCTGTCTCTCTGTATCTCTCTTTCTACACACACACACACACACACACACACACACACACACACACACACTACTCAATTTTAGCCATTCGAACTGGAAGAAATCCTGAAATTATCTACCATTGACTTTTAAATAGTACATTGAAGTTTATGAAATAGCACTTTAAAGTTAGCAAAATACTTTAAATTCACTATCTCATTTGGTCCTAATAGCAGTTATGTAAACCGTGCATCAAATTTGTCAATATGCCCATTTTCCAAAAGAAGAAACTGACATTCACAATGACTTAATTGCTAATTCAATTCAAGACACGAGGTAGAGAGAGAGAGAGAGGCTAAGACCAGGTTTCAGGGATTCACTAACCCACTGCTCTCATTTTAGAGATGAAGAGACTGAGTCCCAGAGTTCAATGACTTGTTTAGGGACATGTGGCAAATGATTTAGTAGAATGCTCTTTACACAGATCCTTCAAAAGGAGAGAAGGCATTATGAGATCATGAATTTAGAGCTGGAAAGGTCCTTGGAGCTGTTATAGTGCAATCCTTTTATTTTACAAATGGGAAAACTAATGTTACTTCCTCATCACCTGAGCACAAAGCAGTCATAAGGATCTAGACAGGCTCTCATAGATTTGGCTAGTGAATTACAATGAGAGATTTATGAAACTGAATCAACTCCAAGGGTTCTCAATACCTATCGTTTTCAATATTCTTTTGCTGTAGCTAAGTCAATTTCCTTTTGTTAACTATTGAATGATCCTACAAGTATTATATTTGGTTCTATTATTTAACCTAAACTACCAAGGGATTGATCTGAGTCCAGTCTAGCCCAAAACAATAGAAAAGTTCACTTATTTGCCAAGGTTACAAAACCGAAAGTGGTAAATTCAGAAACTCTGAATTTATGTCCCACACTCTTTGCTCTATACCATGCCATCTTTTGTTACTGAACCAGAAAAACAGATGCAGGAAATTCCACCTTTATTACATTGACAACGTCAGGACAAACAAGGGCCTCTCTCACTTTATTTGTACCTTATGGGAAATTACTTCACTTGCCTCAACTTAAGCATGAGAAAGAAGGACTCCTGCCTTAACCTGCTGGCAATAATGTAAAATTATAGTTCTAAAGACCTGCTTCTTGTGGTCAAACACTTGATGAGTTCATGAATAGAGGTGACATCTATGCACTAGAAAAAGGAATACATGCTTGGAATGACATTCTCTACTCCCTAATCATCCCTGGGTTCCATATTCTGGCAGTGAAGTAGCTACTGGACAACAAGTCCCCACCCACCTAGCACAGAGTAGATTTAAATACTAAATAGTAATTATTTCTCTTTTACTCAGACGTGAGGGTCTTCACTCAGTTTGATTTTTTTTTCTCATTTTTTCTTATTTTTCTCAAGGTTCATTCCTTTCATTGAATGGGTATATCTCACTCAAAGTGAGAATGCTATATAATATCATAGCCTGAAAGGGCCAGGGTCTCACATTGCATCCTGGGCCATCTCCAGTCATCCTGATGAATATCAGGCCACTGGACCCAAATGGTTCAGGAGAAGAAAGTGAGACTGGTGACCTTGCACCTCCCTCACTCAAATCAAAGTCAACTGCAAGTGATGTCATCATCTTGATGTCATGGTCCTCTTTGATATTGAAGGACATACATAATGAATGATAACTTGGCCTTAATCTTCAGGAAATTAGTTTTATCTGAGGGTGCCCTGAAAGCTGATCAAATTTGTCTTTAAAATACATGCCTTTAAAAAATAAGGATGCCCCCATGGTGCTCTCTGTGATGTCTCTAGAGGAGGAGCTAAGTCAGTTTTCAAATATTAGAAAGACTTCAAAGGAACTCTCTACCCCTTTCAAATGTAACAATGAAATTGAGTGTTGAATGAGTTTTCTAAAACCTTCTACCCTCTACACTTGGTTGTTGGACCAAGTTCTACCTTGAGGTATCTCAACAATAACTCATTTCTTTGCCTTGTGTCTCCCTGCCAACATTTCTCTGGGAAAAATCAGTCTAGCTTATTTTTGGCTCATTCAAAGGAGTGTTGGACTCTATTTCTGCAAATAACCCAAGATTTCCAAGGCTTTTGAGGATATTAAATTTATTTAGGACAATAATTTTTTTAGACTTTAAAATATGTAAAGGACATAGAAGAGGGCTAACATGCTAGGACTCCTTGGAAAATGCAGCAATCATCAATGCTATTTCTTACCTCTCTATAGTGAGAATTGTTTTGTCTCCATCTGCAAAAACTCATGCTATTCATGGTGGAAATTTAAGAAACATCCCAATAGCCTATGTATGTTGATTGTTTCTCATTCCCATCTGCTGGCAGCTCTCCCTGTTCATTGCTATAACTCCTTCCATAACTGCTATCCATCTCAGATGCTAGGCAGCATTGCCAATTCCAAAGTTCCTATTTGCTACTGCCATCATGACCCACAATTCTATAGTTCTATAGCATTACTTTAAAGTGGTGATATAGCATAGAAGCACTTCTCTGTCCTGATCCTAGCCTTCTTTCACATTCTGCTTTCTTCTAAAACCTTCAAGCCCCACCCTCACCCCAATCTTTCAGCAACCCATACTCCATGCCCTCTGCCTTCACTCCTCCTTACCCCAAACCCTACCAATCCCTATTGTGATGAATCATGAATGGTTTAAATATAAGCCATGTCCCTTCCTATTTTCTTATCCCCATTCATCTCAGTTCTTTGCCTCCCATGTTCCACTCCAGTCTTGCCTACCTCTTCTACTGTGCCCTTTGGAATTCCTGTTCCATAGTTAGCAAAATTCCTTTCATTCTACATTTGTTTGTCTCATTTCTCTATTTTCTATATATCCTATTTTCCTATGTCGCCATATTCCTAGACATATTTTGCAGCACTGGGTGCACTATCTCTCATTTTCCACAACACATTGGTCCTAGAAGAAGGGTTGAAGTACTCTTTACAATTTCTAGAATTTCTCTCTGTTGCTACCTTTCAGCAAACTCTTCACCTTTGAGGTTAACTCCATTCAAATTTATCCCCAAATCAATAGTTGTCTATTAACCCTCAAGGATAATGTCGCTCCATTCTCATTCAGTACATGGTATATAGTCTTCCTTTCCAAAACAATTCCTGACCTTGCAACCAGGGAACATTAACATACATTTGGATGATGTCCTCTCAAATATATTAACTTTCCAGTTACTCAATATTTTCACCTTCATGACCTACTCCTCCCCATCAATAATAGGGATGGTCACACTCTTGCTCTCATCATGCTCTTTGACAATAAAAACTCTAAAGTCCTTTTATCAGATAAAACCTCCTATCAATTACCCTTTACCTAAAACTTACCCCATCCTAAATATTTGACCTCACCAAGATTTTCCATCCCCGGATATTTTCCTTGATCTCTTTTTGTGCTCATTTTCATTCCTTCCCGAAACTGACCCAATAGTTAACCAATTTGACTTTATATTCTCATCTAAATCTCAGATCTTTTGTCCTACTGGTGAAATCATGCCTGGTCAAACTCAAACCTAGATCACTCCAACCAAGCACCCCTTCTATTTCTATTTATGTGACGCTGAACATATTTGGAGGAAATCATCCAACGAAGCTGAGTCTATTACAAATTTATATTATTTAATCTCAATTGGGTCCTCAACATAGCAAGACAAATCTGTTATTCATGTCTCAATGACTCTTATACTCCCCACGGAGATTATTCCAAATCTTTTCTTCTCTCCTCAAGCTTCCCATAGCTTCCTCCCCCTTCCACTTACCTGAGGACTTGCCTCATAGTTTACTGAGAAAATAGAGACCTTTCACTGTGAGCTTCTTCTCTTCTCTATATCTCAAAAAACCCTTGACATAATCATTCATTCTTTCCTTCTTACCCCAGTCCCTGAAGATATGACCCATCTCAACATGGCCACCTCATGAACAGTTGGATACGTTCTTGATCTAATCCCTTCCCATCCTCTCTCTTTCTAATCTCCAGTCTCCTCTATCTAATGGTTCATTTTCTGCTGCTTACAATATCAAGTCAATTCTCTTTGATCTGGAAAAAAAATCCTCACTACACACAAATTTCTCCCTCAGTTATCATCCTCCCTCCTTTTCATCATTTTTTAGGCAATCAGGGTTAAGTGACTGACTGTCACTTATTTACTGACAGTAAATAAGGGTCTGAGGCCAGATTTGAACTCAGATTCACTGCTCTATCCATTACACCACCTAGATAACCCCTCTCTCCTTTTCATAGCAAACTCCCACCAAAAGCTATATACACCCATTACCTCCATTCCTATCCTCAAACATATCTCAAAGCTTTTCAATGTGGTTCGTGACCTTATCATTCAAACAAAACTGTTCTCTCCAATTACCAATGGATTGCTAAATCTAATGGTGTTTTCTCAGTCCTCATTGATCTTGACTTCCCTGGAGCATCTGACACAACTGAGGACCCTTTCCTCCTGCATTCTCTCAACTATCTCTTGGTTCTCCTCTGACCTAACAACTGCTTTTAGGCTTTTTGTCTGGATCATCAACCATGATGTTTTGTGATCATGGCTAAACCCAAAGGTTCTGCTCTAAGCTCTCTTCACCATCTTTTCTATCCTTCCTCACTTGGTGACCTCATCACCTGTCATAGGGTCAATGACCATCTCTATACAGATGGCTCCCAGATCTATAGAATCAGACCTCCTTTCTTTCCCTCCTGAGCTTCAATCCCACATCACTATTTACCTACTGAACATTTTCAACTAATTGTCTTATAGATATCTCAAACTCAGTATGTCCAAAAAAGAGCTCAATGACCCAATGGATAGAGTACTGCACCTAGAGCCAGGAAAACCTGAGTTCAAATCCAGACTCAAGCACCATTGTGGTCACCCTGGGCAAGGAATTTATCCTCTTTTTGCTTTAGTTTCCTCAACCATAGAATGGGGACAATACGGTGGTTAGAATAGGAATGATAATGTTAGAATCACATCAGGTATTTGTAAAGTGCTTACCACAGTGCCCAAAGCTCCATAAGCGCTTCTTCCTTCCCCTCCCCTTAGCCACCCAAATCATTCCACCTTCCAAACTTCCCTAGCTCTGTTAAGGCACCCTTTCAGTCACTCAGGTCCTCCTTTCTACTCATCACTCACCAACTCTATCTTCCCACCTCTAGAGCTTTGCCCTGGCTGTTCCCCATACCTGGAAGGTTCCTACCTCCATTTCACCTTTTGGAATCCGAGTTGTTATTTATATAATTATACTTACTACGTGCCAGGCATTATGCTAAGCTTTAACAATTGCCATCCCGTTTAACCCTTGTAACAGCCCTGTGAGTTAGGTGCTATTGTTAATCTCATTTACAGAAGAAGAAACTGAGGCAAACAGAGATTAAGCCGCTTGCCCAGGGTCACACAGCTAGTAAATGACTGAGGCTAGATGTGAATTCAGGTCTTCCTGACCCCAAGCATTGAGCTGTATCCACTAAACCCTATTTTCTACAGAACATTTTTCCAACCACAGTTTTTACATGATACCTTCACCCATACCCTCCTTCATTAGAAGAACCCTATGCTCCAGAAAATTTTATTTTTTGTGAATACTTATTTATGTATATACTGTCTCCCTATAAACGATGTCACCTCCTTGACATAGATTTGCTTTTTATTTGTCTTTGTAGTACCAGTGCCTAAGATGGCATTGTCCAGGGTCCTGGTATATATAGTAGGGACTTAATAAATGCTTATTGATCAATTCTGAGAAAGCACTGAGTAAGATCACAGTTGTTTTCATTTATCCAAATGTTGTCATACGCAAGAGAGATTAGATTTCCTATGCTTAGCACTGAAGAGTAAAACTAGCAGCCATGGGTAAAAATGGGGATGAAGCAGGGGGAGGGGAGATCAGATTTTTGCTATAAGGAAGAAAACTTCCTAGTTATGGGAGGTATTTAAAAGTTCAGTGCATTACCTCAGGAAGTAATGTGTCCCTCCTTACTGGAAATTTCTAAGCTGAGACTGAATGACTGCTTGTCGAGAATATGGCAGAGGAGATCCCTGTTTAGGTGTGAATTGGACCACTTAGGTCTCTTACAACCTTGAGCTTCTCTGATATAGATTTTTCCCCTCCCAGAGTCATCTGCACTAAAATATCATCTCTATGCACTTGCTACCACCCCCTTGCTCCACCTCCCCAAAAACAGAGCAGATAGGGGAGGGGTGCTGTAGGGAGTAAGAAAAGATTCCTACACTTGTTTGCGACACAAAGAATATAACAGCCTTTGAAAGTCACAGCTAAAAGTGTCCTTCCGGGTAAATTGCTCCAATCACACTCATTTCATAGATGAGGATGCTGTTTCTTAGAAATATCAGGAATGGTTCAATATAGAACTCATGCCCTAAGAAGGTGATTTGCTCATTAGGTGATGAGGAGAAGTAGACAGAAATGGCCTACATTTTATCCTCCAAAACAACAATCTTGCACCGATTCTGTCACATCTCAGATTCTCTTGTGGACAAAAGCCCAGCGATGATGACAAACACCCTCTCCGTCCCACAGTGGAATAAATAGTGAACAAGAGACAAAAAAGAATGTTCAATAGGTTGACTGCTATCCTGAAAAAAAGTGACTCTTGAATAGGGCCACACATGTTACCCCAGCCCTGGAGTTCCCGGGACAATTTCACACTTGCCAGCAGGGGGTGAATGACTTTATGTGTGACTGTCCCTGAGAAGGGAGGGGCTATTCCAGGATCCTTTAACTCCCATCAATAAGCCTTGAGTTGCCATGCAAAGCTATTGAGCCTCCTGAATAGCTGCAGACAAGGTAATGAGCCCTACATTCGTCTGCTTTTGTAAGATGTTGTAGATGTTGTGTGTCTCTGCTAGGGTGAAATGTTTTTACCTTCTTCATGTAAATTGCTTCCACTTTAGAAGACTTGTCTGGAAGTCACTCACAGCAAGACCACCGGACCTCTCCCCTGTAATATAACCTACTATTGGTCTCCCTATCTATTGTTTTCAAGGCCTCCGGCTGTGTTCCCTACCCTTCCTTGCAAACAAATAACACACTTGTCACAGCATGGGTCCTTACACACCAAAGAAGTCCAGGAAGCCAGAATTTCAAAATACAAGATACGGAAAGGCTAGTTTGCAAGGTCATTAAAGCCTGACAAATTCTCCTTCCAAGATCAAAATCCTACAGGGCAAAGGATATGTTCTGTCCATGAAACAAAGGCACCAGAAATAATAATAGATGATTTGAAAAAAAAAGTTTTAACTAAATCAAATAAACTCAGACATCCTTTGCCTAGGGAGTTTAATGAAAAAGGAATTATTTCCTCTCTATTTACTAGGCCAGATTCTCAGAGAAAATAATTTTATAACTTTTATTAGCTATTTGTATGTCTCTACTTCCCTAGATTGTAAGTTCCCTGTGACAAAGGGCTGAGCTGTTTTTACTATTGTACCCCTGGTACTTATCACAACATGTTATCCAGTAGAGACTTACAAATCTTTGTTGAATTGAATTGAATTGAGAGCCTAAGCTACTCCCTGGCTCTTTATCATACCTAGCTGCATTATTTTTTAAGGGCACTAACTTGTTACCTAAAGCAGTATGATTTTTAGGGTTTTCCGACAAATCCTGAAGGAACAGTGGTAACTCATAATATCCCTTTGATGCCATTTTGCAAGTGGGAATATTGGGGCACAGATATGCTGCATCATTTGCCCAAGTGGAAAGGCTGAGAGACTAACCTTCTGATCCTTTGCCCATCAAGCCCTGGGGAAAATTGCATGCCCTCTCACACTATTCAAAGAGGAGTCACTCTCCTACCCCCTGGCAACAGAAGTGTCTGTACATGTAAACAATGGAAATAGGTTAGGAGTATTGCCTCAAAGCAACTACATTCCCAAAGAGACACAAACTCTGATTTTATAAAAATCAAGACTCAGTGGGAGGTGGGAGGGGAGAGAGAAGGGGTCCTGAAAAACTTTCAAAAGCTCTTCTGAGAGCATCTGTATTTGCCAAAGACCTAAATTTGTAGGCAGCACAAAAACTGAACAGTGCCAAGGAGAATATTGGGTAAAAATGGAAAACCCAGAGCAAATAAATACATTACTTGAGTAAAAAGGCTGGGAGTTTAATAGCATTTAGTCTTTGCTACTCAACTTTATTTCATCCTCTGGGACATGTGTCTGTTTATATGCACAATTTAGTCATTGTGTTTCCATTTGTATTTTGTTTCTGTGTAGTGGTCTTAGTGCCCATGCATTTATGTGGTTGGCAACTCTCCCTCTTGCTTTGTCTTTTATCCTTCAAAATAAAATAAATTTTAAAGGCCTTGTCATTTTATGCTCCACCACTAAAACCAATGGAATTGGTTAATTACAGGCACCTTTTTGTCAATTGCTCCATGACTGATTTTTCCGTTTTGTGCCCAAAACCTGGGGTTTACCCCACTGCTTGTTCAAAAATAAGCCACTGGAATAATTGGTTCCCAACAGCTGTAAAAATAGAAGTATTTGGGTATAAGAACAAACTCTTATTTCCCAATAGCCTAGCAAGCCTCATTGTAAATCTTCCTAGACAGATCTGATCCTCTAAACTCGAGATAGAAAGACTACTTTATAGAACATTATAAAGGAAAGTTTTACCTTAAAGCAGTAGACAGTCTAGAACTTAGAAGTAACTGCAATGTGACAAGAGATTGCATCAGCAAATTGGTATTCTCAAGCTACATTAGTAGCTTAGCAAGGAGTGTCAGAGTAGGGTAGGATTCAAAAGATCAAGGGCATATATAAACATCATTATGGACAATGAAAAATTTGAGTCATAGGCTATTCTATGGCTATGTTTATAAGGCTGCCGCTAGAGGTTTGGAAAATGGGGGTAAAAACACACTGTGGAGTTGCTGATTAAGTGGTCTTTAAGTCTAAGACACTGCAGCCACGTTAAGACAGACAAAGCAGTTTAATCAATTCCCAGCCCTAAACTGGTCTAAAATCTTTTGCTTCTAGGCAATTGATTTGTCATAGAATAAGAATGTGCAATTCAACCAAATCAAGAAAAAAAAGGGTTTTAATAAGAGTATAACAAGAGTATTTATGGTCTATTCTAAGAATCATTTATATGTCACTTGGAGGTTTATAAAGTACCTTCTTCTCACAATAACCCTATGAGATAAGATGGGTATTGTTTTTCTTATTTTAGAAATGAAGAAACTAATGCTCACAGAAACTAAATAACTTCCCAATGATTATAAATCTAGTTTGCATCAGAGGAAAATTTCAAACAAGCATCTCCTGACTGCCAGGCCAACACTTTTTTTTTTTTTTACAAATACATAATTTAATCAGTGTCACAGAAAACATTTTTTAAACAATGAAGATAGGGAAAAGTCAACTCATAGGATTTTTTAGACCCTATAATTATTTGGCTTACTGATATATCTATAGATACCTTTTAAAAAAATTGATCAAAACATGAAAGTTAGGGTTCCATGAAGAACTAGTCAACTACTGGATAATGTCTGCTTAAAAAAAAAAATCCAACCACTGCCATGTCAAGAGTTGTTTATAAAAAACAGTAAAGGTATCTCAAATAGTCTGACTTTTGGTTTTGACCTGCCTCTATCAGGAAGTCATTCTGTTTAAAATACATTCTTGGACCACAAACACCCATTGTTTTTCACAAACACCCAGCTTTGGGTGCTCTTGCAATATCTATGCTATACTTTTACAGCTGCTCTTTCCCCCCCTTGGAAAATAATCATTTCCACATGCTCTGTCTTGGTGCTAGGAGACAAAACACTGAAAACATTCTGAGCTCACAGACTTTGGCCACACACATTGAAAAGGACACTCAAGCTAAAGTGACATGGATATTTTGGGTGCTTCCTAGAAAGTTAAATTTTCACAAGGGTTTTAATTCTGGGATGACTTTTGGGTGAAATCATTTGTTTCCCCAATATGGGACACCTTTACAATTTGTCCCAGAGAGTTCAGCAAGAACGCTATTTGGGCTCTGAAAAATAAACTCACAGAGCTGCAATGTATCTGCATTAAAGACACAAAATAGTCTAAGAATGTACTTGTCCTGGGTCATTCTCTTTAAGCCAATGGAATAAATCAGTCACGGAAAGAGCTAGTCATTGACATGCTCTAGAATAGTAAGACATTTTCCTCAAACACTTACAAACGTAGGTGCTCAGCAGGTAATGAGCTTTGCATTGTTGCTTTAGTAATGTAGATAGAATCACAGTCTCGACTCTGCTGCCATCACCAGCTCCATCTAAGGTAAGCACAATACAGTCACTGTTCCCTTTTGCTTCCTCTGAACAGTGAGGTCTTTGAAAGGGAACATAGATGCACATTTTAATTAGCCTACCAGTCAGCCAATCTCTATCCCTGAGATTCCTAGGTGCTAAAATTCCATAGGATTTTTCTTATTCCAGAGAAAAAAGTGACTTCTGAGTGGAATCTGGGATAAACTGTTATCCTCTTGCAATAACTTAAAAAAGAAACCTCTACTTGTATTCTCAGAACTTGGATTATAATAGTAGGCTGTTTTGTAAATGGGTGTGACTCATTTTAAGAAATCCATTTGTGAAAATGCATTTTTTTCCTCCCTGCTCATCTTCTCACCAGCTGTCTTGCCAAAAGGACCTGAGCCCATGGCCTTAAGATTTTAACTTTTTCTTCTCTGGAATACTGGAGAGTCCTGGAGCCCTCCTGTTCTCATCAAGTTAAACCCCACCTGGCCCACTATATCTGAACAGGCTCCAGACATACCTCACTCCACTCCTCATGCAAGCCTCCCTCCAATCTTTCTCCCTCATCCCACTCCACTTTTCCAGTTCTAGAAACACCAAATCAATACTGCCACTGCTATTCAAAAGAGTGTGTCCAGACTAATGCACTGTTGGTAGAGGTGTGAACTGATCCAATTTGGAACATTGCCCAAAGGGCTATAAAACTGAGTATACCGTTTAATGCAGCAATGCTGCTGCTATGTACGTATACCAAAGGGATTTTTTTTAAGGGAGGTAAGGGAGGTAGGATTTATTTGTACAAAAATATTCATAGCAGTTCTTTTTATGGTGGTAAAGAACTGGAAATTGAGGGATTGCCCATCAATTGGAGAATGGTATATTATGTATGTGATGGAATGTTGTTATGCTGTAACAAATGACAAGGACGATTTTAGAAAAACCTGTGCTTACATGAACTGATACAAAGTAAAATGAGCAGAACCAGGAGAACATGATACACAGTAACAGCATCATTGTAGGATGAAGAATGGTAAATTACAGCAATTCTGAAAATTACAATAATGCAAACAATTCCAAAGGATTTAGGTGAAAAATGTTATCCACTTTCAAAGAAAGAACTGATGTTATCTGAATACCAACTGCAGCATAGTATTTTTTTCTTTCTTCCTTTCTCTTCTTTCCTTCCTTCCTTTCTTTTTTCTTCATTCAAGTTTTCTCTCACAAAATGACTAATATGGAAATGTTTTACAGGATTGCACATATATAACCTACATCAAATTGCTTACCATCTCAGGGAAGTGGGAGAGGAGTGAGGGAGGGATAGAATTTGGAATTTGAAACAAAAAAAAGTTTTAAAATGTTTTTACATGTAATTGGGGAAAAAATAAAATATTTTTAAAAAGTATTTCCAGGGGTATGCTGATAAATGTCTAACAACCAGATCTCCAAAAATAAAATGTACATACAAAAGAATTTAAAATTTTATCTGTGTTATTAGCATTTTCCCATCCTTTTCTTAAGCTTAGACAATAACAAAACAATCAGGCCCTTATTTGTAGCTATTAATGATCTCTGATATATAAATGCTAACATTGAAAATCTAACAACTAACCCTGAGAGCCTTTACAGCTGGCTTCAACACACACCTGTATGTGTCATTCTACTCCACAATGCTCTTTTCACTATCTACTAACTTTTAAATCATGACACTCAGACCTGGTCTTTTAAGTATTGTCTCCCCCATTAAAATGTAAATTCTCTGATGGCAAGGACTTTTTGGTTTTTGTGTCCTTGGAGCTTAGCGTAGTGATCCATACATGGCAAAAGTTTACTGTTTTCCATTCATTCATTCATTCAGTATAGCAACTTTCACCAGTACTTATAACAAATGATTTCATTTTCTAAAACCGTAATGGACTTACACCTTAGTTACGTTTATTCTTATAACATCTTTATGTTGAAATTACAACTAGAGAAAGAAGATGGATATATTTCTGCCACTGTGAAAAGCAAGGGACAAATTCATGAATCAGTGTATGCATGTTCAGTGATGTTTGATCCTTTGTGACCCCATTTGGGGCTTTCTCAACAAAGATACTGGAGTGGTTTGCCATTTCCTTCTCCAGCTCATTTGACAGATGAGGAAACTGAGGGAAACAGGGTTAAGTGACTTGCCCAGGTTTCCACAACTAGTAAATGTCTGAGACCTGAGTTAAAGTCAGGAAGATGAATCTTCTTGACTTCAGGCTGTACCCTATTTAACTGTCCTGAATTCATGGCATTATCAACAACAAATCTTAGATCACATACTTTATTCAAGGGCCTGTATTATGAGAAGATATAGAAGAGTATAAGACATAGCCATGCACTCAAGGAGCTTGAAATGTAGTTGGCAAAGCATCACAACCTAAGTGGCAATACAAAGACATGGTATTAAGAGCCAAATGAGTGGGTGCAAACCATTTACTGACTGGAGTCCAGAGAAAGGCTTCCCAGAGAAGGCTGGCTTCTGGCAGAACTCTAGCCTGATACTATCTAAATCAAATATCAGTAATGTTAACCATTGCTCATACCTTTATGACAAATGGCAATATGGGGAAATAGTCATAACTTTTGGTTCATATTGAAAAATGCAAGATGCGTAGAATTTAAACATGTTCTTATGAAATAGAAATACTATCATCATTTACTTAGGACATTTGAAACTCTAACAAAAGCATAAAAGTTTATTTCAAACTACCAAATTATTGAAGTTGATGTGAATTTTCATATTCTTCTTTCGTGTTATGACCTGTAGTCCCCAACAGGGTGTCAGTTATAGCTCATAAACATTATACACATATCCTTGTATATATGTCACGTCTACCTCTTTGTGACCTCATGACCGTACTGTCCATATAGTTTTCTTGGCACAGATACTGAAGTGTTTTGTCATTGCTTTCTCCAGTGGATTAAGGAAAACAGAGGTTTAGTGACTTGCCCAGGGTCACACAGGTACTATGTTGACAACAAATTTGAACTCAGGTCGTCCTGACTCCAGGACCAGTAATCTATTCACTGAATCATCTAGCTGCCTTCTATATGCATATATATATGTATATACATATATATACACACACATGTATACATGTATACATACACATGTACTTGAACTGCCAAGCCTTCAAACTCTCCTGCAGAGAGCACAACTCCAATGGGCTGACCAGGTTCAAATGACAAATGTATACTTTCCTAAAAGACTTTAGTATGGAGAACTCACACAGGGCAAGCTCCACATGGTGGTCAAAAGAAACTATACCAAAACACTCTCAAAGCCTCTCTTAAGAACTCTGATTGATTGCATAACATGGGAGACACAGGAACAGGACCCATCAAGGCATATGCTCAGAGAAGGTGCTGTGCCCTATGAGCAAAGCAGAATTCAAGGAACTCAAGAGAAATGTGAGATGCACAAATTTAGAGAATCCAAGTCAAATATTCACATGGATTATTTGTGCCTGACCTGGGGCAGAACATTCAGAGCTTGTATTGGTCTGATCAGCCACAGTCAGATGCATGGTAACTTGTCTTCTTTCTGGTAGACTTAGTACTTCATTACAATGCAAGGACTTAAAAAAGTCCCAGTGGTCTCAAGTTAAAATGCCTTCCACATCCAGAGAAAGAACTATGGAAATCAATTGCAGAATGTAGCAGATCATTTTCTTTTGTATTATGTTTTGGTTTGTTTTATGATTTCTCCCATTTATTTTAATTCTTCTATGCAACATGACTAAGGTGAAAATGTATTTCATGGGAATGTATATGTAGAACCTATATAAAATTGTATACCATCTCAGGGAGGGAGGGGAAAAATTATGGAAGTGAGTGTAGAACACTAAAAACAAATAAAATAATAAAATTTTAAAAAGGAAACAAATCTTGCAAACAAATTTAACAAACAAAAAACCAAAAGGACACAAGGGGACAATAACCAGAAGCAAGGTAGACATAGGGCCAGCCGTGCTTCTGGAGTCTATGAACCCACTATCATAGCCTCATTCATGGTAGAATATATGAGTTAATGGTACAATTTGGTCATCATCTTTTCCTGAATAAACAACAGTTATAGTATAATCAAAAAAAATGTCATTTTGGTCCTCTCCAAGAACAAAGAACACCAACCAGCATATATAGATATAGATATAGATATAGATATCGGTATATGTTGTTGGCGGTGTGTTCATCTTCCATTTTCAAAGAAGACCATAGCATCAGAGAAATGATGACGTGACTTGCATTTGACTTTGTTTTGAGTAAGGGAAGGCTGTGCAAGGTCACCAACCTCACTTTCTCCTCCTGAGCCATCTGGGTCAGTGACCAGATATTCATGTATACGCATACACACATACATATATACTCACAAATATTTATACATATATATATACATACACATACACAAACATGAGTGTTTTTATAATATACACACATATACACATATATACATATACAGCTGAAGGAAGATTGTCTCTCATGTGGAGCCTAAATTGACTATAAAGAGGTAGACTAGAGTACTAGAGGTAAAAAGTATAAGGAGCAAGATGTTCGGAAATCTAATTGCAAGAATACTACTAAGTACCAGATAAAGGCTCAGGCTCAGAGTCCAGAAAACTTGAGTTCCAGTTTCATCTCTGAAAAGTCCCAGCTGAGTGTTTCTTACAAGCCCCTTGACCTCTCGGTGCCCCAGGCAATTCTCTAAGATATTATAGAACAGGTGCAACCTGAATTAGAAAAGAGAATTTCCATGCCAGCAATTGCTTCTGCCAATGATATCACAAGTTGGATGCTCCTTACAAAGTGAAAAAATTCTCTGCAAAATAATTTTAGATCAGCAAAAATAATAATCCGAAAGAATAATAAAAAGAGCCAAGATGGAAAGAAGAATCCTTCAATGAACAGTCATACTTTCCTTTTGTGTTTTTTGGGGGGTAATTTTTGGAATTTGGGGATTTTTGTTGACTGAAAATCATTTTCCTTATCTCAAATTTCTAAGCTAGTCCCCCATTTCTCTCCCTTATCACCTAAAACCTAGTGCCCAAAGCCATTTCACCATCCATCTGCAGCTATCCTTGGTTTCAACTCCACAAAACAAGATGCCCCCACAGGCTACCTCCTTCCCCCTTACCTCCTCCAAACCCCACCTGCCAGTTTCCCTCTTAAGATTATAAGCTTCTTGAGGAGAAGAATTGTCTTTCTTTTTCTTATTTATATCCCTAGTCCTAAACACAGTGCTTGGAACATAGGACAGGCTAAATAAATGGTTTTTGAATTGAATAGTGAAAGCCCCCCAGTGGACACACCCTCATTAATATTACATGGAAAGAACAAGGGGAAATGATGCTGAAAACTCTAATTATAATGACCATTTTGTGCAATGACCACATGATCCTAGTGACCTAAGGTAAGTCATGAGAATGTAACAGTGTCACTTCTCGCTGGGTAGCAAGGAAAGACTGCATGCGGAACACCACAGGCACTGTCACACTTCGTGTGTTGATTAGGTTTTTTTGAACTGCTTTTCTTCTATTTCTTTTTTATACGGGATGGATTTCTGAATAAAAAAGGAGGGGAGATATATTGGGAAATAAAGGTAAAAGCCAAATACAAAAATAAAATTAAAATTTCACAAATATTGAATTAAAGTAAAAATGAATTCATTTGATTCATTGTTTAAGGCAAAATTATGTTCTTGCATATACATGAGTAACACCGTTTTTTGGCTCTACCACACTCATACTTAACCTAGATAAGGTTTGATCACACTTCTCTTCTCCTGCTGCTAGCCTATTTGCTTTATTTCATTTTCATCTTGGGGTAATCAAAGCCGTATGTTCATATTTTCCACATACATTTCTAAAATTGTAAAACTTCTCTCATTAATTAGTCAACTAGAATTGAGCCCACACAGCACTTTATTAAATATTTATTGTTAGTTTGATTAATTTAAATTAATATATTATTTAATATATTAGAGATTGATCATTTAATTTATTATTAAATACTTTAAATTTAATTTAAAATCAAATATTTATTTAATGAACTGAAATGTGAGTTCAGAACTAACTGGTTTAATTAAGCAGCCTGTTAGTGCAGAATTGGCCTCAGACCTGGGTTCAAGTCTTTCCTCTGACACATACTGACTATATCAGCCTTCCCTTACTTAACCTCTCGCTGCCCCAGGTAACTCTCTAAGACTCAAAATGGTGCTAATCTACTTTAGTATAGTGAGTTCCTTAGAAAAATGAAATTACAAGTCCAGTCCTTTTCCCTTTTTATTTAATAAACCACAGAATCTTCTTTTCTCATAATTATTTCACTCCTCTCTTTTCTCCTCACCATGTTTTTGCTCTCCTTTCTACTCCCCATGCTTAGCACAGTGTCTGGCCTATAGGAAACCCCTAATAAATGACTGACCAGCTTCACTTTTAGGTATATCTCTCCCTTGCTTGCAGAACATTATGTCTTAGCTGCCCAGTTGATTTAGTGCTGGGTTGGGTCAAGCAGATTGCTCTTCAGGGCTGGCTTCTCACCAGGCTTGGCTGCTTCAGTTACCAGAAAACGGCTGTGGACTCCAGTAACTGGTGGCTCATCTGACTTTTGAAAGTTCAGCCCTTCACTTCTGATACTCTGCCTCCCAAGATCGGTAATAAATAAAAACACAAAAGTGAAAGCAGACAGCACCCTAACCCTAACCCTAAAATGACCATTCAAGTCAGGATGGGGGAAGAGAAAGTAGCTGGTAATTGGAAACAGGAAGCAGGCTGCTGACCCTCCTGCCACTGCTAGCTCTCTCCTCACCTAGAGACTTGAAGTAGTTCTCACCTCACTTGCCACCAATTGAGTTCTTCTGTTAGTTCAGGACATTTTTAATGAATAATTCTTTAAAATGCTATTTTGAAAAGGGCTAACCAGACTGATAAAGAAGTTTACAACACACACACACACAAAGAATACCTAGCATATAGTGAAAAGACCAGAGGGAATGGGACAGAACCCTGGGGGAAACCCACAATTGAAAGGTGTGATATGGATGAAGAACCAAGAAAGGAAACTGAGGGCTAGTCAGACAAATAGGAGAATTCAAGAAAGCAATGTCACAAAAATCTAGAGCGAAGAAAGTATCTAGAAGGAGAAAGTGATCAATCATGTCAAATGCTGTAATGAGGTTAAGAAGAATGGGAAGTGAGAAAAGACTATTAAATTCAGCAATTAAGAGAACAGTGGTTATTTTGAGGACAAGAGGTTTTGTTTGAACAATGAAATCAGAAACCAGATTTCTGTGCAACACATAACAAAAAAAAACAATAAATAGTTATTCCCCATGTTTCAATTATAAGAAAGATCGCAGTCACAAATTTTTTTAAACATTTTTATTTAAAGTTTTAAGTTTCAGATTCTATACCTATCTACATCTCTCCTCTCATCTTTCCCCTCTTTGAGATGGTAAGCAATCAGATGTAGGTTATACATGTGTACTTATGTAAAACTTTTCCATATTAGTTGATTTGAATAAAAGAAAAAAGATGAAAGAAAGTAAAAGATAGCACGTTTCAGTCCCTATTCAAACAATATCAGTTCTTTCTCTGGAGGGGGATAATATGCTTCATCACTGATACTTTGGGACTGCTTTGGAACATTGTATTGCTGAAAACAGCTAAATCATTCACAATTCTTCATCAAACAATAATGTTGTTACTGCATACAATGTTCTCCTGGTTTTATTCACTTTACTATACATCAGTCCATGTAAGCCCTTTCAGCTTTTTCTGAAATCATCCTACTCATCATTTCTTATAACAATGATATTATATTACAATCATATACCACAGCTTGTTTAGCCATTCCCCAATTGATGGACAACCCCACAATTTCCAATTCTTAGCCACGACAAAAAGAGCTATTATAAATATTTATGTGCAAATAGGTTCTTTTTCCTTTTCTTTGATGTCTTTGGTATATAGACCTATATACCTAGCAGTGGTATCAAAAAGTATGCTCAGTTTTATAGCCCTTTGGGCACAGTTCCAAATTGCTCTCCAGATTGGTTGGATCAGTTCACAATTTCACCAACAACAATTTTCCCACATTTTCTCCAACATTTATTATTTTCCTTTTCTGTCATATTAGCCAATCTGGTAAGTGTGAGATAGTACCTCACAGTTGTTTTAACTTGCATTTCTCTAACCAATAGTTATGTAGAGCATGTTTTCAAACGACTATTGATGGCCTTGCCTTCTTTGTCTGAAAACTACCTGTTCATAACTTTTGACCATTTATCAACTGGGGAGTGACGTATTTTTTTTTATAAATTTGACTCATTTATATATTTGAAAAAGTGAGGCCTTTATAAGAGATATTTATTATTTTCCCCAGTTTTCTGCTTTCTTTATAATCATGGTTGTGTTGGTTTTGTCTATGCAAACAATTTTTAATTTTATATAATCAAAATTACCTATCTTATATTTTGTAATGCTCTCTACATTTTCTTGGGTCCTAAATCCTTCCCTTATCCATAGTTTTGACAGATAAACTATTCCATGCTTTTTAAAATTTACTTATATCACCCTTTAAGTGTAAATCATGTACCCATTTTGAACTTATTTTTGTATACAATGTTGGTCTGTACCTAGTTTCTGCCATAATGTTTTCTAGTTTTCCCAGCAGTTTTTGTTAACTACCGAGTTTTTTTTTTCCAAAAGTTTGGATCTTTGGGTTTATCATATACTAGGTTACTATGGTCATTTACTATAATGTAATTTGTACCTAATCTATTCCATTGATCCAACAAAGAATCCATTTCAGTCATGAATAAAATTGTCAATAAGAGAGGCAGCTAGATGGCTTGGTGGATAAGAGCACTAGTGCTAAAGTCAGGAAAACCTGAGTTCAAATTTGGCCTCAGACACACATTAGCTGTGTGACCTTGGGCAAGTCACTTAACCTCTATTTGGCTTAATCCACTGGAGAAGAAAATGGCAAACCACTCCAGTATATGTGCCAAAAACAAAATCCCATGGACAGGATGGTCCACAGCGTCACAAAGAGTCAGACTAAACAAAAATAATTAAACAATATCAACAGCCCAGTTGTAAAAAGTCAACAATTAGTTGACTGAAGTTAACAATCAAAATCTCTTCCCAGGGCTTTCCATTTCTTTGCAAAGTAAGGTCAAAGTTCTCTCAGGACATAAATTCTCTTGTCTTTTTCTCTGTCTTCTCACAAGTTCATTTCAGCCACCACAGTTAACAGCCTTTCCACAATAGCAGTTAAACTGCCAGTCTCTCCAGATTCTATTACCTCTAAAAGATACAGCATCAGTTTATCTATGGCCTCTGTGAGAGAGACTATTGAAGCTGATGTTATACAGATATGCAAACACTGTGAACCACTGGATGAGTTTACACACACACACACACACACGACCATAATATTGACTGAATTCTCCCTAATTCTCCAATGAATGTCAGCCTGGATCAAGACTAGGGATATACAGGCATTGTCCTGTTGACGTACTTTTCTCAAATTCCCCACTACTTCACAAAAAAGGACAGCATGTCACTGCTCTGGATTTCTCATCTAGCTAAATGATGCCCTCTTCAGAAGGAATCTTTTGAGCTGTAATGCCAAACATTATTCTGCCTGACATACATAATTGTATTATGTTGCTGTGATTAAAGCTAATGAGACCTTGAAAGGCATCCAAAAAAATAGTCATCAAAGTACATTTTCTCCTGGTGAATTCATTAATAAGATACACGATTCCATATATGAAATATATGCAAGTAGTTCCCCAGTTCTGTCAAGTCCCTTAAAAATGCAGTTCTGACTAAGAGACACTAAGGCTCAGGAGACTGGACACAAATAAGATGATTTTCATGCTAAGTTAGATAATTTACTTTGTCTCAATCCTCGTAGAATGAGATATGTGTCATGCATCTGTGTGTATGTGTGTCAGTGGTATGTAACCCATGTGCACAAGCACCAATCTCCTCCCCCAACCATGGAATTGGAATTATATTAAAGAAGGTATTACCTAGTTAATATATATCATTTCACTCAAGTTCCCATCCCAAAAAGAAACTCAAAGTATGCCTCCTGGTAAAGAATTCTAAACAGATGCTGCTTCCCTGAGGATCTCTGTTATAATGAAGACAACCTCTAATGAAATATTAAAACCAAAGAAAAACACCCTGAGCTTCTCCGTTTCCTAAAGGATGAACAAGATGACAAGTCCTGATACAAAGGTTTTTTCCTAAAGATTGAGGCACCCAGTAGAAGAAAATAAAAGGAAACTAAACCAATGCCAGGAAATCTTGGGTCCGGGGACACTCCAGGAGACCAGCCAAACACCATCAGCTCTACTGGAATGCTCCAGGCAACACTGCCAAGGATTGAAGTCTGAAGATATGAACTCTGAGGTAGGTGACCACAAAGGCCTAGGACTGAAACCACAAACCTCTAGTAGCTGACTGCCCAAGAAAAATTTCCAAGCCACAGTTACCAGAAAAGGAAGCCCCAGAAGAGAGAGGAATTCTATGGACTGCAGCAGTGGCCAGGGTTTGGCACCATTGTAGCCAGACCCTGGCTGGAGGACAGGACTATGACTTCAGACCAGGGCTATGGAAGAAGGGTGAGCCTCACCCAGGGCAATCTTCTACTTATATGCCACCCCTGGTAGTAGAAGGAGCACTTAGCCCCAGTACTACATTGTCTCACTCCAAGTTGTAGCAAAAAAGAAGATTTCGATGATGTAATTATTCAATCCAACAGTGCAAAAGGGGCAGAGATGGGCCCTGGGGCAAAGACCTAATTCCAGAACTGAAGTGATATACATGAGAAGAAGAAAAAAGACATGTTTCACTTTGGACAAGAAAATTCTAGATAGAATCTTTAAGAAGAAAACTTTTAACTACAAATAAAACCCTGTCAAGGGGACAAGGTGCAATAGGTTATCCATAAGGATTCTACTTCTGACTTCCATGGGGAAAGTTTGTGAATAATCAGAAAAATAAAACTTTTAAGCCAAAAAAGAAGAAAAAAATAAGGAAAGGTTTGAATTAATAAAGCAAATTAGAGACTGAAATTAAAGGAAAAAATTTTGTCAAAATTTGAGAGAAATTGAGAAAAATTACAAAACAATCTCAAGGCTGAGCAACTAGCCCGCATTTTCCATTCAGGTTTTAAAGAAAAGATATATAAAAGAACTAAAATGAAATAAAGAAGACCATGACGAATTAGAGAACTAAAGCTGCTGAAGTGAGGGGGTAAAATCAAGCAAAGTAGGTGGGATAAAGTAAATGAAATAAGCAATGGATAAAAGAAATTGATTGAGTGGAGTGGTAGGTGGAGCAAAAAAGTGAAAGAGCAAGGGAATTGTTATGAGACTGGGAGGGGAGGGTAAGTGTGGCTATAATTGTAGAATTTTATTTGAGAAAATTCTAGTGAGGTCTAGTTATTAAAAAATGATGCTTACCTGTAAGATTTTAACCAGATGCTTAGGGTTGAATTTTAAATATTCATTAATTCTTTTATGAAACAAAGCTGGAAATCTCAACCATTTGAGAAAATAGGGAAAATTGTTCAATGACTTGCATGAAGTGTAAGAGGTTCATATTTCTGCCATAGATGAGTGGCCATTATCTGTGTTCCAAGTATAGATTGATTTCCATCCTAGATTAGAAGATGAAAGTCACTGGAGATCACCTCTCCACACTCCAGATATTAGGAAGAATGAAGAAATTCTACAGGGCTTCAATGATAGGGTAGAAGGCATGGGGGGGGGCTGAGGATCTGAGGTGGTACCCTTTATTCCATGAGGGAACATTACCCAATGGAGGTTTTATTACATAGTGAAAGGAAAAGGAAAGGTCAGTTGTATAATTAGAGCTGAAAAAATTATTTTTGGCTCCTTCTAAAGAGGAGAGAAATGGATGGTCTGAGAAGAAAGCTGCTTGTCATCCAAAGATTGATGGAGTAGAGCCACACAAGCTAACAAGTGAGAGAGCATCCACATTAAGGCAGAGGAGGAAGAGAAAGCAGTAGCAGTGGGTGAGTCCATACACAGGGCACTGAGGCAGCCATATGTCAATCTTATTACAATAATAGAGAACTATGTCATCTTCCTGGGGCATGTATCCAAGACATAACAAAGAACCTCCCTGGATTCATTAAGATGGGTGACAGCTAACAACTTTCAGTGATTCAAGTGGGCAACATTGACATTACCAGAAGGAACATAAAATGTATGTCAAGATACTGAAGACTAAGGGGACATGGCTTGTGTTTTTCTCACTATTGCCCATTGAAAGCAAAGGGTATTGATGAGAAAGCATTAATATGAGAAATGAACAGCTGGCTGAAAAGAAATCTGAGAACAGGATTTAGATTCCTGGATCATGACTTACAATATAGACTTTACAGAACCCTAATCCCCAAATGAGTTTGCACTTAATAAATGCTAGTAAAAACCTGTCTTCAAGTATCTTGCAATTCTAACCAAAAGGGCTTTAGACTAAAAAGGAGAAGGAAGGGAGAAGATTGCACATATCCCCAAAGTTCAATACTGTAAGGGGTAATCTTAGAATGAGCAGCAATGTGGAACAGTGAATGATTTGCCAGGCCTGAAGTTAGGAAGACTCATCTTCTTGGGTTTAAATCTGGCCTCAGACACTTATGAGCTGTGTGACTATAGGCAAGTCACTTACCTGTTTGCCTCAGTTTCCTCATCTGTAAGATGAATTGGAAAAGGAAATGGCAAATGACAACACTGTCTTTTCTAAGAAAACCCCAAATGGAGTAGAAGAGTTGGACATGACAGAAACAACATGAACAAAAGTCCTTCTAATTAAATAGCTCTGAAAAATAAGAGCTCAGACACAGAGAGACAAAATTCACAGGAGACAACCCCCCTCAAAAGAACTAGAGTAAAAATCTATAGCTTCACTTATAGTTACACAAATCTAAAATTTAGGCAACAAACAAAAGAATCCAGATGTGCTAATGCAACAGGATTGGAGGTGGAGATTTGATTTTATGAATATCAATGATGCCTGGTGGGATAAAACCTAGGACTGCACTATGGTTCTGGATGTATATACCTTTTTCTAAAGTGAGACCACAGGTAAAATTAGTGAGTAGTATGCTAAGAAAATATATTCAAGCAAAAACCAAAAAACAGCTCATAAAGAGAAGACAACTTATGACTTATCTTGGTGGCAATTTCATCCTTTAAATGACAGAGGAAACAAGAGGTAATTCTATTCTAGAGCTAATTCTCATTAACAAGGAGGAACTAGTTGCTGGAATAAGAATGAAGGGAAATTTAAGGAGAAGAATTCCATCTTAGAGTTAAATACTCTAAGAAAATCAGGCATTGTCTAACATATCACAAATTTTGGGAAAGCAGATTTCAATAGGTTCAAAGGAAAAATAATGAATTAAATTGTTACAGGGGAAGTCAAACCAAAAGAGAAGGACATGAATAAAATAAATTCTGAAAATGTAAAGTGAAAAATTCCAATGACTGGGGGAAAATGGAATTTGTCAGAAGAGACCAAAGTGGATGCAGAAGGAACTCATCCAACTTGTATTTTTAGAATGTAAGTGTAAAAGATGGGATGACAAGAAGTAAATGTGCTTGATATAATCCTAGAAAAATGATTTTAGGAATGCTAAATCCTAAAATGAGCTAAACATAATAAGAAAGTGGTTTAGTTTGATTTGATTTTAGTTATATAGAGAGGAAAAGGAAAAACAAAAGATTGGACAACTGCTTGTGCAGATAGAATGATGATAACTGATGATAGAGAGAAGGGACAGAGTCGCTCAATTTTTAATTTGGTTCTGTTTTCTCTACTAAGTGGAATGATCTTTATATTGAAAATGACAAAGTCAAAATAATTGGAAGTTGAATCGTAAGAAAAGTAAGCAATAAATAAGAAAGAACCTAGCTGATTTTGATTAATTCAAGTCATCTAGACTAGATAAACGACCATGCTCCCATACTCAGATCCTAAGAACTATCAGGTGTTATTGCTGAATATTTAATCAGTGATATCTAAAATCAATCAACCAGCCAATCAAAGTATGTACTGCATCCTACTAGGTGCTAAACGCTGTGTTAAACACTGAGAATACAAACAAAAACACCGTCCTCAAGGAGCACACGTTCAAATGTGTGAGACGATAAACATCAACAAAAAAGATGTACACAATGTAATTGAAAGATAGCTTCACAAGGAAGGCTCCACCAAGAAAGACTTGGCAGAAGGTAGGGACAGTGTTGAGTTTTAAAGGAAGCCAGAGAAGACAGGAGGTATAGATATGGAGGGAGGGCAATCCAGGCATGGGAGACAAGCAATTGGAAGGTAGGAAGTTGGGAGGTGTAACACTGCATTTAAGAGAAACAGCAAGAAGGCTAATGTTGCCAGGTGATAGAGTATGGGAGTAAACTGTAAGAAAAATTGAAAGGGGCCAAGTGGTGAAGGGTTTTAAATACCAAACAGGATTTTATATTTGATGCTGGAGGGTAATAGAGAGCTGAAATAGTTTATTGAGTTGCGGGGGTCGGGGGGTGACATGATCAGTTCTGAGTTTTAGGGAAATTAGTAGCTAGGAGGAAGATGACCTAGAGTAGATGGAAACTTGAGTCAGGAAGATAAACCAGAAAGCTACTGCATATTTCAGGGGTGAGGTGATGAGAGCTTGAGTGGATGCAGGATAAGAGAAAGAAAGGAACGTATATTCTGTGAAGACAGAAGCAAAAAGTAGTAATAGATGGGCTATTGGAGGTGGGATGAGTGTGAGTAAGGAGATGGGCATTACCTTGAGTTTGTTGAGTCTGGTTGACTAGAAGGATGGTAATAGAGAAATTCAGGAGAGGGGAAAATTTCAGAGGAAATAAATGAGCTCTATTTTGGATATAGTGAGTTACAGAAGCCTTCAGGTCATCTTATTAGATATGTTCAAGAGGTAGTTTGTAATGAGAGACCAGAGCTTGAGAAAGAGACACCTGCCAGAGAAAGGACAAGGAAAACAGTACCACAAGATTGGAGAATGGGAAATATTTTCCTGATTTGAAAAGAAAATGAATACTTTGTAGTATCATTTGAAATTGAGTAGATCCCAAGACTTCCTTGTTGTTATTGTTTAGTATTCAGTTGTATCTAACTCTACATGAGCCAATTTCTTGGAAAAAGATACTGGATTAGTTGTCAATTTCTTTTCCAGTGTGTCCCCATTTTACAGATGAGGAAATGAGGCAAATATGGGCTAAATGCTTGCCAAGGGTCATACAGCTAGTAAGCATATGAAGCAGATTTGAACTTATATCTTCCTGACTACAGGCTTAGGAATTCATCCACCATACTACCTAACTGTAACCCATTACACCTACTTCTTTTCATTATCTTCTTTTGAGTTTTTGACCTTTTGTTCCTCCATATGAATTTTCTTATAGTTTTATCTAGTTCTATAATCTAGCCCTTTGGAACTTTGATTGACATGGCATTGCCTATAAATTAATATAGCTAGTATCATCATTTGCATTTCATTAGCACAGCATGTCTATTAGCAATTAATTCCTCTCTACTTATTTTCATTTTCCTATGATTCTATAAAGGATGTTTTGTAGTTGCCGTAAAACAATTCCTATGTTTGTCTTAGAAACTGGGCTCCCAGATATGTTCTTCATTTCAAAATAATTCAAAATGGAATTTCTTTTCCTATTTCTTTATGCTATGATTTTGTTAGCTATGTACCAAAAAGCTGATTTTTTTGTTTTGATTTTCTTTATGTCTTGCTACTTTACTGAATTTAATAGTTATTTTTACGAATGTTTTAGTTGAACCTCTAGAGTTCTTTAGATAAACCAACATAGTATTTGCAAAATGCAATAAAGTAACAGAGAAGCCAGGACTATCTGCCCAATTTCCAGATTTTTTAAAAATATCATTTCACTGTTTTAACTCATAAGGAATGACTTTCTTCTTTCCAGCCTTACTCCTTTCTTGAAAGCAAAACGAAACAAAAAAATCTTTGTAGCATATGCATGGACAAACAAAATAAATCCCCACATTGTCCATGTTAAAATATAGGCATCTCAAGGTTCATCTTGAGTCCATCACCTCTCTCACAGGAGGGCAGTAATATGCTTTGTTGCTGGACCTATGGCATTCTGGATGGTAATTCCATTGATCAGAGTTTGTAAGTTTTTCAAAACTATTTCACTTTGTAATATTGTATTCATTGTTTAAAATGTTCTCTTCATTCTGCTCACCAAACTGTAGCGGTTCATGTAAGGTTCTCCAAGATTGTCTGAAACTGTCCTTTTCATCATTCTTTAGGGCTGAATGGTATTATATTACATTTAAATGCCATAATTTGTTTAGCTATTCTCTCATTTGATGGGTAACCACTCCGTCTTTGCCACTACAAACAGAGCTTCTATATATTTTCCATATATGTTGGGTCTTTAAGTCTCCTACTTTGATCTTAGACCTCAAAGAGAATGTTGTCACTGGCTCAGAGGGAATGTACATTTTAGTAACTTTTAGGTTATAGTTTCAAATTTCCATCCAAAAATGCCTGGACCAGTTCACAGGACCATCAAAAATGCATGCCTGTTTCCTGACACCCCCTATAACATTTATCACTTTCCTTTTTTTTGCCAGAGACCAGACTAATGTAATACAGCCCAGGTGAAACTGGTGAAAAAGCTACACCATATAGCCAGAAAACAATGTTAACATTCATCCATGTAACATGTGACATTAATATAATTACATGGGAATATTGATGCATATGTTAATTATTGCAGGTTTCAATATGCTTCTGTTTTATTATTTTCTCTTTATATTTTTGATGCTATTATCCACATATCACAAGTGAATTAATCTACGATTAATTTTGCCATTATATAGGCATAATTTTTCTGTTGCATATTTTACTATTTATAGGTGTAGTCATGCTACCGTTTTTAATTTTGTTTGCTGTCCTGCATATTTGCTTCTCTCATATGGCTATCCATTTACTCCTGTAACATATATTATATCAGACACATAATTTAGACCTGCAATCACTCAAAAAGCCTACAGAGTAATTCTTTGCATCATTTTATATCTGTTGTCTATATTGCCAAAAATTTGTTATGAATAGCATATTTATTATTTAAGAGGTTGTGTTTATCATCCTGGTTCAACAGAAGTACTGATGTCTATTTTAATAACTATGATTTCAGAGACCAAATTTACCACAGCTGATTTTACAGGGGATTGAAAAATTCAACTCCCTTGGAGGAATGCAAGAACCTATTCACATAGGTTATTTTGTGGAAGGAGTAAAGGTCTTACTCTTACTATGCATCTTGGTATCCATAGTCTTTCAAAGACCCAATCGAAAGTGTGCTATATTACAAACCAAGACTAGAGCAAAAGAAGAGTTTTCCATCAGAACAAGTTTGAGATTGTAAATCAGGACAACACAGAAAGAAGGAAGAACTTAGTAGAGAACTGAAGGAGGCAAGGAAAGACTGACATTGTGAATTCAGCATAAAAACTGGTCTGATAGGAATGACTGTCTGATAGGGAAACCTGGCAAAATGGCCTTATGTTTTCTCAGCCCTCTGGTAGCTTTCTGTTTTTCTGCCAGAGTATGCTAATAGGTACTTGATGTACCTTTAAATTGTTTCTCTGTCCTCATGTTGCTTCTCACAAAATGTCATGACCAATCATAACTGCTGTGTTACTGTATCATCTGTATATTGGCTGGGGGAGGGGAGGGTAAGGATATTGTGCAAACTCATAATTAGCTAAAATATAAAGCATTATATTAAGTAATAGGAGCTTTATCTCTTGACTGTCCAAACAGCCAAGAATTTTATCTTGGCTTGGGGGCTCAAGAGCTATAGACAGATAGATAGAGATATATAGATAGAGGTATGTATGTGTGTGTGTGTGTGTACATGTATACATTTTATAAGCATATACATTTGTATATATGGGAGACTCATATATTATTATATTGATATCTATCTACATATATATAAAAAATATGAACTCTCCCAAAAGGCAGAGTTAAACCTGGATTGGGAGTTTTGTTTAGCCTCTGAAGAGAGCAAGTTCATTGTTGAAATAAACTATGGCTTATCAGTTCTTGGCAGCACCAGTCCTGCTATATAATCTCCCTCCTCCTCAGCTGATAGATCCTAATGGAATTGCATAGACATCTGAGGTCAAAGGCTTCCTGATGCTGTGTCTGCTCTGTCGTTGTGCTGACCTGGTCCTTTGCAATTGCTCTCATCAGAACAGTACTTGCAGGTCTATTACAGCACTGAATATGTCCAGACCCTGCACAAACTGGTTTTATTTAATTATCTGATTCTAGGGCAGATGGTTTGGGCCCTGTGGCTCTGAGTCTGGCTTCAGGCCTCCTAGGTTCCTTCAGACTTTCTGGTTATCTCCCTCCTGCCATGGTTCTCCAATGTTCTTCCAAATAATGTATTAGCTTTTTCTCCGACTGAAGAAATTTTTTGTTGTTTCTTTGTTAATTCATTATAATTTGTCTTTCTGGTGCTTTTTTAGAACTTAATGAAGGACATATGGGTGATATGGGTTCCACTAAGATCATTCACAATCCATTTTTTTTAACGTTTATTTATTTATTTATAGTTTTAAGCATTCATTTACACAAAACTTTCAGTTCCAAATTTTCTCCCTATCTCTCCCCTCCACCCACCCCATAATATCTTGCATTCTGATTACCCTTTCCCCAAATATGTCCTCCCTTCCATCTCATTCCTCCCTTCCCTTATCCCCATCTTCTGTCTTTTCTCATAGGGCAAGATAGATTTCTCTACCCCATTACCTGTATTTCTTATTTCCCAGTTGTATGCAAAAACAATTCTCAAAATTCATTCCTAAAACTTTGAGTTTTAACTTCTCTCTCTTCCTCCCTCCCCTCCCATCCCCACTGAGAAGGCAAGTAATTCAATATAGGCTGTATATGTGTAGTTTGGCGAAAGACTTCCATAATAGTCATGTTGTGTAAAACTAACTATATTTCCCTCCATCCTATCCTGCCCCCATTTATTCTATTCTCTCTTTTGACCTTGCCCCTCCCCATTGCAGCAATCATTGAAACAATTTGACAATGATTTAAAGGATAGAGTTGTTGCTTAGTTGGATGTAACATTGTTGGTGGTTGGTTGTTTGTTGTCCTTAGTTCTTAAAGAGGACCAAAATGAAATCACTATGTTGGAGTCAAGGTACAGTGTGTCTGACTGTGACTGATCAGACCAGTATGAGCTCTGAATGTTGTACCACAGATCAGGCACAAATAGTAGATAAACTTTTCTCTAAATTTATGTATCTCACATTTCTTTTGAGCTACTATAATTCTGCTTTGTTCATAGAGCACAGCACCTTCTCTAATGTGGCTGTACTATGCTGGATGATCCTGTGCCAGTGTTTCTCATGTCACACAATCAATTCCAAAGTTCTTCAGAAAGATCTTAAGAGTGTCTTTGTATCACTTCTTCTGACCATCTTATGAGAGTCTCCTTTGCATGAGTTCTTCATAAAATAATCTTTTAGGCCAATGTACATTTGACATTTGAACAACATGGCCAACCTATTGGAGCTGATCTCTCTGCAGTAGAGTTCAAAGACTTAATTTGAGAAAGGACTTCAGTTTCTGGCATCTTATCCTGCCAGTGATATCTAGAATCTTTCTAAGAATTCAAATGGAAGTAATTCAGTTTCCTGGCATGACAGTAGTATAACATATAAGTTTCACAGGCGTACAACAATGAAGTCAGCACAATGACTTCAGTTTGGTAGGAAGAGTAAGACCTCTTCTCTCCCACATTTTCTTTTAGAGACTCCCAAACACTGAGCAATGAGTGTGACAATCTCATTATCAATATCTATATCCCTGGAAAGTACACTGCCAAGGTAAGTGAACTTATCCACAGGATTCAAAACTTCTCCATTTACTATAACCAATGGTTCCACATACTAATGATGTGGTCGTGGATGGTAGAGCATCTGTATTTTCTTGGTGTTAATTGTTAGGCCAGAATTAACACAAGCAGCAAAAATTGATCCTTGCATCTCAGTTTCAGAGGCCACATTGAGTTCATAATTATCTGCAAACTAAAAAATCATACCCCAAACATTTCCTCTGCTTTAGTCTTTATTTATAACCTTTTCAAGTTGAAGAATTTATCCTCAGTGCAGTAGCTGACCTTAATGCCATGTTCATCTTCATTGAAGGTATCTGACAACATAGCTGAAAGCATCATGCTAAAAAGCATAGGAGCAAGCACACAGTCCTGTTTCACTCCACTGGTACCTGAGAATGCACAAGAGTATCATCCATTATCCAGAACCTGGGCAAGCATGCCTTCATGAAATTGATGTAAAATACTGATGAATTTCTCTGGGCAATCAAATTTTCCATAAATCATCATGATAGTATCAAAGGCCTTGGTCAGATCAATGAATGTTGTATACAGACCTCTGTTCCTCTCTTGGCATTTTTCCTGGACTTGTTGAGCACCAAACACCATATCAACAATTCCAGCTAGTGTTCTGAAGCCATAATGGCTCTCAGATAAAGGACCATCTTCCAGGTGAAGGATCAGCCTATTAAGAAAGTCTCTGGCCAGAATCTTGCCAGAAATGACTGAGAGGACCTCCCCCCATATGCCCCGCCCATGATTGTCATGGAACAATCTATCTCCTTTACTTTTATAGAGATGGACAATGAAGAAGGCATCCTTGAATTCCTGGGGGATAACCTCCTTTTACCATATAACTCAGAAAATTTCAGTTAGCTTTTGTATGAGCAATGGAACACTTCCACCCACACATCCACCTTGTAAATCTCAGCTGGAAAAGAATAAGTACTAGATCCTTTGTCACAGAAGAGGAGCCCAAAGGCATTTAAAACTGCTTCCGTTGGAAATTTGGCTAAAGAGAGATTGACTTCAACCTAGGGTAAAAAGTCAATGACTTCAGCATTGATTGATGACAGTCTATTGATAACACTGTGGAAGTGTTCAGTCCATCTCTCCAGGATCATGTCCTTATCACTAATCAATACAGCTCCATCAGCACTGAGGAGCTGAAATGCAACATACATTGTTGGTCCATAAATAGCCTTCAGAGCATCATAAAAGTGCTTTGAATTGTTACTATCAGCATAAAACTGAATTTCATCTGCCTTCTTCCTGAGCCAAGAATCCTACATCTCTCTAAGTTTCATTCGTAGTTTACTTCTGATGCAGTTCAACGAAGTCTTCTTAAAGATGGATGAATTATCCTGCCAGTGAAGCACTCATTTTTCATTTAGCAGCTTCTGAATTTTCCTAATATTTTCATAAAACTAGTCTTGATATTTGTGAGTGTTCTGACCCAGATGAGTAAATACAGGGATGTACACCAAATCTCTGACAGCTGCCTACTCCTTTTCTGCTCCGTTACTGCCAATCCTGTGTTGGCTCAACTTTCTCTCCAAGTTAGCAATGAGTTCCCACTCAGAGAAGTGCTCTAATCTCTTGACATTCAGTCTTCTGATCATCTTGCCTTGAGGCCAGTGCTTTTGTTGAATGAGAATATTTAACTTGGAGAGGATAACTTGATGATTAATTGGACATATTGGGTAAATACTAGAAGCAATCAAACATAATAGAATGGTATTCAGTAGCTCCAGAGACAATAACTGCTGGGATAAGGACTCCCATTTTATAAAAATTGCTGAGAAAACTGGAAAACAGTTTGTCAGAAACTAGGTTTAGACCGATACCTTACTCCATTTACCAAAATAAATTCCAAAAAGCTAAGTGACCTCAGTATAAAAGGTTATGTCATTTTTTTCTTTAAAAATAGAGGACAGTGAAAAGAGATATCTTTCATGATTATAGGATTAGGATAATTCTTATCTAAACAAGGGATACAATCACAAAAGGTAAAATGAACAGTCTTGATTGCTTAAAATTCGAAAGTTCTGCACAAACAAGATAAATACATTTAGAATCAAAAGGGAAACAAATGAAAACAAAATTTTTATAGCAAATCTTTCTAACAAAGGTCTAATGTCCAAATATGAGAAAAATTTATGCAAACATGTGAGTAAGAGCCTTTGCCTAGTAACTTAAAAGTCAAAAGATAGAACATGGAGTATATAAATGAAGAAATGAAAATCATCAGTAATGAGATATAAAAAATATGCTCCAAATTTCTGAGTAAAAAACAACGTTCAATCAAAGTCTGAGGTTCCACCTCACATCTGCAGTTTTTGACATCTCCACTCCATGGTTCCATATTTATTTCCTTTTTCCTAGCCATTCCTGTTGCTTCACACTGTCTTCTAAGCACATAGTTCTGGGAACTTAAAAGTAGGAACTGAAGTCCAAGGAACCTCCACCAAATTCACTCCCTGAGCCCCTTGAGAAATGTAATTCCTAATCCAATAATTTTGTACTCAACACAGCATACAATAGAATGTGATCTTGTCCCCATCAATTAACTAGTCAACAATCCTGTGCCTAGGACTGTGCTAGGAATTTGAGATACAAATAAAAAATGAAGAAAAAAACCTCTCTTCTAGGGCCTTACAACCAAGATAGGAGAAATAACTTATACATTGAGCATTGGTTGAATTAGAATATTCCCATAAGTATAGGTGTGATGGCACTATCTCATGCAGTATATCCAGAGTTGTCCTAGGAACTTCAGGGAAAGCATGTGCTCATCTCTAAAGGATTTGTCATTTTAAATATGATGCAACAAGCCCTGAGTAGTTCCTTGACGTTTCCTCCCATCCTGTGACAAGAGTAGGGAGCACTTACTGAATTAAAAAGAATGACTAGTATCCAGTTTTCTTTCTTCCTTAGATTCTCAAATATGGCAAGTAATTCTATTAATAGACTTTTCATACGATGCTCAGTGTATAAACAGTACTCTCCCTCAACCCCTACCCTACTTACCCCTCCCACAGAAGTTAAAGTAACGAGATTCAACTAGGTAAGCTTATGCCTAGTCTGTTAGCTTCCCTTTCTCCCCAATTTCCTCAATGATCCAATGAAAGGATCATTGTTGTGTAGACAGATGTTTCCAGGCTTGAAGGTGAACTTGTGATTTCAAGGTCCTGTGTTCCCCAGCCAACTGGCAAGAGGAGGTTCTTCATTGGAGAAAATTACCCAAAGAAAATATAGACTGAAAATTGTGTAGACATGCAGAGCAACCAGAAACTCTTGGTTGCCTTCCTCTACCTCTCTATTTCCTTTTCTGGGCACAGGACAGGTATTAGTCATCCAATTTCCAGCCTTGAGAGTTATTATTTACCCCATGGGTAATCCTGAGTTCAGTAACTCCCAAGAAATTGAAAGTTCTTGAATTTGGGAAATCTCCTTAGAAGGAGGTTTCTGAAAGAGCAAGCAATTTGTAAAAGATAACTACCCTGAAGCTGAAGGAAGTCACATGGAAGGGGGTAAAGACAGGAGCTCTGGACCTTGTCAACCTGTGAGTTCAGATAAGGCAGGTAGAAGGTAATTAGAAAGTATTTGCTAAGTAAACCCAAGAATCTCTAACTGCTTGGGTTTGGGGTGAGGGTGGTCTAAAGAAATCAATGCATTATATGTGTCTATATTTGCCTGTGAACTCTGGTAAGTCTCTGTTGTCAGGTTCACTTTCCAAGGTGGATAAAACAAAGATTATTCCAATAAACACAATATTCCAATAATCACAGGTATTGAGTGCTTGTGTTACAAATGAAGATGCTGATACCCACTTTGAGGAAACCAAGACAAAAAAAAAATAGGTAAGTTTTATTTTTGAAGTAATCTTTGATTAACTCCAAGGGCCAAGGAGAAATAAAATCATCTTTTTAGGGAGTCAGCCTCAAGGGTTAGACTAAAGGATTAATCCACTTTAATCTTATTAGTTTCCCCCAATCATTTTAGATTGCAGAGTGTAAGTCTTTGTGGGAAAGGAAACTCCTATGGAGGTATGCCCTAGTCCAGGGGTGAGAATCCTGCAGCCTTGAAGACACATGTGAAGTTTGGGTTCAATCAAAGGGCTGCCCTTAAGAAACTAGAAGGCCACATGTGGCCTCAAGGCTACAGGTTCCCCACCCCTACCCTAGTCTCTAACTATCATTGGAAACTCATTGGACAAAAGAAACTCTTATGATTGGGCCCCATCAAGACACCTTGCAATATGATTGGTGATTGAGAGTTAAGGGAATGAAATCTTAAAGAAGTATTTCCTTTTTTCTATTGTCTGTAAGAACTATTAAATGGCTCATCTCTTCTTTTCTCATATTCTCTCTCTTGGACTTCCTGACAAAGTGCAGCAAGGAGAGAGAGGGGATTTCTTTCTTTCCATCTACAATTTGAGCAAAAATTGGCAACTTGCAGGAGACACACAAGACTCTCAGACCATGTTTGCCCAAACAAGCCTGAGAGGGGAGTCCTTGCTCCTTTCTTCCTGGATGCTTTCTTCTGCCTTTCTGTTTTGTTTACTGAGAAGAGTTCAGACACTAAAGTTTCTTAGAATAATCTTTCCATGCAAATTTAAAAGTTTCTGAAAAATTAAAGAGTTCCTGATTTCAATTGTTTGGGCACCAGTCTCATAGAGGGAGGAAATTTCCTTAATGATGGGCCTATAGGAAAAGGAAAAGGATCCTTATCTGAGGGTCGCACTGTAACTAAAGAATTAAAGCCCTTCCTTGGTAGGAGGTAGGCACCAAAAGATGTAGACCTTGCGGATTTTACGATCGAAGGTAACTAAGAATTTTTATTCAACCGTCCTCCAAAGTGCAATTATCTCTGGGAAAGGAAGATCTGAAGTGTTAGTGGAGAGCTTTGTGTTTCTAGCTTTGTTCAGGGACTCCTATAACTCCTTTGTGTTGTGTGGTAGATGAAATAAAGGCTGTTCAAATGCATATTACTCATACAATGATTGCCTATGTGGGAGATGGGCACCCTGTTTCCCAATTTTGTGAAAAACAAAACCTAACCTTTATTTTAAGGTTTCCCCTAGAGTTTAACTAGAGGGTAAGAGCAATGAACCAAAGAGAGAAACTGATCCCAGTTGGGGGGGTCCCTGGGATCAAATAAAGGTCATGTTAATCCAGAGTCCTCTGGGGAGCCTGGACCCCAGTTGACATTGGCACATCACCATGAAATCAAGAGGAGATTATTGCAGCCTAAAATATTTAGCACTCGCTGTTACGCCGGAGAAGAATTAGACCTTATTTTTTTCCAAAGTGCTTTTTGCAAAGTAATGAGTTGGACTTTGGAAATGCAGTGACGTGGATGGAAAAATTTATCAGCCATTAAGGCACTCAGCACATGAGAGACTATTTTCACTGAGAGAGGATCATTGGCCAGAGCACCAGGATTCTTCCTCGCCAGAGGGTACTCCCACCTGAACATCATTAAGGGAAAGGCTAAAGTTTAGGCCAGAGTCTCTCCAAGGAGTTCTGAGTTTCACATCACTTCTTTGACAAGGAAGAGCCCCTTGGAATATTGAAATATGTAGGTAGCAGATTAGGTGTTTTGATAAAATAATACCACAAATCTGGAGAAGCTTCAGGAAGAATTCAGAAGGGTGATTTCATTCCCCTTGAAAAAAGGAAATGACCGGAGACCTACCCCAGCAGTACAAAGCACAAAATGTGACTAAATCCACGTAGCCATTTGGGGACGAATTCTAAACCTTATTGCCTTCTGCATCATAGATGCATAATCCTAGCTGAGTCATTGCACCCTGCTCAACCTTCCATGTCCTCTGCACAAAGACTATCATGATGACAGAGAACAGGACTCACAGACTACTGTAAATCATGCTTATTCAATAATTCTGTTGGTGAGTAATACGCCGTTATTATTCAATATCACTGACACCGATCAAGCAGCAAGGGGCCCCACTGACTACAGCAAGATTAACTAGATTATTATTAATCACATAGTCTGTAAAAGTACATTCCAATAATTGTTTCATTATTTTTCATATTTAAAGTGAGAGTTTCTGGTTTATCATCTTTTGTGCTGTTGTGTTTTAACAGAAAATCAAGTCTCAGAGAGGAGAAATAATTTATCAGAAATAATATAATCCAGACATTTCCTGTCTATTGACTGAGCCACACTTCCACATACTAGTCCGGGCTGAGTTTGAAGTCTGGGCATCGGAGGGAATTTATTAAATCCTTTGGGACTCAAAGTCTGATTCATTTACTAAACAAAGCAACATAAACCCTGCATATAATGCTTGTGTTTTTGTTTTGTCCTAAGCTGGGAATACATTGAGGACCACAGGGAATCATAGAGAACATAGGAAAGAAACTAATTATAGATTCATGGGGGAAGTACGTTGAAGACAGGAAAGTTTTATAAATAGGGCTAAACTACTATCCAAGAAGACAGAAACAATAATAGCTGGTTGGCGTGAGGGAACTGATTATAGATATGAAAAAAAATTGATGTGTTCAATTTCAGAGATACTCTAGGACATACCGGAAAAAAGAGATTTCTCATCTAATTCCTCATATAATACCCATCTCAGCTAATGATCGAGGGTTTGCCTTGACTCTTTTTTCCCTAAACCAATCACCCTTCTCCCCTCACCCATTTTGCTACATCTCTTCTCCAATTATCCACCAATTCAATTCTATTAAACTAACATTTATTGAGCAATTTCTGTATGCAGGGCACTTATGCTAGGTGCTAAGAGGGATAACAGGGTTAAATAAAATACAACACAGAGCTTATAGTTTAGTAGTTGTTATGAAACACATGGAAATGCTTCTTTTATGTAGTAAAATTTTTTTAGATTGTCTCCCCTCTGTTCATACAGATCACAATCCCTTCACATTTTAGTAAGCAGTTTTCATGACTTGTTATGGACAAAAGAGAATTCAACACCTGGTGCCCCATCTTGTAGAAATGAGTTTCTCCTAACTTAAACTACACTAGACTTTGGATGACAGATACATTGTTTACCATGGGGGAAATCCCGGGAGTCACTCAAAACTTACACTCAGCTTCAATCTCTTTTGGGAAACTAAGTTATCAGCTTATTATGATGAGGCATCGGCATAGTACTCTACTTTCTCTCATAATATCTAGCTAGCCCTTGTCCAGTCTCATTTCTCTTTGACTCATAATATTTAGATACACAAATGGTTAAAACAAACAAAGAAAAAGGGCAATAGGCCATATACCGTGCCAAATGACTAGTATATCTATTTTGGAAGTCAGTATCTACATAGTATTTTGTGACTCAATTGTTTTAAAAGAAATTCCCTATAGTTCTGGTCCCTCTGCAGCATGAAATCTCAATGCAACGAAATGATAGATTTTCATCTAAAAGATTTCATTTCAACTAAAGTTAACTTTATTTTTTTTATCCCAAGAACCTAAAGTTGAGAAATGTCATTATAAAGGACATTTAGTTGTTTTTCTAACTGACAGTACTGCATTCAATACAATTCATCAAATGATAAGAGTTTTATTATGTTGTGTGTTTTAATTGTTTATTGTGAACTAGAGAATCATCAGGAAACATGATTATCTCCCTATTCAATGGCCATATGAAACTATGAACCCATAACAGCCAGCTTGTGATATAAAAATACATGTTAAATTTAGTATAGTATTACCAACATTGTCATGCTTGTCTGTGTCTCAACATCCATCTGCACTATTTTGTGTATTGTTTAAATGTATCATTGAAATTCTCTTTTTCTTTTTATACATCATTATTTCTATCCCCTAATCTCCCTAATTCTCCCACCAACAACCAAAAAATGCAATAAAATCCCTCCTTTATAAATAACAAGTACAGACAAGTAAAACACATATGTGTTAAGTTGGCAAAGCCTAAAAAATGTGTGTAACATTATGTACCTACAGTTCATCACTTCTCTACCAAAATGTGGGGGTGATGATTTGTCACTTTTTTGGAGTCATTGTCTTGTCTTGATCAAAGCTCTTTAGTGTTTTGCATTTACAGTATTGGGGTACAAATAGTTCTAATTGTGCTTACTTTGCCATGTATTACCTCATCAACAATTCCAGGGTCTCTATGAATTTGTCTCTTTCATCATTTCTTACTGACCAATAATATTTCATTACATTTACATGCATAACTTACTCAGGCATTTTAAATGATAAGGATTCACTTCGTTTCCAGTTCTTCTCTATGACAGAGTGCTACTGTAAATATGTTTTATAGGCATTTTTCACATTTTATTTTTGGTAACTTGCCTTTATTCTTTTGGAAACTGCTTTGTTCATATCATTTAGCCATTTATCTGATGGGAAATGGCCCTTCTTCTGATATTTCTGAATTAATTCCTTATGTATCTTGAATATATCAGACTTTTACCAAAGAAATTTGCTAGCTGTTCTCATTATAATTCTATGTACATTTATTTTACTTGTGCATAAACTTTCCAAGTTTATTTAATAAATTTTGTGGTTATCTCTATCCCTTGTTTGGTCAGTTTCTCTTGCGATTTCCATAGCTATGAAAGATATCTCCATTCTCCTCAGATTTGTTTATGAAAGGACTCTCTATCTAAGATATGCTTCCACTTGGAGCTAACTGTGGTATATGGTCTAAGATGTTCATTTAAGCCTGATTCCTTACAGATGACTTTACAATTTACCCAGCAAGTTCTATCAAATAATGAATACTTATTCTAGCAGTTGTGCTTGGGTTTACCAAACAGTATGCCACTGGGTTCATATTGTGTCAAATCAAACAATTTAAGTATTTATTAATCAACTGATACATGTCAAGAACTGTGCTAAGCAATGGGGATAAAAAGGAATTCATTCCATCAAGCAGCTCACAATTTAAAAGAGGAGGAAGTATGCAAATAATTGTGCACAAAGAAAATATATACAGGATAAATTGAAGATAACCACAGGGCAAATGCACTAGAACTAAGGAAAGGCTTCTTACAGAATCTGGGATTTTACTGAGATTTGAAGGAAGACAGGAAAGACAAGGACATAGAGGTGAGGACAGAATTTGAGCAATGGAAGACAGTGAAAATGTATGGATTGATTAGCTTTTCTATTTTTTAACCACTACCAAATGGTTTTGATAATTACTACTTTATAATATAGTTTGATATTGTGTACTAATGAACATCTGTCCTTTTTTGTTATTTCTGTTTTTTCTATTTTATTATACTGATATATTTTTTTATTTTTCATTATTTATTTGAGTTTCTTGACCATTTATTCCTCTGGATGAATTTTGTCATAACTTATTCATTCCTATAGAACAATCCTTTGGTAACTGAATTAGTATGGCACTGAATTTATTAATTAAATAAGGTAGTAACATTATTTTTATATATTAGTGCATGCAAGCTACTAGTAACTAATTCCTCTATTTTTCTGTAGTTATTGCTACAGTGAGTGTGTTATAGTGGCATTCAAATAATTGTGTGTCTTGGTAAGTGGACTCTCAGGTTCTACAATCTATGGGAATTTGGAATTCAATTTCTCCTTCGTATGTTTCTTCTGGGTTTTACTAGTGATATCCTGAACGCCTGATGAATTTGTGGGTTCATTTTATATTCTAATAACTTATTGAAATGATTATTTCTGTTAATTGTTGCTTAAATGTCTAAGGTTCTCTAAGTAAGCCTGAAAAAGTAATGATATTTTTTCTTCATCTATGCTTATTCCATCAATTTTTTTCTTGTCTTATTTTTATAGTTGTATTTTTCTAACTATATCACATAATAAGGGTGAGAATGGATGACGTTACTTAACTCCTGATCTTAATTGGAAAAGCCTCCAATGTTTCCTTATTACAAAAACTCAAGATGCTGATTTTAGATAGATACAATTTATACTACAGAAAAGTTCACTGATTCCCATGCTTTCTAGTATGTTAACATAAAAGGTTTAGGATTTTGAATAAAGTAAGGTAAAGATTTTACTGTTTTTGTTATTAGTATTATATGCTTCTATTTTCTTAATATTGAATCAACTCTGCATTTCTCTGATAAATTCAATCTGAACATGATAAATAACTTTTTAATGTTTTATATTTTGTGTTGTTCAACATTTTGCATACGTGTGTGTGTGATTTTGCCTTACAGTTTTCTTCTTTTAACATATCTCTCTGATTAAGATATCAAGACCATACTTATATCACAGAGGGAGTTTCATAGGATACTATCTTTCATTATTTTTATAAATGATTTTTGTAAACATTGGAATTAGTTGTTCTTTGAATGATTCATACAAGAAAATCAGATCTTTGATTTATTTATCAACTCCTTGTGGTATTTTTGTTCTCAATTTTATTTATCTCTTCTTTGATTTTCAGAATTTCTATTTTTGTTTAGTTCCTTTTGCAAGTCTTTCATTCAGATGACCAATCATTAACCTGTAATTTCTCTTCTTTGTTGATGAATGTATTTAAAGACGAACTTTTCTCCAAAGAACTGTTGCATCCCAATTTACTGAAATGTCATTTTCTTTTATTAAATAATGTGTTGTTTCTTTGATTTTTTATTTGATCCATCAATTTTTTAGAATTAAATCATTCCATTTCCACTTAATTTTATTCCTTTCTTCAAATTTAATTACTAAATATGAATTTGCTGTATTATGAACATGATGGTTATGTTTAATATTTCTGCTTTTCTGAATTTGTCTATGAGGTTTGATGTCTTAGCATTTGTTCAGTTTTAATAAAAGCAGAATGCATTGCTAAGAAATAAATACATTATTTTTTATTCCTACTCAGTGATTATGACAAAATTCTAAGTTTTCTAAAATTCTATCCATGTTCTTAACTTCATTCTTTGGTCAGTTTTCTAAAAGTCTCAAAGAGGAACATGGAGGTCTTTCAACTATTATAGCTTTTTCTGCCTTTTTTTCTTCTTTTAATTCAATTAACACAAGAATGAGCACTGAGGCACTGAGAGATTAGAGTTTTTGATGTGAATAAAGAATACATTTAGGAATTTAGGAAGAACAAGACACATGCAGTGCTCAGATAACAGGAGGCTATGATTAGATTACAGTAATTGAGTGCTTGATCTAGAAGGGGAATACTTGTAGGGGACAGTGAGGTCAATAGTGTGGCCAGTATACAACTGAGTAGGTCATGGGAGTAGAATAGATTGAGGAAATAGAAGATTAAGTTGTTTGAGAGAGCATCAACACATATGTTAAAGCCCTTGATCTAATCTTTACTCTTCAGTGATACTTCCAAAATAGTGGATTGAGTGCTCGACTAGGAATCAGAAAAGCCTGAGTTCAAATTCAGCCTCATATACTTACCAGGTATGTGACCCAGTGCAGACCGTGTCTGCCTCAGTTTCCTCATGTGTAAAATTGCAAAATAACGACTTCACAGGGTTATTGGGATAATAAAAAGATATTTGTAAAGCTCTTTGAAAAAACTAAAATGCTATATAAATGCTAGTCATCATTAACTATCTGCTGACCAGATTTGATTATTTACCATTCCCTAAATGTGCCCTGTACTTTTCTACCTCTATGCTTTTATTGACAGTGAACCTTCTATTTGGAATACCATTTTGCCCCCAACTTTGCTAATTCAACTCTTTCCCTTTTTTCAAGACCCAAGTCAAGTGTCACCTTTTTCATGAAGTGATCTCTGTTTCCTGAAGCCAGAAATGAGCTGCACCTTCCTGGCTACACTTCTCCATTCTACCTGTGGTTACAGATATTTGTTGACATGTCTCATCTTGCCTATAAAACTGTAAGTTCTCTGAGTGCAAGGTTGCCATGCCATTCCTTTTATCTTCACTGTTTTTCCCGGTGCCTTGTGCATTATAGGTATCCAACTAACGAATAAATTATAATGAATGAATGAATGATTAGTCTGCCTCAGAGCATCCATGCTCTCATCAATTCAAATACTCCCTTCAGTCTCACAGAGCACAACCCCATGACTTCTCAGCCCCTGCATTTCTTGTCCATGTTCCCCTGTGATGCTACAGTTCTAAAAATTTAGGACATGCACATTGTTTTTCCAGCAGTAGTCAATCTATGTAGATTTTCTGTCCTGATTTGCCCTTCTAAAGTCACAACCTCTAGTTACATGACAAAGAAAGACTTTCATACCTGAGAATTAAACTCACAAACAGGTCCCAGTCATAGACAAAAATTGTGACATAAGTCAAGTTTATCTTTCATTTTTCTCCCCACCCCACCACTAGTACTTCCTCTTCCTCCTTCAGGTACATAATACCTTATGCTCTTTGTTCTCATCTATTGTGCTCAGAAAATTAGGGTTCAATTGTTTTTATTTTACTGTGACTTTGAAGTCAAGCCTCAAATTTAATAGTGAAATAAAAGACTATCTCTTTTTAAGTTCCTGATTTCAAGGAGCATGTAACAAATGTGTTGAGGAGGTTTGGGGACTTTGGGATCCTGAAATTAGACTCTCTAAGGCAAGACTTGTGCCTTTTCCCGACTTCAGTGTCAGTATTATGCACAACTTGAATACCACAGGAAGAGTCCAACTCAATTTAATAGTGGAAGCTTATAAGAGAAGGCTTTTGGATTCATCTCTGAAAGAGGCACCTAAAAAAGACCCCAAGTGAAAGCTGTGCACCAGTAGGGTTTTAAAGCTAAGAAGATAATATAGTGTTCCATTAACAAAAAGATATAGAAAAAGAAAATTTTTTCTAAGAAAAATAAAGTGTTCAGGAGGCAGTATCCATTTTAAAGCAAGACTTGAACTAATGGGAAAAGTTATACTTGTGGATTTTTGAGCGAGGATTTTGTCCTGACTTTTTTCATTGTTTTGGGAGAACACATAGCTTTTAAGTGCTTTTTCCAATACCATCCCTCTAAAATGTACTTCTCCTCCTAACTTTGCTATTTCTCTCAAGGGTGCTACCATCCTTCAAGTCAACCAAGTTTGCAATCTCAGAGTCATCCTTGATTTAAACACATACTGTCTTCCAAGAACTGTGCTAAGCTCCGGGGATACAAATACAAATAAAAGGAAAGAAGGTCCCTGACTTCAAGTAGTTTACATTCTAATGGGGAAAAATAATACACAAAAGGGAGCTAAAAAGTGGGGGCAGAGGTAGAGTGAGGGTACCCAAAGCACGTCATGACTTTGAAATCCACAAAGTCAGAAACAAGGCCAGGAAAGGAATGAAGACAGTATGGCCTGGGTTTCACAAAACAGACTCCAGGGAAAACTCACCAACAGCAGAAGTGGGTCAGGTAAAGGACGTTCCATGGTGATCAGGCAACAGGGATGGTAAGACATTCCAAGATAATGAGGTCCCAGGAACTGAGGGAAGTTCCAGGATGAAACAGAAAAAAATACCCAAAAAACATGATTTTGAAGTCAAGAAAGGAATGTGGGGGAGGAGGAGAGTAGTGGCATAAAGGAAGGCTGGCTTGGGGCCCTTCTGAAAATGAAGGCTCTAGGAAGAATTTACCAAAATATTATACTGTCACACACACACACACACACACACACACACACACATACATGGACACATATGCACACATACATGCACATGCACACACATACACCCACATACACATACACACACATTCAAATTTGAGAATCATTTTTCTACTTGAATCATTTCCTAATCCCCCACAGTGCCTGTTCTCCATTCACCAATCTCAAATCTCTCTCTCTCCTTCTCTCTGTCTCTGTGTCTCTGTCCCTCTCTTTCTGTTTCTCTACATATGTGTATGTATGTACATGTATGTGTATATATATATACACAAAATATTACTGTTACTCCCTAACTAAGGGTTCCATGAACTACAACGTGATAGGAGTTTGTGGCGATTATTAATAGCTTATATAAGTTCCTAAAATATCATAAAATCTATCACAAAATTCAGGATCAATTCACCCCACAGATAAAAATGTTTTTGCAACTAGAGTTCTATGTAGCGATTCAAGTACAACTGCCTCAAAGAAAAACTCCAATCACCAAAGAGAAGAAAGGTGAAAGTAGGATGTAGACCAAAGGAACCTCATGGTCCCCGGGCTTTCTATCGGAAGGGGAAAGGTGTCTGGAAAGAATCCTTCTGCCCCTCTCTGTTGGTAGTGAATTTCTCTTATTTTTATTTTCAAACATCACTCTAAACCTCATCCTCACTCTGTAACCTTGCCTGTTAATAACAAATGCTGCTGTACTTCCACGTGCCTGTACTGTCTCCCTTGGTAGAGTATAAATTTCTTAAGTGAAGGAATGTCTTTGTATTCTTAGCATATAGCATAGTTGCTAGTGTTATTCAGTCGTGTCTTAATCTTTGTGACCCATGCACCATAGTAAACCAGACCCTTCTGTCCACCAGTATCTCCTGAAGTCTGTCCAAGCTCATCTTTGATGCTTCCATGATATGGTCTATCCATCTCATCCTTTGCCTTCTCCTTTTGCCTTCAATCTTGCCCCATATCAGAGTTTGTTTCAATGAGTCCTGTCTTCTCATTATGTGGTCAAAGTATTTAAGCTTCAAATTCAGTATTTGTCCTTCCAATGAATAGAGTTAATTTAACAAAGTTGATGTAGCATAGTGCCTAGCACATTTGTTATTGTTGAGTCATTCCAGTCTTACCCAACTCTTCACGTTCTTATTTGGGATTTTCTTTGCAAAGATCCTTGAATGGCTTGCCGTTTCCTTCCCCACCTCATTTTACAGATGAGGAACTTAATCAAACAGCATTTAATGACTTGCCCATGATCACACAGCTAATAAGTGTATAAAACCAGATTTGAACTCATGAAGCACATAGTAGGAACTTAATAAATGCTTGATGATTGATTCTCTTTCCCCAAAGCTTATCCCTTCTCCTAATTTCATTATTTCTATTCCTTCCAGAACAGTTCCATCCTTCCAGAGGTTCTGTTGCATTTACCTTTAAAATATTTTTCCAATCTGTCCTCTCCTTTCTAATCTCTCTTACAATATGTTGATCAAAAAATTCATCACCTATCCCATGAACTATTGTAATACCTTTCCAACTTTTCTTTCTACATCTTACCTCTCCCTGCTCTAATCTATCCTCTTTCAAATTAATGTTCCTAATGCATATTATTCTAATTAGATCATTTCCCTATTCAGAAACCTAAAAAGAGAGAAGAAAACATAAGGGAATCAATAAAGTTGAACTATTTACAACCCCACATGGGAAGATAATACTAGTAATTCTTAAAAATTGTATCACTAATAGTACAGCTAGAAGGAATATACATAGACAGAGAATGCAAGCATAAGGTGAATTTGACAGGATGACATTAAAAAATAATTAAGAGATGAGAAAGAAGAGTATGCTTGGTGCAGAAAGAAGGGAAAGGTAGAATGGGATAAAATATTTCATATAACGTAGTATAAAAACCTGTTACAGTGGAGGGAAAGATAAAAGTGTCAGTGGCAAGCATTGCTTGAATCTTACTCTGATCAGCATTGGCTCAAAAAGGAAATCATATACAAAATCGATTGAATATAGAAATCTATCTTACCTGACAGGAAAGTAAGAGTGGAAGAGATTAATTAAAGTGTGTGTGGGGGACAAGGGAGCTGACAGAAGAGAAAGCAGAGCTGGAGAAGCATTAGATAGAAGCAAAATGCTGTCAAGGAGGGAAAGGGTGAAAGAAGACAGAGGACAAACAGGAATAAAAATAAGATGGAGGGAAGTACACAGTTAGTAATCATAACTGTGAATGTGACTGGAATGAACTCTCCCATAAAATGAAAGCAGATGACAGAGTGGATCAAAAACCAAAATCCTACAGTGTGTTATTTTACAAGAAACACACTTAAAACAGAGACACACACACAAAGTAAAGGTAAGGGGCTGCAGCAGAATCTATTATGCTTCAGCTGAAGCAAAAAAAAAAAGGCAGGAGTAGCAATCCTGATCTCTGACAAAGCAAAAGCAAAAATAGACCTAATTTTAAGGAAGAAAATTATATCTTTCTCAAAGATAGCATAGACAATGAAGTAATATCAATACTATATATGCATGCAGCAAGTAAGTATAGTATCCAAATTCTTAAAAGGAAAGTTAAGTGAATTACAGGAAGAAATAGATAGCAAAATAGATGCTAGTTAGATAGAAAGATAGATGCTAGTTATGGACCTCAACTTTCAGAACCTGATGAATCCAACCAAAAAATAAACAAGAAAGAAACTAAGGAGATGCATAGGATATTAGAAAAGTTAAATATGAAAGACCTTTGGAGAAAACTGAATGGGAACAGAAAAAAAAAATGTCACTTTCTTCTCAGCAGCACATGACACCTACATAAAAATTGACTATGTATTAGGAACACAGAAATATTAAGTGTATTGTTTTCATATCATAATGCAATAAAAATTACATTCAACAAAGAGCAGTGGAAAGATAGATTAAAAATTAATTGGAAACTAAACAATCTCATCCTGAAGAATAAGTGGGTCAAAGAACAAATCATAGAAACAACCAGTAATTTCATTAAAGAGAATGACCACAATGAGATAGCATACCAAAATATATGGGGTATAGTCAAAGTAGTACCTAGGGTAAAATTAATTTCTCTAGATTCTTACATGAACAAAATGAGAAAGAATAGACTAATGAATTGGGCATACAACTAAAAAATAAAACTAGAAAAAGAACAAATTAAAAATCACCAATTGAACACTACCATGAAAATCAAAGATGATAGTACTGAAATTGAAAGGAAAAAAATATATTGAGCTAATAAATAAAACCAGGAGCAGGCTTTATAAAAAAAAAACAACACTAAGGTAGATATCATTTGTTAATTTGATTAAAGTAAAAGAAAGAAGGAAACCAAATATCCAGTATCAAAAGTGAAAAGGGTAAAATCAACACCAATGAAGAAGAAATTAAAGCATTAATTAGGAAACATTTTGCCCAATTATACGCCAATAAATCTGACAATCTGAGCAAAATTAATGAATGTTTACAAAATTAGAAATGCCCTAGATTAACTGATTGGTAAATAGAATACTTAAATAATCCCATTTTAAAAACAGAAATTAAACAAGACATTAATGAACTTCTTAAGAAAAATCCCCCAGGGCCAGAAGGGTTCTATCAAAGTGAATTCTATCAAACATTCAAAGAATAATTAGTTGCAGTACTATCTAAACTATTTGGAAAAATAGACAAAGAAGGAGTTCTACCAAACTCCTTTTATGAACAAATATGATGTTGACACCTAAACCAGGAAGAATTAGGAGAAAGAAAATTATAAACTAATTTTCTTAATGAATATCAATGCAAATATTTTGAGCAAGACAATTGCAAAAATACATCACAAATATTATGTTAAATAGGTGAGACTTATACAAGGGATGCATAGTTGGTTCAATGTTAGGGAAATGATTATGATTATCATGAACATAATTGACAATATCAATTTAAAAAACAAACAAATCATGTTATTATCTCAATAGATGCTAAGAAAGTGTTTGGCAAAATGCAGGATTTTTAAAACAATAGAGAGCATAAGAATAAAGGGAGAGTTGAAATAATAAATAAGTACTTATTTAAAACCATCAATAAGCATTATCTGTAATGGGGATAAGCTAGAAGCTGCCCAATAAGATCAAGAATAGAGCAAATATGCCACTATTTACAATATAGTTCTAGAAATGTTAGCTATAGCAACAAGAGGGAAAATAAGAAATTGAAGGAATTAGAATAGGCAATGAGGTGACAAAGGTATCAGTCTTTGCAGATTATATGAGGGTATACTTAGAGAACCCTAACGAATCAACTAAAAAGTTTCTTGAAATAGTTAGCAACTTTAGCAAAGTTGCAGGATATAAGATAAATCCACATAAATCATCAGCATTTCTTTATATGACAAACAAAGTCCAGCAGCAAGAGACAGAAAGAGAAATTCCATTTAAAATAACTCTAGACAATGTAATATACTTGGAAGTCTTCCTATCAAGACAAAGCCTGGAATTATATGAACAGAATTACAAAATACTTTTCACACAAATAAAGTTAGGTCTAAAGAATTGGAAAAATATCAACTGCTCATGGATAAGCCAAGCCAACATTTCTACATTATTCTACCTACATTAATTTACTTATTCAGTGCCATGCCAATAAAACTACCAATGAATTACTTTATAAAGTCAGAAAAAATAGCAACAAAATTCATCTAGAAGAACAAAAGATCAATAATATCAAGGGAGTTCATGAAAAAAATGCAAAGAAAGATGGTCTAGTAATACCAGATTTCAAGCTATACTATAAAACATATTATATATATAATGTATATATTTTAAAAAATAATATTATTATAAACATCAAAACAATCTGGTACTGGCTAAGATATAGAATGGTGGATCAGTGGAACACATTAAGAACACAAAACAGTGTAGTCAGTGTCTGTAGTAACCTAGTGTTTGATAAACCCAAAGACCTCAGCTTTTGGGAGAAGAACTCATTATGTGACAAAAACTGCAGAAAAAACTGGAAAATACTGGGATGTAAACTACATATAGACCAACATCTCACACCATATACCAAGATAAGGTCAAATTCTGCATAATTTAAAAATAAAGTGTGATACCATAAGCAAATTAAAAGAGTAAGGAATAGTCTACCTGTCAGATCTATAGAGAAGGGAAAAATTCATGACTAAACAAGAGATAGAAAATAATAAAAAATCTAAAATAGATAATATTGATTATATTAAATTAAAAGACTTTTGCACAAACAAAATCAATGCAACCAAGATTAGAAGGAAAGCGGAACCCTAGCAAGCAATCTTTATAGCAAGTATCTCTGATAAAGGCCTCATCTTTCAAATATACAGAGAATTGAGTCAAATTTATAAGAATACAAGTTATTCCCAAATTAATAAATGCTCAGAGGATATTAACAGGCAGTTTTCAGATGAAGAAATCAAAATTACATATAGGGATATAAAGAAGTGTTCTAAATCAGTGTAAATTCAAACAACTATGGGGTACCACCTTACACTTATCACAACCTATTATTTGACTAATATGACCCAAAAAGAAAGGCAAAATGATAAATATTAGAGGAAAAAATGGGGAAAATGGGACACTAATGCACTATTGGTGGAGTTGTGAATTTATCCAACCATTCTGGAGAGTAATTTCGAATACGCACAAAGGACAACCAAACTGTGCTTACTTTTTGATCCAGCACTACCACTACTAGGTCTATATCTGAAAGAGATCATTAAAAAGGGAAAAGGAACTAAATGTGCAAAAATATTCATAGCAGCATGGTGGCAAAATAGAGGAAATTGAGAGGATGCCCATCAGTTGGGAAATGGCTAACTAAGCCACGATATAGGAATGTAAAGGAATTCTACCATGCAATAAAAAATGATGAATATTTCAGAAAAACCTGAAAAGACTCATACAAACTGATACAAAGTGAAATGAGCAGAACCAGGAGAGTAGTGTACAAGGTATCAGCAACATTGTATGATGATCAACTATGCACGACTCAGTTCTTAGCAACACAATGATCCAAAACCAGTAAAAAAGACTCATGAAAGAAATTGCTATCCACATCCAGATAAAGAACAGGTGGACTTTGAAGGCAGATCAAAGCATAGATTTTTCATTTACTTTATTCTTATTTATGTTTTTTCCCCTTTTGATGTTTCTTCTTTCACAACTGTGACTGATATTTATAATTTATATTTATAATTCATGTTTACATGATAGCACATGTATAACTTACCTATATTGGTATATGTCAAATTGCCTATCATTTTAGAAAGAAGGAAGAGGAGATAGGGAGGGAAAAAAATTTGGAACTCAGAATCTTGTAAAAATGAATGCTAAAAATTGTCTTGACAGGTAAATGGGAAAAAATAAAATACCATAAAAATAATATCATAGATATTACATCACTTAAGATAAAAATTCTTAATTCTCATTGCAATTGCAATCATAGTGTATCTTATTCTTTTCATTACACAAAGCACTTGCCTCACAATAACTGTGTGAGATCAATTTTTAAAAGTCTTCTAAGGTCCCTGAGGTATTGTTATTGAGTGAAGATGGGCCACTAGAAATTCAAGTCATCAACAGAAATCTACTAATCCCTTCTTCCATAAAACATACTGAAAGAGGAACTGGACAACAGCTTCAACATTCTACAAAACATTAATGATTAAAGCTACAAACAATAAATTTCTGAATAAGAAAACCGAAGGCTTAGTCCCACTTGAGCCTATTAAGAAGTAAGGATAAAAACCCCCTTTCCTCTCCTTTATGACAGAGAATAAAAGGATTATACCACCAGTGTTTTCTTCTTTCTTCTTTTTTGTTTACGATTTTCTTTAGCTAACTGACACCATGTCGACTGAAAGCATAAGGTTCTGTTGTGGCATTTTTGCTGCATCACTTGATTCATTAATCTTGGAATAAGAGCGCAGGTGGCTTCCAGGGGATCCCCTCCAGCTAAGATGCTCATTAGGCTTTTGAAGCATGGGTAAGAGAGGCAGCTGGGAAACACTATAACCTGTTCAGGCTTATCCTCTCAAAATGGCTTCCTTTGTGAAAGCAATTTTCTGGTCATGACTTAGCTTCTGTGATGGGTGCTTAGAGTATCCATATATGCAAGCACAGGGAGAAAGGGATCTACACACATCTTGAGTCGTTAGTCCCCAGAGTATTTGGCCCTATTCCCTCTAGCTAGCATCACTAATCATGGAAAACAAAGTGCTCTCTAAATTCCTACATTGCTGTCAGGAATGATGGTTACTTTTCAATTCCTACAATGAAGCACCTCACTAGTACTGGAGCTGTAATCACTGTGAATTGTACAATGAAGGTATAACAGGGCAAAGAATAAGATTCCTTATCTGTGGGATCCTGGGCCACTTCTGGTGGGCTATGTGATGTTTGTCTCAGTGTTAAAGCACTTGAAACTTTGAAGTGACAAAGCAATCCCATTAATAATCACTGAGAAGGAAGAGCTACCCACTCATTGGACTCAAAAGAAAAAATTGATTCCGCTATTTCTCTCTTTTTCCTCTAGACTTAAAAGAAAAAAAAATTTATTCCACTATTTCTTCCTCTTTTTCCTCCATCCAGAATATATAACATAGAACACTCTATGGGCTTTCCTGTGAGATTGTAATGAGATTTTTTTTCTTCTCCTGGATGATCATATATAACAACTACAGAACATACTGACTAGTTGAATAGATGTTCTGGGTGCCATCTAAATTACAGATGGTGCCTGCTGGGGAGGCTACTTGGAAATCACCAACAGAACAATGATCCCAAGCCCTGGCATGGCTTGCCAACAATCAGGGACTTTGAAGGACGTATTTAGATAGTGAAGACTCAAGGTGAAAGTAAAGTCCCTATCCAGAAATTCCACGAAATTATTTCATGTTTAAGTATCAATGTCTCTGAGAAAATATAGCAGGAGCTATTAGTTATAATTAGTATACACTTTTGAGACTTTTGTATTTTCAGCATTTTTTATACGTGTAAGAAATAAATAGCTGTCCTATACCTGAAATACATTGTCTATCGAGTACCTTTTTACCACTTTTGGGGTACACCTTATTCATAAGCCATACCAAAACTTTAATTGATTCCCCCAAGGGAGAAAGCAGCCAGAGTTTTAGAAAAAGTGAAGCCCTTCTCTGCAAAAGTCATATGAGACGAGGGTTGGGGACATCTTAGTGGGAAAGGGCAAGTAGCCCAAACCCCTGGGCCCAAATGAATCAATTTTTAAACAGGTAACATGCAGAGGCAGCACAAAACTTACTGGTAATGTCATTTCTTAAAGTGTTAAGATTAGTGCATTCTGAGTGATAGCAGTTACAAAATTTTGTGAGAAGAGATCCAGGACAAGCTTATATGTGAAAAGAATTTTAGCTACTTTTATGATATAATTCTAAAGACATTCATAAAATGTCTTGCTATCCCCCAAATCCCCTCAACTGGCTGACTGACGCCACCGTTACAGATTAATCTCTTTAATTCTATCATCTTTAGCGTTACAACCTTTTCTGCATTATTGTCTTTGTGGCTATTTAATTCTCAAGACAAAGGCTTCAATACCCAGTGCCTGGGTTCAATATCCATTCTGTCACTAACTCCTGTAACTTTGGGAAAGTCAATTAACCTCCCTGGCCCTCAGTTTCCTCATCTATAAAATATTAAGGTTAGAAAAGAGGTCTGTTCTACCTCTAGATTCTATTATCTTAATGAATGCTGGCTCTAATACTTACTGACTGTGTGACCATGAAGAAGTATGAGCCTTGGTTTCTCTGTCTATAAAATGGTAGTAATTCTCCCTGACTCATAAAAAAGTTGTTGTAAAAAAAACATTTTTATACCACAATAGATTATACAAATGCAAAGTATTGTTATCATGAAATTATATATAATATAGATTATATATATATATATGTATGTATTATGTTGTCTATAACTATATCTTATGCATAATGCCAAATAGATTATGAGCTCTATGAAGTACGTGAATCACTATTCTTCTTTACATCTCCCACAAAACCCAATATATTTATGTAGTGCCAGAACTGGATATCTGGTGATTGATTGGACTTGATTTTTGGTTATTAGTACTCGAGCAAGTCGCTTCTCCACTGTGGGACCTTTGTTGTTAGTTATCATTCAGTCTTGTCTGACTCTTCATGGCCCTATGGACCTTAACATGCCAAGCCCTTCTATCTTTACCATCTCTCAAAGTCTGTCCAAGTTTATGCTACTTGCTTCCGTGATATTATCTATCCATCTCATACCCTGCCAATCCCTTTTTCTTTTGCCTTTAATCTTTTTTACCAACATCAGGGTCTTTTCCAATGAGACCCATTGTTTTATTATGTGGCCAAAGCATGTAAACATCTGCTTTATTATTTGATCTTTCAGTGAAAAGCCTGAATTAATTTAAGTATTGACTGATTTGATGTCCATACTATTCAAGGGATTCTCAAAACTTCTCTAGCACCACAATTCAAAGGCATTGATTCTGTGGCTCTCAGCTTTCCTTATACTCTAAATTTTACTACTGTAAATTCTCCTGAAAAAAACCACAGCTTTGACCACACGGACCTTTGCTGGCAAGGTGATGTCTCTGCTTTTTAGTATGCTGTCTAGATTTGCCATAGGTTTCCTTGCAAGGAGCTAGTGTCTTTAAATTTCGGGCTGTACTGTCACCTGCGGTGATCTGTGAACCCAAGAATATAAAATCTGACACTGCTTCCACTTCTTCTCCTTCTATTTGCTATGATGTAATGGGACCAGTTGCCAAGATCTTAGGCCTTTGTTATTGGTGTTATTGTTTTGAGGGTTTTTTGTTTTGTTTTGTTTATACTAAGCATCAAGCCATCTTTAACAATCTCTTTCACCCCATCAAGAGGCTGCTTAATTCCTCTGCGCTTTCGACCCTCAGAGTGGTATCATCCGCATATGTGAGATTGTTGATTTCTCCCAGCAACCTTAATTCTGGCTTTTAATTCATCCAGCTTGGGATTTCACGTGATGTGCTCACCATATAAGTTTAATGAATAAGGTGGTAATATATAGAGACTTATTGTACTCCTTTTCCACTCTTAAACCAACAAGTTACTCCATGTTTGGTTCTTGACCCACATACAGATTCCTCAGGAGGCAAGTAGGATTATCTGGATAGTATATAATGAGGTAGTTTTAACAGACGACCTCCTTCCAAGCTCTGTAGTTATAATCCAATGATGGATTTAGCTTAAAGCTAAACAAAAAATCCCTGATGTTGGAGGTGTGTGTAGAAGGGACTCCCAACATACTAGCTGGGGGCTTAGGAGGAATTCTAATTTCAGTGAAGTATTTATGTCTGTATGGGTTGTCAGTTATTAGGTTGTAGTGAGAATCGTAATGTATGTTAAAGTGTTTTGAAACATAAAAAGGAATATATTATTACATGGGCACATTACATGATATATTAGATAGTCTGCCTGATGCAACAGAAAGAGCACTAAAATTAGAATTAAGAAAATCCATAGGGCATCCAGCATATGGCAACTGACAGGATTAAGAACGTTAAAATCATACCAATTTGGAATGATTGGAAGAGTCATAGATATGTTGCTTAGAGAAGAGGACTTGGGGGTTGGGGAGAGAGTGATCAGGGGGAGTGGTTATGATGTCTGTCTTTAAATATTTGTGTGATACTTTTGTCACATAAAAGAGCAATTCCCTTTGTTCTCTCTGACCTTAGGAGGAAAATCTAGGGGATCTGCTTCCTAAACAAGAAGTTGTAAAGAGACACATTTAGATTTAATGTAAGAGGGAACTTCCTAATAATTGGAGATGTCCAAGGTAGAATAGGTTGTTAGTGAGGCTCTCCCTCACTAAAGGACTTAGCGCAGAGACTGGATGACTGATTGCCTTTTGAGTGACAGGGCTAGGAAAGGCTTTTAAAGGCCATGTTAGAGGGGAAAGCATGTGTTAGATATAATGGCACCTGAAGTCTCTTTCAGCTCACTGATTCTATGAAATCCCAGCTCTAACACATATTAGCTAAGTGACTTTGGACAAGTCATTTATCTTTACCTCAGTTTCCTTTTATGTAAGATGGCAATAATAGTACAACACTTACCTCAGAAGGTTGTTATGAGGAAAGATCACTGTAAAATTTAAAGCATTATATAAGGAGAAGTTATGTGTCAGTACACAATGGTTCTATGATCGAATTAATATGGATGCTTCCTCCAAAATGCAGAATGAGAACTACCTATAACTTCTCATGCTGTGTGTCTCTTTCCAGCTAGGTGTTACAGCAGATAGAGTGCTGGACTTGGATTCACAAAGACCTGAGTTCAAATCCTGCCTCATAAACTTACCTAACATTGGGCAAGTCATTTAACCTATAAGAGCTTTTAGTCGGTGGATTGTTGTCAGTACATACTTACAACTTTTTCTTTATACATAGTTTTTGAACTTCTTAATGACAGCCTACTTCAAAGCCAAACTCCAGTTTTGTGATTTAGAATATAGCTCCCAAATATTTTATATATTCTGTAGTTACTTGGAAGGAATTTATTTTTCTACCTCTTTTTACTTGAGGAAGCCACAAAGTTGTACAATGAGACCTGAGTACCTGAGTTCAAATCTCACTTCCGACATTAGCTATGTGAGCTTGGACAAGTCATTTAACCCCTCTTGATGTCAGTTTCTTTATCTGTAAAATAATCATAGCCCCTAACTCCCAGGATTGTTCTGAAGAAAAATGCAACCATATTTATAAAGCTCTTTGCCACCTTAAAACACTATATGAATGCTAGTATGAGTATTGTGATTACTATAAATCCTTCACAGAAGATCCAATCAATGGGGTTGGAACATTTTCTCTAAATTTTCTTATAAATATGGCTAGCCATATGTAGTCTGTCCATCTGCTATCACTTGTTCTTCTTACATAAAAAACACACCTCTTTTTTTGGTCACACATTTTTAAATAATATCTTTTACAACCATCTTCTGTGCTCAATTTGTCACTGACAAATAGTAATTTGTCACTGCAGCCAAATTAGTTATGTTCACTACACATAATTCCATTGCTTTTTGATTGACCTTCAATTTCCATCCCTCAAAGACTGTGACATTTCTTGATTCACAGCTATATATCATCAACAGAAAAATATGGTTCAAAAATGATTGTTTCAAAGAGCGCATTTGCTGCTTCATTTTCCAACAGCAATCAAGCACATTCTTTCATCCCATTAAACTCTGAGCTCAGTACATTGCTGACCTGCAGCATCTGTCCAAAATAGTATAGTACACATCTCTAGATCATCTATCCAACTATATGTTTATCTTAGTCTGGAAAAAGGTCTTTTTCATCCACTTGTTTTTTCTGTATGGATAGTTAGTATGAAATCTTGAGTGATTGTATATCTCATTTAGATAGTTGTACCATATTCTGAGACTTGAAGTGAACAACTGTCATCCACAAAGAGGAGTTTCTGAAGGACTTCACCATCTATAAGAACATTTCGCATTATAATAGCAAATATCTTGGGTAAGGATACCTGTCTTTTGATGATAGTAATCAGAGCATCTTCAAACAAAATTATCTCAGATGTTACATAACTCAAGGCATATTATGTAATTTTGACATGTTGGAGGAAAGTCTTTTTGACAGTATTTTGTTCTCCCAAATCAAATATTTTGGGTTTTTTTAAAGCCAAAACAGATCATGTGCAATGGAAACTTTTATTCCTCATACTTTTGAGTCAATTTTGTGCTTGTAAAGATGTGAATTACCATATAATATCACTTTTGAAAGCCTAACTAGGTAATTAACTGTGAATGGATCCCTTAATGCTCTAGAAATTATATATGGCCTATGTACAAGACCTCTTCATACACTTGGCTTGATAGGAACTTCCTGTCTCTATTATTTTTCCTCATTTATTTCTTCATGGTCTGTGATGTTAAATGTCCAAATATGGCAGTTCCATTGCCATTTATGGAGGAAAAAATGTAGTAGATATAACAGAAAATTTTTACTTCTCATATCTACTCTTCCTTCAAGTACCATCCTTAAAAATCATTGGGACAATCAGGCATAATTGGATCTAATGCTAAGTCTCCTATAAACTCAGCTTTTCCTCTATTACTCCTTGCCATTATGATTAACAAGTGCTTCTCATGATCACCTACTATCTTCCTCTGTAAAATTATACAAAGTAGTTTATATTTTAAGATATTTTTGCTTTTAGCTGCTATTTCTTTATAGGTAGTTATTAGACTTTTTCTGTCCTTTTTGTTATATCAACTAGCTTACCTTGCTTAAGTCTCTGTAGTAAATGGAGGTAGTCTATATCAATATCTATTTCTTTATCCATTTCCCACTTGGAGTTCAATTGCTTGTGAAGTTGTAAGGCTTAGGGTGAGTAAACCAAATTATTGTTATCTAATATGGTCATGTACACATATATGTAACTGAGGTTTATTTAAAATTATTACACATTTTATTACCTCCTTGCCCACCTGATGATGAGCTTCAGCATACTTTGCCAAACTCAGCTACAGATGACAGATGCACAGATGACTTCTGTTCCAGTACTATATACCTTACCAGCTCAGGGGTTCTATTGATAGCATTATATTGCTGAAGAAGCACTGGATTTGAAGTCAGAAGATTGACTCTGCTGCTTATTTCTGTGACATTAGACAAGACACTTTCCATTTCTGAACCTCTGTATCCCCATCTCCAAATTAAATAAATTTGTCTAGATCAGGAGATCTTAAACTGATTTGTGTCTTAGGACCCTTTTTGTAGCTTGATGAAACTTGCAGATCCTTTTTCAAAGTAAGGTTTTCCAATGTATAAGATAAAAATATATAGGCTTTCTAAAAACAATTACATCAAAATATAGTTATCCAAATATTTTTTAAAATAATTTCACAAGCCCCAAGTTTAGAAGTCCTTATCTAGATGATCTCTGAAGTCCCTTCCCATTCTCAGTCTTACGTGAAGACAGAGTCATCACACTATCACTTGGCACAAGGGAAATTCATTTCTCACTTGACTATACTGCCTTGGAACTTATCTGACTACCTTCTCCTCCATGGTTCAAGAAGCTCATTACTGAGATAACCTTATCATGTTTTAAGATGCCATCAGCCTTGTGATTCAATGTCATAACTACATTTCTGCCTCTCTCATTGGAGAATGAAACCATGAACTCCATGCCTCCATTTAAGGAAAGGCCTGATGCAGTACCTTAGGATTTCTTTGAATGACAACTTCTTCAAGGTGCTCCAGTACCCTTTCCCTCTCACCTTTTTAGTTTTGTGTTTCATCTTCATTTTCCCCCTTTAGACTGTAAAATCCTTGAGGACAGCCACTAGCTTTCTTTTGTACCATGTGCTTAGAACAGTGCCTGGCACATAGGAGGTGCTTAACAAATGTTTATTGACTGATTGACAAGTGAGGCAGAATCATGTTCATATACGTGTGTGTAAGTGTACATATATACATACATATATGTTCATATGCATGTATATATGTTCACATGTATTTCTATATTCGTATATATGCCAAGGTTGTACTTCATGGAAACCTTTCAAAGATAATTTAATTGTATGCATTAAACTGCTATCTTCATTATTTTTCTATAACTCAAAGTTAGACACATCAACAATTGTCATTTATTCATTTAGTAAACAAGAAAATCCATCTGTTCTTGCTTTAATCAATCATGCCCAGTTTGTAACCAAGATCTAATGAATGTACTCCTTAAATATTTGCAATTATCAGTGTTATTCCTAGGAATTTTTTTCTCATGAAATTTCAATGATTGCTTATAAATGGTAGCCCAAGAAGCTAATGTTATTCTCTAAAAAGAGTTTATACTCAGCCAGCTGCCAGAACACATTAGGAATTTTTAATTCAATTCTAAGTATCACATTTCAAGAAAGACAAAAGGGTCTAAAATATGTCCAGAAAAAGCTGGTAAATTCCATGAAAGACTTGAGAACACAAGTATCTGTCAAAACAAATAGACATGTTTAGCCTGAAGAGTATCCTTCCAAGAAACATTATACCTAGCTGAGAGAGACTCCAAGCTCTATAACCAAGGTTTGATCACCTTCCCACCAAATACCAGTTTCACAATGAATACACATAACAAATAGCAAAAAACAAAACAAAACAAAAAAACTCCAAGTCTATAGCAAAACACAAATCAGAGACTATATATACACATATAAGAATATGTACAAAGCAATCTAGATTGAAAGCGCTCTCCCATTGGGAGTAAGCTAGCTCAGTTAGACCAAAGAAAATTATAGAAATGCAGAAAGAGAATTGTAGCTCTTGCCCAAGGGAAAGAAAAATTCATAAAGTCTTTGGTGTAGCAAACTAGGAATGGGAACTTAATCAAAATTTACATGTTTCTTTATTTCCAGAATCTGACTTCATGTCCCTAAAAGAGGTTGACATTTCTTATCTTCCCTCTTGAAGCTGGAAGCCAGAAGAACCCAAAGAGACTGAAAAGGCTAAATCTCTCATCTCTCCTTCTCTTCCCCATCTCTCAAAGGGAACAGGTCATTGATTTCTGCCCTTGAGAAGAGGGTCGCACACCAATATGTTTAAAGATAAATCAATGGGCATTAAAGTATCACCCGCTTTTACAGGAAGACAATATTTTCTAAGCACTGTGGGTAGTGTTGGTGATACAAAAACAAACAAAATTAAATATAATCCCTGTTTACACTCAAAGAGTTTACACTCTAATGAGATTAGACAACATGGAAAGTGAGCTGAAAGAGTGGAGGAGTAAGGTATTACTGGGGGGTGGGTGAAGTATGAGAGTCAAAAGCACCACCAGGAGGGAAACGGAGCATGGTCAATCTAGACCTGTCCCTAAATGTCACCCAGTACTCCAGGGTGAGAGGACCACAAGTTAAGAAATCTTGAATATGTAAATATCATATTCTGTTGTTGTTGTTGAGTAACATCAGTCATACCCAGCTCTTTGTGTCTGACTCCTTTTGATATTTTCCTGGTAAAGGCATTGGAGTGGTTTGCCAATTCCATCTCTAGCTCACTTTACAGATGAGGCAAATGAGGTTAAAGAGATTAAATAACTTGCCCAGGGTCATACAGCTATAAGTGTCTGAACTCTGGAAGACTTACATAGCACTCTATCCATTGTGTCATCTAGTTGCCCAAGCTGCAAGTAGCTGGGAGTCAGTAAGAGAATTCAAATAATAACTAGCATTTATATAATGCTTTACAAAGCACTTTACCTATTACCTCATTTTGGTTGTAATGCCCATTCAGTGAAAGAAAGGAAGTGAGTCAAAGGATGGTCCCTTTAATTAGAAAAAAAATCAAGCTGGGAAGAGAAGACTCTCAGGGTTGCTGGTTTTAAGGAAGGAAGGAAGGAAGGAGGAAAGGAAGGAAGGAAGGAAGAGAAAGAAAGAAAAATAGAGAGAAAGAAAGAGAGAGAGAAAGGAAGGAAGGAAGAGAGAGAAAGAAAAAAGACAGAAAGAAAGAGAGAGGAAGGAAGGAAGAAATCTAGAGAGTAAACCCAAGATTTGCTTTCCTTTGGAGAGGAGAAGGAAAGGAAGAGGGAGAGGAAGAGCTGAATTACCCAGCTAGCTGGGTACTCTAAGTGAGTACCTGAAAAGGCCTTAGCCTAAAAGGTCTAGGGTCTCCCATAGAATCCTGGGTCATCTCCAGTCATCCTGATGAATACCTGGTCACTGGACTCAGATGACTCTGGAGGAAAAAGTGAGGCTGGTGACTTTGCACAGCCCTCCCTCGCTCAAATCAAAGTCAACTGCAAATCATTCATCATTTCCCTGAGGTAACAACCCTCTTCAAAAATGAAAGACAACTAGTAGACCAAACTGCCTGAATGGGGACCCAGCTAGTTGGGTAACAATTCTTGTCCTCTCTCTCTCCTTCTCCCCAAAAGAAGATAAATTCTGGGTTTACTAGCTAGATTTGTTTCTTATTTTCTTCCTTCCTTCTTTCTTTCTTCCATCCTTTCCTCCTTTATTTCTATCTTTCTTCCTTTTTTTCACAAAACCTTAAGCCAAGTTAACTCTGAAGTTCATAGATTGGACCACAATAAGTCTCTGTCTAAACTTCACTTAATGGCTGTATTTTGGGGTCTTCTGGCTTAGAGTAAATGTCAGTGGCAACTCTGGAACAACAAACTCTGAGGGCCTTCCTCAAATGGTAATTTTTTAAATGTAATGGTAATTTAAATGGGAAGATCTTTCTCATTCATTAATAGGCCCATTTGACCTGCCTGGGTCATATGGAAGTCTGAGTCACATGGAGCCTGTGGTGGAAGGGGTTTGTTGAAGAGATGAAACAGGAAGGAGTAGAGCAGGAAGGGTGGAGCAGAGCTAAGAGGAAATTCGTGACAGCAGTTAGAACTGGGGGAGAGAGAGAAAGCAGGCAGCTGGCTAATGTGAATGGAAGAGCTTATTTGTGATTTCTTTAAAGGAGCTGGTTTGTGGGAAGGCCTGAGCAGGGGGAAGGCTTAGGGATGGTAGTACCCTCTGCATTTTTATTGTGTATGGATTTCTTTGTTGCTGTGATGGAACTGGCTTTCTGGAGTTTGAATAATTGTTTTGGTTCTGTCTTCCATGTGGAGAGTCTGCTGTATTTTGCAATTCTGAATTCTGCAGGCATATTCATGGCTGCTGTAGGCACTGTAAACATTGAATTGGTGCTACACTTGCCCTCCCAGCTTGATTTTTTTTTTTCTAATTAAAGGGGCCATTCCTTGACTCACTTTTTAAAGAGGCCTATTCACTGAATGGACTTTATCTCACTCAAAGTGAGAACGGGAAAAGCCCTTAGCCTGAAATGGCCAGGGTCTCCCATTGCATCCTGCGCCATCTCCAGTCATCCTGATGAATACCTGGTCACTGGATGTAGATGGCTCTGGAGGACAGTGAGACTGGCTACCTTGCAAAGCCGTCTCTCACTCACATCAAAGTCAACTGCAAGTCATGTCATGATTTCCTCAATGTCATCGTACTATTTGAAAATGAAGGACAAACACATTTTTTGTAAACCTAACTCCTGACAATTTTCCATCAGAATCTTATCATGGTTCAGAAAGTATCAGAGGGACAACAACAGAAACTCTTAGTAAACTCATACTTTGAACTATATATGATTCAGGTTCTCTTGACTTCTAGGTGGCCTTGATGATGAAAAGGAAGACTTGGGCATAATGTCACAGATTAGGCAAATAACTCTTCAAGATTTAAGCTACTATGCAGTCAGATCTCTAGCTGTTTGTTTTTTAAGCTAATAAAGAGAGGATTTGTTTACTAATGGGAATAGGGAATGGGAATTTTGCAATGGGAAAAGGCAAAAACAGGTTACAATGAAGAAAAAGATTGCCTCCACCTTCCCTTTTGGTATATCTATACACACTTAACATCTCTTAGAAGTAGTTGGGGCACGTTCCCAGAAAGTGACTGGAATGAGATGTCTTTACTTCATTCTTGACTCATTTTTCTTCATTCCAATTTTAATAGACTAGGCACAATCATTTCTGGAAATAGAATGGGTCCCATGGCCATCTTGTTAGCATCTACTTGGATAGGAATGGAACAAGTTTCTCTTGTCTTCCTGCCAAGTTTCCAGCTCCAGAGATGCGACTTGTAGGATTTCCCATAAAACAGTGAAGTGGCAACATAAATAAACTTTACCACAACAATTATCCCCTCATCCCCCATCATCCCAGTGGAATCTCCTTATCTTTCTTTTCGGTCATCATCCTCCTAGAAGCTGCTTCTGATTCATTGTCTGTATGGGGCAATTCATCACTTGGGATAAACACCACAGTTCTTCTCAGACACTTTTGTATTTCACGATGCTGTCATTTCTATATGGTACCCATAATTAAACTAGAGAGGAGGAAAAAGCTGTTAAGATAATGGGCTGTTTTCTTTGGACTTATATCTTCATAAATCAAGAAATTCAAAGTGGGCTTCTTATCCTGCTTCTTTGCAAAGAGCAACTTGAAAGATTTGAATCACAACAGTAAGTGGGGAGCCCATGCCTCACCTCATCCTGCAGCTTGATTCAAACACAGAATTATATTACCTTTGGAAGAAGTTTGCAACCCTTTTCTGCCTTCCTAGATATGTAGGCAATGCTTACTAAATAGTAAATAGTTAGAGAATACCTCTAACACTTTTTCCACAATTGGGCTCTGCCTACACAAGACTAAAAGAAGCAAAGAGTGCCAACAAGCTGCTTACTGTAGTCAATATAGAAGGAGAATCTGAATAAAAGCCGTTTTAAAAACTTTTCAATTAGTTTAACAATTCATACAAAAGCAGGATATGGAGTCATCCAAATATAACAATAGTTAGCATTTATATAGCATTTTAAGGTTACAACAATTCCGGGAGGTAGGTGTTAGTATTGTCTGTATTTTACAGAAGAGAAAACTGATGCAGGCAGTCGTTAAGTGACTAGTAAATCATAAGCTAAGGTCTGAGGCCACTCTGCAACTCAAGTCTTTCAATTTCAGGTCCAGACATCATCTACTGTGCAACCTAGCTGCTCAACTAAGTATATTTATAGCAATCTGTATTTATAGCAGTAGTGTATTTATATCAATGTCATAATCATAACAGCTGACATTTGTATAGTGCTTTAAGGTTTACCAAGTACTATACACATTATTTCATTTGGTTCTCACAATAACCCTGTATGTTAGGTCATATTAAGATTCCATTTTGCAGATGAAGAAACTAGACCTCTCAAAGATTGAGACCGTAAGGGTCTGAGTTCACATTTGAACCCAGTGTTTCATGACTCCAAATCTAGCCCTCTGTCTACTACTCCATACCCATTAAATCATGAAGTCATTACATCTAATGTCATTTTTCAATGCAATTCAATAAATGTTTTAAATGTGTTATGCAGTACATAGATTTTTTTTAATTATAGCCCTGATTTCAAGAACTTTATATTTACTTTAGAAGAGGGGAAGAAAGGTAGAATATGGTATCTACAAAACTTCTCATAGGAGAAATGAGGACAAAATAATCTAGGAAAATTCAAGGAGGGAAGGAATACCTTTTAGTCGATGGGTCTGAGCAAAGGTTTCATCGTGGAGGTGTCTCACCTGAACCTTAGAAGAAAAAGTATTGAAAGTTGAAAATGAGAAAGGAGTGCATTCCATAGCAGGAGAGTAACCTACATAGATGTAAGAAACAGGCATTTTGAGTTCAGAGAATGGCTAATGGTCTAGTCATCAGGAAGACAGAGTTCATGAAATGAAATAACATGAACTGAGGCTTAGAAGGTAGGGGGAGAGGAGGACAGTATTGTAGATAATATCTGAAAGGCCAGACTGAAAGAGCTTGTACTTTATTCTAAGGGCAAAAAGAGGACCGGAAGTTTTTTTAACTAAGAAGTGACATGGTCAGATCTATCAATTAGTAAGATTATTTTGATAAGATTATGAAAAGGAGAGTGTTATGACAAATCCAACTTATGTGGATTCAAAAGGGGAAAGACAGAAGCAGAGAGACTAGTAAAGAGGTTTTGGCAATAGTATGATTAGGATGTGAACTGAGTGAGGGAATAACTACACAAATGGAGAGAATGGGACATTTTTTTTAAATACCATGGAGGCAGAATTGGCAGGACTGGAAAATGATTAAATATGTACTGGAAAAGAAATAGTAAATGACAACTGACAGGTTTTAAGTCTGAGAGGATGGCAATACCATCCATAAAAATGAGGCAATTGGAAAGAAGCACTGAATAAAACTGAAAATCTTGAGTAGAGTTTTCATTAGATTTGAAGGACAACCAGATGAAGATGGAGATAAAAATTCAGAGATTAAGATTCTCTCTCTTCCCCATCCATATCCACAGTATGTCTTGCTGGGCAACTCTTGAGGGAGATTAATTCCTTCCTCCCTCCACTTCTGTCCTCTGGTAGAATTTCAGGGGGTCACACTCAACAAAACTGCATCCTGCCTTATATACCTCCAGGACAGAGAAGTATAGCTTTTTAAGAGCCAAGAAGGGCATGGACAATCTTCAGCCAGCCAATGGCAGACTTGTTTTCCAATTCTATCAGGAAAATTTCTTTATAAAGGGATAATAGAGCATAAACAGATATTTGGACTTCATTTAGCATGTGAACAACTCATGTCTATCATTTGCCCCTTACTTTCTGGGATTATATTGACTGGATTAGGGAGTAATATGAAAATCAGATCTCCTCCCCTCTTACATATGTATGTATAAATACACGTATTTAAATGTGTGTAATAATGTGACATCTAGAGACTGAGGTTCCAAAGTATAAGAATTTATAAGCAGTCAGGAAGGATAATCACGAGGCCTTCAGGATGGCCTCAAATTCTAAGATACCAAATAAAGAATCCAAATATTTGAGAGGCAGAAGTAGAAGTATAGACTCACACTACAAAGTATGCCTCCCCTTGCACCTTGCCCCCACTCACACTCCCAGATAACTAGATATGGGCTATTTGTAAAACACTTCAGAAATAAACATTGATCTGACAGTATTAAGTGTGATTAGGATCAATATTTCCTCACTACATCCCTCTTATCAGTCTCCTCTGTCATTAAGGCTTATGCAGTACTGGAAGAGGAGCATTTCTTTGTTTTCATTCAATAACGCCTTCCCTGGTTTTTCCTTCTTTCCTTCACCATCAGAGAACTTATCTACCCCAAATTCCATTTTCCTCCCATATGGCACAATGGAAAAATCACCAGTCTGTAACTTGGAGTCAGAAGGCCTTAATTTAAGTCCCAACTTTTTCTGTGACTATCTGGTATTTTGAACAAGTCATTTGTTCTGTCTTAGCTTCATCTAAAAGGAAGGCGGGGATGAGGGAGATGGATCGAGGAAAAGAAAGGTAGGCCTAGGTGATCGAAAAGGTCTTGTCTGACAGCAGTCCTTCAGTGATTCAGTCAATCTATAACTTATCCTTTCATACTGCCCTAAATGATGTTTGAGAAATACATATCATTAGTTATTTGGGAAAGATGAGTTAACACAAGCTTCCAGGATGCTATTCAGTAAATTATTGCTCCAGGGAAGTAAATAATACCTGAGTTTCAAAATAACTATGCAGCTAACTCAAGGAAGGTTCATAGAATTAGTGGTAGAAAGGATCCTAGGATTTAATGGATTCCTTCATTTTACAGATGAGGAAGCTAAGGCTTGACTTGCCTACAAATTTATACTCAATGTGTTGCTTACATTTTTTTATAATTCTTTTATATGTGTATTTAGCAACTTGAAAGAAATGTTGCTAACTCTTTATCAATACTAATAGAAGGCCAGAGCAGCTAGGATAATCCAAAATCTATTTATTTTATTTTGGAAAATACAGTAAGATTCTTCTCCTGTAGTAGATTCATAATCCTCAATACATTTTGCTTAGGCTAATATTAAAAATGAATAGATGTGCCCTGAGTGTACATTTGTTAATGATGGGAAAGGGGCTTGCAAAAATATTCTAGGTAATGTGGAAAGCAAGGTTGTAATATAAAATTTGTGACCAAAAAACAGGAAACAGATAATTTATATATCGATCCTTTGCTTTACTACCATATTTATTTATCTACTCTCCTTAAAATGATATGCATCATGGTGCTGAAAACTAATTATTCTAATGAGAAAGAATATGAGGAAATGTTTAAGAGACCTAATGTGGTTGCAAAGGATAAAGTAAGATTTGTTTGATTGGTTTTTTGATGCGTAATATATAGAAGCAAGAATAGGTCATGGAGAATGTATACAAAAGAGGAGCATGGTCTTATGACAATTGTATCAGGACTGATAAAATTCAGAATAAACAAGGTTGGGGATGGATGTTATGAACAAAATAAAGGCAGGGAGTGGAGGAAGCTGATTTGATTTTTTAAGATATATTAAAGGCAAAAAGAATTTTAAAAAGAATGAATGAAAGGTATATCAGTAAGCACTCCATCATACACAGGGGGGCCTGCTATCACAGGTTCTTTGATCTGCTTCTCTAAAAGGAAAGGCAACTTTTGAGGGGTTAACAATCACTTTCATCGAGTACAAGTATCAGAAAAAATCGAAATCAAAATTGCAGAGAAATCAGAAATCAACAGACAACACTTCCAGGCTGCCTGACCATTAACATACACATATCTTTACCAGAGAGGGAAGCACCAACATCTGGGTTTTCTAAAGTGGGGAGAGGGAGGGCTTCTTAAAACAGCTGCCCAGAGTCTCCTTTGCCACTGGAACCTTCTTCCAAAAAATAAGCCCAAAAGCAAACCCCTCAGAATATTTATACACTTTTCAGAGCCAGAGGGCCTCAATAGAAAAAACAGAAGGTACCTGGGACCCTCCTACAAAACAACTTCCCTAATCAAGCTTCTCTCCATGGACCGACCCATCAATGGGTAGGGAAGATCTTCTTTAACCACATTCAAATAGAGGCATTATACCTCCTTGATTGTACTAAAACAAAAACAGCAAAAGATACTACTTTGTTTGGCCTCACAAAAGGTTAATCATCAAGGGTATAACACTGATCATATCCCCATACAGAAATGTATCTGGTCAGCAGGGCAGAGTGTGGGGACTTGCTTAGCCATGGAACATCCACCAAGTCTAAAGGACATTGACTCCTCATGGGTTGATCTCTTTCATGACCTTAAGTAATCAGGAAGCCACATCAATGGTTCAAGCCTTAGCCTCCTGGACCTATTAGATCTTGTCTCTTAGGGTCAAAACTCACCTAATCTACATAGCAAGGGACTCTGGTAGCTATTGCTTCTACCACATCCCACTCTTAGATGGCAATGCCCTAAAGATCCTCCAGACAACCTTTCATCACTTAAATGGTTTTAGGACCATTAATTAAGTGGACAGCCCTAATCTCCTGAGAGTGATAAACCTGGCATATGACTCTACACCAGAGGGGGAAAAGAAAAACTAAACCAGAAAGATAGGAAAACAGCAACCACAAATTGAGGAAGTGACTGAATAAGGAAGAGAAAGGAAATCAACAATTGTAGACTTCGCCTCTTGCCTTTGGAAGGACCTGGTGTCAATCTGGTCTTTGTATTCAAACAACTACAACAGCAACAAATGATAACCCAAATGATTTTCCAGAATAGTCCTAGATTTTTCACCATGGGTCAGGTCATGGGTAGTAAGAGAAAATATGCTTCTTGAAGGCAGCCTTTCCCAGGTCTGAGTTAATGCTGGAGCTTACCCCAAGCTGACACTCATTCAGTGTTCACTGGCCCACCAGTCAAAACCTTCCCTTCCCTGGGAGTTCCATCAGGGGAATGAATCCAAATTCTTTTAGAGGCCTGTGGTGAAAGATTCCTCCCCTTTTCCACAAGAACTGGACAAAAATTGTCCCTCTCCTTCAAAACTCAAAATTTCCAAAATATAAACTAGAATTCCTTTCTTCTAAGTAAATACACATCACTATACAGAGACAGTTTCACTTCTGCTACGTTGTTGTAAAGCAATGCACCTTTAACAGTACTACCAGACATCCTCCAAACTCCTTTCTAGGAACTTGGCCAAACCAAATAGAAAGTCTACCAGTTGAAAGGTTCCCTTTTCTTTAAAAATTTTTTTTCAAGCAACAACTATTTTATTTTATTTGTCCCTATCACTAACCCTCCTCCCCCCAAAAAAATACTGAGAAAAAATGTAAAACACTCAATACTTAACTAAATAGCAATCAACATAATCCAATAAAACAAAGTTCTACATCAGTCATGTCCAAAAGTGGAAGGATATGCATATTCTTTTCTCTGTTGTACCACTGAGGAGAAGGGGAAAACTTGGGAACATGCCCAAAAGTTTGGGAATGATATGGCTAGCAATGATCCCATAAAATACTCCCCAGGAGGAGCTGCTGTTCCCACAAGTGACCCAGGATGGGTCTATCCAAAGAGTGAGGATAGAGGAAAGAGAGTCCTCATGGTAATTTGCCTGTTAGAAGGCCTAAAAACTGCATTTCAAAAACAAGTAAATTTTCAAAAAATGAGGGAAATTACTCAGGGAGAAGAGAAAAACCTTGTCCTTTTTCAAGACCAGCTAGTAGAAGCTTTTAAAAAGCATACTAATTTGGCTCCTGACTCCACAGAAGGGGCAGCAATCCTTTGCACGTATTTTATTAATCAGTCTGCCCCAGATATTAGGAGGAAACTGCAGAAATTGGCAATGGGACCCCAAACACCTCAGGCCCAGTTACTGGAGATGGCCTTCAGAGTCTTTGGAGAGGCCCCACTGCAGCAGAGGAAAGAAAATGAAGGAGAAGGGTCAGGGCCAGGGAGCATACTCAATTCTTGGTTGTGGTCATGGCCACGAAAAAAATCCTGGGAGCATCTCTCCAAGGCACCACCCCCAGAGGGAGCCCCAGGATTTAATGCCTGGGGAACCATGCCCATGTGACCAAGAGGGACATTGGAGGAAGGATTGTCCTCAAGGTTGGAAAAGTGGTGGAGCTGTCCCCCAGTACCCTGTCCTCCAGTCTTCTCAAGACTTGGAAAGACAGGAAAGCCTGGGTACTGGCAGTGCTCCCACTTTCTCCACCTCTCTCACCAAGCCCTGGGAAAAACGAAGGATGAAGGTAAGGTTACCCACTTTAACATGGCTAAGTTCTCTGCCTAACTATACCTGCCCCTTGAACACACAAGTCATAGACATTGAAGGGGAATCTAAGGAATGTCTCCAGACAAAGATCTGTTGTTTAAACACTCCTTCCTTATACCCTCCTCTAGCCCTGCCCCCTTGATGGAAAGGGACCTGATGATGAAATTGGGGAGTCAATGGTTAATCCTCCCGTCTCCTTTTTTCCCTCTGTTCACTAAATCTCCCCATGCTAGCTTGAGAGTGTGGGAGACAGTAGAGCCAATTGTTTGGGATCTGGGAATTCCAGGGCAAGCTACTTCTGCCACCCCAGTCATTGTTAGCCTCCCAGACCTTAAAGTACTCCCCCATCTCAGCCAGTATCTGATTAAGCCTGAGACCTGGGAAGATCTACAACCTTTAATTGAAAAATTCCTTAAGTATAAAATCCTTTTCTCTTGTCAATCTCCATGCCACACTGCAATCCTTCCTGCAAAAAAGCCTAATGGAGAATACTCACAATTTGTTTTTGCTTTTGAATGTACTTTTCCTGGGGAATCAAGTCCATATCAGCTAACATGGACAGTCTTGCCCCAAAGCTTTCGAGATTATCCTCATTTATTTGGCCAGGCTTTGGGAAGGGATTTAAGGCACCTGAAACTAGCAGGCAGTAGCTTAATTCAGTATGTGCATGATATTCTTATTTGTAGCCCCACCCAGGCAGGTTCTTAGGCTGCTGCCACAGAAGCCCTTAATTTCTTAGGCATTCAAGGCTATAGGGTCTCTTGGAACAAAGTCGAGATAGCATGCCAGTCCATAAAGTACCTGGGCCATGAGCTCTTGCCCACCTCTCTCTCCTTAACATCTGAGGGAAAAAGGACAATCCTGTCTATTCCTGTTCCAGCCACTAAGAAACAAGTTGGAGTGTTTTTAGGCATAACTGGATTTTGTAGACTCTGGATTCCTAATTTTGGTTTTATTGCTAAACCTCTTTATGACCCTACTCAGGGCACTACTCAGACCAGGCTAAAGCTTTTGAGACTCTGAAAACTAATTTGACCATCACCCCATCACTAGACCTACCCAATCTGGGAAAACCTTTCACTCTGTATGTTGATGAAAGGAGAGGACAGGCTTTGGGAGTCTTAACCCATTCCTTAGGACCTGATCCCAGGCCAGTTGATGTTTTTATTTACTCAAAATATGCTTTCCTTGTTTTACATGCCCATGGAGCAATCTGGAAAGAAAGGGGATATCTGACAGCAAAAAATTCCCCTATCAAATATGCCCTTCTATGTTTTGGCCTTGCCATAGTCATCTTTAATTCTCTCCAGAGAAATTATCTTTTGTGCCAGGGAAATTGTTTTTGCTTTATACTCCTTTTGTGCCTGTTTGGTGTGTGTTTACCTAACCTCCTTACCAGGTTCATCTTCCAGAGTGCAAACCATCGACTTCCAGATGACAGCCCAGGCTATAGACCAACATCCAACTGAATTCAAGGTCTCCAGCCCACTGGACCTGGCACTGCCCAGGTTCTGAATTCTGACCCCTTGAACAGGACCCTTCAAGGCAGGGACAGCTCTATGCCCCCTGCCAGCAGGAAGCAGTTTCAGAATCTGAGACCTTCACCCTTTACCCCAAAAGAATTTGGGTCCAATCTGTTTGAGGGGGGAGTGATGGGGTTCAGACTCTGGGAACTTCCCTGAATTCTCCTTGAATCTCCCCACTTAACCTGGCTTTTGATACTCAAATCTGTGGCTATCATCTGTTACCTCTTGATTGCCACACCTGCTTCCCACCCAAGCCCTCCATAGTCTTATGTCTCCTGATTACCTCCAGTTGTTTCCAACCCTTGACCAGTCTTAACTCCTCAAGACCCTTCCTAAACCCCTCCTCCCATCACCCTAGACTACCAGACCACCCCCAGATCCCTCCTACACTCTTTTCTGTATTTAGTTCCATCTTGCCTCCATGAAGGCGCTCAGGTTCAATCCAGCTCAGACTCTATCTAGCTGAGATTCTATCTGGCCCGTTTGTGAATACAAGTGTTACAAATGCTCAGGTTCCTTAAGAGCCAACCCAAGGTGGTGAATCTTTAATAAACTGTTTTTCTTTGGCTTTAAGAAGGCTTGAGTCAAATTCATTTGAACAGGATCTGGTGTGTTGGTATTTGGTATCCCCAGCACCCCTAAACCTCACCATTACTAGATGATTCCTTGATAGAAACTCATATGGTGAACTCTCCTGGAGAAGAGGGCCTGTACAACCACACTTAACTGCCTTTCCAGGTCCTTTGTCCTTCTTTATTTGTCTAAGTCCTCTATCCCCTTCAACACAAAATTTTTACAAATACATTAAAAGAATGTGATATATTTATCTTGAGATATTTTCATCCTGCACTTTAAATTATATATCATATTTGATCATGGCAAATAAGTTTATCATCCATTTATATTTTAAAGAGTCTATATCTTTAAAAAAGGATATTTGTTGTCTGTAAACTGGTCACATGATTAATAAGCAGGTCTTGATTTTTTCCTCTGTTTCATGTGAAGGGCATGTATTTTTTTTTAAATTGGAAAATAGATCAGAAATCTAATTTTTTAAATTAAGTGGTCACATCTCTAACCTTTCCATAAATGCAGTCACATAACTGCTGTGATTGTATTTGTGCAGGGGGATACTGTTCTGATAAGCAGGGGACTACTTTACTTTCTTGAAAGTCTCTTTGATTTCATATGATGGCACCACATTTTCCCACTCCAAGTTTCTGGTGTCCTCTTCGTTGTTTGGTTTAGTCATTCTTTCACCTCTACCCATCAGAAAAGTATTTTCCTTTCAAATCTGCCTCAGGAAAAGAAAAAGGCAAACCACACAATCTCCTTGGAAGACCAGATCCCAAACTGCCAGGATCATTTATGCCAGGGACTGCTCTGACTCCATATTTTCTTTCTTTCCTTTTTTTCTTTCTTTTCCTTTGGAAGACTGTACCAATAGGAATCTTGCTACTGAGCCCACCAAGGGCCAAGAAAGGAGCTATCAGTAATAAGAAATAAGAAATTCATTTCTCTTTTTCTTAACTACTTTACCCCCTGTTTCTCCTCCGTCTATTAGCATTTGCCTAACAACACACATAGATCAGGAACTCAATGGTTAACACTTTACCTGAAACAATAAAATAAAATGCAAATCAAACTAAAAACAAAAACAAAAATGGAAATCAGGAAACTAATTCATTGTTCTAAGAAACAGAGTGGGTGTGAAGCAAAGGACAAGAAAATCCATATTCAACCAGCTTTTTATTCTCCCCATCAAGAGTGACTCAACTGTTGGAATAGTTGAGTCTACAATAGTTGGAACTATTGGAAAGCTAGGTGGAATAACAGAGCGTTGGGCCTGGAGTCATTTTGATCAGAGCTCAAATTCAGATTTAGGCATTTTTTTAGCTGTGTGACTCTGGGCAAGCCGCTTAACTTCTGCTTGCCTCAGTTTCTTCAACTATATAATGAGGTTAATAATAGCACCTACCTCCCAGGGCTATTTTGAGGATGCAATGACATCATATTTGTAAATATGTGCTAAATTGCTAAATTTATGTATTTACATAAATTTACATTACATTACATTACATTACAAAAAAATTACATAAAAATTACATAAAATTATGTAAATATGTGCTAAAATTTGCTAAATACCCTGTCTGGCATGTAATGTTGCCAAAGAAGACCATCAGAGAAATGATGACATGACTTGCACTTGACTTTGTTTTGAGTGAGGGAGGGCTGTGCAGGTCACCAGCCTCACTTTCTCCTCCTGAGCCATCTGGATCCAGTGACCAGATATTCATCAGGATGACTGGAGATGACCCAGGATGAGGCAAAGCTAGAATCCAGCCCTTCCATCCATGTCTCATCTTCATCCCATGTAATGTGTTCACATCAAGTTCAGTCTGTTGGATGCTGTTCCTCTTATGAGACTTCTCCTCCCTTCCTTAGTATGAGATAAAAGCAGCTACTGTCGCAGTCTTAGGGGTTCAAGCAAAAAAAAAAAAAAAGAAACACACTAATAAATCTGAAATCCTCTGGAAGGCCTCAACCTACATCTTGTTAGTTATTTTTTTAATCAACCAAATAATATGTATGATGTTTCAGGAGAAATTTCTTATTATGAAAAATATCTTTCATTTTTATTATCAGTAAGAAAAATGAAAAAAAATTAGCTTAAACGCTCTTTGAGGAAGTCGGTGTGTTTTAGCAATATCGGGGCTCTCTAAACTCAGTTCCTGTACATTCCCAAAGTTTTTCAATGAGCATGTTGCTTCTAATTGGCTATTTGTATAAAGCTTGTTAGTCTTTAATTACTGATTACTTAGCAAATTAGAGCTGCTCAGAAAATCTTTCTTGATATGTGGTTGTCTAAGAATTAAACTGCCCGACACTATGTTTTCAGCTGTTGCCTTTAGTCTATGTTTTGTTCTGATATTAAATGCTCTCAAGACCAGGTCCAATTCAATTCTCCCATACTATATCAGATTTATTAAAAGATTCTCACACTGTATTGAAAATTTAGCTTTATATGAAATTATTTTCAATAGGTTTGAAAAATAACAAATCATCCCTAAAATCATTTCGATTAGGGAAGATTTGTCACTCTAGGGAATACTGTATATTCCCAAATGTATACCATACATGCACATATACATATGTGTGTATATACATATATATGTTCCTAATCAAATAACCATCTTTAACTACACTTGTAGCTTCATCCACTTTTAATACAAAATAGGAATATTTCGATTTCTAAATTGATCACAAGGATATTGAGATGGAACCGTAATTCTTTTCAATGTATTATTTATAAATAATCAAAAGATCTGTTTTTCATATATTTATTACAACCACATCAATAATTATAGATAGCATCAACATTCCTCCTATTGAAGATGCTTTATATTTACCAGTTAAGACAGATATTTTTAAAAACTGTTATTACTTATTGAAAGTACCTAATTTTCTTTGACAAGTTGGTCATAATGTATTCTGCACATAGACTTTCAAGGTGTTATATCAATAAATGTAATTCCATGCTACCTTCAGATAAAGCACTGTAACGAAGCAAATAGTGTACTTTTCTCTATATCAATAATAGTGCTTATGAATATCAATGACAAATACAGATCATGTTTTCTCTATTTGGATTTTTTACTTGGTGTTGCTCTATTTCTGCTGCTTAAACTGTCTCACTTTGCAGTATTGGATTCTTTCATTAAACCAGTTATGTATTTATTCATCATGAAAGGATAATATTTCACATTTTCAAAATTAGAGATAAAATGTAGGACAAATAAATTCAAATTTACTTGTTAAAAATTTCAAATGACTGTTTTCAAACTATTTCAATCTTTGCCTACATTAGCATCTTTGTGACCTTGAACAAATAATTCCCCTTTCTGCGCATCCATTACCTCATGTATAAAATGAGCAAGCTGGAGTAGATAGTCTCTCAAAATCCCTTCTACCTCTAAATCTCATGATCTTATGATAATATATTACCCCATAAAGCTAGTGTTTTTGCAAAGTGAGAAAGACTTCTCAATATTCATGACCATGATGAGATCTGGCTCCTCAATCTTTGTTCCAATGACCATGCAACATCATGATTCTTGCATTGGGAAACACATCCCATTGACATTTGTCAAATAAGAAATTCAGTAACTGTAAAAGAACTGAAAGAAGGCTATACCTTTATGAGCCCATTACTGGGATATAATTATCTTGGTGGTCACAGGAGGATCATGTAGATATTCTGTATAGTGCCTAGCCTGAGTAGCCTCTGGTAGAATTTCTGTTGGTATTGATCTTTCTTCTCTCCTTTCCAAATAAACTCCTCTTTCTTCTCTTTATCTCTCTCCCATTCCCCTTGGTCTCATCCTACTCTGCCTCTCCCTTATTTTGCTCCACCTTTTTACTCATTCATCTGGATGTCAATGGCACTCCAGACAGAGATATAGAGATTAATGGCTCTTGGTCTAGCCCTTTATGAGTGCTGAAAATAGCACAGTATTTTAAAATCTGCTGCGTGGCAATCTTGTTTCATAGTCAGAAATAGGCACAGTAGCCAGGTAAGGCTCTATTCAAGGATTTTTACAGTATAATGTAAAAATAGAGCCAGAGTGTGATAGTTCATTTATTGGTTCAATGAAGGGAGACGTAACTCATGCTCCAGCAGCATTTAACTAAGTACAATTTATTGCTATCAAAACAAAGGATACAGTAAGGCTATGCATGTTTGTCATTGGCATTGCCGCCCTAGATCCCACTTGTACTGTTTCTAGAACATATTATAGTACACCAAATAGAAGAAAGGAAAAAAAGGAGGCAGGGAAAGAAGGAAGGAAGGAAGGAAGGAAGGGATGGAGGGAAGAAGGAAGGAAGGAAGGAAGGAAGGAAGGAAGGAAGGAAGGAAGGAAGGAAGGAAGGAAGGAAGGAAGGAAGGAAGGGATGGATGGAGGGAGGGGAGGAAGGAAAGGAAAGGAAAGGAAAAGAAAGGAAAGGAAAGGTCTTTAGGATAAATCAGCAAAGTAGATGTTTAACAAATCTTGTTTAATAATATTTCCACTAAAAAAAATCATATCTATTTCTGGTGTTGAACAACTGGCCAGTGCCAAGGACCTTAGTGTTGAAAACTTTCTTTTCTGGATCTTCAGGTAGCTATGGCTACCTTACTCAGGTAGTGAACATTGTCTAGGAGCAGCTTTCTCTTCTGTGCCCATTCCTGAGGGCTACATTTCTCAGGATTCCTCTGGTAGACTTCCTTAATCATGAAAAGAAGTCAGGAAATTACACATCCTTGTTTTTGGTGCCTGATTATAACACCTATGAATTCCTCAATCACTTTAACCATATGCATCAGCCATCCCCTCCATTCCTCCACTTTCCTGAGTGAATAGTGAAGATGATTAGGGGTGAGGAGGGAGGGATGTAGAAAGAAGGAATGAGAGAGAAGAAACAAAGTCACGCCAAGCTTGTTTGTGTCACTGAGGATCTGAATTAGAAGAAACTCCAGAGATCAAACAGATTAACACTCTCCTTTTCATAGATGAGGGAACTAAGTCCAAATTAATAAAATGATTTTGCCCAAGTTCACACAGGGACTTAGTAACAAAACTGAAATTTGAACACATCTTTTTGACCTTGAATCAAGAGTTCTTTCTACTAGGCTCCATTGTCTGGTTGAAGGATACAATAAAATGTAAGGAAAAGGCATTTTTTTCACACTGTAATTATTTTATCAACCAATTATAATTCTCACTGGTTAGCCTTGTGTGCTCAATAGCTCAGTCAGACAATGACAGGGGCACAAGAACTATGGTCTCCCTCCTTTCCCTTAGTCAGCATAATATTTAACCTGAAATTGCCAAAAGCCTACTCCTGCTCCAGAAATGATTAAAGAATAACTGTAAACAATACTGAGTCTTTATATTGCTGCTTGATATCTATCTTAATTAACTGTAAGTGGGAATCAAATAGGGGAGAGAAGTAGGAGCTTTTGAGTTGGCGTCCAGGTATCCGTAAATATTCCAGTGCAGTTACCACCCGACCTCAGAGTTTTTACTCTAATTCCTCAGTAAGAAATCAAACCAATGCTGGACTCAATGGCTGCATTTGTAGAGTAAGAAGAAAATATGTCTCCTCCCCTGTTTCTCTGAAGCAGGTGTGTCACATATTATGTGACACATTTTGCTGTGCTGAATTTTGCTAAACTATTTTTTTCTTTTTATTTTTTTGTTACATAAGAAAAGAACTATTGGAATATAAAAACCAAATTATCAATAACATTTTTTTAAATAATGTCTTTTCTAGCCTATTGTTTTTGTTTTGGGGGGTGAATAGGTTTTGGATTGGGGGGAAATAGTTGAAATATTTAAATTTGGTCAATTAACTTGAAAGCAGATGGCTAGTGTTTAAACTCAACCTGGTTTTTGGGAGCGTTTTTGGTTTTTCTTCTTCATCTTGGGTCATTAATTGTATAAATGTATTGTGGACCATACATACTACATCCTACCAAGCACTGGGAGACAAGCAAATTTTAGAGTTCCTGTCCCTTTTGAACTTATAGTTTAGTAGGAGGTTAAGACATTACCACTGATAATTATAACATACAATAGCATAGAATAACTCCATGTTAAGTGGTAAAACGAGGTGCTATGTGAGATCTCAGGGAGATTTCATTTCCAATGAAAATAGATTACCAATCTAGAGAGGGCTTTCAAAGATGCTATCTTTTGACTGTTTAAGAATAGCTAGAAATTAAACTAGCAAAGAGTGGAAAGGAGATTATTCTGGCCATAAAGTTCAGTGAAAGCAAATATATGGAAGCAGAAGGGGGAAATGGTATATTTGGAGAGCAGAAATTTCTGAAGAAAGCAACTAGAGGACCATTTTAGCTGGAGTCAGAAAATCCTTTTACGCTTGCTGAGATTTTGCTAACATGTTCACCTCCATGCAACGTAGTGGAAAGAGCAAAACTCAGAAAACTCTTCCTGAGTTCAAATCTTAGTAGCTGTGTGACCCTGGGCAATTTTTTTTTGGCCTCAATTTCCCCATTTCAAAAAAGGACTGGAGAAAGAAATGGAAAATTATTCCAATATCTTTGCCAAGAAAACCCCAAAGGGGGTCACCAAGAGTTGGAGACAACTGAAAAGACTGAACAGTAACCTCACAAGGATCTTGAATGAATAACATTAAACAGAAATTATCACTAAAGTACCACATAATCACACATAAGCATCCCACATTACTGACACTTGAATAAATATGAACATTAAAAATGTTTTGCCTGAAATATGTCATCATTACATAGATTAGTAGCTAATTTCAATGTGTTTGGGATGGAGTGCTAGAAAAAATTGCTCCTCATAAGGATTGATAGTCTTAACCACAGCTTTTCTAAAAGTGGAAGAATATTTCTAAACAGATACCATGTTAACTACCAAGTCTTGGGGAGGGGGAGTGTATTTAATATGTGTGTATACATACATATATATATATATATGTGTGTGTGTATATATATACACACACACATATGTATATATGTGTGTTCTAATTTTAAGGTAACCACTATGTAAACCAAATGAAACTAAAATATGCATTTGTGAACCTAAAAGGTTACTCTGTATCTTTCCTTTCCTTTCTCCATCTTAAACTACCTTCCTTCTCAGTGTAAAATGAGCCATCCTATTCAAACAGCCAATGCTTATGTTTTTTGCCTTTACCAGTTCCCATGCTAAGCTAGCCATAGAGCAAAACAAAGTTGCCTTGTTCTGTTCCCCTGAGGCTAATGACAGATGATCACTAAGCCTCTTTCCCACTCTCAGACTTAAGTGGTCTCTATTTTTTTTCTGCATCCTACACTGTCTATCCATCTATCTATCTATCTATCTGTCTGTCTATCTTCCTATTTAGATTTATCTAGATGGATGATAGATAATCTAGATATTTAGATTAGATAGAGGTACACACGGAAATATGTATATAATGAGGATGCAGCAATGTATGTGCATGTGTATGTGTATATATGCCTATATCAGAATGAAATTATATTTTGAATTGACTTAACAGACAAAATACTGTCAATTACTTGCTCTCTACTTGCTCTTGTTTGTAATAACCGTGAAACTTCACTACCTGATCTTTGTCTAAATTATAGATGAATGGTGGTCCCTTTGCAGTTTTCAATTCACCAACTAGAAAATACAAAAGCATTGACTAAGTGAAGAAAAACCATGCACACCAAATGACAAGGCATTTTCTGCTTTTCTGACAAATCAAAGAAAACCTTTATATGTTTCACTCTGTCTTGTGCTGACTGATTCCTGATAAAAATCCAGTTCATTTGATTTGACAGTGCTATAGGCCTGAAGTCTATGGGAGATACTCAATTCTGTAGAACCATTTTTGCCAGCAAGTCTGGACTTCATTGCTGAGGTTAACTGAGAAGGTTAAGACTTCTCAGATGAACCTTTTATTCTTTTTTATGTATGGACCTGGACCCTCCTTAAAAATATTTTAACTCCCACAGTCAAGGATTGAGACCTTCCTCAGGATATCTTTGATAGTGTGTTTAAGAAAAAAAGAAAAAAGCAACTAACATTTGCAATTAAAGATGAAAGGGAGAAATTGACTGCTTGCGCAGATTAAAATGCAAACCATTTTTTTCTAATTCTGTGGAGGTATAGCCCAAGGCTAGCAAGGAGTCCTAGTCACTTTGGAAAAAGTAAAGAAAAGAAATTTCCTGCTTGTTTAAAACAAAGTTTGACTTTTCTGTAAGAGAGAAATCCAAACAATTCTAAATAATACTTTCATTGAGGGGAATTGAAATGGAGAAAAGTGAAAGCCTCGAAACATGGCACTGATCTCAGAAAAGATATTTTTTTCCTACGTTAGTACAAATGTCTGTGAAAGTGTGCCTTTGTTGTCGATCTATGCCTGCTTGGATAAGACACAATTTATTGAGTGAGAATGGTAAAATGGCTTTTAATTTAGTTGTAGTAAATTTTAGAAGGAAAAAGTTTCACTAAGTATTTTGGTTTAATTTTAAACAGTTATTTCATCTTCTTCCTTCACTCTGAGTTGGCCACACAGAGAAAGGTGAGTAAAGGGCAAATAAATAAGGGAGAAAGTTTCTCCTGCCTTCTGAGATTTATTGCTTTGAAAATAAAGAGTAAAACCATAATTCCACCCCCCCACACACACACAAGCATGTTCTAAAAATGAACTGGCCAATTATAATGTTGTTTACATATTGAATTTAATGATGATTCAGCATAGAAAGCAATCAAATTCTTTTGTGATTGGGAATTAAGAATTTGAATATTTGTAATCAGCCCCAGAGTAGGCTAAGCCCCAGAAAGGAAAAAGTGCTTTTTTTTTGCCTTTTATTGTTTCTTCCTGTACTTACTCCCAAGCTACTAGAAACTGGCTAAGTTAACTCCTTTCTGCCACCCAGCTGGGCCAACCCATGATTTTGTTCTTTGTTGTTTGAGCTAGCATTTCCCAAACATATTTTATGTTTGGGAAGAAAATTATACTTCGTTGTCTCAAAGATATTTCGACTAGTATGTATACTACCACCTGACATGAACAATCTTGACTGTTATAATTTGAAGTATTAAAGCTGTAATGTTAGAATTGTAACTGAAAGTTAAGTAGCCTTGATATGTAAATCATTCTAGCTCTATGTATGTCTATTAAGAAAACTAAATGAATATTATGATTAATATGACTTCCTGTAATCCTCAGGAGACAACTTTTAACACTGAAAATTTAGCTTCCTTAAATAAACATATGTAGAGTGCCTTACAACCCTTAAGACATGGTACTATCATTTTGGTATTTTTCCTATTTCTGTAGGTTATTTCATTAATTAGAGCTTCTGTTTTTAAGTTGAAGACAACAGAGAATTTTCAGGGCTACTCTGAAGTCAAAACATTCACCTGAGAACAAAGCAACCTTTAACTTGGGAAATTATTTTTTAAATGTATTTACAATGGTCTACTGAGAGCTAAGTCAGCCTTGGGGAGAGGGTTTGGGAGGAGGGAGATTAAGTCAGACATTGAGTAAGTCAGATATTTTCACCTTCTGAATCTGTGAGTAAGAAAACACACACAAACACACACTATATACCTAGATAGATATAGATATATATGACCATGAATCTAAACTGAAAAAAATGGAAAAGAGAAATGTGTTTATGCATAATAGAAATTCTTGGTCTCCTAAAATACAGCAATTAGAAATTTGATTTTGGATTCTAAAACTGTAAAAGGGAACTACAGGGCTATGTGGATTTTGTAAATTTATCTATTTGAATATGAACTTATCTGAAAAATTTCCCAATGCATAAAAAAACTAAGATATCTAAGTCCCTTTCCCTCCCTACCAGAAATAGTGGGAATATTTTTAACGTAATTCAGCATTGTCTACCCAACAAAACAAGTTTTCAAAAAGGATTTGTCAGAAAGATGTTTTTGAGATCAAAATGGAATTTTACCAAAGTGTAGAGGGACACATAGGTCACCACATTAATCATTGCTATATTATTTTAGTAACATTTTTACAATTTAATTACATTCAAAGTATTTCCAGTCCTTGTGAGCTTCTTTCATAAAGCATAGTCTTATTAGCAAGAAGTGCTTCCCCTATATCCCTGACCAATATGGAAGCACACATAATTTGGTGAAGTACATTAGGAAGGACTAACTAAATTTGATGAGAATGTGGGAAGAGAAATTACATCTTGGTTTAACCTTATTGAAGGTCATTTGATTTATTTTGAGACATCTGGTTTCTCCATTGAAAATGAAATGACCATAACACTTTCTAGACTTCTTGAGATGTGTATAATATTGAAAGCTTTGCCAAATTCCAATGCTGGATAATATGCAACATCTACTTCCTTCGACCCTCTTTATGAGCTACTAAATAGAGGCAGTTATGTAAAGTCATCAGTTTCACTCTCTCTTCCAGAGTCATAGAAGTTTTGTGGTAAGACAAAAGTCAAAGCCATTCTAGATGGCCCAGAATGCAATGGATATCCTCAGCATCTTCAACATCTGATCAAGCTCGGAACAAACTGTTCTCATCTGCTCATTCCACCGGAAGTCGTCATATGCCTGTAGTAGATAGTCCCCTAACTCAACAATAGGTTTGAGGTCTCTCAACCTGGTTTAGACCATCTACCAAGACAGCTTTACTGAGGTGCAGCCATTACATAGGTAATATAATCCTCTTGGAGTCATAGAGCTGGATAATAGGTGCACACCAAAAGAAGACAAGGCAAGCCCTCACACTAGAGGTGCTAGTCCTCCCAGTACACCCCACATACTGTTACTTGCCAATGATAAGCTAACATTTATTTAGCACTTAGTATATGCCAGGCACTATGCAAAGCTCTTTATAATTTTTATCTCCTAGCTATAATCATTTCCTCCTAGAAACTAAAATATCCCCATTTTATAGATGAGGAAATTGAGACAAGCAAAGCTTAAGGGACTTGCCCAAGGTTACTAGTAAGTGTCTAAGGTCAGATTTGAATTCAAGTCTTCCTGACTCCAAGCCTAGCATTCCATCCTCTGAATCACATTCCCCACCCCACCCCACTATCTCCTTCTTTGAAGAGGTGGTAACTTTACTTGGCAAGATCAACCTCTCTTATGTACCCCAACAATGATGAAGAGTTTACAAATGCAGAACCTTGTGGAACATCCATAAGTTATGACCATACTTAGTGACTTGATCAATTATCATCTTATATAGATGATTCCCAGATCTGTATATAAAGTTCTAAATATGAACTGATACAGAGTGAATTGAGCAGAACCAGAAAAAAATTATACAAAAACTAAGTTTTATAAAGGCAAACAATTTTGAAGGAGTTAGAACCTCTAATTAGTGTGATGACTAACCATGGTTCTAGAGAACTCATGTTGAAACATGCTACCTACCTCCAGATAAAGAAACAATGAATTCAGTACAGATTGAGATGCTTATTTTTCCAAAAGCAATATGGGAATTTATATTGCTCTACTATACATACTTGTAAGGTTTTTTCTTTCTTCCTGAGGAGTTGGGGGGAAGGGAGATAGGAAAGAGAAAAAATGGATTTTCATGGATTTCCACTTTGTGGCAAAAATAGACACAAGTTGTATTCTATCCTCCTGACTTAGGCATCTCATCTTAGATCCTAAGCCTCATCCAAGTACTAATTTCTACACCATTGTCCTTTAAGTTTGTCCTTGTCCTACAGGTCTCCAATTGCATGACCAGAGCTCTTTGTAATCCGAAGGTTGGTGACACCATCCAAGTGTTCCAGCTCTCAGTACCCTGAGTAGTGATTGAATTTATGGAGTAATTAGAGATAAATGAAGCTACTAGAGCTTTAACGGGGAAACAAGGAGAAAGAGGCTGTGTGTCTTCTCTCTTTTGAAATGAGCGACCTCATATTTAAATTAACTTCCATTTCAGTATAAAATAAATCATTCTCTCTCTCTGTCTCTCTCTCATTCACACACACACACACACACATATACACATCTTTTTAGCTTTACTCAAATCCCACGCTATTATAGCAATACAGCAAAATAACGTTGCCTTAATCTGTTCTCAGAGACCAATGACAGACTAGTAAGCCTCTGCCACTCCCCCAAAGTCAGCTGCAAGTCCCTGACTCCTCTATTGTTTTCTGCAGCCTAAACTCTCTGTCTCTTTACATGCACACACACATACACATATATATAATATGTATATACACACATGCATAATATACATATATGTGTGTATATATACATATACATATACATACACATACACATATAACAGTATATTTTACATGGATTTATACATTCATTCTGTACTATATATAAATATATAGGAATATATCATGGATAAGTATATCCATACATACATTAGCCATGTATCTACCCTCTTTCTCTATATGTATATATGTGTACATACAGGAAGGAAATTGCATTCAAAGCTCAATTGGGTGACATTAAAATTCTATTAATTGTTCTCTCCCAGATCTGGCTTGTAATAACTTGGTGGGGGGAGGCTGATTTCCTTGACTTTTACTCAGCTCTTACATCACCTACAATCTTTTATTCCATGTCATATACAATAAAAAAGCCCATATGCCAAATTTTGCTGCAGGGTAATATTTGATGGCTATTACATAGAAGAGTACAATATTATTGTTCATGGGCCTAGGAAAGCACTAAATTTTCCTTGAGAGAACCTTGTGTAACAGCAAGGACCCTGGCATACACAGGAGGGCATGCTGGAAAGGTTCTTAGATCTGATTTTCTAAAAGGAAAGGAACTTTTGAGGGGTCAACAATGACTTTAATCAAGCACAAATATCATTCACTTAGTTTATCATCACCCTGAACTTCAGAGGAAATATAGAGAAATAAATATCAAGAATCAATAGACAAGGTTTCCAATTGACTGACCATAAGCAATACAAACATAGTTACCAGAGAGAGGAGCACCCACATCTGGGTTTTCAAAGCCGGGGGAGACTCCTTAGCAGCTGCCCAGAGTCTCATTTGGCACACAAACCTTCTTCCAAAAACTAAGTCCCAAAGTAAAACCGCATCTCAGAGTCTTTATACACTTTTAAGAGCCAAAGGGCAGGGCTCTCTGAACCAGTGACTCAGGAGAAATTAACCAAAGATACTTAAGGCCTATTAATGAACAGGGAAGATATAATTAACATTATACCTTGCTATAATAGGGATAGGACTATGAGACAACTTTCAGGATTCATTATTTCAGGCCCAGGACCCAAAACATTTTGCTACTGACTGAGGGTTGATGCCTTACATTAAGATTTAGATTCAAACTAAAAAGCAAATTCCCCTGGACAATGTAATGCTCCAGCTATCCATTATGAAAACTCTACTGTGAATTGAAAAGTCTTAAAGCAGGTCTCTTATGGTCATATTCAGAATAACAAAAGAGCTAGGCATTCTCTGAGGGCCCTTTTGACTCAAAGAGGTGTTTCTATGATTCTGTGCAGACAGAGAATCAGAGGTCTCTGAAGGTCTCAAAGGGAAAAGGAAGGACACAGTGACATCAAAAACCTTGGCTCCCATCACTCTTTTACACCAGCACCGCTATTTCCCTGACTTGCTAAGACATCAGATGGCACTGAAGAAGTATGAAGGGAAGGGGAAAAGGTAGGAAATTTCTTATGTTCTAAAAGATATAGCAAACAAGTAGAAATTGCAACCAAATAGGGAAAGATGACATGTAACAAAGAGTCACAAGGTTAAACTCCAGGGTAAAAAAAATTCATGATCCAGTGTCCTTTATTGTCCTGCTCTTTTTCACAGTGTGGGTTGTTTTGTAGCAATGGGCAGGTTTCCAGATCCATTTTTCATATGCTTTGCAGCAGATGTGATAATTACAAAAGATGCCATCATAGGATTTTGGCATTTATCTGTTTTCCTTAATTTCATTTTTACTACCTTTCCTTTAAAGACAGCAAGACACAGACTGAGCCATAAACTGTCAAATTCCGTATCTTATGAGGCTACCAATTTCCTGAAATGCAATATGATTTAAATTTCCAATCGAATGGACAGATATGGAAATACTTCGAAACTCCAGCAGGAGCAGTAAAGCTCTCAAATGATGCCCCTCCCCCCTTTAATCTTTATCAGCTCAGTATAATAACATAGCTAGGGGAAAAATATATATTTTCACATTCAAAATGAGATGAGGTTCATTGGAGCCAGAGCCTAGATGACTGAATGCAATTTGGGACTGCTCATCAATATCCCCTGCTCCCTTTATCCTTGGTGGCCTTAGAGTAAAAATATACCATCTATAATATCCAAAATCAAGATGATAATGCTTACTGAAAGCATTGAAGCAGTTGTGCTATAATCTTCTTCAGAAGGTTGTATTTTTTCTAGTGGTGTAAATACTAACATTGGTGATTTTTTAATTTGGTTGCATAGAAGGTCTTTTTTTCTGGTGATATAAATACTAATACTGGTGATTTTTTTATTGATGAAGAATGACCTTGTCATGTAGAACAAGTCTTCTGTGGACAACATAGCAGATGTTGCTATTTTTTTAGATAAAATATTGGGAAAGAAGAGGGGCTTTTGAACCTTTCTATCACTTCTAAGGTGATATCCTTCCCCTATTTCCTTTACCATCTTGACTCCTCAGATTTAATTCCCAGCATCCTACATGGATGTCTGGACATCCACATGCATTTTCTTGCATTCACACTCAGGAGAACAAGGCAACTACTGGCAAGCAGCCAAACCAAACAAATGGATCACAGGGTCCTAGTCAGCATCCTGGCTCAAACCAATGGCCCCAAAAGGGAAATGGCATTTAGAGCATATGGGGATGGTTGACTGTGCTAACTATTGTCAAGCCTTGAAAAGAGACAGCGCTGGAGGATTTGCAATGCCTAGCAAACAGTCCGAAAAGGAGCCTCCAGCTAAGCAGTACCGATGGTATACATTTGGTAACAGGCATGCAAAAGTAAAGACCACCTGGGACCTTGAGCTAATTAGATGCAATCTTCTTTCTGCTTCCTTCACTGCTGAGCAACATGAGCCTAAATCTCTTCAAAGCCCCAAATTTGGAGCCATATTCATCTCATTAATTACTGTGCCTGTTTAACTTTATTTGTAAGCATGAGAGCTTTCATAATGGTTTCACATCTCTGTGCAAGGTGTCAAAGAAGTATAAAAGCCCAGGGGGAGTTAAGAGAAGAAAAATCACACCCAGATTCATCTGGTAGAAATACTGCACCACTAACTCTCCCTCAAGTACTTCACAACAGACTTGCAATCTCTCTTTAATGGTCAAGTCCTAAAGAGAGCTGCCAAGTTGCTGGGGATTATAAATCTTTTTAAGTTTTTGTAGGCTAGCCATCATCAATGTGCTATTTACCTGTGTGCCTCATTTTAGATAGTATGTATTGTAGGAGGAATGATCTCCTATGTGTTAGTTTTTTTCCTTAAAGGGGATAGAGACTTAATTGGCTTATAGGATGAGGGGCTTGAGCTATTGACATAGTTTCCTGGTGGCAAAAGAGCCTGGAAAAAAGAAATCAACACCACCACCATCCAACTCCTGACTAGCAGACCATCATGGGCAACACAGAGACAGGGAAGCTGCATCCAATTGAATCAATGTTATATTTGCTGGTTGGCCTTCCTTACTTGGATTAAGTAAATCTCCTTTTGTTTATTGTCATCTGTTCTTTGAGTCTCTCGTCTCATTTCCAAACCTGAGTTACAAAACTGACCTGGGTCAGGCTTAATCAGTTTACAATAGATGAGCCATTGAAAAATTATGTGTAGATTAAAAATAAGTTGAGGAGGGGGATAGCACTACTTAGAGACTAATGAATTCTTATGTAAATGTAACAGAAATCCATAATGTTATTTTAAAGCAACAAATAGGTTATATGTTTTGAAAGCTCAGAGTTTCCTACACTGGGTCATTCTAAAGTGGTACACACTTGTCTAATTCTTCATTTCTACATGGTGAAAGTAGTACAAAAAGTTTTCTCGGTGGAAGACTGATAGATGAGGGAAATGCCTGGTCAAATACACCTGCCCTGAGAAATTCTGGCTGAACTACAAGTTTCCCAACTGATTAGGGCTTAAACTAATCAGAAATAACCTAAAGCTTGAAACCCAAAGCAGAACTCTAAAGATCTTGAGGAGGGACTGAAGCTACTCCAGTGATCGAGATTTATTTTGTTTTATTTTACTTTTAGAATTAATTTTTATGGATATCATTTTTTTTGCATCACCAAAATTTTTCCTAAAGTTCCTCCTCTTCCTTGAGAAAAGAAAAAAGGAGAAAAGGGGGAAAAAATCAGTAAAATTGATCAAATCATCTAAAAAGCATAAAAATAAATGTAATGCATTTATGTACCTCCTGCCTCTGGAAAAAAGTGGGACAGGGATCTCTTCTTTGGAACCATATGTATTCACAAAATTGATTGACTTTTGGGGGTTATTCTTTCCATTTACATTGTAATTATTGTGTACATTGTTTTCTTGTCTCCACTTACTCCATTCTGCATTAGTTCATATAGATCTTTCAGTGTTTCTCTATATTCAGCATTCTTACTTACATTACAATAATATTTCATCACATTCATATACAACAATTTGTGTAATCACTCCTCGATCAATGAGCATCTATTTTGTTTCCAATTTTTTACAATCATAAGAAGTGCTGTGATAAATATTTTGATGTATACAGGAGTATTAGACGCACTTTGGTGCCCAAGGTATCATTTTAAATCCTTAATTGCTCTAGATGTACAGCCCAAGTATACCTGAACTCAGTGTAGTTTTATGGAAAGAGAGTAAGATTTTGGAGCTAGAGGAAATAGATGTAAATCCCTGCTCTGATACTACAACTCACTTAATCTATTTGGGCCTCAGTTTCCTCAATTTTAAAAATGAGTTGGACTAACGTCTCAAAGGTCCCTTCCATGTCTAAATCCATGACTCTATGATTTTATCCCTTCCTTATTCCAAAAGCTCTCAGCATTCTTTCTGGTTCTGTCTCAGGATATAGCCAGATCTTCATTCATTTCACCAAAAATCATTGTCATGAACTAATTATTTTCTAGTTGACATGGAAAAACAGAAAAGAATACAGGGTCCCTGCCCTCAAATCTTGGGGAGAAAGGGGGGATTGCATATGTTGAACAAATAAATGAGATAAATTAAACTGTATCTATGAGCCACTACATTGTGGGTCCCATATTATTCAAACCTGATTCTAGATCAAATTAAGAATCAGATCAGTTTCATGAGTTAAGAGTGGAGGACCATGGAGCCAGTAACAGCCTATCTGAGTCATCTACTCTTGTACTCCTAGCACCTACCTGGTACGTAGTAGGTGGGTGCTTAATACATACTTGATGATTAATTAATGATGGAATGGTACTTCTTTCAGGGCTTGCTCTACTTCACTCTCATTTCTTGAGTTGAAAAAGATTTTTAATAAGCTTTGCAAATGAATGTGTTTTTATGAGCTAAAATGGAAATAAGTCACCTGGCACACAAAGCTCTAGACCCTGTGTTTGCTGCCATTTATATATTAACATTATATATTAACAACTTCTCTTATTGGTGTTTTCTGTTCCCATCAAGCATTCACCAAGAAGAATTGCTTTCATGTAAAATAATACTTTTCCTTCTTAATTGTGGTCTATTTTATTTCAGTATTTCATTACTATCTGAGTAACATGATTTTTTTAAACTTTACAGAAAACACCCATTTAATGAAAGCAGAGTTGCCACAGTCACATCCTATCTGCTTATGACTGAAACTATTTCTTCCCAAAGAACTCTTAGAATTTGGAATAAATTCTGTTGATGCGGTGATGAATTTTCAGTTGCTCCAACCAACTGTGCCAATCGTAACCCCTCCATGAAGGGATGTCCTAATAAATTTTTAACAATTGACTCTTGAGGGGAAAACTGTATGCATGGCATACTTGTAAGTTTCATTTACATTATTAACATTTTCCATCACTTTCTTAAGCCTATATAATCAACAAAATAACAAATAAAACCCTGATATGTGGCATTTGCCAATTCCTAAAGTGTAAATGCTCACACTGAAAATTCAATTAATCGACTCTTACCACAGCAATAGGAGCTGGTTTCAGTACAATCATCTCCATGTCTTCTTTGTGATTATCATCCAAGGCATCTTGACACATGCATGGTGTCAAATGGATTTGGAGTTAGATGGCTTGGATTCCAATCTTAGTTTTTCCATTCACTGCCCCGGTGACCTTGGACAGATCATGTCACTTCAGTTGGATCTGTTTCCTCTGCTGTAAAATGAAGTGGTTGAACTAAAAGGCTTTTAAGATGCACTCCAGGTTGAAATCTATGATCCTGTGTCTTCCCCTAAATCATTCATAGAGGCTCCACCCTACATCCCAGAAGTCTTTCTCTGCTATTATTGATGTTTCAGGGATAGTAAGGTCACTTGGTCTATCCATATATTGTCCCTCTTTTTAAAAAAAAACATTATTTATATCTTTTATTTTCATACTATTTATATTTCTTAATATTTCCTTCTCCCCCCCAGGAAACAATCTTTTACATTAAGAATAAAAAAAATCAATCAACAAGCATTTATTAAGCATTTGCTACATGTAACTTGCTGTGCTAAGCAAGGGAGGTACAAATAAAAAGCAAAAATGATCCCTTCAAAGAGATTACAATCTAATGGGAGAGATAATACACATATCAAAACATACAAGATAAATCCAGAGTAGATGGATCTTTATCCTAGAATAGGGGTAAAGTGGGACAGAGAGTGAGAGAAATGAAAGAAAACTAGCCATCAACAACTCCACCATTGTACCATGCCCATGGTCTCAAGAGAGAAAGGGAGAGATGTCATCATCTTAGAGGCCAACTGTGGTCCTTATAATTTCATGACATCCAGTGTTAATTGTTTTGTTATAACCATTCCTACCATTTATATTGTTTTTGTTATGGAAGTTATTGAGTTAGTTCAGCTTACTTCACTTTGCATCAGTTCATATAATTCATTTCATGCTTTCTACATTCATCATATGCAGCATTTCTTACAGCATAGTAATATTCCAGTACAATATTCATGTACCATAAATTGTCTAGACATTCCCTCACTAACGAGCATCAAGCCTTCTTGTTAGTCTGATGAAATCTATAGACTCCTTACAAGGATGAGGAGCCTGCAGCTTTGCAGTCACATGTGGTCCTCTAGGTCCTCAAGTGTGGCCCTTTGACTGAATCCAAACTTCACAGAACAAATCCCCTTAATAAAAGGTTCCTCACCCGTGCTAGAACAACAGTTTTAAATACATAGGATTTCAAGGAAACCAACTATATTGAAATACAGATAGATAAATAGATAGGTAGGTAGGTAGATAAATAGATAGCTAGAGAGAGAGAGATAGACAAACAGATAGACAGACAGATAGATGATAGAGTTTTAATTCATGGACCACTGGTTAAGAATTACACTAAATCGCAGTGCACTTGCACTTTGCAATGGTAGAGATAGTGTGACTGGTGAAATCACAGATCTCTGAAGTATTGAAAAAACCAGTGGAAAAGTAATTTGAAATTTTAGAAACAAATTCTGAGATGACAGTTGGAAACTGAAGATTTCCAAGAATTGTGTACAAAAAATGCTATAAACTGAAACTTTTTAGGAGTTTTCTATACCGTATTGCTTTATCCATACATCTGGAAGCTAGGACATAAGAGGGTTAAGAAGCAACTTGGAAACAAGAAGTTAGTACCAAAATCAAGAGGCAAATGCAGCTTGGGTCATTGGTCATCCATTGCTCTATCCACTAAAAGATATTGTCTTTTCAGCACAGAAGCCTAAACTTCAGGTTTTATAACAGTCTACATTTACTATCTGGCTTGTAAAAAACTGCAGGATGATTTCAAGGACAAGTGGAACTTAGAGTCATGAATCCAAGTCACAATAAACTAGGATTACCAAATGCCTTTCATTAGCTTAACAGGACAACTCAATCCTTTGCATGTTGCAATGACAGATTTAAGAGGAGATGAATTGTGTTTAGCCACGTTGATGAACTTCAGGTGTTGACATGCCTAGGATACTGAGTGAAATTGAAGACTTCATGAATTTATTTGTGCAAATGTCCAGATAACGACTGGGTGGAGGGGAAAGGAGGATAGGATAGAAGAAAATCCCTACAACTGATAGTATAAAAGTGCCATCTCTCACGATGTGACATGTAACATAAATCATGGATATTTGAGAGCACATGGAGCCATGTGACACAGCATTCTCTAATATAACACAAGTCCTTTAAAAAATCTTATGTTTAATTGAACTCATTGTTTCAGTGAATACTTGCTCCCAGCACAGACAGCAACTCTTCAATCAGTATCACTTGGCAGCCTCAGAGTGAGTGTTCTTGGCAAGAGAGACTTTTTTTCAACTGTGTGTTGATTGTTAACTTGGCCTGTCCACCAAGTTCCCCTCCTCCACTCCCCCACTCCCCACTCCCCATCCCCCTAGCTCAATATAACAAGCACACAAAAGTCTTTGCTCTCTCCAAGCCCAGGCCTCTGACTGTACAAGCCAGTCAGCTCTATGGGGAGTCAACGATGGGGCTCAAGCCACAGCAAATGAAGTGAATGCTGAGAAACTGCCAAGTAGCCTGTTCCTGCCTCTTTGAGCTGATGTATTGTCGAAATCTGTGCCAGCAAATGGTGAGGACAGACCATTTTATTAGGAGTCAGGGCTGTACCGTGGAGTGCTTCCAAGGCGTCTTTCACATGTCCTTGCTACTCCCCTAATAAACTGGAATTAACCATAAGCAAAGGCACATGCTGCGGGGAGAGAGCCCTGTAATTTTTATCTTACAGGGAGGCCCTGAAATTCTGCATTGCTTTTGGCAGTGGTGAAGCTTAACCAGATGCTTAGCTGTTTGACCCCTCCCCTCCATTCATTGTGAAGCCACACCTCTCAGGAGCCATGCCCTGACATGGTCTGCATTTGTGGGTGTAATGTGTGGATGGATGTTTGGGTCTTCACCTTGTTTGGACACAAAGGGCGAGTTTCCCAAATACTGGTAGAGTCATCTCTTTTACAGGTCAGGACAACATATGGCAAACTCTTAGGAGCCCAAACACATATGAGAAAAGGACTATGGAGGTTGTTGGATTGTCTTCTTGACCACACAGGCTCACATCCTTTCATACACTTTAGATTCTAGAGCATACAATGACATGAAATAGCTTGTAAGGGTAAGAATAAGATATGCATCCCATTTGTCATATCCTCTCCTCTCCCTTTTAAAATTCTGATCCCTGATCAGCCTATTGTGGTTTTATTCAAAGTACTATTTTTTGACCCCTTCAGTCTCCTTTCCTGCAGAAGGGTTCCTCGATCTCTGATACAAGTTCTCCCAAGGAAATAGGAAAGAGTTCAAGGAATGCAACAAATCGCTTTCAGTGACCTTGTTCCACTATCATCACCGGCCAAACACTTCCATACCCTGTGCCCAAGATCTCATGCAGCTTGTATCACAGTCTGGCACATAAGATTGTCCACCAAAAATAATCATCATATTAATGATGCAATCCCTACTGTGTGTCAGGTTCCATGCTAAGTGTTTTTCCTCACAGCCTTCAGAGGCAAGTGCTGTCATCCCCATTTTACAGTTGAAGAAACTGAGGTTAAGTAACTTTCCCAAAGTCACACAGCTAATAAGTATCTGAGGCTAGATTGAACTCAGGTCTTCCTGATTTCATGCCTGGTGCTCCATCCACCATACCATCTAGCTGCCCCAATACACACACAGCACAGAAGAAAACAAAGATATATGGGGAAAAACAAGCATTAAAAAAAAAGATCTCATCATATCTTCTTCCTCCCAAAACAAACCTCTCTGCATCTGAAGTAGAAAGGTTGCTGGACAGTAACTCAGAATCTCTGCTTTACCCTCCATATAAGCACATCCCAAAATAATGTGTAAGATCTTGCTTAACTAACATTATTATTAAGTACTTAGAGCTTAAAACTGTACCAACACTTTTGGGACATCCAAATGGATTGCCTGCAGTCAGTCCCATAATAGGAAAGGGACTGACAGGAGTTTACCTTAACCCTACAGATCAGCTGCAACCACTTATTTCATTGCATAACACACTGTCTCTCCCATCCCCTAATTGAGTTTCCTATGAAAGCATTGTTTTTAGAATGAGAATTCTAATTAGAGTCAGAGATGCGTTTGAAGATACCATAGAAGAAATAATTTAGTTCAAATCAACTTTTATTGAGCACCTACTATGTGAACAGTAAAGTTCTTGATATTAAGTACTACATAAACATAGAAAAATCCCATCGTCTTTTTGTTCTTCATTGAATTTAGAAAATATTATGACTCAGTGACTGAGAAATAGAAATTCCCTGCCTTGGTTTCCTTGTTCCTCTTTCAGGGAACACTGGGTTTTAGATAGCATCTATACAGCTGAGTATGACTTAGGAAACTCTTTGGTTGTTTTCAGTCCTGTCCCACTCTTCATGACCCTATTTGGGGTTCTCTTAGCCAAGATACCGAAATGGTTTGCCAATTCCTTCTCCAGTTCATTTTATAGATGAGGAAACTGAGGCAAACAGCAGTAAGTGCTTTGCCCAGGGTCATACTGCTAGTAAGTATCTCAGGCTGGATTTAAACTCAGGTCTTTCTGACTCCAAGGCCCTGCACTCTATCTGCAATGTCACCTAGCTGCAATAGGAAGTGCTACTTCCTTGCTCCTTGCTCCTTATCATTGAAGTAGGTTGTGTCTCAAACAGGTTCAAGGCTCTTTGATTTATCACCTCAAATCTAATAATCCCATAAAGTGTATTTGTACTCAACAATCAGTAGGCACCCAGGTGTGTAGTGAGAGAGAATCTAGTGCAGACCTGTCATACATACAGCTGCAACACTCCTGAATGGAGACCAAACCAGATTAAAATGTAATTGGGAAATAGTTAACAAAACATATAAAAATACATTAAAGCACAGAGAATAGTACATTTTAAAATTAAGTCAATACGTGGCCCACTGGGATCCTTATGGATGGATGAGTGATCCCTGCTCCTACTGAGTTTGATAAGACTGGTCCAGTGTATTGGAAATCATATTGCATGCCTAACATGTATTTCATAAATTCATGTATATAATGGGTATTGTATTTCTTGACTTCTCAATGGGTGGGAAAGGGGTAGAAGGAAGGACAGAACTTGGGGACTGAGAATAAAAATTAATTTTTTTTAAATCAAAAAGAAAATTACATGGCACTTTGGGGCCCGAATTCAGGTCACTAGTTAGATGTAAAGAAAGTCACTTAACTTCTGAGGCTCACTTTCCCTAACTCTAACATTGGAATAATAAGCTCGGCACAACATATCTTTCATGGTTATGGTGACAAAAGTGCTTTGTAAAATTTAATGTACTGTATAAATACAACCATCACTGGGAGAGCATGCTTTAGCCATCACTCCTGGATCTATATCCTAGATAATTAGCATCTGGAGATGGAGCATATTTCTGGAGCATCTCTCATAAAGCCAATAAAAAAGAGAGAATCTCTTCTGCTTCTATGCCACTTCTGCTCTTTCCTCTTCTGCCTATCATCCCTCTATAGAGAAGAGGTTCTTAACGTAAAGCTTGTAAACTTGCTTTTTTAAAAACAATTTGATAAGTAATTCAGTGAATTGATTTTTTTATTATCATATGTGTTTTATTTTAGGAATTTATTCTGAAAACAGCTCCATAGGCTTTTGAAAATTTCCAAAGGTGTCCATGATATACCAACAAATAAAAATTAACATAGAAAGATAAATAAATGATGGGTTCAATGAATGAATGAATTTCAACTGGAGGAATGCTTCTTGGAACATCATGAGCTAAGGTCATGTGTTAAATTTTTGCCTTTTTCCCCTGATCAAAAGAGTTAGATTTGTTTTCCTCATAAGTAAGGACCCTAGTCTTTACTTGTTTTCAGAAAGAACAAATAGAGTCTTGAAAATAAGTAACTGAAGGGATCTTATATGACAAAATGGCATCCAGGGCAAGCTAAAAGGGTTCATCAGGGTCTGTCATGGTGAAGTTAAAGTCCTTGTACAAACATGAAGCAAAACAACACAGAAGCTTTGTGTATAGGTATTTAGGTACCTTCTCTCTTCACATGAATGAATTTATAAAGAGAGGCTTTGTCACCCAAATTTTTCTGGACATGGAGTTGTAGAGTGGAGGTAGTATGTGATTGTAGGTGGAGCCTGAGACTTGGAATCACCAAGATGAGGGTTCATATTCTAACTCAGATATCTGCTACCTATATAATCATAAGCAGCTCACTTAACCCCTCTGTGCCTCAGTTTTCACATAGATATAAAATTTGGGGATTGGACTCAATAGTTTCAAGTTTCCTTTCAGACCTAAGGCTATGATTCTATGAAATCTTGACCTTGTAAATTAATTATCTCATGATGTTCCCTGCTTCCATGCCCCCAGTCAAGAAAAGAGGCTTACCACAACCTCTCTTTCCTATAAGATCTCAGAATAGTAGTTCAAGACTGGTCTTAAGAGTACAATATATTATTTATAGAGTAATTATAGCAATTTCCTAGCTTCCACAAATTCTATTAATTTTCCTTCATTTTTCATGCCTTCCTTTCATTTCTAACAAGGGGAGACTTGCAAGATCTGTGAGATAGGAAACTACTTATAAGGGAGTATGGCACCTGATTTCTTCACATTTGCAGCTGTGAAAATCAACATGCACCTGGATCTTCCCCAATATTGACTTTTAGCCAGCCACAGGAGCAAAGTATCACCCACTGATCGGAGGAAAGCTTATTGGAAGAGGGGAGGAGTCAGAAAATCCCTACTCAAGGATGTGCCTCAGTCCCTGCTATCAACACTCACCAAACCTACTCTTTTCTGGAAACCAGCCACATATAACCTTCCCACCCCCAGAAGAAACACCTGGTTCATCTAAGACAAAGGCACCAAGCATCTTACTGATGAATCAGATATGACTCTATATTATGATCTCTTGAGCTAAAGTAGGTTATTATGGCACACACACTTTCAGCTAACCCCAAATACAAAACTTTGAACTACAAAACATCCTTGGATTTAAAACAGAAAAAGATTATAGGAATCAGAGGTTTAGAGTTAGAGAGGACTTCAGAGGCCATCTTGTTCACCACCCAACTTTTTACAGATGAGGAAACTGAGGCCCAGGGAAGCTAGATAATTTTCCCAAGGTCACATAAGTAGTAAGCATTAAAATAAAGATTTCCACTTAGACCTTTGACTCTAGAAGCAGGCTTCTTTTCTCTATATTATACCATCTTCCAAGTGACGCATATAATCATGATGACCGATCAACACTTACGATGAAATAGCGATTGTTTTATAAAACATATACCATCAAATTCCTCTACACAAGCTATTTTGTGCATTTAAAGTATGATTCTACTTATAAGAATTCAAACGACATTCTTTTTTTAGGAATACATCAGTTGCTTAAAGCAAGAGACACCTGCCTCAAATTTGGATGAAACAGGGAGGAGAAAGAAACACTCTATCATTGGTTTATATGGAATATTCCAAAATCAAGACCCTTTCTTCCTTTAATTCACAAATATTTATCATCCAGCTATTGCTATGTTATTTTTAATACAATTTTCCAGGGCAATAATCAAGTTCTTTTGACAAAAATACCCAACACACAACCAAAAGTTGAAGCATTCAAAATGTTTTGGACTTAGCAACTAAAGAAACAAGGAAGTAACTTCAAAAGATAGCCATCAGTTCCGGACCCTATTCAAGGATGAACAATCTATGTATCCAGCCATGTCCCCTAAAGGGTGAGAGCCCCCCTGGAGTCCTTTTCTCAGAGCACTGGACATTGAATACAACACTGGGTAAAGCATCTGAATTTCTTTTCAGCCCTTTGCTTTCAGCTGTTCACAGGAGCAGTGAGTAGTGCTGAACACAGTCCAACTCTGGTTGTTTCTCTTTTGCAGTGGAAAAGATCATATTTTAGCTCAGATGAAAGCAAGCTGAATGACTTCTTTTCCTGGAAAGCATATGTTTATGCTCCCTATTTTTTACAAGAATCAGGCAGTGTAAATTCCATTTATTAAAACATGAATTTAGCACATTGGCAACAGAGTGGCAATATTTATTCTTCCTAAACTCAAAATTATCTTGGATGGTAAAAGAGATCCTTAATTATACATAGATGGAAGACAATAGAGCATAACATTTAATTTCTTTATGCTTCCCAAGAGCAAGAGCAAGGCTTCATGGATGCTTTTGCTGAATAAAATGATAGGCTAAAAGTTCTCCTACCATCTCCAACTCAGGTCCATTGTGGTCTGCAGTAAGTAAAAATAATTTTCCTTGAGTATAAAAAGCTTGTCTGCATGAGAAAGTCAGTGTTATAAATTGGCTCACTATCTTCTGTTGGCTCTAGGAAAATACCAGTCATTTGATAGGAAGAAGAGTCTTTGCTAATTTGCTCACTCCTTGATTCTCCAGCACACTAGAATTACATCAGGATGCAACCAGAGAATAGAGCAGATATTGCTCTGTTGGGCTGCCTGCCATGGAGTCACCATGGCTGTTGAAAAAATAACCTCCAGTGCAAAATAAAAGAGGTCAGAGGAAATGTCTGACAGTGAGACAGAAAGGCCAACCGTGCACCCTGGAAAATACGGAAGTGTTCTCATCTCAACCACAACTCGCCTTCGTGGGGGGGAGCAAGCAGCCATCTTGATGTTGATTCACGGAGGTTGATATTAAGAAAAGGGGCACTGAACTGGGAAGAAGGACACCTGCATCCTAATCCTGGATCTAACACTAACTCCCTTTGTGGTAACATTATAAAGCACTCTGAGTCTATTTCCTCCTTAGTTAAATGGCAGATTAGATTAGATCTCTCTATGTTTTCTTCCAGATCTCAATTCTGAAAATTCAACAATTCCCTATAAAGTATAGTTTCAAGGTCCCTAATAGTGCTCCCTATTCCACTCAAAAAATTCTCCACCTCTAACATGACATGATGCTCAAAATCCCTACCATCAGCTTTGTCTTTGGGTTGAGGTATGGAAAACCTCTATTAAAGCAAAAGTATGTTATCTGGGGGAAGTAGACAATTCACTGTTCCCCAGATGGGACATTCTGTCTTTTGACCTCCACATCTTTGAACAGACTGTCCCTCATGCTTAGAATATTCTACCTCTGTCTCTTTAGAATTCTTAGGTACCTTCACTGCTCAGCTCAAGTCATTTCTTTTCTGATCCACTAAATTGTTAGCATCCCCTCCCTGAGCACTTCATATTTATTTTGAATGTTTTGTATTTACTTATCAGTGTTGTTCTTTCCAACAGAAAGGAAGTACCTTGTTGGCAGAATCTGTTTTCATTTTTGTCTCTTTATCCCCTTTCACCCAGCTCAATGCCTGCCACATGGTAGGCATTTACTAAATGCTTGGGAAATTGAAATTGAAAAAACTCCTGAAGTAAGCAGAACCAAGACAACAATGTACATAATGACTACAAAAATGACAGTTGAGAGAACAACGAAACAACTGAAAATGAATGCTCCAAAATTACAAAGAATAAGCTTGGGCTTAAAGAAAAGATATGAGAAGGGACCTCCTCATTTCTTTGTAGAGGTGCAGGGAGAGAACTGTCCCAGGTGTGGAACACAACATATAATGTCAGGTTTTTTCAATGTATTGATAAGTTTTGCTGAATTTTATTTCTCTTCTCCCTCTTTTTTTACCTTTTTAAAAAGTATCTTTATTATAAAGGATGACTCTCTGAGAAAGGGAGAAGGGACCCAGAAGGAAACTCAAGCAATGCAAAAAAAATATATCAATAATATTTATTTTTTTAAACAAAATTGAAGCAAGTCTCTGCAACATGAATATTAAAGGTCACAGTATAAAAAAATTAAAATCAGATATCTTTCAGAGTTATGCTGAGGAAAAGAATTCTTAGCTGAAGCATAATAGAGAGACAATCACATGAGATAAAATAAATAATTTTGATTACTTGAAAATGAAAAACTTCTGCAAGACTAGACTCAATACAAAGAATACAAAGGGAGTTTTTCAATGGGGGGAAGAATCCTTCACATCAAATATCTCAGATAAGGGTCTGATATCCAACATATACAGGGAATTAATATAAATACTTAAGGCTATTCCTGTCCAATGGATAAGTGGTCAGAGGATATTAATAAATAGTTCTCAAAAGAATTGTAAATTAATCACAGTCATATGGAAAATTCCTTGTATCTAATGAAAAAGGAGTCCATATCAAGACAACTCAGTTTCACTTCACACCCAGAAAATCCAAAGAGTATGGGAACAGTTGATGCATGAAGGGTATTAAAAAGACAGGCACACTAACATATAATTGGTGGAGCTATGAATTCATCCAATCATTCCGCAAAGCAATTTGGACTATGTCCAAAAAAAAAGTTACTAATGCTATTTTGATGACCTTTTGCCTTAAGATCCAAAATACTAACTAACTAGGCATATACCTTGATAGCAAGGCATTAGAGAGTGTTGTCTAATGGTGAATTTGAAGTCTCCAATGCCTGTCTATCTGAATCCCTAGAAGCCATAAGGCTACAACTATACCTGGAGCGGCAATCTCTCTCTTTACAATCCAGAAGGCAGAGGAAGTAGCTAAAATACCACAAGAGGTGTGGTGTGTACAAAAGCACTGAGAAGTGGGCAAGAGTCTAAAAGCAGGCTGACACTATAACAATCAAGAGAAATCACAGCTCTGACAAACAGTATGTAAAAGCATACTGATGGGCTGTCATCACCCCTTCTCCCAACCCAGAAGTCACCTTTTCCATGTCCAAGATTCAACCTTGTGATGATTGAAGGCTGTGTGGCTTTCATCTGTCCATGATATCACCCAAAAAGAGAAGAGAGAAGAACACCTAGAACTCAACATCACTACTGTTGTTGCCACCACTATGACTTCCACTAACAAATCAGGGATGAGGGAGATTCAGGGCCACTTGGAACCACAGTGTGACAGACTTCTGTCCACCTTTTCCTCTCTTCTTCGTGTCCTTTCTCCCTCCTGGAACAGGCATATATCCTTTCTAAATCTTATCTCTTTTTCTTTAAAGTTTATATTTTAGTTTGCTACTCACCTAGTCTCTCAAAGTCCATTTTAAGACAAATTAGTTAACCCAAAGCATTATTTGTGTGTATGTATTTCATATACTCAAGAGTACTTAAAAAGGAGTTTATGGCTAGAAACAGGCAAAGACAGAGACACAGAGAAGGAAATTATATCACTGAGGCTTCCCCAGCTAGGTTTCAAAATGAATGAAAGAGGTATTGATAAATATAACAATCATTCTTTAAAAACAAGAAAAAGATTAAGCTACATAAATATAGACCATCTTGGATGCCCTTGGGCACAAAGGAGTTAATAGTGTTAAGGGAACCAGGCTTAGTTAAGAGAAACTTTCTCCCAGAATTCCTCCCAGAAAGTGGCCTTGGGCAGCTTTCCAATTCTTCCAGTTCAGAAGGAGGGAGTATCTAACTCTCTTTAGCCAAACACTGCCTTGAGTTTCATCTCAAGGAGGTCAAAGATAGAAAGACCCACCCCCATACACACCAAAATATTTATAGCAGGACTTTTTGTGATATCAAAGAACTAGAAACAAAGTAGATGCCTATTATATGGGGAATGGGTATGCTGATTAGGGGGAAATAGATGCAATAGAATAATACTGTCAGTAAGAACTGATGAATATGAAGAATACTTAAAGGACTGGGAAAATTTCTAAGAAATGATACGAAGTGAAATAAGGGGAATGAAGAAAATAGTATACCTGATGACTAAAAGAGATTTAAATAAAGACAAGAATATTTTTTTTAAAAACTGAATGCTATGTAATTTTAACGCTTGACTCAAAGTTAAGAAAATATCCCTCCCTCTTTTCTTTATAAAGGACAAGAATTATGAGGGCAGAATGCTGAAAATATTGTCAGACATGGCAGATATGTTGGTTAATTTTGTTGCTTTGCCTTTTTTTCCTTCTCTTTCATTTTTTTTATTACAGGTAAGGGAGAGTTGAAGTGAGCTGCTGTAAAAGAAAAGTTATTCAATTTTTTAAAAAGGAAAACATTAAATTGAGGCATTATTGACTACTAAAACCTTAAAATTTTTAGTTTATCAAATTAGCTAGTTAGGGAAGCTAGTCAAGAGGTAACATATGCAAATGTATATACATATATATGTATATATATATATATGACAGCTAAATTTTGGAAAAAGAAAAATTTAAGGTAAGACAATAAGACCATGGAGTCAGTTGTGCTGTGAGAGATAGCTGATGCATAGAGGAAAAAGAACTTGATTTAGAGCCCAGGTTCAAGGCTCAGCTTCTGCAGACAAGTCACTTAGTCTCTGTAAGTCTCACATAAAGTAGTATCTATTTTACCTATCTTACTAGGTTGATGTAAAGAAAAGCTTTATAAAACTTAAAATGCTGTGTGAACTTTTTCATTCCCTCAGTGCCTCAGTACCTAGTAGCCATACAAATATTAGGCAAATTTTAGCTCTATGCCAGGCATTGGATAAACATTTGTTGACTGATCATAAATCTAGAGCAGGAAGGAAGCTCAGAAGCCATCTAATACTACCCCTAATTTTATAACTGAGGCCCAAGGAAGTTAATTGGTTTGGATAAGGTCAAACCAGCACTAATTATAAGGGATAAGATGTGATACTGGGTCCTCTGATTCCTAAGGTTGAACGCTTCAGTTCATTCCTTGACAAGCTCCAGCCTGTAAATTGTTCTTCGGTCTGCCTCCACTCAAATTCACATGTTGTTGAATGACCTAGAAAAATCACACAACCATACTGACAAATATATATTATCTAACCTCAGTAGTAGCCCCACTACAACAAGGCAATCCTTCTAACCTTCCCAAATTGATTCCCCAGAGAAATTATTTCACACCTTCTCTTTTCTCCCTCACTTCACCTTCCCCCTACCCACTCATGTGGAGAGCTCCTTCTTCTCCCCTACTCTTTATCTCAAAACTTTATAACATAAGCTTCTCTAATTCTTTCCTCTATTTCCAAAGACTCTGTTACTGAAGTAGTCTTTCTCCTTGTGGAGGCCCTCCATACATGATCTTGATTCCCTCCTCTCCCATCATCTCCAGCAGATCTCAGTCTCTCTGTTTCTGTCTCTCGTCTCTCTCTCTCTCTCTGTTTCACTGTCTCTCTATGTCTCTGACTGCCTGTCTGTCTCTCTATCTCTCTCTCTCTCTCTCATTCACACACACACACACACACACACACACACACTCTTTTGGATTTATTTATCATCTCCATGAAAATGAGTCACAGATAATTTTGACCATGTTATTTACATATTTGACTGTCTTGGACTATTTTAAAATGACTTGAGTTCATCAAAACAAAATGATCCACTCTTCCTTTCATTTTGCAACATGCAGTAAGAGAATATAACCCATTCAGTCTTAATCTATTTACATCATCATTTGCATTGGACTTTCTTAATCAAATCAATTTGCTAATGATTGACATGTTAATGATTTGATTAATCCATTTGGTTTGATTCATTAACATCAGCATTTCTATTTTGTCAAGAATTGATTTCAAGGAGATAGTTAATGTCTTTCACTGACTGAGCATTTCTTAAAGGCAGAAAATAGAAGTTTGGTATTCCTTTCACTAAATTCTGAACTCGAAAAGGATGGTGGATGATTTACTTCTGGGTTTTAGCTTTTGACAAAAGCGTATTCTCCTATACTTGGACAAGGCTGTAGTTTTCTAATAAGGTGTATATTTTCTCCCTGTCATAGACAGACATAATGCTTCTCCCATACTCCAATGTCCTATTATTAGAATTAGTATGATAATTATATTAGAATATATTAGTATTAGAATTAATATTTATCCTATTAGATTATAGATATATATCTATAACCTAATTATAGATTATAGTATTAGAATTAAACTTCCCACAAATCAGGTTATTTTCATTTGGTTTTTGTTACAATAGCAAGGAGCTGTTTCATTAATGTCTTTGTATACCTGACACCTAGGACAGTGCACGACACATAGAACATGCTTAATAAGTGTTTGTTGATTAATTAATTGGTTGATTGATTGGGCAGAACTTCCAGGAGTGACAGTCAGTGCCATAAATCAGCAATAATCTTATTGTGTATATAAGGAACAAGGAAAGGGAACAAGCAGTTAGTAAGCATCTACCATGTACCAGGCACTGTGATAAGCATTTTACAAATAGTATTTTATTGGATACACAGATTATTAAAGCTGAGAAATTATTCAATTCAACTTCTCCATTTTATAAATAAGGAAAAACAGAAAGATGGAAAGATGTAAATAGTATAGTATAGCTCCAAAAATAATCTCTTCCCACACGCCAAAAGAAATTGCATTAAAAGTAGTAGTTTTGAACCCAAACTCAGGGATATGAGTAATATATTTTCTCTCTTATTCCATAATTTTATCAAAAATTGTAGTATGAACATGGTTACGTTTGGAAGGAAATCTAGAGACCACCTGGTCCCAACCCTTCCTTTCACAAATGAGGAAAACAGGACCCAGAAAGGTGAAATAAATTTCCTAAGGTAACAATTACTCCCTCCAGAAAAGTTCTATTTTGATGCCTCGTCACAGTGAAACAGTGACACTGGGTTCTCAGACTGGATGCCAGTGGCACACAAACCCTGGCAGGCTCTTCTATGCTGGAAAGATTGAGAATGACAGAGAATCCGCCAGTGAAGGCCCAGCCCAGCTGAGTATAGAGTCTGGTGGACTAAGTGACAAAGCATTTGGACTATTCACTCTAGCTTTCCTTAGTTGTGAGGTCTTTGTCCAATGACCAATGAGTAGACAAACTACTTACTAGGGGAAGAACTAAATCCTATCATTAGCTCTCCTTATTAATAAAAATTGTAAAATAAATAGAATTGTAAATATAAATTTGTTAAGATTAATACAGCTATTTATTTGGTTTATTTATTAGTATTTATTAAGCACATGATCTGTGCTGAACACTCTACTAGGGGCTAAGGATTCAGAAACCAAGAATAAGACAATTGCAAGCCACAACATTCTCTCTATGAATGAAACTACAATACAAAAAGAAAGAGAGACATCACCAGGGAGATATGTGCCCGGAAAGAGAAGTGGGCCGATGGTGTGATAAGACAAGGAAAAACAGTGTGAGTGCTTCATTTGTACCCATTATAGGTACCTGGAGACCTGGAAGAAAACACACACACACACACACACACACACACACACACCCCTCAAGAACATTGGATAAACCCCCTATAGAGGATTTATGGGAGGATATGGACAAGACTCCCACCAGATGAGAAGATACAGATGGCTTGCGATCCACACTGTTCCAGAGGGATGTGATAACACGCATCGTTGAGATAACAGATACAACGAAGTCTCTCCCTGCTAGTAACAGAGTCTGGTCTAGAAGAGAGAGTTCCTAACTCTTAAGCCATACTCCTGTCACTCTCCTAGGCTTTCTTGATTCATCCATAGAAAGAAAAATTTGTTTTAATTTACTTCCGTAAAAACTGATGAGGTCAATTTGATGTTTGCAGAGTGTACCAAAATCTAACAAGAAGATCTGCATAAATGCAGAGAAAAGATTGTGCTTCCATGAGAAGGATAATATAATAGAGTTCCACATTGTAAACAGATTCCTATACTTCACTCTTTAAATAGACGGTAGTTGTCATGTCTGTAATTCCTGTGTAATTAAATTGAAATTAAATGTCAATTTACTTTGAATTACAGAGTGATTCTATGTATACATGCCATGCAATCTGCATTTTGTAGAAAATGACAATACAAAAGTATCTGGACAGTTTCTCTGTAATTACATAGCAATCTGATTAAGAAGAGCTTGACAAAATACCTGCCAAAGAGTGAGGAAGAGAAAACCATTGGGAGTGGGAAGGGTCTACAGAGGTTAGGAAGAGGAGGGGAAGAGAGCATGACTGCATGATTGTCTGCAAATATAAACCTAGCCAGGCTCACCATTAACCCCACACAACTCAAACTGCAGAATCAATTTCACAGGCAGTAGGAGGTGAGTCTTTAAAAGAAGGTTTAATTATGAAACATATTAATTGACATTAGAGTCTTATCATTTTCTTTCTAGTCTATTGGGTATAATCAGTTTGGCAAGCATGAGTTGTTAGATCAGGAGACTACACGATAATGACAAATTTAAAGACAATGTGCTAAGAATGTTAGCCAAGAATTTTATTTTCTTCAGTTTTCAAAATGAACTGTCACAGGAACAATATCCTACAGCCCTGCCCCAGCAGGCTAGGCTAATTTTTCCTTAAATGGCATTGAAACTGAACTTGAGACTCAAGGGACTAACTATTTGAGCCATTAATATAGCTTCCTGGTGGCCCGGGTATAAAAAGGCCTGGGCGCTGGGAATCAATGGCTCCTCCCTCAGGCTTTTGATCTGTAGACCAACAGGGAAGCAATCAAAGATGAGAATCAATCAATGGTGTATTTTTACTGCATATCCTTTCCCTGCTCTTACTATCATTCTCTTGTCATGGTTAACTGCTAGATGTTCTTCAACAGTCTGTTTACATTTTGAATTTGAAGGACCACACCATTCTGAGTCAAGCCTAGCCTATTACAGACTATCTACTCATGACAGGAACCTGGAACTACTTTATATTTCAGAATTGTATTTCTGCAAAGAAAACTTTTCTTTAAACTAATCTTGCTACAGAATATGGACTTCAGTGGGATAATCCTGGCCAGGCAGGAGAAGCCCTTGGAAAGAGGAAAAGTGCTGAATTTGAAGTCAAAAGATATGAATTTCACTGCTCACGCTACAGCTTATTACCCATGCGACCTTAGGCAAAATATTTTGCATTTTGTACCTCTGTTTTCTCAGTTGTAACATAAAGAAATTGTTTGATGGCACACCCATCATTTTAGCAAAGATGGCCAAGAAAAGAGTGACTCGTTGTATGGGACTATGGGAAGGTTAGCACACAAGTTCACTTCTCTTGAAGTTATGACCCCATCTAGAAAACAATTTGAAACTATGCAAGGAAAAAATATATACTAAGATGCCAAAGTTTTAAACTTCCAAGAGTCTGAAGAGGACTGGAATAGCACACTGATCTGAAAGCCAATGAGTCATTTAGAATGAGGAGGGTCAACCAGCTGAGAAGGAAGAATGAGTTTTTGTGAGTGCACCAGCAAAGATCAAATGCTACTCAGGAGTCAGGGTTCTAAATGGTTTTTGTGGCTCTAGGACAGGATGATTCTCACACAAAACAACAAACAGAGATTCCCTGCTCAATGGCATAGTCCTTACAAATACCAAAACAATTTCTAGAGATGCAATAAAAAATGCCTTCAAAACCAAAAGCAGGGCCACACTTAAGTAAGGATTTCTCTGAGGTTCTCAAATATTCCCACTGTGGAAAGTCCAGCTGTGCTGCACGATCCTTAAGGAATTGGTCTCTCTTCCTCCCTAGGTCTCCACCTGACTCTGAAGAACCAGATATATTGCTCTCTACTCTCTTACTTTTCCTTAAATTAAAACTTAATGCAAATCTCCAAGCTAGACCTGCTGCTGTGGAGATGGCACTTAGCCAGCTATGTTTGCCTGCTGGCCAAGGACGCAGGCAATGTGAAATGAATTTTGATACATCTGCCTGAGTATTTTTTAAGGTTACTGAGTTTGCTGTATTCCTTTCTTATCATATGAATACTTGAGAATTGCATACCAAGACGTCAATAGCTCCCTTCAAAAAACAAAAGGTAAAGTGCCATTGAAATGTTGCAAAAATTCCAAAATTCTTTAAGAAAAATATAAATATTTACTATTGTAGAAAAGACCCAGGGGATAAATATGTAGACTTCTGTATTCTTTTGTGCTCCATTTCTCTAAAGAGCAAATATTATAACTTTAAATTTTCATCACCGAATCATTGGTAGGTATCTAATACATCTATCTGGTCACAAGAATGAAACTCAGTTCAGTTTTTTCATAAGAAACTCCAATATGGCATATTCCAAGCTTAGCTCTACAATTAACCCAAATCTTAACTCCAAAAGGCCTTGTGATGCTATCTGACACCTGAGAAAAGTCATTCTTGTTCCTATCTCGATTAACTTCTGTTTCTTGCTGCTGAGAAGGATCTTTGCATTGGAAAAGAAAGAGAGGAAAATAACTGATAGTCACAGGACCTATGATTTCACTTGTATAAGTAACTCCCTATACCTATATAACTCAGCACCTTCTCTACCACTTATGGTCTTTTAAAGTAAAAACACAGGTTAATTGACTTGCCCAGGATCAAACAGCCAGTTTGATATCAGAAGGAAGACAGGAACCCAGCTCTTCCTGACTCTGTACCTGGCTTGCCACCGTGCTACATTCCTCATCAGGGGAGCAAAATACATGAGGAAATAGTAAGGGAGTGACTAGTTCCCCTTAACACAACAAATGCACCTGGATCAAACGAGCTATATCCTCAAATATATGACTGATGAAATGAATGTTGGCAGTGATGATTGAAAGATCCTGGAGAGCAAGATGAATTCCAGGGGATTGGGAAAGGACAAATAATGTCCTTATTTCCAAAAAAGGGATGAGAAGAAAGTCTGCAGACCATAGTCCTTGAGCTTGACTTTAATTCCTGAAAAAATTTCTAGAACACATCTTGAGAGACTAATGAAGATCTAGAAAAAGAAGTAGCAATGACAAGCATTGCTTTATCTAAAATAAAAGAGTTCATTCCAAACTAGTCATATTTCCTCTTTTGAGGGTATATGAAGTGTTTAGGAAGGAAGAGAATCTGTGGTTGTGCATTTGCTGAGATATTTTTTAGGGCCCTTTATCCACCTTTGGTATCTACCTTCAACCAATATCAGGCCACTGGACCCAGATGTCTCAGGAGAAGAAAATGACATTGGTGACTTGCACAGCCCTCCCTCACTCAAGTCAAAGTCAACTGTAAGTCATGTCATCAACTTGATGTCATGGTCCTCTTGGAGAATCAAGAACAAACACAACAGCAGCCCATGGCACCAAGAAGCTGTAACATTCTTGGTGGCCATATTCCAGCAAATCATCTCAGCAGATGAACCAAACCAGGTTGGGGGTAACTGCAGGCCTCAAACTCATGAGTTAGGGAAATATCTACCCCAAGTATGCAAAGACTTCTCCTAGAGGAATGGGCAGATAAGAACAATTTGTTCCAACTGCCATGAAGACAACTGAAGCAGGGGCTGGGGAGCACTCAGAGCTTGGTCAGACATCAAAGATGCCACCAGTCATCTGGACTTTTGTCTTGCCACTGGACTTCAATGACTCAAGAAGAGAGAGTTAGGTTGACAACTTTGTGCAACTCTGCTTCACTTAAATCCAATTCATGTGTAAGTCAATATATCACCCATGATGTCACTGACTCTCTTAAAAAATAAAGGATGAACATTTCCTCTTTTATTGGGTTATTGAACTGGTAGAATAGGGAAATACTATAAAGTTTGCTTAGACTTTATCAAGGAATTTGATAAAGTATCTTACACTATTCTTGTGGGAAAAGATGAAGAAATAACATAATTGATTCTGGAACTGCTTAAACAACAGAACTCAAGCAGTACTTATTAATGATCCATTATCATTTATGAGTGCCACAAAGCATGTCTGGAACTGTGTTGTTTTACAACTGATGAATGTCTTCATTAAAGGCATGAATGACAGCCTTCTCAAATTTGTTTTAAGACAAAGCTGGAAGTGGTCATTAATAGTAGCACAGGCTAGCAGAATTGGGATCTTATAATAGCAAGATCTTGAGAGTCTAAGACACTGGGTTAAATCTAAAAAGTAGAAATTCAATAGAAGTAAATGGAGTCTTTCATTTGGGTTCAAAAAATGAACTTCACCAGAATAGGCTAGGTGACATATAGCTGGACAGCAATTTATGTGAAAAACCTCTCAGATGTTGAATGGACGACAAACTCAGTTTGAGTCATCCCTGTGATAGCAGCAGCTACAAAAGGTGCTGAGAATAAATGTTGACCTGTATTAAGGTCCCTCATTATTCTAATTTAGTCAGACCACATCTGAATCTCTGAGTACCAGAATTTAAGAAGTTATCCTGGATGCTGAAAAGCATCCAGAGAAGGGCACCCAAGATAGTGCAGGGCCTTGAGTCCATGTTGTATGATGATCAAGTGAAGGGGCTAGGATTGTTTAAACCAGATAAGAGAAGACATGGGGAACATAATAACTGTGTTCAAGTACTTTAAGTGCTGACAGAGAAGAGAGATTATATTTATTCTTTGTTGCCCAAAAAGGAAGAAGCAGGAAATAATAAATGGAAATTACAAAGAGGCAAATTTAGTCTTGATATCCAAAATTTGAATAGACAGCCTCAGAAGATCATTTCCCATCACGTATTAGACTAAGATCTTTAAAAACAGACTTGATGACCATTCTGTATTGGACTAGATGGTCATCAAAGTCTCTTCCAACACTAACTTCTGTGATTCTGTAAATATGTGTCAATAACTCCATGAAGCTATGCAGTTTGGCATTTCTTTCTGTATTTTTTAGGTACTCTTAAACCTTTTTCTTATGTGTTTGACTTTTCCCAGATTGTAAATCCCATGAGGACAAGAATTGACTTCTATTTATTGGGAACCCCTTCACCATTCCAAGGGTAGCATCTGGCATAACTGTGTGTCAGTCATCTTTATAGCCATAGAGTCATAGAGCCTCAGTAGGTGTTTATGATCAATTACTAGGCAGAAAGTCTCATACAAGAGAAGAAACTGGTGCAGCTTCAATTCTTCTCTGCTGTGGGCCTGGGAGGGTCAGTCACTACCCACATACCAAGGAATCCAGAGGAATGTGTTTACCAGTAGAAGCTGGGCTCATAGGGATGAGTGCGGGAAGTTACCAGCAAAACGTTCTTTGAAAATAATGATAGATACTGCTTCTGAGATAGAAGCAAATACAAGACATAAATGTTATTGGCACAGTTTGTTTCTGGATAATGAGGAATTTGGAAACTAAGATATAAAATATTGTTAAACCTGAACCCACTGGCACTATGAGGCTAATAGGAATTCCGATCTCTCTTCTGCAGCCAGCTTTCTTTGAATTCTTGTAAAGTCGGTTTATTTGTGTTGGGAAGGGGGAAAAAGATGATTTAAAAAGAAATGGTCAAACACTTAAAGAATATAATGCCTGCTGAAGAATTCAAAGCTACTGAGCTGGCAGACAGTCATCACATACACTGTGAAATTTTTGCAGAAGATCCCTTATAAAGAACGCCATCATATCTGGGATAATTTACAAGAGAAGCCTTCTATGGCAGGCATGCCAATGGCTCTAGGAAGAAAAGCTAGGGTTGTTTAATTAGGGAAATATAAAGAAAATGAACAATTGTCCTAAAACTCTGATAAAACAGGATAACTTAGTAGAAGACCTCATATTTTACAGATGAGTAAATTAGGTCCTGGAGAGGTAGTGACCTGCCTAAGGTCATACAGCTGGTGATTAGAAGTGTTTGTATTCAAACACAGGACCTTTTATACCAAATCTAGTACTTTTTTCACCATACCACACTGCCCTTACAATTGAAAGTTCTTGTTAAAATGGAGTAAGAATTAGTTGGCCCAATGAGTAAAAGAGTCAATTAAATCTTTCTTTGTCTTATTTAATTTCCTTTTTCCCATTAAGGTGAGTCCACTAATAAAATGAGATAATATTTGCAAAGTGCTTAGCAAATCTTAATGTTGCTATGTAAATGTTATCTGGGGAGCAAGGTGATGCAGTGGATAGAGCACTGGGTCTAGAGTTAGGAAGACCTGAGTTCAAATATGATCGCAGCCACTTACTAGCTGTATAACCCTGGGAGAGTCACTTAACCTTGTTCCCCTCAGTTTCCTCATCTGTCATAAGAGCTGGTGAAGGAAATGGCAAGCTATTTTAGTATCTTTTGGAAAGAAAATCCCAAATGAGGTCATGAGGAGCCAGAATAAGAATGAAATAACTGAACAACAACAGCTAGTTATTGGGTAAAGAAGCAGGTCTGGAGTCAGGAAAATCTGAGTTCAAATCCAGCCTCAAGGTACTTAGTAGCTGGGTGAACTTGGATAATTAACTTCTATTTGCCTCAGTCTTCACAGTTGTAAAATGGGAATGAAAACAGAACCTGCCTCACAAGAGGATCATAAGAGATAGTATTTGTTAAGAACTTAATACAGTGCCTGGCACATAGGAAATATTTTATAAATGCTTCTTCCCTTTACCACTGGGAGACCATTAGCATTTTAGAAGAGGGTGGGGGAATCCGTGATGATTATGCTTTGTAACAGGTTATTTGTACCAAGATGTTATTTGCAGTCATACCTGAGGGATCAGTAGCACTTAAATTTTTCATTTCTGGAAATCAAGACTATTAATGGTGACTCCTAATTGGTACCACAAAACTATGAGACAAACAAGAAGAAAAAAAGAACTTTAAGCTACTGCACTTAATTTGTTGACGGTGTTCTTTTCTCCTTTTAGAGACAATATGAGTAAGCACATCCAAGGCTGGCTGTACACACCCCAGAATGCACATATATCGATGCCCTTTGTAATAATTCATCATCAAAGGATGTCAAAATGTTTTCCAATACCAACCTACTCTTTTGACAAAAGATCATGGAGTTAAGAGATTGTCTTTAGAAATTTAGAGGAAGGACTTTAAAGATCCCTCATTTCCCAGCTGAGAAATTCGAGGTCCAGAGAGGTGACCTTACCCAAGATCTCAAAATTAGCAAACAATGAAACACAAATGGATGGATGATGGATAAAATGCCTGGATCTGGAGTCAACTCAAGTCTTAGTCACTTACTGGAAGTTGAACTCTGAGCAAGTCATCTAACCTCTGATTGCTTCAGTTTCTTCAGCTGTAAAATGGAGAGAGTAACACTGGCTTGTTGTGAGAATCAAATGGGGTAATATTTGTAAAGCACAATAATTGACACACAGATGATAAAGCCTGTGGTCTTCCATCTGCACTGAAGAAAAAATTAACAGAAATCAGCTAACAGTGTGTCGTGAAGGATTTGACTTCCAAATGAGGAGTTGCAAGGAAAAATTAGAATCTGTTATAGAGGCTGTAGAGTCTCCTCAAGAAGTCTTTGAGATTGTCATAGAACTTGAATGCTTATTTTATGACTTCACATATACATACACACGTATATATGTATGTATATATATATATATACATGTGTATATATACATATATATGTAATAGGTATTATGTTACTCGCCTTCTCAATGAATGGGTGAGGAACTAGAAGGAGGGAGAGAGTTTGAAACTCAAGATTTTTTAAATGAATTCAAAAATAAATATAAGACTGTATACCCCAAAATGAGGGAATTAACTCAATGATCTCTCAAAGTTTCTTCGGGACATTTTTCCATTTTTTATAAATAAAATTCAATATTAAATCAATATTTGGATTTTATCCCCTTGTAGCAGAAGGACTAAGAGATATCATTTTGTTTATTTTGTTGGGGTTTTTTGGGGGGAGTGGAATCAGGGATCAAGGTAGCCTATGATTTCATTGAAATACAGAGCTCCTGGTAAGGGAAGTCCCACTAAAAGTGGAGATCAGCAACTGCTTGGCAACTTTTACTCTTGGAACATTGTGCCCAAGGCAGTGAGAGGTTGTCTTGACCAAGGTCACACAGCTGCTCTGTGACAGAGAAAGGTTTTGGACCCAGGTGGTCCTGACTCAGACGCCTCCTCTCTACCCACTACACCACTTCCTCTCAATTACAAGATTAGGACAATAACAATTCTTCATGCTAATATTGAAAATCCCATTCAAGGAAGACAACATGGTATGCAGATGGCAGAACCTGTTGCTAAGAGTTATGAATTCTCTTCTTGGTTTTGGCAGTAACTTGGGATGTGTCTTGGATGCGATTCAATTTTTCCAGAGGATTGAACTATTCTCTCCCAATTAGAACAGGCAACTCCAGGAACTAGAAATGAATATGTTGGTTTTGTATTACAGGCAGCAAGGTGGCTTGAAGGATAGCACATTGGATATGGAGTCAGGAATCTCTGAGTTCAAGCCAGATGCTGACTGTCATTGTAACTCTGGGAAAGTCAATTACTCTTTTTCTGCCTCAGATTCCTGGTCTAGAAAAATCAGATATTGATACTATCAAGGGCGGTTGTGAGGATAAAAAGAAATATTTGAAAAGTGCTTTGCAAACCTTAAGCACTAAATAAATGCTAGCAGTCATTATTAAATAAGGTGTAACAAGAGGTCAAGCACCCTTTGTAAGATCTCAGGAAAAGGGAAACCAGTATCTCCAACCACTTCATTTCACTTATGGAGACCTCTGGAAAATTGTCTCTGTATCAAGCCCCAAATTGCCTCTTTGCCACTTGCCCATTGATCCTGGCTCTGCTTTTGGGAGCCAAAAAGAAAAAGTCTAATCCTTCTCTCAGAAATGTTCCTTAATTTTAGTGTTTTCCCTCTATTATTTCCCTCTATTATCCTGGATGTATCTTGTTTGTACAGTTGTTTGCATGTTTTGTCCCTCCTCCTCCCCATTAGATTGTGAACTCCTTGAGAACAAGGACTATCTTTTATCTTTCTCCTTAGCACTTGGTACAATGCCTTGCACATAGTAGGCACTTAATAAATCTTTATTGACTGATGGACTGACTGACTGGTAGTCCTTTAACTATCTTAAGACTGTTCTGATATTTCCCCTAAATCTTCCTTTTCATCCCCAGTTCCTTAAATCAATCCACATACTAAGTGTCCTTAACTGATTACCCTTCTCTAGACATAACCTAGTTTATCAATGTACTTCCTAAAATGTGCTACCCAGAACCGAATGGGGCATTCCAGATGTGCCCTGAGAAGGACAAAATAGTAACGGACTGTCACCTCCTTATTCCTGGAGCCATGGCTTTCTAATGAAGTCCAAGAGCATATTAACTTTCTTGGTTATCATATTTTAAAAACCTCAGAAAAAAATTAAAGGGGTACACACATACCCACTATGAGAAGCAGCTATCTATAAAAAGAGGACAAAAGGCCCTGTGTGGCAGAGCTTGAAGTTTAATTTTAGTAACTAGAAAAATACTGTCAAATCATCAACTGGCAGATACCTAAACTTTGTGGGGAGGGGAATAAAACATTGACAAAACAATACTAATCTCCTTTTATGAAAGAGTGATGACCTAGGAGAAAACATGATAGATATTGACTTTAATAGGCCTTTGATTCAGTTCCATAAGATATACTCATTAGTGAGATGAGAAAATAACCTAAAGGACACTTTTTTATTTTTCCTCTGAAAACAAGAGTGTAGATTTATTAAGCATCCATAATTAAAGTATACATGGATCATATTGTTGACATCTTGACTCAAACACAAGTATGCAAATCATCCTTCTCCAAAATGAGAATTGGCTCATTTATGCAACTACTCTATATAAGGAATTGAGCCTTAATAACTTAGAAGAGGTCTTCACACACACAGAAAGACAGATGAGAATGACAAAGCTAACCTTCATGAGATAATGTACACAAAGGCACATTGGAATATTGGGGAAAAAGGTGGAATGCACAACTTGCAAAGTGTCTCCAAAGGTAAGGCAAAGAAAAATGGGTACCATTTCTAGATTCCCATTGGATTGTCCTTGTTAGGGTTTCCCATAGCCTAAGGTTAGGGAAGGGAAAAAAAGTCCAGAGAGATTCCCAGGTTCTCAGTGATAAGAAAAAGTGAAAGCTAAAGCACTGGGAATAGATGAGGGTAAAAGGGTCATGAAATGCTCCCTCTTAAAAGGTACTTCCAATGTGTCATGCACAGCTAATCAAAGGGTAGTTATCAATATAAATGAGACTTAATTTGCAAAAAGAGTATATGAAAATCATGCTTTCTATGGGTCAGCTCTGGAACCAAATTCATATAAATAGGTCAATACAAAGAGAATGCATTCCCATAATATGAGTTCTTTGTCAGAAACTACACAGAGATGAGCTTATATAGGAGACAGGATACTAGGGAAGGGGATATAATGCAAGATAACATTATTGAATAATTAAAGTAACATCAAATGTACCAGAAAATATAAATAGTAATAACATTAAAGAATAATTCCAAATCTCTAATAAATGTTGGGGGGGAGATAAGATTGAATTAACTCAAGATTAAGAGAAGTGGAGTTGAGTCAAACACTTTGGAAAGCAGTCTGGCAGAAATTAGACTTAGACCAACATCTTACACCATCTTCCATAGTACATTCTAAGGATATAAGACCTTAATATTAAAGATCATACTATTGAAAAGTTAGGAGAGAAGCAGATCATATGTCTCAAAGCTATGGGGAGGGGATCATTACAAAAGATAAATCATATAAATTCAATTACTGGAAAACTTCTGTCCAGAAAAATTAATATACCTAAGATAAGAAGGGAAGCAGTGAAATGGAAAAAAAATCTTTCTATCAAATTTCTCTGATAAAGGTTATATAAACCATCTTATTTATAAATGTATATAAATATACATATATAAATTTTTATGTAAATAAAATTATTTATATATCTTAACCCTTAACATGCATAAATACTTAACATATATAAATAAAATTGTTTATATATCACATATATTTGCACACACACATTGATAACCATTTCCCAACATAAAAAGTGGACAAGGGATATGAGCAAATAATTCTCAAAAAAAAAGAATTGCCAAGTATTAATAATCACATAAAAAAATGCTCCAAATCACTAATAGTAAGGAAAATACAACCCCAAATAACCTTGTCATTTGATCTCTTCTCTACAAGTTGACAAAAATGACAAAAATCAATATTGGAGGGTTTACCCTCATTCTCTCATTTTTTCTTTCTGTCTTTCAGGATAAAGTGACCCCCTTCCAAGACTAGCACTTCTGCTTCTGCCCTCAATCTCATCTCCTCCTATCTCATTAGGGAGCTGGTCCCTTCAAACAACTATTCTTCCTCCTTAATGTTCAAACTTTCATTCACTGGAAATGTCAGTCATCTGCTTAAAAATCTGCATTAGATTGAAGCATATTTTTTTAACTATTTTTCTTTCTTTTTTTGCAACATACCTCATATGGAAATAGGTTTTGCGTGACTTCATGTATATAATAGGTATATAAAAGGGTCATGAAATGCTCCCTCTTAAAAGGTACTTCCAATATGTCATGCACAGCTAATCAAAGGATAGTTATCAACATAAATGAGACTTAATTTGCAAAAAGAGTATATGAAAATCAATCGTGCTTCCTAGGGGTCAGCTCTGGAACCACATTCATATAAATATGTCAGTGCAAAGAGTATGCATTTCCATAACATGAGTTCTTTGTCAGAAACTACACAGAGATAAGATTATATAGGAGACAGGATACTAGGGAAGGGGACATAATCCAGCTCCTTGCTTATCGGATCATAAAACTCCTAAGTGCAGCTGAACCAGATTAAAAAGTATTTGCAAACTGTTTAACAGAATAAATAAAAATACAATACAACACAGATAATGTTTGTTTATGGTATCCTAAGTCAATATGTTGCCTGTATAGATCCATTCCTATTTGAATTTTGCATTGCTGATTAAAAGAATTCCCTCTCTCAATGAAGACTGAGGATTATCAGAGAGAGTGGTACTTTAGAGAGTGACCTGAGAACACTATGAGCTAAAGTGACTTGCCCAAGGTCACCTAGCTACTATGTGTTAGAGACTATGTGTTGAACCTTGGCCTTTCTGATTCCAAGGCCAGATCTCTACCACACTCTCTCTCATTCACATAATACAAAGGAAAAAAGAAGGGGAAAAAAAGATTAATCTCAAGACTGGGAATCTTTGCATTTTTATCTATTTCACAGGAAAGAAAGAGAGAATGATTTTTGCCAACCAGGACAATGGAGAACCAATCCAAAAAGTAGATTCACTGAAGCAACAACCAAGGCTAGTCATGAATGAAGAAAAAACTCAAAACAACGTTGAGCAATGCATTCCATAAGAATGGATATGGGGAGAAACATACACAGCTGATGAGCTGATTTTCACTGTGATTTTTTTAAATTTTTATTCATTTTATTTTTGATTTATGAAATAAAACAAGCATGTCCATAGCACAGTATAATTTAAAAATATGATTGCCCATGAAACTGCAAATCTATTATGTATGACTTTCTACTCCTTTTAAATATGTAATAAAATTATCCTGTAACTTTTTTTTCCTTTTTCCTTCCTTTCTTCCTTCCCCCACACTCTAGAGATGGCAACCATAAGACACAAATATGTATACAGATACATAAAATCATTGTATATAAAAGTCTATTCATCAGTTCTTTCTCCGAATGCAGATAACAACCAGGTTTTTTTTTAAAGGACATCCTACTTATGTTTATTCTCCCCATAGAGTAAATCCATTTGGCTTTCTGTGAGATTCCTTTCCTGTCTCTCTGTAAATCATATTATATATTTGAGTTTATCGACCCCTTTTGTTTATAGAAAAAAAAATAGCTCTTGTCATTTATACTTTTCCTTTCTCATCACACTTATGGAAGCCAGAAAATATATCCTGGCATTTGTCAATTAAAGGTAGTTACCAACTTCCACCAGTAACAGAAAAAGAACTTATATGTTCTAAAATTGAAGAAGAATCTGGAACTATGCCCAAAGAGTTATTAAACTGGCTATAACCTATAATCCATCAATACCACTATTAGATTCGTTTCCACAGATGATTAGGGGAAAAAGAAAAGAACCTATAGGTTCCAAAACATAAATATTTCTAAAATATACATATACATATACATATACATATATATATATATATAGATATATAGTATAGCTGCTCTCTTTCTAGTGGCAAAGAACTGGAAATTGAGGGAATGCCCATCAATTAGGGAATGGCTGAACTAATTGTGGTATATAATTGTGATGGAATACCATTATGCTAATATGCCATGATAAGCTCAGTGATCTTAGAAAAACATGGAAGGAACTGTATAAAATAATGAAGGGCCAAATAAGCAGAAACCAAAAGAATGTTGTATATGGCAATGTTGTTTAAGGACAACTCAGAATAAGTCATTTTGACTATTGTAAATTCCCAAGATAACTACAGAGGAGATAGGAAGAAAGATGATATCTGCATCCAAAGGAAGAATTTATAAATAGAAGTATGTATAGAATGATTTTACATATATACATATTTTTGTCTAATGGTAGCCATCTCTAGGATGGGAGGAGGGAGAGAAGAAAAAAATAAAAATGCACAGAATAACTTTATTATATTTTTTTTAAAAAAATAGCAAGTTATACATAACAGACTTGCTGTTTCATGTGCAATAATCTTTTTATTATACTCTGTTATGAAAATGCTTGTTTCATTCAATAAATTAAAAATAAAATAAAGTAATAGGTAGAAAAAGACTTCTGGTTAAGGTTATGGAATTAAAGGCAACCCCCTCCCAAAATTCTAACAAATACCTGAAAAAAAGATCTCAGAAATACAAAATGTAAAGAAATATGAAAAGAAATAGAAGTAAACTCTTCTATCCAGAACTGCACACAAAGATAGTCAGGAGAGGGTAAAGACTGGTAGAAAGATGTAAACAGAGAACAAGGGCCAGGTCAAGTAAATGGATAAGCAGTAGTCAACCAGAGAAAGGTTGCACTGTAGGAAACCAGTACAGACTCTAGCTAGCAAAGGTGAACAGAAGGGAACCATACTCCTACATTAAAATCTGAAACTATTTAATGCTTTAAAGAATGTCATAAACTAGTACCAGATCTAATAACTGGGCACCAAAAGCCATATTCCAGCTCTAGCTTATCAGACTAGAAGAAGGGGAAAGAAGCTGCCTCAGTAGGTCATGGTGAAGAGAAATAGGGCCAGGAACTATATTCCAGAGGAAAGTAGGAGCCACCACAGAAGACAAAGACAACTCATTACCTGGACACCAGCTCTGTGAGGGTTATGAGGGAGGTCTGATAATTAGAGACATCTCCAACATCCCACTGGGACATGTTAAGGTCAAAGCAGGAGAAAGAATGAAGTTTTACTTAAGGAGCACATGAAGAGGAGAAAGTCTGAGAATCCTAAGAGAGAAAGCCATGGATTGCGACAGATGGTGAGGCTTATCACCTGTCACCTCAGGGGCATCCAGACTACAAAAGAAATAAGAGCAAAGCCCAATCAACCCATGGGATGGTACTAAAAGGGACAAAGGCAAAAACAAAATCTTAATCCAAGAATTGAAATCAAAAGTATAAATAGAGAGAAGACATACAAAAAATCGAGAAATACTATGGGAAATAAATTCAGAAGAGTAAACAACAGTAAGAAGAGCCTCAGAGGGGAAAAAAGGATGGAAGGAAGGAAGGAAGGAAGGAAGGAAGGAAGGAAGGAAGGAAGGAAGGAAGGAAGGAAGGAAGGAAAAGGGAAGGAGGGAGGGAGGGAAGAAAGAAAGAAGCTTAATAAATACCTTATTAAGTACCCACTACGGGCAAGACACTGTGCTAAGCACTTTACATACAATCTTCTTTTTATATTCTATCTTCACAACAACCATGTGACAAAGAAAATTAGGCTAAAGCTAAGATGGTGAAACTGACTACAAATAAATATAAAGTCTTACATTTGGGTTCAAAAAATCAACTTCACAGAAACAAGATGGAAGAGAAATGGTAGATAGAATGTGTCTGAAAAAGTTCTGGGGGTTTTAGGGTACAGAAATGTCAGTATGAGTCAACTAGGTGATAGGGTAAACCAAGAAACTAATGTGGCTGTGGAATAACTGCTGGAAATGAAGGAGGTGATTGTTTCTCTGTATCTTAGGTCCAGTTAGACCCACATTGTATTACTTAGTTCAATTCACTACCACATGGCAAGTTAGAGAGGACACAAAAAAGGTAAAGAGTACCCAGAAAAGGGCAACCAGAATGGTTATATCAAGCAATCTTGTTATATCAAGCAATCACCAAGCATTCATTAATCACCTATGATGTGCCAAGTATAGCAGGGTATTGGAAAGCATTGTTCACTGATGGATGGAAATTCCCTAATGTTTATTCACTCCAGCCTCTGGGGAGATATAGAGACTTTGAAAAGTTAGCTTCTCTCTCATCCTACAGGATGGGCAAGGGCAGAAGCCTGGAATTGGGGGAGACCAAGATGAGCAGGCTGAAGATATGGGGTCGATTATAAGCAGGGCAATGATAACCACCTCCTATAGTCATACAGACAAGATAATTGGCCCTGGGACCCTTGGCAGAAGCCTCATTTAGAGACTGGAAATGGAGCAACAAGAGACTGAGACAATAGAAGCCCCAAGGAGCAACTGTCGGAGAAGAAGGAACATAGTTGAAATGATAAGGTCAAAAGCACCAGACTCCAAGGGCGTGAGGTGTGTCTGTGTAGATCCTGGTCTTACTGAACTCACGCATGACCGGCAGAGTCAAGATGATGATACTATCCATCTGCCCTCTCCTTTCTTCCTCCCTGGGAGAGCATGTTTGCTTCACAAGTTTATCTGTTTCTAGGTGTATTCCCATTCCTATTTACCTGGTCTTTAGAGCCAATGTCAAGCCCCTGGCTGATAGGTATGCTTCATTGTTCAAAGGCAACTGGAGAAGAGGCAATAAGTGATTGAGGTATAGAGAAAGAGAAAAAAATGATGTTACTCCTAGGACCATTCCTGGAAAAATGGAGGCACGGTGCTGAACAAAAGAGACCTTTGTGATTCTTATTTTTTCCAAAAACAAAGGACAACATGAATCCTGATTGGTTCCAGACAAATGAGCTTATCAGCCTTTGGTAAGGAAAAAAGTTGTGAGTGATCTGGGGGCTAGTTTATGAGGGAGTCACTTCAGGCACTTTCCCTTCCCTAGTCTCCCTGTAGTGGGTTTGAAATGAAAGTTAATCCTCCCACCCCACCCCCACTCCAAGGCTGAAGTTAAGGGAGCTGACTAGGGAGAAAGTAATTCTCTAATCTTGAAATAATCTAATAAAATAATATACTGATGACGATGATGATGATGATGATGATGATAGCCAGCATTTCTATCGGTCTCTAAGGTTTATAAAATCTTTTATACCTACACTTAACTATCTCATTTAAACCTCACAGTAAACGTTGAGTAGATGCCATATGATCCCCATTTTATAAAGGAGGAAAGTGAGGGAGAGAACTCAAGGGACTTCTACCACCATGAGGATAGTAGGGAGCCAGAAGGAGAGAGAAACTAGATTTCCTCACCAGTTTAACGCAGTGGGATCAATGCTGCAGATACAAAGTCAAAAATGAATTACTCTTTTCCCTCAAAGAACTTCCATTGTATCAAGGGAGGCAACAAATACTCATGCCCCTCACACACCCACACACACAAAATATAAGGCAGTTTGGTAGGAACAGCTGGAATGGATCAGGAAAGTTTTTATCCAGAAGATAGAATGTGCACTGAGTTTTAAAGAAAACTAGTGATTCTAAAAGACAAGAGGTAAGGAGGGAGAGTATTCCATAAACAGGAAACAATCTATCCAAAGATACAGAGACAGAAAATAATATGTGTGAGGAATAACAGAAAGTCTAGGTTAGCATGTCCATAAAGGGCATGAAAGGATGTAGCACAGTGCTTGGACATAGTAGGTACTTAATAAATATTGCCTGATTGATTTATGTACATTATGGTTAAAAAGGTAGGTTGGAACCAGGTAATACAGGTTCCTAAATGTCAAGTAAAGGAGTTTGTACTTGACTGCAAAGACAAGGGAGAATCATTGGCATTCACTGAGTAAGGAAGGGATCTGGGTAATTTTTGCTTTAGGAAATTCTCTTTGACATGAATGTAGAAAATGATTTGGAGAGCGCAAAGACTTGAAGCAGAGAGACAAATTAGTCATTCATTGCACTATTTCAGAGGTGATAAAGGTTTGAACTACTGTGATGTCCATATGAGTAGAGAGAAGGGGCTCAGCTGAAGGAAGTCTTTTTTAGCTTAGAGAGGACTTAGTAGGGACATTTTGTCTGTGTTCAAGAATTTGGAAGGCTGTCATGTGGAAAAGGGATTACGCTACTACTTGACCTCCTAGGATAAGGGAGGACAGGAGAGAGGAATGAACCATAGGAGCTGCAAAGAGTTAAATTTAGGTCAGAAAAAAATTTCCTAGAAGTTAGTCATCCAAAACTACATTGAGCTGCCTTGGAAGACAGTGGCTTCTCTCTCATTGGCAGTCCTCATGCAGAGGCTGTTTGACTACTTGGTGGGTTACAGATGGGACTCCTTTTAAGTGTGGGCTGAACTCCAAGGTCATTGAGGTCCCATTTCTGTGTTTCTGGAATTAGATTGTGGGCTTTGGGGGGGTGGGGAAATGTGTGTTTTTTTAAAAAAACTTTTAAATTTTTCTTTTGGTTCTTGTATCCTTCTAATTAGGCAAACTGCTCGTGAGAAATGCAGGTAGGGATTAAGGTTTTAACACTTTTTTTAATTTTGCTAACTTTCTTAGATTGCATTTGGATTGTTTTTGTTTTTGTTTTGGATTTTTTTTAATTTAAGTCTATCATTGTGATGTAGTGGGAGAAGCATTGAAATCGGAGTCCAAAAAAAAAAATTAATTAAGCTCTTCCATCTTCAAAGCATAAGACCCTGAATATATCACTTAACTTTGCACTGACAATTGTTTTAGCTATAAAATGGAGGTAACAATATTTTCAAGAATTATTTTGAGGACAATAGTAAATATTTCAATACTTTGGTGTATCTCTGGTCTCACAGAGGTAGATATTCCCTCCAGTGGTGCAGGTTGCAACCCATCCATACAGTCTCATTATGTTGGAACCCTGCCCATGTTTTTCCCCAAGTACTTCATCAGGGGTCCACCCAAAATTCAGTATTTTCCTCTTGTTATCTTGACATTAGAGGAGTACTAATGTGATATGTTAACTGACGAGGGATAGGAGGTAAGCACACGGTAACCTCTTATTGTTGCTGCACAATAAAATAATTTTTCTGGTTGTGTATGTTTTTGGTATCTTTTACATTACTTCTAGGGCATAATTCTTCATTGATATGTGTGCAGAAATTGTTTATTTCTTCATATGTATGGTCTCAGCACCCATCACAATGCCTAGCACACAGTAGGTGCTTAATACATGTTCATTGATTGATTAATCTATTGAAGCTAACTTACACCCATTATGTCTTTCTCCTTTGCCTTTTGGGTGGTTCATAACTTAAATTCTTTGGAAACTGTGACATTCCATGATATAAACGCAGAGAGCATCACCCAAAAAAGAATCATTATCAAAAGATGGGTCTCTGTCATTTCTTCTTTTGTTGTTTCGTTTTGGGGGGGAATGAAAGAAGCTAAAAACCATTAAAGACTCTGCACAATTTCTCAAATGTAACATGGACCACTCTTGTCCACTTAGTCATATCTGTTCATTGTCCTTCTCTAGTGTCTCTCCAAGATATACACACTGTTGAACCAGCTCTTTGAGCTATGCACACAACTACACTTTCACAGTCTAGACAATGAGTATTCTTTATCCATGTGGTTTTTCCTATATGGATCATTAAGCTAAACTTCTATATGAATGTGGACATTATTTAGCAAAGTCCCCAGACTGAATGAAGTCAGTAAAAATGTTATCTACAAATAAGATCATCTTGAGGACATCACCATCTATAAGGAATTTCTCTTTCATTTAGACTCTGCATTGCAGGACTGTGACCAGAACCTTTAGTAAACATACATCTCTGTGTTCTATGTCTTTTGAAATGAATAATCTGAGGGTCTTTGACCAAATTAAAAGGAATGTTATGTGATACTGACATTGCACTGGAGATGTAGTGTTGGAGATCTTTTAGATCTAAATTTTGCTCTAACAAGCCAAGTCCTTTTTTATAGTCAAACAGTGATCATCAGAATGAGATTGTACACCCGATGTACATTTCAGTAAATTTTGTCACTGCAAATAACATCATCTATTGTGGATTATCTTTTATTGCTTTTAGTGAAGGCTTGTCTGTATTCTTTTTATAATTTGATCAAGGATGCTTTCAGTACATAGATAGCTTATTCTCTTAAAAACTTAGAAATGAGAAAGTAAGATTTATGGATTGATAATTATTTGTTTTCTTAATGATCTTTTGGGTTAGTAATAATGTCCAGTATTATTCTAGTTTAGTATCATTCTCTCTTTTCCAATATATTAAGAATTGCTCTCTGGATTCCCTTAATATAAGCTCCAGCACAGACTTCCTTAGCGTATATTAAGTCTAATATGACTGTCCTTCCTATAGTTATTTTTTGTAATGCCATTTCTACTTCCTCAAAGAGCACATTGGGAATAGTTATGATATAGTTCAAATGTGCCATTGTCACTGAAAGAGAAAATAGTTTATTATAGAAACTTTGACAAGTCTCTTCAATTTTTCATATTTGAAGGGGCGGAGCCAAGATGGCGGAGTAGGAAGACTCACCTATGCTAGGTCCGAACCCACAGCCCATAGATTTCCTGTAAAAAGAACTCCTGACAAATTCTGGAGCAGTGGAAGCCGCGCAGAAACACAGTGAAGGAGATTTCCGCTGCAGAGAGCCCTGAAGAACCTACCGCAAAGGTACCCCGGGCGGGAGCGGAGTCCTGCCCGGGCGGGAGCGGAGTCCTGCCCGGCCGAGCACTCCCCTCCCCCGCCTCGGCCACGCGGCACTAAGAGGAGCCAGCAGAGCCCAGCAGGCGGCAGGGACCTGAATCTCCAGGTGGCGAGAAGGTCCCTCCACCCACAGACGCACAGGTCAGTGAGAGAGACGGGCTGAGAGGGGAGCGGGGGGATCTCCGGGACTCGGACCCCCTGGGAAGCGGCCGCTGCGGCAGAGGCTGGGGCAGCTTAGCCAGAGGCAGAGGCAGCTCAGCCAGAGACTCCCAGAGCAGGCTGGAGCTCCACCCCAGCTCCACTACAAAGGATCTCTGTATAAACCCCCTGAGGGAACTGAGCCTGAGAGGCGGCCCTGCCCCCACCTGAGAACCAGCTTATCTGCTGGTTATCAAGCCCCCA